>CM060678.1:134647516-135358766 GCA_030686995.1 Artemisia argyi | reverse complement strand
ATAAAAATTTGTTAATGCATTATAATAAGCTTGTCGCCATGCTCTACCATCTGTCCCTACTCTGCTTGAATGTAGTCCCCTGGAATCATAAGTACACCATCTCTCGATGTTTCAAAATCCAATATTCACATACAGATATTGATTATATCAGACGCGCTTTTACCCGCGCACTCCATAACAGCTTTCTTCGATTAGCTAAATGATCCTGAAATTTACGTGGAATCCCTGAGCTACCTGAATTAGGCCCACCACAAGCCTAAATCATGGCTCTCTCAAGCTGCCCTTCTGTTGTGACTGAAGTTTATTCACAAGCTTTTGAAGACCTTCTATTGATAGAACTATGTTGGATACTGAAGACCGTATAGTTTGCAATAATCTAGGTCTGCTAAGGTTTGGAATAACTGGAAGTGTGTTATCATCATTTGAAAGAAACTTTTGACATATCAGTATGCAATTATGTAATGGGCTTAAAGTTAGCATTCATTCCAATTGTATATAACCAAGCAGGTCTTATGTAAACCATCTTTAAGTTCTTTCACTTATCTTTTCAGGAGTGATGCAACTGATATTCCTGCTCTAACTGTTTCATGTGCATTGTAGTATTCTTCAAGCATTAGTTTCACTCTTTCAATCGCACCCGTCATCTCTTCAAAATCAAAGTCCTTTGGAGTACCGCTCACTTGTTTTAAAAGTTCAATTTCCGTATCCAAATTGGTCATTTGAAGAGGCGCATCTTTGTCTCTTAGATATTGACCTATATGTTCTTGGAGTTGAACATTCAGCTTTTTCTCAACAAAATTTACAACCTGGTTAAATCCCAGATTTTGATACAAAAGTATACATGGTGTTATCTGGTCAAAAGAAGCACAGCGAGCACATTATTGTAATAGTACTTGAAATTTTTTTAAATGAGTATGACCACAAAATGATAAATGCAATAAGCATGACCAAGCCAGTCATGTGACCTTATGTCTAATTTGCCGTGTGACTTCTGTTGTTACCTATCACTATATTACGACCTTACTATCCATTTAATACTTTATTGAGTTGATTCATGGAAATATCATCACTTTCTTATCTTCTCAAATTAGGACTTGTTTGGTACCTCCAAACTAAAACCACATTTCTTAATTCCACCTCATATTGATTTTTAAATTCAATTAACAAAATATGTACTAAAAATAAATATAGTACCTTATAATTGTAGGCCACAACGACAATGCCACCACCCCGATTTCAACTACTGTAACATGAGAACCACATTAATTAAATGCTTCAATATTAACATGACAGCTATTTATAATACAAAAAAGGTAACGCACCAACTTGATTGAGCCATTTTTTATCCAACACTCGTTTGTTAACAAACATATGAATTCACATCAGCGCTGATGACCTTGGTTTCCTACTTTCTTGCACAAACTAATATGTATAAGAAATCATGGTTATGGATATCTAGTAATAATTAAATTGCATACAGCAATAAGTACCCACTAAAAGGATACAATCAACATAAACAAAACAAATACATAAAACCCAAAACGCAAAACCAAAACCTTTAAAAAGACTCAAACTTTACTACATTCAAGCAACAATAAATTGTATAAAGGTTGAAAACGAATTAAAAATTCAAATACTCTTTATAATATGCAAGTAAGAATGATTAATTCAACTTTCGAGTGTCTGCAAAAAACATGAAAATCACTATTTAAGATGATTTCAAGGACACCATATGTTATTTTCTACTAATGCAAGTGTTTTTAATTTCACACTTTTTTCCTATTGCAGCTTTTTAAGATGGTTTCTTATTGAAACCACCAAGGTTCATCTTCCTATAGCCTATTCTAATGATTATCTCCTCTGTTGTTTTTTTTTAACTTGAGCCACTGCATATCCATAGCTCCTAATTGATTAATATTTCGATAGAAGAAAGTAAGCACTCAACTTAAACAATCATATACTACAATGCAGACCGGTATACTAAACCAAGTACTTACTGGCCTACTACAAGTCAATCTGCAACCAATTCTAACTTAACACTGAAAAAATTTGATGATCAATGTCAACCCAACTACTCAAGCATGTATGTCACAACTCGTAAATTCTGGCCTTTTCCCGAACTTTCACATTTACTATTCATCGGTTACTATTCATCGATCACTATTCATCATTTTACTATTCATCATTTTTTTAGGTCAGTTTGATATTCTGAGAAGCGTTTTAAAATTTTACTATTCATAAAACACTATTCACCTCCGGAGAAAATTTGTCATTTATACGTGGGTTGCGTCATTTTTGTAAACGTACGATTTTTAACCTAAGAAACGTTATCTTATGAACTAATATTTTGAATAATTGATCCGACACTCCCAACTATGGTCCTAACACATTTTATACTCATAATAATAATATAAAAATTATATTATTAATTTACCCGGTGTTTTGAAAATTTATTTAATTTATATCGTACGCCTAATTTATTTACGACGGTTTTTGTAAAAACTAAACAATGATCACCCGAACACCCAATATTTTTACCCAACATATTTTCACAATTTTTATAACTTTATTATGTCCCAATTAACTTCATCATATTTTTACTTCAACTCGTCACGGTTTATTTTTAGTTAACTCGGTACCCGGTGTCACCTAAAACTAATAATAACTACCTAAACTATATCAAAAGTCCAAGATTTCTTACACAATACATTTTTTTACTTCCTACCCTTTTGAAAAACCGGCCCCCCCCCCTAAGCTTCCATAATTTATGGATCTTGTTCCCTTTCATTATTATACATAGTTTATACTTGTATATTTCATTTCATTTCCACAAAAATCAAACTAGCAACATTTCCTTTTTCTTTCTTTCTCTCCTCTTGTGTGGATCGGCCAAGGAAGAGCTCAAGGAAGAAACCATGGGTTTTCCAAGATCAAGTTATTATCTTGTCCCTTTTGTTGTTCTTGTTTGGGTTTTTGTGATAAAAACCCAAGGTTTTATAAGTTTTCATCTCCATAAGTTCACAAATCTTTCTATGTAAGTTGTCAACTTTTGTTCATAATTTCTTCATGTTCTTATTATGTTCATATGATTTCATACAAGGTTTACATGCATATGTTAGTATATACCACTCATTTATATATATATATAACTTTTGATTCCTAGAAATGGATTATTGTTAGATCCTTGTTAGATCCACTTGATTTATGATGTTTAGGAACCCATGACACCCTAAGAAGGTGTATGATAAGATTAGACTAGATTTGTGGTGATTGAAAGTGATTTGGTTGAAGTTGAAACAAGTTTGAAACTAGGAAAATGATTTTTGAAAATATATATAAACCTACTGTCCTTAAAATGAAAACGTGGCCAACTCAGTGGGTTTGGGGTAACTTTTGACCAAATATTTAGAAAATACTTTCCGAGACGGAACTATGGCCGAAAACGGGGATGAAAACGAGTTAATAACGAAGGAGATACGCCAAAAACGGGTTTAACGACGAAAACTATATTTTCTGAAAACTGCATGCTGTTTGGCATTTTTAGACGGACAAATAGAGGCGTTAAACGTAACCTAGAGGAGCCGAGCTATTGAAAATATATTAGTATGTTGTCCCACGATTCCGGGAATGTAAAGAACGTAGAAAACGAGCTTAAAACGACCAAGTTATACACTTTTGAAACTAGGCGAACTATATATATATTTGACAACATCTAATAGCAAATATTCTCTTAAGTTATGGAAACACTATAAATCAACGCCAACGCTTATTTTCAAACTACGAGTGGTATAGGCTTCATGTGCATGTACATTCATCGCATTCCCTCATAATTTAAGTAGGTCGTATCATTCGTTCATTATAGGTCGCGGTTAGAGATCGAACCTCATTTCTGTGTATCCACTTTTGTCGTCATTGCTATCGCTTCGAGGTGAGTCATAGCCCCTATTCTTTTAAATTGTTTTGTTAACGTTTTGGGGGAGAATACATGCTCGTTTTTACATAAATTACAACTTGACTCTTTGAACTCATTTGACCTTATAACTTGTTTTGAACTATTGAGCTTGACTTGACTTTTGAACTTGACTTGACTTTGGAACTTGACTTAAACTTTTGACCCTAAAGTACCGTACGTACTATAACCTAAAGTCTCCCATGTTCGGAGCAGTGCAAAGTCTCCCCTGTCTATGGAGCAGCATTATCAAGTCTCCCATGTTCGGAGCAACATAAAATCTCCCCTGTCTACGGAGTAACTTTGACTTTATACTATGTAATAGTTTGTGAATGATGTACTGTTCGTGCATCTGCAATTGTTAGTCTCCTGCTGGTTTGCCGTTCGCACTCCAGTTTATACGTACCGTTCGTGCGGCCTCCTTGTGTGGGGCAGTAGGTAGTATGGATAGCGCTATTAGAGGTCGGCCAACCTCTCGTTCCCCTGTCTACGGAACGCATATTATTTATTTTAGGAGCCTTGCCACATTCATTATTATATAGGTGGTGCTTATATTGTGACTTATTATGACCGCGGGTACTTGACTACTAGACCTAAACTATTTTAGCAGTGGGTTGTAAACACACAGGTTGCAAGTCTCTTATGGCGGGATTTGCAACTGAGTGGATTTACAATGCCTTTGCTGTGTGATCACTTTTCTTTAAACTTTATTTGTTAACAAACTCTATGAACTCACCAACCTCGTGTTGACACTTTAGCATGTATTTTCAGGTTTTAACCTATGGCACACTACTGGAGGTTTTGGCAGGGTATGGCATGGTCATAGAAGACTCTGATTATTTATATGGGGACCGTTTTAAACTATTTTAAGGGCCTACTTCCGCACTATTTTTAACGATGTAAATTCAACATTTTGATTAAACGATTTTATTCTAAATAATTAAAGTGAAAACTATTTTTGTACTTGTGTTGTGTTACCGATTGAGTTACACCCCAGCTACACGTATGCTTCCGCTGGACCCGATTTTGGGGGTGTGACAATGTATATGATAAAGCCTATATGTGTTTGGATAACCATTACCTCCATATAAAATTCTTTCTACCCTTGTTTTGAATCAGTTGCAAGAATTTTAACATGAACTGTTTCGCCAGTGCCCATTTGAGTTCTGTAAATAGAACCGAATACCCCTTCGCCTATTGTGGATGTAAAATTACTCGTTGCTTTCTGTATATATCTGTTTGATCCAAAAAAATAACATGATATAGGATAAGATTATAAACGTTAGAAAAATATCAAATGAGTATACTCGATAATACCATATTTGACATACATGTAAAATAATGTAATACCTTTGAGCCCATAAGGATTCATAGCCTTAAATTCAAACTCCTGAGCACATCATATTCTTTTAGGTTGCTGTACAACAAAGAATCAAATGTTAGTATGCAGAATTAGGATCCAATTTAGCCATTCGTAAATGCAAGTATCAGATTTAATACATGTCGAAATGGTTTGGGTCGGTTTATGAAAGCAAGCCAGTGCTGAAAACTATTTGATAATAGAGAGCGTTCCAGTGATGATGTCATGGCGCCCAACCACTGCAGCGAGAATTGAAATTCCAATAACCGGTCATCTTATTTTTTTCTGTCACGATAATAAGCACACACTTAGCTTCACTTTCAAGTTAAATATAGAACATAATAATAAGAGAGTACTCAATGCAGCTTGTCACATAGAAGCAAAGATCAAGGAAGGGTAAACCACAAAGGTAAAAGCCATCTGATAATGTAAATTATATTATTTATAGCAAGTCAGTTATTTTAAGCTTATTATCAATGAGATGGGTAAAATGGGTCAAGCGTCATCTGTGCAACATACCTTAAAGGAACATACCAAATTCATTTAGGAACACTTACTTTTCAAATTTCTATAAGCCGATAATCCATATAATAAGCTAATCCAAACCACCCATATAACTGATTATCTACATATACGCAAATTTGAGTGTTTAAATGAACCTGCTTATTCACTCACTTAACGCTAAAAGCACTTTTGCTCAAGAGGATAGTCACTTTAGAATGCTAATCCAAACACCCCATTTATACTAATAAAGTTTTATGAAAGAAAAAATGACTTTAGAACAATGCAATAAGCAGAAAAGCGTACTCAACTAAGCAAGGGAAATCGATATACAATCCCATATAGCCCATAATTTGCATAATAAGAATTACACAATTCGCCTTGTACGATATATTTAAGATCTCAGGAGCAACATAATATGCATTTCCAACGATATCATTAAATCTCCCAGAAGCACATTGTTCTCCACCGGTCACCTAGCCATACTTTAGAGTTTGTAAAAATGCGATTATTGCAAGCAAAGTTCGAGTATAACCTGGGGTTTACATAGTCAGCGAGTCTAGATTCAATGGCTTTAAATAGTAAATGCGCTTCCTTAGATTTAAAATTCTTAGGTGAAACCGAATAAATATTAGCAGACATCTTAATTCATCAATGAAGGAGTGTTTAGATGTCCGTTTTATAAGTTATCATATGATATGCGGTAACCATAGTTAGATAAACGACTGCATTAGATGTGTTTAGAATATGGTTATTTGGATGCTTATGTGTTTTGAATTTATAAAATAAATAATCAGAAGTTTGAGCATATGGCAAACCATATGAAACATCCTTGATTTTAAGTTCTAAAGTCCATTTATAAACTGACAAAAAGTAACTAAAAAAATGAAGGGCGCAAATAAATTCACGTACGATTCGGAAGAAGGTGTGACCTTAACTTTGTAGCTTGGTCAGTTTTCCTCTCGTATACATCCAAACTCTTCTGCTGCGACTGAGAAGCATCTTATCCATCTCATCGTCCGTTTCACCTACAACGCCCTAAATTTTATGCATTAGTATAAAAGAGATACTTATGCATAAACTTTAACTTATAAAACTTTGAAACATACTTTATGTATTAGAGGTCTGTGAATTCCAATCAGTGCCTAAAAAAGAAACCAAATATCACAACATAATCACATCAGAACTATAAGCCAATCCAAACACATAACAGAGAATTATGCCTAATAGAAACGCATCAAAAACATAATAAGGAAAAAATACATGCAACCAAAAGAACAAAGAATTTGTATGAGGATGAATGAATGAATGAATAACATCGAACGTGAACCATATGTGACTGGTCTCCCTCTGTGGTGCACAACAACACGGAAACTTTAAGGTCCAACCAAAACAACGCTGCAAAGAAACATAAAAGGTCATTAAGAACATAAAGCCAATACAAAAATTTAGTCAATAAGCCCATAAACACCAACTGAGTTAAAAGTTAATATTTTCAATGTCGGCAAGCAATAAATAAATTATAAACTGATAAAAACTGAAAAAACAGAGAATGGAGACAACAGTATAATGAACTTATGATCATATGAGAAAAAGATTGAGGATTTAGGAGGGAATGAATAGTGCATGAATGAAAAAGAAGGACATTAGGGTTTTCTGGAGAGGATGAGAATTGAAACGCATTAGGGTTTTCTTTGAGAGGGTGAGAATTTTAATTAGATATATGTATTGAATGCAGAAATAATTGATTGATGGTTTATAGATTTTACTGTTGCAAAATATAATCAAAAAGGTGTTCGGTCTAATGGTTATTAAATGTGCTAATGTTACGAACCACTTAAGTTCGAGCCTGTGTATGAATACCAAGTGTTGTTTTTTTTATGAAGCATACGAAAATTAAGTGTAATGCTTCAGAATCTGTATTTGAATTTAATTAATAAATAGTTGCTTACATGGCACTAATGTGATGACATGGCCTTGCTTACATGGACAGATTCTGATGACATGGCACACAATGAATTACTGGGCAATGAGGTGGCGTTTACGTGGCATTATCTACGTGTAACGCCTCCTGTTATATATAATATAGAGATATATATATATATATGTATATATATATATATATATATATATATATATATGTGTGTGTGTGTGTGTGTGTGTGTGTGCATAACTTTATTAAAAATATTTAATCATAAATATTTTTAAACGATATTATTTTCACGACGAGATAATATTTATCAAACACCGGTTCGTAACAACGATACAAATAACTACGTGAGTTATTTTGGAATATATTAAGACACCCGAAACGGATATCACCGTACACGAGACATATCACATGTCATTTACGACACAAATCTAAAACACCGATTACAATATATTATTTAGGTCGCAAGTCGGAGGAATTTCATTGCTTGTCATAGCAATCCACCATCACTTTTGAGCACCTTGTGATCACGCACCTTTCAGGTGAGTTCATGGTCCCACATTTTTAATTGTTTTTAAACCCCGTAGGGAGATACATGCTATGAATCGAACACAAGTATTTTTTTTCTGTATGCTGTTATCACCTGATATTGCCTAAGTTGACACCTGTGCTACAAGTCCCTCATATCACGAACCTTAATCACTTGCGAGTGAGCGCGAATATAGTTGATAGATCTATTGGAATGGCAGCCCGCCTCTGTCAAGGTGATCACTTGGCAGGAGGTGTGCTATATTCGAGGTATTATGGAAATTTGGCACATTTCCTGTCACCGAGGGCCCCCTTGTCATTTACATCCGTTGTGGTGTAAATGATTGTTATTATCTTTATGATATGTCAAATCAATGTTAAGGCTTGCGTTTCGTGAGGCTTAGGAGCAATATTACACCCGATATAGTCAAGACCTGTCTATCTTGGCTTGTTTATTTCAAATGCTTGACTTGTGTTCACACTATTACTATTTAAACTACTATGGATTCACTCAACCTTTGTGTTGACTTTTTAAGCATGTTTATCTCAGGAAATTAGCAAGCATGGCGGCACGGAGCTGGCAAAGGGCACAGGACCTCCCTTTTGTTTTCAATAATTATATCATTCTTTACAAACTCATCACCACTTTTGTGAAACAATTAACATTTTGGAAAAATGTTTGTAACTCTGAATATTTGAGTTTTCATGGAATGATATTGACTATCTTTTGAATTGTTTTCTATGAGTATGACTGTGTACTAAACTGTAATGACCCCGATTAGACTTTCGCTGCTTAATCAAATTTCGGGGTGTTACAATTGGGTAGTTTAGAAACATTGCTTAGGCTAAATTAGGCTTATACAAACTTAAAATTAGTAGGTTACTACATCAAAAAGTCAAAAGCACCCTAAATCCCATTAACAGTTTAACTGTTGGGAATTTGTGATACCAAATCCTCATTTTAGGTTTAGAATCTGTTGTAGTAGCTTAGTTTAGTTGCATATTAACTTTATACATCATTTATAGTCATCTAGGATCAATCAAATCTGAGCAAAGTCAAAGTTTGCAAAAATATAGAAAGTCAAAAGTGCATAAGTGTGCAGAAAGTCATTTTTAGTAAGAATTGTTGTGAATTTTGAGCATGGATTTGGAACTTGAAACTTTCAAGGGTTAGAGTTTCCCACCTAAGCTTTCAGAACCCACAATCATCTGATTTGTGTGATTTTTTTAGAAGCCTGTGCAATAGCTTGTTTAGGGCTGCATGGAAAGCTAACTGCCCTGCACCAAGACCTCAGTCCATTGCCCCTTTTTCAATAAGACTTAAGTTGATACCCAGTGGACCCCACACCTTCCTTTTTGGCTTTTTGATAAGCCAACCAGTCCAACTACTTAAACTTAGGCTTATCTTAGGTTTAGCTTAATTGAGCCTAGCTTATTTGACCACCATTGTGGACCTGTTCTCAGATTTTACATTGAGCCTTCAGTTTTGAACCAACTTTCCCAAGCTCACACATAGCTCATAAATAAGCTATAAGCCTGGCTTATTAGCTTATTTGGTAGTCCCCCAGCTCTAGTCTGTATATCAATAGCTTATTTGGACTCCACAGAGGTCCAAAGGGACCTCATTTGGCCTGGTTTGTATGTGGAGTTTGCCTAAGTGCTTATTTGGTATTTACAGCTTATTCTTGTGCTTATTTTGGATTGATTTGCTTATTTCAAGTTGTCTCACATCTGTTAGTAGCTTATTTGAACCTTAGAGATCATTTAGTAGCTATTTCAAGTTCCACAAAATCCTAATAAGCTTAAAGCTTAACTGCCAAACAAATAAGCTCTCCGTTGTGCTTATTTCTGAGTCTCAGCAAAAGTCCCTTTGTAAAAGTTGTTCATTTACACTAGTTAAGTTAAGTTGTAAACGAAAATTAAGAAAAAGTCAAAAATAAATAAAGTGATAGCTTCTATTTAAGCCATTTGGCTTATTTTTCTGCTTATTTATAACCACTTCTCATTTTTAATTTTTTCTTAGGCTGCTTATTAGTTAAAATAATTTTAGGATTTTTTTCAGATTTTTCCTTGTTCATTTAGTATTTTCTATAATTAATTTTAGTTTAAATTAATTAAATAATTAGTTTTAATTAATAATTAATAATCAAAAAGTAGAAAAAATAGGTTTTCTGTTTTAAAATTAGTTTTATAATATTTTAGATTTTTCTAAATTTAATTTTCATTTTTCTAGTTAATTTTCATAATTCATTAATAATTAGGGTAATTTAGTTAATTAAAAAGTAATTATTAATTAGTAATTAATTAATAGTAATTAATTAAATAGTGTAAAAATTATTTTTCTTTTTCTAAAAATTTTCTTATAACATTAGGATTGTAAAAATATAATTTTCACGTTCGTAGGACTTTATTTGCTCACGTTTCACTTTTTATTTTGCGCGTTCGCGTTATTTTTAACTCAAACGCGCGTTTTTAGGTTTACTCACGTTTCTAGGTTATCTGATCATCAGTAATTGTTCCATTAGTGTTTCTAAACCATTTTCAATCATAATCTTGTAGTATAATCACTCAAATCAAATTTCTGATCCTCCTGTTAAATCACCCGATCACTTTAAACGTTTTTGAATACAATTGCTTACCTCGCTGGGACATAACGACCCGGGAATACACTGTACTCCTTGGTTAGTTGGTTTTAGACGTTTGACTTGGTTGACCATCACCTGGTGAACTTAGTTGACCGTTTGGAACCAATCATTGGCCAAGATAAAAGTGACTGCCCTAGTTTTCGTGTTTCGGAGATAATAACAATTCAAGTAAGTTAAAGTCAAATTGAATTTTTGTACAAACAAAAAGATTTCTTGCAAACCTTACGAAGTACGACAAATTATTGATTTTCAATGGTTGTATTAAAACTCATTTTTGTTTAAGCAACAATCTTCTTGAACTCCCTTTTTCCAAAGACATATATATATGAGATATTGTTTTTATCAAAATACAAAATATTTTGTAGTCACATCTTTTACATAACTATATTCATCACAAACTTCAAATAAAGTCATCCCAAGATACATTTATGACCAAATTTCACAATGTTTCACTCAAATAAATGTTGTTAATTTTAGAAACCATATCTCCAAGAAGGAACACGCATAACTCATGAACGAATCTCGAAAGCAACCACTATACCTACTTACTATTTGACCTTAGATGCGAAAGAAACCCCTCTACCAGAGATTGCCAATATTGATACACCATGCCTTAACACCACTACTTGAAATTACAACTTTTTCGCATATTCCATATTATAAGACCCTCACGCTAGTATAAGTTCGTTGAATTAAAAAATCAATGTACAATTACTCAACAAAATTTATATTCTTTTCAGAGATCGATATAGCTTAGTCACAATGGGACAAGACCTCATTTTCATGAAAGGATATCGAGAAGTTTCACCTGACCATAAGGCATTTAGCTTGCATTCATGGAAAATCAAACATCATTCGATGTAGTATCTACTTGACTTAGATTACCCGTACAACAATTTCCATTCTTTATACATTTTAGTCATACCTAGAGGGATTAAGCATTTGAACCTGCGATCTTTACCTAGTATAAATTCTTGAATACTTCGCATCATTGGCACCAATTTCTGCCCTATATCCTTTAACACATAGACTATCCCCTTCAATTGATTGTAGATGCCTTAAAGACACGTTCATCTTTCACGCTCTCAATATCACTACCATATTCTCGACCACTTCATAATCATAAACCACTGCCCTGTTATGAACTAAGATGTTTACATTCTTAAAATAAGTGGATTAGTAGACTATTACCATACCATAAGATTCACCCACGTATCCAATAAACCATTCAACGAATTTTATTCCAAGCTATTTTACTATCATATGGGGAAATTGCTTTACAGAAAAATTTTAAAATAAGCGATATTGTTACCACCCTATAAATTAATTTTCTGTCATTACACCAAGTATTTACTATTATTACGCGAAACAATTTTCATGTTACTTGAAAAGAAATGACTAGAATACCATTTTTCAAAACAAAACGTTGAACACCATCTAAAACTTTTGAGAAAAATAATGCTATTTTGACTAACTCAAGCATTGCATCATTAGTCCTCAATTATGCATAGCCTGATCACCTATGTATAATTCAGGAAGGATTATGCCATGAAGAAAATAATTTTTTTTAAAAGATTATTAATAACAATCTTCATCTAAAAGCATTTTAAACAAATAAACTCTTTTATAGACATCTCTTTTTGACAAACCCTCCCTGGATACTTACCCCACCTGTCACTCACGCAGCCATTAAGTTGGATTTTTCCATTGACTTCTCTAGGAGAGACTTTCCCATATCAATTACTAGGAGGATTCCTCAATACAAGAAAAACAATGAAAGGATTACATAACTACTAACCTAGACTAGGAGTATACAGTAAGACAATTTATAACTCAACAACAATTCTAAGATACCACGAGACCATCCGAACCACCATCTCCGACCTAGTAGTCCAGCTCTATCATTCAAAAGTACTAGCTAGATTGAGTTGCAGGATCGAACACACTGTGAAGGTGCACTAAGAAACACTATAGAGATAAACCAAGCCTCTTAACCAATACCGTAAAGCATTCCAATTAAACATGGCCTCATCTATATGCAAATTTACCTGCAGTGAGTTTTTGCAAAGAATAATTGATTCAAATTATGGATATCGATATAGATTCCTTCAAGGCATTGTGTTCTCTAGAACTTCTGGATAACCTCACCTATACATCAAGAGAGGCATCAGGTCTAAGCATATCTCCCCAGCTTCATGTGGAAATAAAATAGACATTCACCGACATAGTATCAATTGACACTTTCATTTTGCCAACATGATGACAATTTCAATGATAAAGCATTTCAGGACTTAAGTTGGTTGAATACCTAGGCTTGTAGTTTTGCCAGATAACCATCAATAGGCATCTTCCAATATCAGGAACTAAACATTAGACAACTATGCATTTATGCGAACATTACCTATCCTACTATTTTATCCTTGTTAGTATTTTTACTTTTAAATAAAGTTGATTTCAAAATTGTATTTATACAAATCACATATCTCGTAGAAAATATTTTTGAATTGCCTATTTTGAACAAATACGATCCTTTTTAGCCAATATTTAGCAGCACCATTGTACAATGAGAAATATTTAAACATCAAACTTTGGTAAACAGTCCTACTCACAACATGTTTGAAAACCGCGTCACATGTCATAACTATTGAATTTTGAATCATCAAGAAATATATTATTTAGTAGACCATTTGTTCCATTTCTAAATTCGTTTATTCAGAAAAAGATTTCGACCAAAAACTCAAAATCGTGAGATAAATTTTGAAGACAAATCACCATACTACCTCGCTTATGCATTTAGGGCTTTGTGATTTGACAATAAGGAATATTAGAATGTGTGATGAAGGAAATTAGGAGGGACACCGTAGATCAGTTACAAAAGTCAGTAATGGAGATCAAGCACAATAGGAAAAGAAAGACACATGTCATAGCATCCATTAGACCAAAACACAAGGAATCAAATTGTTACCCATACTCTATCTTCTTCGTATAATGCCCTTTTCAAAAAGTATAACGTTGTAGAATTAGTCACCAGATTCATTGTAACCGTTTCAATTATTCCTGATAAAGGTGATCGAATCACCTCAGACTTCTAGCAATCATTTTAAGATTTTCTTCGGAACCCCATTTAGATGTAAACACCGCCTACCATCCACAGACCAATGGTCAGATTGAGAGGACAATTCAAACATAGGAAAGATATGCTCAGAGAGTGAGCGATTGACTCTAGAAATGGTTGGACTAACCATTTATCATAAATTAGATTCGTTTGCAACGATAGTTATCGCATGAGCGTAGAGACTACAACATTTGAGACACTCTATGGTCGAAGTACCAATTACCCAGTTACAGACCGAAATCGGAAAGTTAAATTCACTGGTCTAGAACTAAACTATGGAACAACAAAGGAAAATTTCACAAGTCAAGAACCAATTACAAGCAACGAGAAACTGGTAGAAGTTAGGTTGGTGCATGACGCACATCATGCGGATTGGGTATCCCTGAATAGCAAACCAACTAGATTCAAGTGGGAGAATGAACTAAGTTGAAAGCTTTGCCTTGGAGAGGCATGATGCAATTTTGGTAACACGAGAGATTGAACCTCTAGTATATTGGACCATTTAAGATTCGTTTTAGAATCGACCATCTGACATACAAATTTGAGTTCTGGCAGAGTTCAGCAACATATACTACCCATATCACATTGTAAACCTCAAGAAGCGCCAACTATCGACTGACGGACCGAACTCGGAAAAAGCCCAACTCACTATTCCTATACGCTTTCATGAAATAACCAAGAATTTCTTACAAATCAAGGATTTGTTACAAGTTTAATAAGATGTAAACCATTAGAATTTCAAGTTGGTAACAAGATTATGTTGAAAGTTCTGCCTAGGAAAGGCATGATACTATTCTGATAAATTCGGGAAGTTAAACCCCATATACACTGGACCATTTAATAGTTCAGACAGAGTAGGCCAGTAACCCTCAGACTTGAGCCTTGACAAAAAGTAGCAGATTACACAAACATGTTTTACATTTTCAGATCCCAAGAAATGACTTTCAGATTAGTCACAGATAATTCCATTGGAAGGAATCCAACCCAATGACAAACCTAAATCTGGTAGGAGAACCAGTAGAAATCATGGACCGTGAGGTCGAACAGTTGAAGCAAAGATGAATTCCTATCGTGAAAGTTCGCTAGAATTCTCGAAGAGATCCCGAATTTACTTGGGAACGGGAAGACCAAATGCAACTCAAGTATCCACGTCTTTTTACCGAATATACTTCAGAGACCAACCAAAACTGAACTTCGGGACGAAGTTCCTTTTAGAGGGGAAGACTGTCACAACTCGTAATTTCATATCCCTTTTCAGATGTCAAAATTTTATTATTCATCTCGGGAAGTTACTATTCATCAGTTACTATTCACCGATCACTATTCATCATTTATGGTGTCAGTTTGAGATTCCGAGAAGCGTTCAGAAAATTTACTATTCATATAACACTATTCATTTCCGAAGAGAAACCACTATTCATGTACTTTATTCATTTCATCGTAAATTTAGTTTACGGGTAATTAAATTCGCGTAACCGGTCAGGTTAAGCTGCGAATTCGAGCATCATCAATATTTACATTCGCGAAACCAGTCAGGTTTAGCTGCGAATTCATGAAATCATCAGTAGGGACACTTCATACGGTATAGAAATAGCTTACATATCATCATAATGATATTTGCATACTATTCCACTCGTAGGATATTCAAATTAATACTTTTGATATATTTGACTTTTTACGTATGTTTATTTTTAAATAAACGTTAACACGTGACCAATAATGTGACTAACACGTCCGACACTCCCGACTATGATTCTAATATATTTTTATATTCATTTTTATGATATAAAAATTTTGATTTTTAATTTACCCGGTATTTTGAAAATTTATTTAATTTATATCGTACGCCTAATTTAATTACGACGGTTTTCGTAGAAATTAAACGATAATCATCCAAACACTCAATACTTGTACCCAACATATTTTTACAATTTTTATGACTTTATTATGTCCCGGTTAACTCCGTTAAAATTTATTTTTAATTAACTCGGTACCCGGTATTCCCTAAAACTATTAATATATGCATTATAATGCAAGATTTACCAAATATCTTACACAACACCACATTTTTCTTCCACCCCTCCATATTGCCCCCCCCCCCCCCCCCTCCATACTAACTTGTTACAAGTTTGAAAATCATACCAACTCATAAATACTTGTCATAGTTGTCTAATATATTATATATATAACATAACATATACATTGTATCTCATTTTCACAAAGATCTATCAACCACTCTTTCTCTCCTCTTGTGTGCTCGGCCAAGAACCAACCAAGAAGCCATCATCATCAATTTTTCAAGAAAAATATATAAACAAGATCATCTAAGGTTCCTTTAGGGGTTTTGCAATACAAACTCAAGGATTTCCTAACTTTTCACCATCATAAACCCATCTACCTTTCAAGTAAGCATACAAAACTCATTTTTATAATTTTACCAAGTTTTTATAATGTTCATATGATATATATACAAGATCTACATGCATATGTTATTTATACCACTCCATTTTATACATATCTAACTTATGAGCCCTAGAGATGGATTATAGTTAGATCCTTATTAGATCCACTTGATTTATGATGTTTAGGAACCCATGACACCCTAAGAAGGTGTATGGTAAGATTAGACTAGATTTGTGGTGATTGAAAGTGATTTGGTTGAAGTTGGAAATAGATTGGAACCCTAGAAATGATTTTTGAAACTATATATATACCTACTGTCCATATTTTTAAAACGTGGGAAAACCAGTAGATGGTGGGTAATTTTTGACCAAATATTTAGAAAATACTTTCAAAAACCAATCCGTGGGCGAAAGAACAGATTAAAACGAGCTTATAACGAAGGAGTTATGATTTTTGCAAGTTTAACGAAGAGAACTATTTTCTGAAAATATAACGTGCTGTTGGATGATTTTTGACGGATAAAGAGAGGCGTTAGACGTAATCTAATGGAGCCGAACTATCAAAAATATATTAATACATGTTAAGACGAATCCGTGGATATAAAGAACGAGGAAAATGAACTTAAAACGACAAAGATATACACGTTTTAAAATCGTCAAAACTATATATATATATTTATAGTCACTAATAGAAATAATGAACTACGTACTAAATGATATATTTTCTAGAAATATTATTAAAGAGCTATATTCTCAACAAATAAAGTACGTATGACCCAAAGCTTATTTATAAGACTCATTGACGTTATTTTAAGGTTTTCAAAACGAGGAATATAAAACTAACATTTTATATATGATATATTACGACAAGTTTCTATAAGTCTAGTTGGACTTATTTTTCCTACGTATGAAAATTACCTTACTTTGACAATAACAATTATTTTCAAGTTACGAGTGGTATAGGTATCATGTGCATGAATATTCATTACATCATTTCATGATCTAAAGTAGATCATATTCATTCATTTAGGTTGCGGCTAGTGTTCGCGCCTTGTTGTCCCGATCATTTCATCACATTGTACTATCACTTCAGGTGAGTTTTCATAGCCCCGTTTTAATTCAATATTTTGATTTCAAATCCCACGAGAGAGAATACATTGCATCACTTATTTTTGTACATGCCAAAGTATTAAATTCCTTACATTGCTTATGTTGTCTTATTACCACGTCACGACAAGTCCCCTTTATTATCATGGACCGTTAATTAATCTACAAGCGAGAGTGAGTGAATAGATCTATTGAGGGTGACTCCTCCATCCGTGTTTGGGTTGCTCCAACGGGAAAACGGATGCATTTCATGTCTAATATATTTAGAGTGTCTGGTAAACACTCATTTGGGGCCAAGTAACGTCTAGCTTCGGGGTCATGAGCTTAAGAGCCAATGTATTACTTTTGACATTTTGTCGGTTTACTTTATACTTGCGGCCAATGTACATACGATTTAACTTACAAACCTATGATTATTCACCAACATTATTGTTGATCGTTTTCGCAATGTATTTTCAGGTAATTAAGACATATTCTTCATGGCATGCATGGAGTCATATCATTGAGTAACAAGGATGACGCGTCTCATTTTGGATTTTCATGCACTTATGAACTATCGTTTGATTGTACTAAACTTATTTCCTTAAACTTTTCCAGACTTTTGGGACCTATGTTTTATAACTCTGAATATTTTAAATGAATCAAACGATGTATTTTCAAAACGACACTTTAGGTCGTTCAATATAACTGTAACTGTGGTGCTATGACAGTCACCCCCAGGTATTCCATTCCGCTGCCATTCAGGTATTTTGGGGGTGTGACATCCATGCTCTTGAGGACAAGAGCAATTTTAAGAGGAGGGGACTCTAATGTGCTTCAATGGACTCAGTCAAATGTTATTTGCTTATGATTATTTTATTAGTAATTTCAGTATCTTTTGTTTTAAACTAGTGGACTCTTTCAAAACAATTATACTAAAGCTTTCTGTTCCTATTTTCTAGCCACGAAACTTCAAGACGTGGGTTACATTGTATCTATTAATAAGGGCTTCACCATTGAATAAAATCATCATATTTTATATCCAAAAAGTCTCTGTATCAAGTTTTATTCTTGATAGTGGTCAAGCCGTCAAGGTCTCCTCAATTAGACCTATTGTTACTTATCAATTCTTTATGGTTCTATAAATTACATTCCACCATGGGGCCAAGAAAGTAGTACATACCACACTGGCGATGTCGACAACCACCACATTAGTTACGTAACTGTCAGCTAGTAAGTCCCCACCATCGACTGAAGGATCACCAAGTATGATTCTACCTTCATCACAAAATTCATCATCCCTTTCGCACGTATAAAACAAATCAGAACCACTGATGATATGTTTGACTATTACTATACCTTTAAACCGCATTCGTAGATACGCATAAAAAGAATTACAAATTCAAAAATTAAAACAACTGAATTTTATCGAAAATATCCATTGTCATTGCTATACACGGTTAGTCATCTAGCGGTTATTGAAATCTCTACTTTCATGTTGCTCTTTTCTTAAATGTGACTATTACACATCGCACACATAAAATAACATTTGTCACTTTAAAACTATTTTAATAAATTGATATATGAAAACGAATATTTATTTTGAGATAAATCAAAAATAAGAATGGATGTAGTTCGGAATTAGTATTTTCTTCTAATGGGCTTATTTTACAGGCTTATACTTTTTGTTTTCACCCTTTTTCATCTTTTTATTTACGAATTTATTATGACTTGTGAAGCTTATAAACTTAAAATAATAGAGAAAACGGTTTATCAAAATTCAAAAGTATACTGAGATAATAGGCTATGTTTGGCGCAAAGCTTTTTGGAGCTTTTTAAGGCGATGAGCGATGATCAATGAGCTTTGTGATTTTTAGTGTTCGTTTGGCATGAGAGCTGTGAGTTTTGCTATTTTTTAGAAAAGCTCATTTTTCCAATGCTTCTTTATGAAGCTGTGAGCAGTGAGTTGTGACTACTGCTCACAGCTTACAGCTACTGCTCACAGCTACTTTTGCCAAACATAACCTATATAAACCCAAAATATAAGCTTAAACAAATACCCCTAACTCTCTAAATAAGCATATTTTTTTTCCTCTCTATTTTTTTTTTTTTTTTTTTTTTTTTTTTATCATTTTTTTTACAAGAAATGAAAACTAAGAATTTCTACACACAAGTCAATCATTTAACATTTGTCTTTTCGACTGAGAACAGAAAATTATAAATTCGGGACACATGAATTGTAAATTGATAAACAAGAAGATTTAACATTTGTCTTTTCGACTGAGAACAAAAATGATGATATGCATAAAATGTTTTATTTCCCTCGTTTCATACTCCGTACTTTATTCGGAAAAGTTACTCGAGTCACATTTGATGACCATTAGGCTACTAGGCAAGACTTCTATTTTTTCATCATACACATCATTGTCACATCAGTTTTCTCTCTCCTCTCACTCCCCTTCACTAATTAGTGGGCAAGGGATATGTTTTTTCACCTTAACTCTCTTTTTTTTTTAATACTTTACACAATTAAAAACATAAACGTAAAAATATAAATAGAAAAACGTATGCAAACAAAACAGAAAACTTTTATTCATAACCTAAAAACAATTTCCGACTTGTAACTTTTCGTTCTTCTTCTGAGTCGGTGAACATAATTATATCGGAATTCATTTGGAAAATAAAATGAATGAGATATATGTTGTTTGAGATTGTGTTGATTTGAGATTGTGTTAAATAAAATGAGGTTTGTGGGTATTTATATAAAAGAAACAGTGGTTTTTTTTTTTTTTTTTTTTTTTTTTTTTTTTTTAGTCCTAACGGTTATAAAATGTAACATGCAACGTTCATTTTTTTTTAAACCGTTCCATATTCATTTTATTCAGACGTGGGTCCCGATTTTAATGCAAAACCAACCGGTGGTCAGACCACCAAATGTTTGCTTGGAATTTGTGTGTGGCGCGTGAAGGAGATTGGAGGACAAGGCTCTTAGTGCGTTGGGTGAGCCCAAATGGTGAAAGTATCCCTCCCTTGCCCACAAGTCTAATATTAATTTGTTTGAGACGAATGACTTGTTTTATCATTGAAAAAGACCTAATGTAAAAAGGAGTACCATCGTAAATGAAGTTCAAGTTATCCAGTAGACCAGTACTTGTCTACACATTATTAGTTCCAATATGATTTGAAACCTCAATTACTTGTATATCTAATGTAGTATGCACAAAAACCGAATTTAAAAACATAGAAGAACGTAAAAAAAATGTTTAAAAGAAAAAACAAAAAGCAAAGTGTGGCTGCTGGGATTCGAGCCCAGGTCTCCACGGCCACAACGTGGAATTCTTACCACTAAACTACAGCCACTTTGTTGTTCATTAAATTGAATTGAATTGATTTATAGGACAAGACATACATATGTATATGTAGACAGTACACATACCAAACGATAGGAGCCAAGATGCTTCGAACGAATATTGACTATTTCGTGTGTAGCTTCGAACCAATACTGACTATTTCGTATGTAGCCAAGATGCTTCGAACTAATATTGACTGTAATATTGTAATGTATCTTTTCCAAGAATAATATATTCCTCCATAATTCGTTACCCCTTTTTCTACTCAAGAATTCTCGTGATTCACGAGAAGCCCTTTGGGCCAGCCCTGATTGATGATCATCTTCAAAGAATATGGAAAACTAATTCAATTTTTATCATGCTTTCAGTGACCAGTATAGATAACACACATTAGAGATTTAGAGTTAACTACATTTTTATCCTTGTGGTTTGGCGAGTATTTCATTTTCAATTCATTTATTCAAAAAGTATCAATCTGTCCAAAAATGAAACATCCGTTTGGAGTTTGGTTCATTTTTCTAACGCCGTTAATTTCTACATATTTTAAAATGACAAAAGTACCCTCAACCTAAATCCTTTACTTTCTTAATAATTTTTATTAGTTTATTACCTATACAACTACACCAACCTCATTTTCATCTCTCAATTAAAAAATAAATAAATAAAGAAAAAATCATCCCTTTCTTTCTTTTACTGCACTTAGAGCATTAGGTACTATAACATTTGATCCAGTGTTATGGCCAAGTCACCCGTGTTGAGGCCAAGTTATAATACCCCAAGTTATGGCGTTATAACGCACGTTAGTATACTAACGTGGGAGTAAACGCACGTTGAGCCCAAGTTATCATACCCCACCCCACGTTGATCCGGTGTTATGCTCAAGTTACCATAATTTGTATTTTTTTTAAAGTGAGTCCCAAAATGTGGTGTTATGATAAAGGGTGTTTTTCTTGATGTTAATGTTGAAATGTTAAAGCTGAGGTGACGCTGACATAAAGAGATTTTTTTCTATAACTTGAGTTATGGTTCATACACATTGCATGTATATCAAACCCAAAACTCACACATAGGGCTGCAATCAAGTCAAGCTTTTATCAAGCAACTCGAGCTCGAACTTGACTCGATCAAGTCAAGCTTTTATCAAACTCATGCCTAAGCTCAAGCCCAAAATTTAGCTCGAAACATATAACAAGCCAAGCTCAAGCTTTTGATAGCTCGGCTCGAGCTCCTATCAAGCTTTTTCGAGCTTTAATATAAATATATTTCCGTTATAAATTCATATAACTAACTAGGGATAATTTGAGTATTACCATAATTATAAGGACGTACTTTATCAATAATTGAACATGTATTCCAGAAGGCCATTTAAACTTAATTAATCCAAACGTTTTGTATTCTTCACACTTCTTGGACTGTCGACTATTATAGATAGTGTTAACATTTTTGTAAAACACTAGTGAGTTTGGCTATTATGGTTTAGGTTTGTTTTACTTTATACCTATATTTGTTGATGAGTGCTATTAGATACAATGTTTCTATATACATTCAAGCATTTCAAGCCAAGCTCAAGCTTTAATCAAATTTTTCAAGCCAAGCTCAAGCCTATATGATTAAAGCTCGTCAAGCTATCAAGCCAAGCTCAAGCCTAACTTATAAATTTCAAGCCAAGCTCAAGCCCTTTTAAGCTTGAGCACGGCTCGACTCGATTACACCCAGTCACACATCCCTACAAAATCGATAATACATACACAAATTTGTTCATACATCTATCCAAACAATCCCATATCATCTCAAACACTAAAAAACATAAAGAAAACAAGAAACACATATTTTTCAACACAATTTATCTTGTTCAAGCCCATAGTAAGCCCATAGATTTGGCGGTCGTTAGCGAGCACCACCACAGTTCTGGTCGTAAACGGCCATCGCCACCATAACAGATTTCACAGTCGTTAGCCGCAACCATCACAAATCCAATCGTAAAATCATATTGGTTGTAGATGTGTTTTGGTTTCAAAATTAGTTAGGGTTTATATATTTGGTTCATGTTCTTGTTAGATTCATCCGTGAATATGTTTGTGGTGGGTGATGGCTGAGGATGATAGGTACATGTTGTGGTCGAAGATAATGTGTGGTGGTGACGAGTTTAATAACATAAAGAACAATTGATTTTTAGAGCGAAACGAAAATAAAAATAAAAAATAGAAAGTTAATTAGGATTATTAATGAGGAAAAATAAGAAATGAAAGGAAAACAATACACTTCCGATTAAAGGTGAAAAGACAAAAATATCTCTCTTGTTTAACGGTGAAACATAGTCAAATTAACATTGTTAGAAAAATAGACCAAACTAGTGTTTAATTTTTGGACAAGATCCGATATCTTTTTAAAAATTAGACTAAAAATAAAATACGCGGCAAACCACAAGTACCAAAATTGTAATTAACTCTAAAATAGGGTGTATAACAATAAAATAAAATAATAATAATAATAATAATAATAATAATAATAATAATAATAATAATAACATGTGGTATTCGCTAAGAATAGTTTACATCAAATAAAATTTACTCCAGGGGTAATCGTGCGTTGCGACGGCGAGTGCCGTATATAAAAATTTTCTGCGAGTAATGCATCTGATTATATGTTTTCCATTACGAATGATGATAATATAACAGAATTAAGAAGTACTCGTTCAATGTTTCTTACGATGATAAATATAACAAATGTCATTTAATGAAAGAAAACATGAATATGAGAAATGCGACATATATGACCAATGTTTTGAACACCGGATCGACCGGTTGAACCGGACAAAACCGCAAAATCCTACCAAAAACCGAGAACCGTTTAGAAAACAAGTTTGTTGTCCGACCCAGTTTTAAAAACAATATATATGACGAGAAGAAAAGTTATATTAATTGTATGAGTTTTTATGTTTGATTAATTTGTACAATAATTATAATAACATATATACATTTTATGTAGCGGGTGTTTTTTACATTAAATAAAGGATTGACAAGTCAAATGGTTGTATATTTGTTGTATTAGATGGTTGCACTAGTAGCTTAGTTACTTGTATTTACTTAAGTTTTATTGTACCTTTAGATTTATTACTTGTAATTTTTTATTTAAGTTTGAAAAGTGATGTTGTATCTTTAGCTATATTACTTGTATTCCTTCACCTATACTTCTATATAAAGCATTTGGGACATTCTATTTATAGTAGGCTTAAAATTTTAAGATTCAACAATTGCTAATTGTAGAATTGTATAAGATTCAAAAACCATGTAGTGGCTAGGTAAAAAAACAAACTATTCCAATCATTAGACTACAATGGACTTTTGTTCATTTATTGCACAACCAAATGCATGTACATATACAATATTTATTGCACAACCAAATACACATAATACATATACAACTTTTATGATTGTTTAAAGGAGCCTTACAAATTTGTCGTTTATTTGATTTTTTTCCTATTGGTTCTTATAATAAGCAACATCATATACATGTTATTCTGATAGCATTTTAATATTACTTATTCAAAAAGAAAAACTCAAATTCAATTCAATTCGCTTCCGAGCAACGTTCTTTAAATAACATTCGGCAACGGGTACCTATAATCAAATCGTTAAACAACATTCGTCTTCAAACCCATTGCTTTGCGCGGGTACCATGCTAGTTTGAGTTTAAGAAGAGATATCCTAATTTAATTAATGCTCAAATATTGCTTTTTGCATTATATATATAAGCAATATTGATAAATAGAAAATCAAATTAAAGAATATATATTAATATTGAGCTTATTTTTTATGATGCTAATATGAAACTTATAAAAATATATTTTTATAAATTAGTTTTTATTATTTGTGTAAGACTGTAATATTTATTTTACTATTTCGGTGTCAAGGATTTGACCAATTTTATTTTACTTCTTACATTTTGCGCTATTTTAGTGTAAAATACATTTAATGCATAATTTGAAGATGTTTTAAATAGTAAAACGTTTACTTTTTTATTTACAAATAAACTTTGAACACAATTGGTACCTAATAGGATTATAAATGAGTCGAGCTTTTTTCAAGTAACTCGAGCTCGTTCGAGCCTAGAAATCTATACTACTTATAATAGAGGAAGGACTCTCTCTCCAAAAATTTCAGATGTACAAAAATTGATGCATAGTTTATAATACTTTAAAGCAAACAATTTTCATAATTACAACAACCAAAGCATTGTGTACAACAAAAACTAGAATGAATCGAAATTCAGATCACTTTCCTTAGAATTCTACATTAATAGCATTAAAAACACGCCTACACCCAATATTACAATCATTTAAACACAATATACAACCGTTATTCTACATTAATAGCATTAAAAACATCCCTACACCCAATATTACAATCATTTAAACAAAATGTACAACCTCATTTTACATTAATAGCATTAAAACCACCCCTAAACCCAATATTACAATCATTTAAACATAAAGTACAACTCTCCATCTTAACCTAGACATTAACATGTGACCAATACTCGATTCAATAAAACTCGACTCGATACACAAGGCTGTGACCAAGCAAATTTAGGTGTTGGAATGACTTTCTGTGACATTTTGATTAATTCCATTGAAAAATTTTATTTTAGGGTACCCGCCGCTGCAACGCGCGAGTACCCTGCTATTGATTTTGAATGTTTAGCAAGTCAAGCTCGAGCTTATATAGGCTTTACTCAAATTATTGTCGAGCTTTCAAGCTTTTAAGTGATATATATGTTCTATATATATCACATATATTTTAAAGCCTTATATATAAATATATTACTTTTAAATACTACCTTTGTCCCATATTTATTGTCCATCTTTCATTTTTCGGTTATCCCAAATTAATTGTCTACTTCCATAAATAGATAAGGAATATAAATCAACTTTACCATATGTTAATACAAATATCGCCTAAAAACGTTATTTATATTTTACGATCTTTCTTAGTTTTGTTAACTACAAAAGATAAAGTTTATTTTTGGCAAATTATAAATATAGTTTAGAAGCCTTTTACTTAACTTCACTCTAAATACATTTACATGTTTTCATAAAGTAATTTCTAAGTAAGTATACCTTAGTTTAAGAACATGTATTAAAAATGTCTATTATGTATATTTAGCAAGTTTACTTATTAGTTTGTCATATTAGGATATAAGCAAGCAAACTCTCCTAGTAAAACATTCACTTGCTAAACATCTCAAACAAACATGTTTTGATTCTATACATAAACTATTTTCACAAGTATACTTTCTTTTTTAGGAATATCTAAAATTAGAAATAAAATGTTAGTGACATCATTTCTTGCATCACACATGTCCCTTCAAAGAAACATGTGTGTAAGAAACATGTCTTATTATGTATTGATTCACACTCAAGATCTCAAAGTTGACTTTGGGAGCTTGAGAATATTGTGTTAGATTATGAAGTATTTTGTGCAGGATTCTGTCAGACATGCTGGCAGAACCCTCGGATACAACGGACGGAACCCAAGGATGGGTTCCGCCGTATCCGTGGGTTGGTCTGTTTGAAGGCCTATAAATAGCAACTCACTTTTTGAGTTTTGGTTATCACTTTCTATCATATTTCACTGCATATACTTCATTTCTAACTCAGTAAACTTTCATATTTGCGAGTCGTTCTTTGTAACAAGAAGATCACGAACATACAAGCTTCAACACAACGTTGCAAGACTTGTCTAGCATATCATTAGTGTAAACTAGTAAAGTTTATACTTAATTGTTGTATTCATTTGTAGTGATCGGTTAGTATTTTAGTCCTCAAAATACTTAGAGTATCGGGAGTTGTTGTACCCTTGTAAAAGAATTATCGGGAGTGGTTGTACCCTTGTGAAAGAACTCGACATCTAGCTTAGTGTCGGAAATAGTGTGTAAGCGACGTGTAAGGTTTTCTCCGCCGGATAAAGGAGCTTGTTGACTAGTGCAAGAAAACTCTCGAGTTGGATACTCGGGGCGTGGAGTAGGGCAAGGAAAAAGAGTCCTTGTAGCCGAACCATGATAAACAATCGTGTTATGGTTTGATCGTTTCTTACTTTTATTCTTGCATATAATTTATTGTTTGATACGTCTTAATTGGTAATTACACGTAAAAGTATTATAAAAAAATCAAGTTTAAAACTGGTAAACTATTCAACCCCCTTCTAGTTTTCCACAATTGGTATCAAGAGCTACGTTACTCAAGATTTTAAAATATATTGTATTTTAAAACTTGAAACGATCTATGGATTTTGAAATTTTCAAAGAAGGGCAATATATGCAAAGACTACCACTATTTGAACCAAATGGTTTTATTTATTGGAAAAACCGTTTTGAAACTTATGTAAAATCAATGGACATAGATCTATGGTATATTATTATTGAAAGTGATCATAAGGCTACCAGAAGTGGCCGGGATGAGGATAGTTCACTTACTAAACATAGTGATGATCAAAAGAAACTTATTGCCAAAAATAATGAAGCAAAAATGATGCTTTATAATGCCTTACCTAAGAAAGAGTGTGAAAGAGTTTTTATGTGCAAAACCGCTAAAGAAATTTGGCAATCTTTAATCACTACTCATCATGGAAATTCACAAGTTAAGGATAACAAAACTGATCTTCTTGTCCAACAATATGAACAATTTTCTATTCCCGAAGATGAAACTATTGATTGTGCATTTGCTAGATTTAACACTATTATTACTTCACTTAAAGCACTTGATGAATCTTTTTGTAGCAAGAATTTTGTCAGAAAATTCCTTAGAGCACTCCATCCTAAGTGGAGAGCAAAAGTAACAACTATTGAAGAATCTAAAGATCTTTCAAGCATGGCACTTGACGAGCTTATTGAAAACCTCAAAGTTCACGAAATGGTGATGGAAAAAGATTCGGAGATAGTTAGAGGCAAGAAGGAAAAAGTAAAATCTATTGCCTTAAAAGCTAGAATAGAATCAAGTGATGATGAGGAATCAAGTTCGGATAGTGATGATGAAGAATACGCCATGGCAGTTAGAGACTTCAAGAAGTTCTTTAGAAGACGAGGAAAGTTTGTAAAGCAACCTAAAGATGAAAAGAAGTCTCTATGTAAAGATCGGGATGTTAAGAAAGTAAAGAATGAAAGAAAGTGTTTTAGATGTGGAGATACAAGTCACCTAATAGAAGAATGTCCAAAACCACCCAAAAGCAAAACTCAAAGTGCTTTTGTGAGTGGTGCTTGGAGTGATAGTAAGAATGATGATGAAGAGCCAACAAATGACGAAATAGCTCTTATGGCTCAAAGCTCAAATGAGGTACATTTCGATTCATCTTATTCTTCTATTGATGATAACACATTAGAACAACAATACAACAAACTTTGTGAGTTAAGCTTAAAAATCATAAACAAAAACAATTTTTTGAAAATTAAAAAGGAATGTTTAGAAAACGAAGTTTATGAATTAAAAGAAAAAGCTAAACGTTTGGAAAAGAGTAAAAACATTGACACAACGTGCAAATCATGTCAAGAATTCAAACTTGAAATTGAGAAGCTTAAAATCACACAAGATAGTCTTATTAAACAAAACTCAAAGTTTAAGAAGTTTGATAAAAGTATTTGTTGTGCGGATGAAATAATGAAACTCCAAAAGTCGCACTTTGATAGAACAGGGTTAGGATTCATGAAAACAAGATCAATAAGTAGTTTAACGAAACAAGGCGAAAAAGGACAAGAAAATGACAAAACTGCAGCAATGACCCACGGAACTGACGAAGTCACGAAACCAAAAATTTGGTTCCGCCCGTTGAATCCATTGGTTCCGCGGACACTGATGCAGAACAGAATAGCTTAAAAACTAACCGTAGTGAATTTGT
The DNA here is from genome assembly GCA_030686995.1 of Artemisia argyi. Taxonomy (NCBI): domain Eukaryota; kingdom Viridiplantae; phylum Streptophyta; class Magnoliopsida; order Asterales; family Asteraceae; genus Artemisia; species Artemisia argyi. The sequence continues at coordinate 135,330,011 of CM060678.1, read as the reverse complement.
TAAAGTTACAAAGAAGTCAAACACTAGTTCTACTGAAATCAAACTTAAACCGTCCATTAAAATAGGAGTAGGACTTGCTAAAAATGAATTTAGAACTAGAACTACTCAATAAGACCTAAACCGTCTATATCCAAACGCCCCTTTCCAAAGAGCAACTACAACACACAACCCTACTTTCAACATAGCTGGGGTCAAAACTTACCTAGACATCATCAAGCTCCAAATTATATATCTTGGAACCCATATCCACCATTTCCTTACATGAATCAAGGTAATGGCATGATTAACCAAAATGGACCCATGTGATATTGGGGACCAAATGTTTGAATGCTTGTTATAAAATAGGTGTGCTTAAAAGTGTGTTTGGAACCGGATGAATGGATCAAAGATAGCGGTTGTTCAAGACACATGAAGGGGGACAAAAGTCTTTTCTATTCCTATCAAGTCTATGACGGAGGTAACGTTACTTTTGGTAGCAAGCTTAAAAGCAAAATCATCAAAAAATGTACTATCTCTCATGACTCTCTATCTATTGATGATGTTGCTCATGTTGATAACTTAGGATTTAATCTTCTTAGTATTAGCCAACTTTGCCGTAAAAAGTATAAAGTACTCTTTAGTGAAAACGAAAGTAGCTAAAGGAGTTCTTAAAAACAACGTATACGTCATGAAAATTGATAAAACATCTAGAGATAAACTTTGCCTTACCTCATTAGATGAGTCCTCGACTCTTTGGCATAGACGCTTAGGTCACGCTAATATGAGACTTATTCAATCCCTATCCTCTAAGGAATTAGTTAGAAACCTACCCAAGTTGAAATACGACCAACACTTTTGTGATGCTTGCAAAATTGGTAAACAAGTTCATAGTAGCAATAAGGCTAAAAATATGGTATCCACAACTAGATGTTTAGAACTTTTGCATATGGATTTGTTCGGTCCGTCCGCTATTCAAAGTTATAGAGGCAACTTCTATACTTTGGTCATAGTAGATGATTTTTCTCGATATACATGGACAAGATTTTTGAAAAGTAAAAATGAAGCTTTCGAACAATTTGAAACTCTTGGAAAGAAAATTCAAAATCAAGTAGGAAATTGCATTGTGTCTATTTGAACGGATCATGGTCGGGAATTTGATAACGAAATACAATTCGGTGAATTTTGTGACAAAAATGGTATAATACATAATTTCTCGGCTTCTCGCACTCCTCAATCTAATGGTCTAGTAGAACATAAAAACCGGACACTTCAAGAGATGAGTAGAACAATGCTTAACGAACAAAATATTCCACAAAAGTTTTGGTGTAATGCCGTTGAAACATCAACATATATTTTAAACCGAGTCCTAATTAGACCATTTTTAGATAAAACTCCATATGAAATATATAGAGGTAAAAAGCCAACATTAGGATATTTTAAAGTATTTGGGAGTAAATGCTTTATACTAAACACAAAGGATTATATCACTAAATTTGACCAAAAGTCTTATGAAGGTGTGTTCCATGGATATTCACAAAATAGCAAAGCTTATATTGTTCTAAATAAGGAAACTTTAAGAGTCGAGGAATCGTTGAATGTAACATTCGACAAAATTCCACCTCCCACTAAGACATCACCTTTGGTAGATGATTACTTAGTTGAAAGTCAAGTTGTTAATCAAATTGATTTAGAAAACGAAAAGGAATATGAACTATTAAATAGAGAAATAATCAATGTCAAAGAATCTAAAAGTCATCCATTAGAAAGTGTCATATGTAAACTTAATGAAAGAACCTTAAGATCAAAAGCTCAAAAGGAAAGTAACTATTGTTGTTTTATATCAACCATTTAACCTAAAAATATAAAAGAAGCTATAAGTGATAAATCTTGGATAATTGCTATGCAAGAAGAATTGAACCAATTTATTAGAAATGATGTTTGGACACTAGTTCCTCAACCCAAGAATCAAACTATAATTGGAACAAAATGGGTCTTTCGAAATAAAATAGATGAAAACGGAGTTGTGTCTAGAAACAAAGCTAGGCTAGTAGCACAAGGTTATAATCAATAAGAAGGCATTGACTACGATGAAACTTTTGCTCCGGTTGCTAGGCTCGAGTCAATTAGAATCTTACTTGCATATGCATGCTCGAGTCAATTAGAATCTTAAATGGTTTTATTAATGAAGAAGTTTATGTTACTCAACCTCCGGGCTTTACCGACTTTGAAAAACCTAATCATGTTTACAAACTTAAAAAAGCTTTATACGGACTTAAGCAAGCTCCAAAAGCATGGTATGATCGACTTAAAACCTTCCTAGTTTACCATAAGTATACCATGGGCCTAGTTGACAACACTCTCTTCACTAAGAAGAATGAATCACACATTATCATAGTTCAAATTTATGTTGATGACATAATATTCGGATCAACTTGTCAAGAGCTTTGCAATGAATTCTCCAAATTCATGCATGACGAATTTGAGATGAGTATAATGGGAGAACTCAACTTTTTCTTAGGACTTCAAATTAAACAATTAGAAGATGGATATTCTTTAATCAATCTAAATATATAAAAGACATGCTTAAGAAATTTGGTTTAGAAGATTCAAAACCTATCAAAACGCCTATGTCGTCGGAAACCAAACTCACAAAGGATAAGGAAAGTGAATCCGTAGATAACACTAAATATAGGGTTATGATTGGTAGTCTACTTTATCTCACGGCTAGTAGACCCGACATTATGTTTAGCGTTTGTCTATGTGCTCGTTTTCAATAAGATCCCAAAACAATCCATCTTGAAGCCGTAAAAGGATTTTTAGGTACATCAAAGGCACTACACATCTAGGATTATGGTATCCTAAAGGAACGGGTGTAGAAACCATAGTGTATGCCGACTCGGATCATGCGGTGACTATGTTGATAGAAAAAGTACAAGTGGTATTTGTACTTTTGTTGGACATTGTCTCACCTCATGGTTCTCAAAGAAGCAAACGACACTCGCAATATCAATAACGGAAGCCGAATATGTGTCGGCCGGAAAAGCATGTCAACAAGCTCTTTGGATGAAGCAAGCGCTCGTGGACTACGGAATTGTGACTAAAAACATATCTATTCTATGCGATAACAAAGGAGTCATCGACCTAAGTAAAAATCTAGTCCAACATGCTCGCACTAAACATATAGAAATTCGTCATCATTTCCTTCGTGATAATGTTCAAAAATGAAACATCTCCATCGAGAAAGTATCCTCCGAAGACAACATTGCCGACATTCTTACAAAACCTTTTAAACATGAACCATTTAATCTTCTTAGACTAGATCTAGGACTTATGGAACCTACTTCATAGTTCAAACGTTAAATAAAATCGTAGATATCAAAAACAAAAATTTCATATCCTTAATCTGCAGGACTGGCGGAACCAATAAAATCAAAGGGCGGATCCCTCTTTTTGGTTTTGCCCAGTCCGTCAACCATCTGTCCAGGTTCTCTTTCTATATATTAAACCATACAAGCCCCATACTCTATACCACTCACCAAAAACAGTTACTATTCACTTCTATATCTATTTTCACACGAAAATTAGGGTTCTTGCTCAACCACTCTTCATTCCTACCATCATTGTAAGTATTCTAAACACAATTACTCTCCTGATCTGTGTCTAGGAAACTCTATTTATGCACAAAAACTAAAAACTTGGGGTTATGCATCAACTTAGGAATTCATGAAGAAATTTTGTTATAAACAAAGCAATTTATGTTTTTCATTAGTTAGGAATTGCATCTTGTAAGACATTATCACATTATACCAAACACCCCATGTCAAAATTTTGAAAAAAAATCTTCTCACGTTTAGGAAAAATAGCTTTTCATTGATAATACAAAATAAAAACGTTATGTTTAAAACATCACTTACATTATGTCTCTTAAATGCTAAAGGGGATACATAACTAATATGTATTTTCGGGTACATTCAACCATAGCTACATTGAACTAGGAGCATTTAGATTATCTCAAAATTTACACAAAATTTGCATAAGTAAAACCATTTTAACATTAAAATGAGTCGAGATAATCATAACTCCATATTGTTTTCATATAGGCACACACTAGATTTTTTTTTTTTTTTTTTTTTTTTTTTTTTTTTTTTTTGATACTTAAACCACTACTTACATAAGCTAAAATTTTGATAATTATGTTTCTAGGTTCATCATGCCTCCCGTAACCTTCTATGACTACAAAGACACTACCAAATACCTACCCAAACACCACAAGACCAAAGGGCTAACCTCGGCCCAAGTAGAAATCTTTAAGAACCTTGAGAGGCGCTATGTTCATGAGGGTAAAACCATTGATCCTACTTTCCTTACCGGAACCAACATTAGGGAACAACTCTCTTTTATTAACTTTGATTGTCTCTTAGACATAGATGAGCCAATTTGTCCTCGTTTCATCCTAGAATTCTATGCTTCCGTGACCCTTAGCACGGATGATAAAGGTCTCATGTTACTAAACTTTTCTATCAACCAAAATGACTTTGAAATCACTTTAGCCCAATTTGCTCAAGTCCTTCGTGTTCCTAATCGAGGCAGATGTCTTTACACCGACAAATGGCCACTTTCAACTCTTGAATCAATCCATGATCGCATTCATCCTTATGATACCCCTTTAGTGAGCAAAAAAGAAATTCGTGACCATCGTTTTGTTAGGACTTCTCACACTAAGAGAACCCAAGGAGGAGAAGAAGTATCCAAAGACCCCTTTGAAATTGGAAGAGATCATTAGGGCAAATGTCATTAGCACTTTAGGAAATAGGGACCATATCAACACTTGTCTCTCCTACATGCTCTATATTGTTTCCACCCGACAAACCTTCAACTTATCCTACTACATTGCCAAAAGGATGGCAAACATCTCGGTTCAAGGTACCACCGCACTTCCATACGGGATGCTTCTCACCCGTCTCTTCAGGTTCTGTGAACCCATCCCTCCAACTCCTAGAGGTCGTCGCCTAGATTATCCTATCATTCCTCACACCTTTGTGCCATTGAGTGATGAGCGAGTCTACAAAGCCAAAGGTAAACGTCCTCACCCTCCAACCTCATCATCATCATCCTCCATGATTGAAGACGACAATCTATCAAACTCTAGGCTCCCTCCTCTTGAGTACCTCACACAACTTCCAGCCATTGAGAATGATTGGGAGGAGTGCAAACAGACCAAAGGCATGAGGAAATGCTTTAGGAGATACCTTGGGAAGATCTACAAGAAGGTGAACAAGAAATGAGCGAGATAAGAGGGTGTTTGGCACAAGAGTGCATTTAAACAATTTGGTCCTCAAAACAATGTTATGTTATGATTTTATGATGTCTTAGGATGATATTATGTTCATGGATTATGTGTGAACTAACCAAATTTGCAAGGGATAAGAATTTGGTATTATGCTATTTTCATTTTTCGGCCAAAATGTTGAGTGCTAGAATCGCTCTCTCAAACTATATAGGTAAGCATGTTTCTACCAGCAATTTTTGTTTCTTTCATCTACAAAAAATTGATTGCTTAAGTTTTAAGAAAATTTTTGGAATTCGGAAAATTCACGTGCTCGTAAAATGCACTGTCTCGATTCTGAGGCTCCACGGATACGGTAGAACCCATTTTTTGGTTCCGTCCGTTATCCCACTTGGTTCCTCAAAGTTTTCTGCTGAAGGATACGGCGGAACCCAAAATTGGGTTCCGTCCGTGTTGTCGCTGGGTGCCGCCATACTTCAGCAAATTTTGCTTCTTGAATTTTCTGAATTTTTCTAGCAATCCTTAGGATCCAAACTTGCTTTCTACATGCTAGTTAGTATTTATCAGTAATTATAGAGCCATCTAATCATACATTAACCAAAAGCATCATCATTCCCGCCAAAATTTCAAATTTGCCTTAACTAACCCAAGGAACCTTTACAATACAAGGAAGGAACCATTCCTTTGGTTCCTCCAAATCCGTGGAACAACCTGACAACACGTATCCACCATGATCACATAGCATTTACTTCCCCACTTAGTCATTCACTCCATCCAACTCCATTGGATTGACTTCCAATGATTTGACAACTTCTTGGAACTCTTCCATATGATTAGAAACCTCGAACATTGTATGGATCAACATCAAATCCAAACACCAATTTCCATATCTTTCTCTTCCTATAAATTGATCAACAATGCACACATCCAATTCACACCACCCCATTCACTTCTCTTAATCTCATACTTCTAATCCTACCAAAGTCTTGCAATGACAAAATCCACCACCTCATCCGAATCATCAAGACCAATTAGGAGAACCGCAAGAATAAGCGTCAAACCTTGTTGTTTCAACAAAAGCATCCAAGTTAGCTCATCATCATCAAGTGATTCATCCCTCAATATTTTATCACCCATCAATGATAACAACTTCCTAAACCTTGCTACTCCAACACCATCTCCAAACCCTTGAATTGTCAACAAAATCACCACTCCTCCACCAACCATAACTCCAAGTGATCCAGCACCACCTTCGGCACCAAGTCAACCCTCAAAAACTCCATCACCACAATCACCAAAAATGACACCTGTGGAACTCTTCAAAACACCACCAACATCACCACATGCATTATGGAAACTTTGGATGACCTTCCTCCAAGATCATCAAATCCACCACCATTGCCACTTTTTGATACTATGGAACAAATGGAAACTCAACAACAACCTAGGTCTCAACCAAGTAACCCATTGGAGGAAAAACCTCATCAACCATCGCTAATAGAGCGTTTGGCTTACAAGCATCTTTCCACAAGATCAAGATCATCCTCATCAACAACCATTGTTGTTTCATCCAATTTACAATGACATCCACGGTCCTCTTTATGGAGAACCAAGCTTTCATCATCATGATCAACAACAACAACCACCTCATGACTTTTCCAACCGGTTTGAATCCATATTTCCTACTTATGAGGAAATTGAAGCTTCCTTGTGGACCAAATCTCCAAACTCTCATGAAGAACTCAACACTCGCTTGGAAAGCCTCTATGCTTTCAAGCACATGATTGATTCTCATCTCACCCAAGCCATGGATTTCCAAACCGCAATGTACTCATCTATTGTAGGAAACCGACACACCTCTCAACCATCCACCTTTGCTCCCGCAACAACAAATGTTTCAACCACCACCAATGATCCACCAACTCCAAACCAAGTTCCACAACCACCACCTCCTCGCTATGGTTGCACCATGTGCGAAAGAACCGCTCACCTAAGTGAGGGGTGCAACATCTTGGTACATCAACTCCAAGATGAAATGAGGTTTATCCTTAACCACATCTTGGAACGTCTTAACGCCATCTCTCACTTGCCTTAAGCATAGAGCGTTCTTAGAATCAAATAATGGTAGAATCTCACTTAGGACCCTTTTTATTTGTAGGTGTAGTTTTCATTTCACCTTGTTTGTTTGTTTTTTAAATAGTAGACTTTTTTCAAGTCTTTAGGTTTGACTATTTATAGTCAAAGTTTAAATTTTACTTGAAAATAAATGGTTCTACTTATATATATTGTGTTGGTCATTCTCATTTGGTTGTTTGTTACTAAATAATTGTTGTGTGATGAATGCTTATACTTGGTATTATGCTCTCTCTACAACAAACTAACATTTTCTTGTAAGACCAAAATCTATGTATCCTCTCTTGGCACTCCATTTAGGGGGAGTATTGTCCAAGGGGGAGCATTTGACTTGACACATTTCCGCTTCGCTACTCTTCTTTTTGTTTCGACAAAAAGGGTTCGAATCCAACGGGGAGAAAATTAATCCCCTTGTGGCCACGGAGGTTCACCTGCGCCGACTTTGGGCTATTCAAACGGGATAGTCGCCGTGGGATTAGTCGGCTCGCAATGTCGAGTCGGAAACCCATGATTACCAATAAAAAAAAAAAAAAAAAAAAAAAAAATGGATAGGATATATTTTACCAAATCAACTTTTAATACATCATCTAAAATGACATACTCAAAAATTGAAATAATCATATGAAATGTAAATTTTCAAAAGGCTCAAAATCTATAATTATCCATTTGAGTAAAAATAAAATCTATGTTTTGTCGTCAACAAAAAGGGTGAGATTGTTAATACAAATATCGCCTAAAAACGTTATTTATATTTTACGATCTTTCTTAGTTTTGTTAACTACACATTATAAAGTTTATTTTTGGCAAATCATAAATATACTTTAGAAGCCTTTTACTTAACTTCACTCTAACTACATTTACATGTTTTCACAAAGTAATTTCTAAGTAAGTATACCTTAGTTTAAGTACATGTCTATTATGTATATTTAGCAAGTTTACTAATTAGTTTGTCATATTAGGATATAAGCAAGCAAACTCTTTCTAGTAAAACATTCACTTGCTTAACATCTCAAACAAACATGTTTTGATTCTATACATAAACTATTTTCACAAGTATATTTTTTTTTAGAAATATCTAAAATTAGAAATAAAATGTTAGTGACATCATTCCTTGCATCACACATGAAACATGTCTTATTATGTATTGATTCACACTCAAGATCTCAAAGTTGACTTTGAGAGATCTTGAGAATATTGTGTTAGATTGTGAAATATTTTGTGCAGGATTCTGTCAGACATGCTGGTGGAACCCTCGGATACAACGGACGGAACCAAAGGATGGGTTCCGTCGTATCCGTGGGTTGGTCTATTTGAAGGCCTATAAATAGCAACTCACTTCTTGAGTTTTGGTTATCACTTTCTATCATATTTCACTGCATATACTTCATTTCTAACTCAGTAAACTTTTATATTTGTGAGTCTTTCTTTGTAGCAAGAAGATCACGAACATACAAGCTTCAACACAACGTTGCAAGGCTTGTCTAGCATAGCATTAGTGTAAACTAGTAAAGTTTATACTTCATTGTATTGTATTCATTTGTAGTGATCGGTTAGTATTTTAGTCCTCAAAATACTTAGAGTATCGGGAGTTGTTGTACCCTTGTAAAAGAACTATCGGGAGTGGTTGTACCCTTGTGAAAGAACTCGACATCTAGCATAGTGTCAGAAATAGTGTGTAAGCGACGTGTAAGGTTTTCTCCGCCGGATAAAGGAGCTTGTTGACTAGTGCAAGAAAACTCTCGAGTTGGATACTCGGGGCGTGTAGTAGAGCAAGGAAAAAGAGTCCTTGTAGCCGAACCACGATAAACAATCGTGTTATGGTTTGATCATTTCTTACTTTTATTCTTGCATATAATTTATTGTTTGATACGTCTTAATTGGTAATTACACATAAAAGTATTAGAAGAAAATCAAGTTTAAAACCGGTAAACTATTCAACCCCCCTTCTAGTTTCCACACCATATTACCCTCATTTGTGGTTATTATTACAAACTTTAAAGAAGTTGGAAATTAATTAGTTAAGAGTAAAATTGTCTTTGTGCAAAAAGTAAGAGAGAGAAAGTTGTAAAGATGATGTTTTTTTCTAAAACTGTGTGTTTTTTATCTGTGAACAATAATTTTGGGACGGATTTAGTACTTATTTATGAATGTATCGAACTTTTTGAACTGAGCTCGAGCCAAATTTTAATTTTATCTTATGTTTCAATTTATGAATGTATCAAACTTTTTGAACTGAGCTCGAGCTAAATTTTAATTTTATATTATATTTCAATTTTTGTTAAATTAAAATTAAATCATTACAAATAAATCGAGTTTTATAGTTAAGCTGAACCAAATTCAAACTTTCACGGATCGAGTTTGAGCTTCCTTCATGAAAGCTCGTCGAACTATCGAGCCAAGCTCAATCCGAACATAATATTGTCGAATCGAGTCGAACCCTGCCAAAGTTTAACTTGATTCGAGTCGTTTACACTCCTAGTAACTACCAATAACAAAGCTTTATGATAGCGGATACTCGAGTTGTTAAAAATTAACAATTTTTTTTAATCTACCAATGAACTTAAAAACAGAATCTGTTAGAACTTAAAGATCTTATCATTACACGCTTAATCCATCACCAAGGAAGTCTTATTGTTTTCGGTGGCCCTATGCAATAACAACAAAGATGACCTATTACACTTAAACTAAAAAGAAATTGCATATAAACTTGAATTCTATGACTCATATATATTTAATATTATACATATTTATATGCAAAACTATTAAAATGTGGCTCTTTTTTAGCGGAGACCCTGTGCAACGACACCTATTGCACACCTCTCCGAGACCCATCTGTCCATCACGCATCATAATCCCTTCATTTGTTCTCGATGTTATTCATTCAAGCATATCAAATCTCAAGCTTGACGTAACTACTAGCATTAAGCTAGTGATTAAAGTTTAATTCTTGCATAATCAACACATTTTCACTCAAATTGAACTATAATTAGTTTTGTACTAAACTGGGCCAAAACTAAATTGGGAAATTATCAAATCGGACCAAATCAAAACCCAAAATTATACTACCTCCGTCCTATAATTATAGTCCACTGTTGACTTTTAAAGTCTCTAGTCTTCAACTTTGATCTTAAATATTTTTATTTGTGTTATATATTATTTGATGCAAAATATATGAATGGATTGAGTTTTAAATGTATTTTCCATTGGTATAATTTTTATCAAGTATTATATAAGACAAATAAAAATATATAAGGTCAAAGTTTCAATACGAAGACTTAAAAAGTCAACACTGAACAATAATTATGAGACGGAGAAAGTACTACTTATGACAAACCAAAAACTTGTTAACAATTTTAATGACTTTAGATGTTTGCAAATCCTCTTCCCATATAATAACACGAAAAAAAATGATTGAAAGACTTATATGCATGAATAATTTTGTACCTATATACATATAATAGCGATTTATTGATTTGTAAAAAATAGATTGTTTTAATGTCACTAACAGAATATTGCCACACAAATTTATGTATACAATTAGGTCAATGCTAATGGCTCGGTTGGTTGACCCCCCAACCAAATTGGTGACCGGTCATCCCTAACCTTCAAGTGATGACACCCTTACTCCTCAAAAACTTGTGAGGCGCCAATCAAGTGACGTGTATTTAAGGGAGAAGAAGACAACACGCTATTCGGGTTTTTTTTGTTTTTTTTGTGTTTTTTTTTTTTTTTTTAATTGAGTTTGTGTGTTGTGTTTTTGAGTGTGTGAAAGAAATGATAAAAAAGGAAGAGAAGATGGCCTTAAACTCTTAACATTATTGCCGGAAATAAAGTAGTCGGAAAATGTCAGTTGGGTAGAGGAAAGTTAAAGGTTAAAAGATGTAAGAAAAAATAGGGTAAAATAATGAGAGGATGTTCTTGAGTATACAATTTTCAAAGCTCAAATAGTGTGTAACTATTTAGTCATAGAGTTGTAAATTTCTCAGCCTAAAATAGTAATTTAACACCTCTTTTTATAATATAAGTAGATATATATCTATACTTTTTGTTCTATATAATTTATATTTTTATTTGAATAAATAAAAGTTTAGGTATTTTGGAAAAAAAAAAATGTAAAAGAAAATAAAGTAGTGGATGCGTGGGGCCCAAATAATATGGTACGAGTGAAGTGATGATTTGGTATGTGAGTGCTAAATGTGAGAATAATGAGGTGACTTAAGGTGGTATTAAAAAGTATAAATTGATGATACCTTATGCTCTAAAAAATAAAACTGATGTAGAATTGATGCGAGAGAAGATGACCACAATATTTATGATTGTCGTTAGCGTTACTCAACTAATCGGTGACGGTGTCACTAAAAGCTCTAATAAAAAAAAAAAAAAAAAAAAAAAAAAAAAAAAAAAAACAAGAATGGTCCTACCCAAATACAAGAAGAGTAGTGCTACATCCACAAAAGATTTACAAAAAGAAATCCACAAAAGAAATGTGTCATGTGTTGATTGGTGGAGCAAAGAAAAAAGAGGGAAAACATATTCAAACACACCAATCAACACATGACACATCTCTTTTGTGGATTTCTTTTTGTAAATCCTTTGTGGATGTAGCACTACTCATACAAGAAAGTGGAAATAGCGTGGAACAATACAGTAGGAGTTTGAAACTCCATCAAACACTCTCACCCTCCTTTAAAAAATAAAACACCCAAACAAAACAAACAACTTCAAATCTACGCCATATATTTCAACACCATCATCATCATCGTTTGCTTATCATCCTTTGAGTTAACTCACTTTTCTAACTTTAGCGTACGTATTACTTCTTCTTCTTAAAATTAAATAAATTTATCTTATATATGTTTTCGTTTGTTGGGTTGTAGTATTGTACTATTGTTTGTTATTGAGAAGCTATCATTAGGTTTGTTTGCTTGTTGGTATATTCTTATCGTGATTTCTAAGCATTTCATTAGGTGCTATTTTAAAAAATAAACGTTTGGTGAGACTATAATCATTTACCTTTTTTTCCCCTTATACTCCCTCCGTCCCATATTAAGTGTCCACTTTCTAAATGCACAAAGTTTTAGAAAATTCCACTAACTACACTTTTCACCAATCAAATATAATTATTACCCACTAAAGTCTCATCCCATTGGTTGAAACAGAATCTGGACACTTAATTTGGGACATCCCAAGATTCCATTGTGGACACTTAATATGGGACGGAGGGAGTATAACTGTTTCTTTGCTTATCTAAATTCACACACACACAACTTAAACTAGTGGGTTTTTTTTTTTGGGTTTTATCTAAATCTCAGGTATCTCATTTGACCTTATTTTATTTTGCTCATTTGATCTGATTATAGTCTGATTAATATTGATCTTAAAAATGTTTAGTTTTAAAATTTGTAATCAAGTCTGACACACATATTTTTTAATAATTGTTTTTCAATGATTTAATTAGATACTTCTGCTATTATTAACTAAAATATGGAATTTTTGGGACAGAGGACAATGCATTTAATGCTTTAAAGTCAAGTCTTTAGTAGTTTACTTATTATTTTATTACAGTATTAAGTTTATTAAGTGATCAGCATCTTCAGTTGTAGTGCTGGAGTCAAAATTGCTTGAATCATAAATCATTTTGTGGGTTAAAGTTTACTTAATCATGTGTTTAATTATCTAATCTTGTTTTAGACTTTGGTTTGTAAAGTTGTAAACATTTGTTGCAGATATCGGCTATTTTAACAATGGCGACTAATGGAGAACATAAAACTACAAAACCGCCTCCAACACCTTCGCCTCTTCGTAATTCCAAGTTTTTTCAGGTATTATCTTGCTGCTGATAATAAGCTTTTGTTTATTTGTATCTTTGATGTCAATATTACCATTGCTTGTTTATAATCGCATTTAAAACATGAAACATAGAATGTGTAAATATACAAAGTTAATTGATATTTAATGAATTGCAGTCAAATATGAGGATCTTGGTTACTGGTGGTGCTGGATTTATTGGCTCTCACCTTGTGGATAAGCTGATGGAAAATGAGAAGAATGAGGTATGGATTTGGTCTTTTGATTAATCATATGTCATTGCCGTGTTTGCAGCCATCTGTAAATGTTGTTTCTACAACATGATTTATACATCTTTTTATATGTGTTTCTATCTCAGGTAATTGTTGCTGATAATTATTTCACTGGCTCGAAGGACAATCTTAAAAAGTGGATCGGCCATCCAAGATTCGAGCTTATTCGCCATGGTAATTTCTAATTCTTGTGCTGTAGCAAATGTGTGTTACAGGTGTTATGTAACATAGCAGACCAGAAACATGAAGTTTATGCAGAAAGAAATTCTTTTTAGTTATCGTGAAAATGTATTTGCACATTTTGTTTTGGACACTAGTTATAATGCCCGCGCACGCGCGGGTTTTTTTAAATTTTTTGAAACATACATATTTTTATTTATTAAAAAACAAATAATTTAATCTTTGTTTTGTTTGATTTATGATGTTTAATTATAGTTTTTTATTATTAAAGATAATTATTTAAAAATTTTAATCCTATTATTAATTGCATCTCATCTATATTTTTTGTATTTATCTTCATCTCATCTATATTTTTTGTATTTATCTTCTACTTGTGTTATGGATAAATATAAAATGTTACTATTTTACCAGGGTGAAACATCCCTTTTACCCAAAAAAATATATAAAAAATGTTACCTAATAAGAAAATAATTTTTTTTTTTAAATACAATTATTACTAAATAAGGTATGAATTGATTTTTTTGAAATGGAATATATAAAAGATTATGCTCTTAATTTTTCATAAATTGTATGCCGTTCCATGTTTTGAGATCTTTATTGCTTAGTTAAATGATCTTACTCTATATACTTATGCAGATGTCACAGAGCCATTGCTTGTTGAGGTTGATCAGATATACCATCTTGCATGCCCTGCATCACCAATTTTTTATAAACACAATCCTGTAAAGGTACGTGTTTGACCATCAAGTTTTGGTTTTTGACCATATCCTCATTTTACCATAATGAAATGATTAACGAGACGTTGTGGAATGTGTAATGTGTGACAGACAATAAAGACAAATGTTATTGGTACACTAAATATGCTTGGTCTTGCAAAGCGAGTCGGAGCAAGGTTGAAACCTTTCTATTCAAGCTTAGCGTATCTTCATATTTTAGCCTCACGTTAAACTTATGTATCACATTGATTTGTATTTGCAGAATTTTGCTTACCTCAACCTCAGAGGTATACGGTGATCCTCTTATCCATCCCCAACCAGAGAGCTACTGGGGTAATGTCAACCCAATCGGTAAGCCCAATTCCAAGTATTTGCATAGTAAATTAAGTTTGGTTGATACATACAAGTCTAGTATGCATAGAAAATTTAGACTAGGGGTGAGCATGGTGCGGACCGAAACCGAATTTGCGGTTTTTACAAAATTGAATCCGAAACTGCGCGGTTTTTGGGTTTTCAAAGTTTTTTTTACAAATTATTTTTTTGGTATATACTTATTATTATAGAATAAATATCACAAGGTTACATGATGGGTGACATATATATATAAAACGACATGTTATGAAATTATAAATCTAGACAAAGAAGTTCGGTTTCTGCTCACCCCTAGTTTAGACTATGGTTTATATGTGTATGATTTGATGTATTTCAGGAGTTAGGAGTTGCTATGACGAAGGAAAACGTGTGGCAGAGACTTTGATGTTTGATTATCATAGGCAACATGGCATAGGTAAGATATTGCAATAACAGATGTATAATGATAGTCGACTTGGTCAATGTTTAGTCTCTAATGCTTCCCTTGTTATTATAGAAATAAGAATTGCTCGTATTTTCAACACCTATGGACCCCGAATGAATATTGATGATGGGCGTGTTGTGAGTAATTTTATAGCTCAAGCACTTCGGTAATTCCCGTTCCCCAGCTTGCAAACAAAGTATAAAGTTTTTACCTGTAAAAAATATAAATGGGCTAATCTTACTTATGTGATCTAAATCCTTGCAGTGATGAACCTCTGACTGTTCAGGCTCCTGGAACACAGACTCGCAGTTTCTGTTATGTTTCTGATATGGTATCCTCAAGAATAAATTGATTACTAGTATATTGTATTTTAATGATGCGATTGGTTGTCTGTGGTCAGTCATTGACTATTTTGCAACATTGTATAGGTTGATGGGCTCATTCGATTGATGGGTGGGGAGAACACTGGACCAATTAACATTGGTAATCCAGGTGAATTTACAATGATTGAACTTGCTGAGACAGTGAAGGAGGTTAGTCTTTGTTCTCGACATATATAATTCATTTGATAGTTATAAACTTTGAACGATACCATTTCTATAATATGATAGATATAACTTGTAAGTTAAAGGAACATTGCAATATTCATTGGACACGTAGCAAGAGTATCGTTTTGTTATTCTTATACATGCTGAATTGCAGCTTATAAATCCGAAGATAGAGATTAAGATGGTGGAAAACACACCTGATGATCCAAGGCAGAGAAAACCAGACATCACGAATGCAAACAAGTTGCTTGGATGGGAACCCAAGATTAAATTGCGTGATGGTCTTCCCCTCATGGAGGCTGACTTCCGACTCAGGCTTGGAGTTGCCAAGAAAATTTAAAGTAACAAGCAAACGTTATCTTCTTTTCCTCTAAGAGACGAAGACTGGTTATGTGTTTTGTTTTGTTCACTTATGTTTTTTGTCAGGTCTTAACTCCCATATAATTAAAAAATAAATGGGGTGAGTCTTAAGTTTTTACTACTTGCATTTTGCTTTTGTGTTTTGTGAACTTCTGGACAGTGTCTGAAGGTATTCTTTTGCCAGCTTGAAAGTGTTTTGTTCTTTTTAATTCAACTGAATCAACATGAATGAAGCAATTTTTTTAAGTTTGATCCTGTGAGCTGTAAAAGTGTGAGTTAATCAAGCTATTGTATGTTTGGCAAATGTAGTAGTAGCGAAAGCAGTAAGCAATAATTGTTTGTTAAATAAAAGTGTTTGGTAACGAAGTTGTACCTATAATTATAAAGCGTAAAATGACGTAAAAAACATATATGCATTAACATAAAAGGGGCATATGTGTAATTTGAGAGCCAAAACGCAAGTGGTTAGATCTAGATGTTTCTTAATTAAGTGTTTTGAATGAAAGCGGCTATACACAATTGAATCGTTAGTTGCTTGTTGTCAAACAAGCATTATATCTAAACCACTAGTCGCTAGTTGCTCCAAAAATCTCGCAAATGCTTGGTGCCAAACATACGCATGGATTACTTGAAGACGTTAATCAACACCAAAAAATTTAAAAATTGTCAATAACAAAACAACCGTTTTTAAAAATGTGCCGCTATATTGTACGAACAATGGAATCTTCGAAAAAGTAGTGTTTAGTCACAATTTTTTGAGACATTTTTCTAGAAGAATGAAAATCTCATTTTTCAAAATTTAACTAGAATTTTAAAGGACCTCTTTCATTCTTTCCTATAGGTTTTCATTTTCTACACCCCTTTGCACTTAACAAATTTTCAAAAAATATCATCTAAACGCGTTTTCTAAATTTATAGCACTTTTCTAGAGATAAAAACCCTTCAAATTTTTTCTAAAGAAAAAATAAATAAAAATAAAAAATCTACAAATAAACGCACCCTTAAGTTGCTCGATTGTTTTTAAGAACTCCCTGTAGTTTATGGGTTGCTTGGAACTTTTTTCACAATTTGTGGGTTTAAACAATGTCACAGCATCATCCATGGTCATAGACTTTTTTATTGCATCTGCTTTTCTTTTACGCGCAAGTTTGATTAGGGTTCATGAGTAGATCTCATATCAAATACAATAAATTGAACTATATTAAAAAGGAGAAAATTCTTTAAATACCCCAAAGGTACACATGTGTATCCCATATACCCCAAAATTTTCCAACTTCCCCAAATACCCCAAGGGCGACTCATAAGATTCTGCCGACAATTAAAGCTTTAGGATCCACTGATACGAAACAAAAAGAAAAGTATAGAAAATTAACCCACTTGTGTTTTTTTAAACTATGATGCTCATGAACCAATCCCTCGCACCCAAATATACTCCCAATACTGATTTATATACCCAGCCTTATGCGCAAAGTACAGGCGCTCATAGTGAGATGGATCAAATGCGCTGTTGCACACTTGGGCGAAAATCTACGGGTCTCATATTTGGAGATCACCCCTCCTCTGAAAACTTTGTAATCTCATCTTCTCCATGGTACCGGTTGGTGGGACGCTAAGTAGTGGCATTTACCTTCTTTTAAGTGAAATGAGTGATAATTCATTATCCAAGTTTAACTCATTTATCCATTCTTATCATTGATACCATATCAATAACTATGTGTTCAAATAATTCTCTTGAAACGAGTTTGCAAACCACAACAATAAAAATATGGAGTAATAAAAAGAAAAACACTACTTAGCTAAACTATATGTTTGCAAGGGTAACAGACACCGGCAGAGACAAGAGGAGGGCAGGGTGGGCCCGTGCCTCCCTATCAAAAACATTTATAGTGTAAAATTTTCAAAATATCTCACTATTTTTTGTATTTTACCGCCCCAACGAACCAATTTTGTAGTGTAGTTTCTAAAAATTATCAAAGTTTGCACCCTCGACCATAACTATATGGTTCCGCCCCTACTACTAACTAGATACTCATTCATCAATAGGTGATGAACTGGGTGGATGATGGATTAACATTAGCGGCCATAGTCCATAGGGTAGTTGGTAACACAATAAAGTGAAATATAACAACATAAAATAAGCAATTTCAAACTACAACTTTGTTATTCACTGTCCAGACTTCTTATGAAGCCTCTAGACCAGTTTAGAACTAAAACCAATACAAGATTCATCATCTCAAATTCATTCAAAAAGAAGAAACTTAGTATCTTTGATGCATGTTCAACAAAACGCAGCAATCTTAGATCTTTATTACTACAGGAAACAAAATAAAGAAAATCAATGCTGCAATACTTGAAATCATTACCACAACCTGAAATCACCCATCTCAGCCTCTATAAAATAGAGCATCTTCAACTGCAAGAAAGATGCATAGAAATAAAAAGATTAGACATGTCATAAAGATATCAAAAGCCAACAATAAGGACCAACTTGACAAAACTATGTATTATATGCGACTACACAAAAACATGGTTGACAATTAATGATATTCGCTGGGTTAGAAGCCCTCTCTTCTGATGAAGTGACAATTCATAATAACTATAATTATTTCAACTTTTGGGATTATGCACTTGCAACTAGTATCAGCAGGAAAAGAGATGCACATTGAATGCACAGAACCGCAAAACCATTGTCCTATATAGGATCGACCCTCCTAAATAATACGTAAATACATAAGTGCCCAACTCCCTGTATTTGCTAAAAACCGCCTACATAGAAAATTGCTTATTTCCTTTCATTGCTAAATAATGTAGTATCACAAAATGAGACTGTACTAGTTGTTGCCAAACTGATTTAGAGCATCTAATAGAGTTGCAGGTAGGGCTGTAAACGAACCGGACGAACACGAACGGAGCCCTGTTTATGTTCGTTCATTTAATTTTAACCGAACAAATAAACGGACACGGACGCTTAAACGGACGAATTTTCTTGTTCATGTTCGTTTATGTCCGTTCATTAAGACACTAAACGAACGCTAAATGAGCATAAACGATCGAACATAAATGAAAATAGACAAACAAACATAAACTTTATTGAATTCTTCACAATATATTGTTTTATAAGTAGTTGCTTTGTTTAAACAAACCAATTTTTAAATTATAAAATTAAAATATATGATATATGAACATAAATAGATAAATAAACATAAACGAACTTTAATGAACGCTTAATCGGACGTTCACGGACATAAATGAACGAACGAGACTTTTGTTCATGTTCGTTCATTTAACTAAACGAACGTAAAATATTGTTCATGTTCGTTCATTTAATAAACGAACAAACATAAACGAACTTTTTACCGAACGGTTCATGAAATGTTCACTGAACGTTCAGTTCGTTTACAACCCTAGTTGCAGGTTGATTGAACAGATTATGAATTTCAAATTTACGCCTCAAAAAACATACTATAGCAATTAAGAGATATATTTTTCAAGTCATAACATAATGTATCACAACTCCTATAAACCAAACACAAACTTTCACTTGTGGCTCTCCTTTAAACAGGGAACTCACTTACCAACATATTCCTATTAACCAATATTAAGTTCTAGATCCAGTCAGTTTTAAGTAAAAGACATGTTATCGTATAATAAGCATGTACATCATTTTAAAATTCTAATCTCAGAATAATAACAGTTAATATACATTCACATGCATATGAAGCTCTATACCACATGTTAAACTATGTTGTATCAAGCTTACACTACAGTTTGGCTAATCTATTTTGCATACAGAAACCATGCACTTAGATTAACAAAGTTCAGCAAAACAAGAACCACCAAGCAAAACCTCGAAATGTAACTTGTGTCCATGAGTCAGCTATCAGATTAGCAAAAATAATGCGCATAAATGTATTAGATTATATATCAAACTTGTGTGTAATCACCACTAAAACTAAGTTGTATCAAACACACACTAGAATAGTTTAGCTAATCATACACCAGTTAAAGAAGCTCAACGAAACAATGCAAGTATGCAACCTCCCCCATGTTAGCCTGTGTAAGATATGAAACTCATACTACAGTTTAACCCATCAAAATCAATACGCAAGCTCAACTAAACAATGAAACACCAAGTACAACCTCAAACGTGAATTATACCCATGAGTTAACAATCAAACAAGTAAAAATTATTCACATGATTACAAATGCGTGAATATAAAAGCTTAGTTTTGGGCATGTGAGCTCATTTGGCTCGGCTTATATTTCACAATCCCATTTTTCCTGGCCCACTTACCAGCTTATTGGCTTATTTTCTACATTTAAAAGTGTTTATTTAATGGGCTTACGAGTTTATTGAAAATTTGATAACCTCATAAGCTCATTATTTTGGGCTTTGTGAGCTTATCCAATTGACTTATGAGCTTTATAAGCTCATAAGCTTAGATAACCTCGTAAGGCCAATAAATGAGCTTGCTTACAAGGTTATCAAATTTTCAAAAAGCTCACAAGCTTATCAAATACACTCAGGGGGTGTTTGTTTCGGCTTATATAGCCGGCTTATGGCTTATATAACATAAGCCACAATTTTGATGTACAACCTGAGTCAAATAGTCTCATAAGCCAAACACGAACACGGCTTATGTTATATAAGCTTAAACAAACACCCCCTCAGACAAACACCTCCCTAAGTCATAATAAGCTCACACGTCAAATAAATACGCCGAAAAACACGAGTTATGATATACAACCTGAGTTAAATAGTCTCATAAGCCCAATAACAAACTCAAAACAACTAATTATTTAAAATAATATCCATCACATGTAATCAGATGCAATCAAACCTAAACATTTATGATCTAACTACAAATCGAATAACACAAAATAAATAAAATAATTAAATCTAGGGTTACGAATCTTACTTTTTGTGCCTTTGAGCAAAGACGGAGTTCTTCCTATCTTCCTCTGTAACATAAAAACAAAAACAATTAATAATATTAGTAAAAGATCCGTTTTATAGATCGGGTCAAATGAAATGAAAATAGGATACTGACCGGTGAGACCGAGGGACATTTTGGTGATGATGGTACCGGTGACAGCGAATCCGACGAGGAAAGGCCAGTTACGGTTGAATTCTCTCTTGAAGAATACACCCCATGGATCGAATTTCCTCATCTTTCAGATTTGGGTTTTTTTTTTTGTGTGTTTTGGGTGATGGTTGGAGGTGATTGTGTGTTATGGAAAGTGGGTGTTTGGTGAATGGAATATATGGGACTTGGGTGCGGACCGGTTGGGTTAAAGGGGTGTGTGACCTAATAGAATAAGCTCGAACCGGTTTATGGAAAATAGAGTGAGTGCACCAAAAAAAAGTTAATACCGGTTTGGTGAATATAGATTAGAAAAGCTCATGAGGCTAGCTTTTTTCGAGTTTTTGCCAACTAAGAGCATCTACAATGGCTCAAGTGATGAAAAGCTTTTTACTATTCTAAGAAGCCCTTTTTAATGAGTTTTTGCCATTGCAACCAAGGCTTTTTGAAAAGCTTTTCAACAAAGACTTGGTAAAACTCAAGTCTTTGCTCCAAGCTTTAGCCATTAAATGCTTTATGCATTAAATGCATCAAGTCTTAAAGACTTTTACCATTGCTCATGCTCTAAGAGGGCTAGGTAAAGTCTCGTGTTAAAGGTGGTGCCGTGGGAAAAACAATATAGTTAACTAAAAATTAATTTTATTAATAAAAAACATATAACATAAAATAAATTTAATGGTACTATTATTTTTAGTTATATATTTTGCGTTGCAAAAATTTACGTTATGTGTGATTTTAGTTAAAAAGTGAATAAATAAATAAATAAAAATTGTTCACGTGACACAATTAAAACTTGAACTTTGAATATACAAAAGAGGTTCGGATTGTTATTTGGGAAAATTATCCAAAAAAACATCATATTTGACACTTTTTACCGTTGTGTGTACTCAACTTTTTTTTTTCCTAATGTATCACTAAACTTTGTGATTTGGTACATTGTGTGTACCCGGTGACCTGATAACCGGGCTCGTCCTACGTGGAGCCGGTAGCTTACACACAATGGTAAAAAATGTCAAATATGATGCATTTTTAGATAATTTTCCTTTTAAAATTCCAAAAAACATATTTTCGAAAAAAATTTAAAAAATTCAAAAAAATTTCTATTTTTTTTTTTGAATTTCTAAAATATTTTTTTTCTAAAAATATTTTTTTCTCTAAAATATTGTTTAGAAAAAATTAATAAAAATAATTTTCTAAAAAATTTTTTAGATTTTTTTTTAAAATTTTTTTCAAAAAAAAAATTAGAAAATTTTTCAAATTTTTAAATTTTTTTTTTTGAAAATATGTTTTTGGAATTTTAAAATTCAAAAACATTTTTTCGAAAACCTTTTTTTTGCTACGTGTATGCACATTGTTATATCAATACCCTCTAATGGTTCTTTTCGTGACGTTTCAAAGTCGAGCATTGCAGTTTTCGGTAGTGATGCCAGAAGGGCATCAGGTGCGAAGCTTAACAGCTCATGTCACATATCTTCTACAAAATTATTATGTCAAAATGTGAACTCCAGCCCTTCAAGATTTGGAAAGATGACCACAAAAGCCATGTTGTTTTTCTCTAAAATATTTTTTAGAAAAAATGAATAAATGTTTTTGAAAAAATGTTTTTGAATTTAAAAAAAAAAAAGTTTTCGAAAAAAATGTTTTTGAATTTTAAAATTCCAAAAACATATTTTCAAAAAAAAAAATTTTAATTCGAAAAATTTTCTAATTTTTTTTGAAAAAAATTTAAAAAAGAAATCTAAAAAATCTTTAGAAAATTATTTTTATTCATTTTTTCTTAACAATATTTTAGAGAAAAAAATATTTTTAGAAAAAAAAATATTTTAGAAAAAATATTTTTAGAAAAAAAATAAATAAAATTTAGAAAAATATTTGAATAAAAATATTTTTTAAAAAACATGTTTTCTAAAAAATATTTTTATTCAAATATTTTTTTTTTAATTTATTCGAAAAATATTTTTATTCGATTTTTTTTATAAAATATTTTTTAGAATTTTTTTTTTTTTTTTCTAAAAAATATTTTTAGAAATTTTTAGAAATTCAAAAAAAATTATAAAATTTTTCGAATTTTTTAAAATTTTTTTCGAAAATATGTTTTCTGGAATTTTAAAGGGAAAATTATCTAAAAATGCATCATACTTGACATTTTTTACCATTGTGTGTACGTAGGACGAGCTGAGTTGGCAAGCAACCGGCTCCACCGGTTATCAGGTCACCGGGTACACACAATGTACCAAATTACAAAGTTTAGTGATACTTTAGGAAAAAAAAGTTGAGTACACACAACGGTAAAAAGTGTCAAATATGATGTTTTTTTAGATAATTTTCCCTTGTTATTTTGAGTGGGTAGTTGTGTGAATAAGGTCAAAATGACCTTAAAAATGAATAAGGTAACCATAGTTCATTTAGATTTTAACTAGAGTAATGGGTAAGTTAGGGACCATGTAATGATAAGCTGGAATCAATATATTGATGGGCTTTAATTTATTAACCAACCAGTTTGGTTTTGTGCCATTTGAATATATGAAAACCAAATTGGTTTTCGAGTTTTTGCCAACTAAGAGGGCTAGGTACAATCTCGTGTTAAAGGTGGTGCCGTCGGATAAATAGTGTCATCTCAGCACTTTTTGCTCATGGCATCAGTTTTGACTATGGCACCAAAACACCCCTCCCTAACATAATACCAGTTTTCTGACATCATCATCCTGTTTTTTTTTTAATAAAACAATATAGTCAACTATAAATTAATTTTATTAATAAAAACCACATAACATAAAATAAATTTAATGGTACTCCTATTATTTTTAGTTATATATCTTGCATATTTGTTGCAAAAAAAATACGTTATGTGTGGTTTTAGTTAAAAAAATATAATAAATAAATAAATCATGTGATACAATTAAAACTTGAACTTTGAATATACAAAAGAGGTTCGGATTGTTATTTTGAACAAAAAATTCATATATTCTCGAATGGCACAAAACCAAATTGGTTGGTTAATAAATTAAAGCTTATCAATACATTGATTCCAGCTCATCACTACGTGGTCCCTAACTTACCCATTACTCTAGTTAAAATCTAAATGAACTATGGTTACTTTATTCACTTTTAAGGTCATTTTAACCCTATTCACACAACTACCCACTCAAACTCCATTTCATTTTCCTCCCTCCTCACATGCAACACCTTGCCATACCTTTATCATCTCATTACAAGTATTCATGGCATATGATCACAAACACAAATACATCACAACACACAAACACAAACAAAAAAGAAATAAACCCACCAATAAAAAAAAAGAAAAAAAAAATAACTTTGGCGTGGGTTGGTGGCTACGGCACGACAACACACCAGCCAACCTCCGGTGAGGTATCTCGTGCCATACACTCGAGCCGAAGCCTATGGCTTGAGCCATCAGCCAGTGTACCGAAGCCTCTAATGGATTTTATAAAACATAATTCTCACTCTATGGTGTTTAAGAGGAGCAAGAAAGGGTTTATCAAAACGACATCATTCTCAATCTTCCATCGTTTGCATTCATCAGTGCAGCATCAAACACATTTCAAGTAACATCATTTATTTGGTCTTGCATTTTTGTTTCTATTTTCTTTTTGTATGTCAAACGTAAACTCTATACTTGTTTAAAGGGTGTTTGTTTACGCTTGTTAATAAAAATAAGGGTGTTTGTTTAAGCTTATTAATAAAAATATTGGTGTTTGTTTACACTTTGTACTTATTATGGGGGTTTATGAGCTTTTTAGCTTATATAATAAAATATGCCTGATATAGTGTTTGGCTAAGCTTATATTGTTGGGTTTATCAACTTATATCAGCTTATTAATGGTGTTTGTTTAGCTTATATAACATATGTTATTATATAAAAAGGCGTTTATACTCTGTTACACATTGTATGTTTGTGTTATTTTGTCATTTTATCTTATCAACTGTAATAAGCTAAGCCAAACACTAAATATGAGCTTATTATTTATAAGCCATAAGCCGCTCTTATGAAATCTAAGCTTAAGCCCAAAATGTATCTCAAACAAACAGCCCCTTAGGGTTTGATGGAAATTATTGTGCTTATACGAGTATAACATATGTTATATAAAAAGACTTTTATACCCTGTTACACATTTAAATGTTTATGTACTTTTTTTGTCATTTTATCTTATCAACCGTAATAAGCTAAGTCAAACACTAAATATGAGATTAGTATTTATATGTCATAAGCCGCTCTTATGAAATTTAAGCTTAAGCCTGAAATATAAGCTCAGACAAACAACCCCTCGGGGTTTTATGTTTCTTATAAATATTTACATATTTGTAAGAAACATTTGTATGTAGTTCTCATTATATTATAGTGTGCTTCAATAAAGTTTAGATATTCTGATAAAGTTACTCCACAAAGTTAAGTGGGTGTTTGGGTAAAGCTTATTTGAACAAAATCCATTTGCAATTGGATTTTACTAGCTTTTGAATTGAGCTTTTGTGATTTTTGAACAGGTTATGGATTTACTAGTTTTGCCGCACCAGCTCTTTCCTCCAAAAGTGTTAAGCCAATCATAGGAATTTCTACTTTACATGTGGTAAAAGTCGTTATTGTCCATATATCTTTGAATCCTCTATAACTCATAACCTAAAAACTCCTTAAATTTCTAATAGCATTCCAAGTCAATACTTGTTTCTTCCATCACTTTAATAACCAACTAACCGCTGCATAATCCATGTCCCATAACTAGAATAGATTAACACCATTGATTCATCGCATCTTATATGTAGTTCTTCATCACATCTCCCGATAGGGATAGCATCCAAGTCAACCCTCCAATTACAGTAAGCTCACCAACCACCTACTCCATAACATATGTTTAACCCGAAAATTGATACACTTGTAACCCGTACGATCTCCATAAAGACTATAACACATTCTAAGCCTACTTCAAGCAACAAGATAGATACTCATAGAGAGCATAAGCCAGTCAATGGTAAAGCTAGCTAAAGTGATGGATGTCATTAGAAAAAATGCCACAACATATGCCACACCAAGCCCATGTAACAGATTGGCCCACTAACCGTAGAATCAATTCAAACCACAGTGAAAGTTATTAGAAGCACAAAACTCGAGACTTAAGAGGTGTGTAAGTCCCCCATCGTTTATCCATGTGCTCTTATATCTATGTGGGCCAAGTAGAATATATATAACTTGAACCATATGAAGATGTTAATTAAGCTTGCAAAATATTGAGTCCTCGTGATAATAAGATGGAAGCTTTTGTGGTACTCGTTGTTAGCTTCAAAATACTCATTTTAATGTATAACATGCATAATGATACAAAGATAAAGGATACGGCAATCTTCTTGACGACAATTCTATTGTTGACATCAATTCAAGCAATATCACTTATATGGTCACTCGCAAAGTACTAAGTTAAAAGTTGATGTGTTGTTTCACTATTATTCTCGCATTAACACCAACATTTGGCTAGATTAGTAAGAAAATGGATGCTGATTTTTTCTTCTATGTACTTGAAAAATCGTGAGAAACAAGAAACAAAGCTTTCTGGCAATTTGTGGCAGCAGAAGATGATGGCGTGTATATGAAGACAATATCATATGACCCACGAAATATTCAGCCACCATGTAAAAGATCACCAAAGAGAAAAGAATCAAAACATGTCCCAAGACTATTGTATAGAGTGACTAGGATTGCGTAAAACCATCTTAACATCCCTAACCTATAACCTATCTTTAAACAAACACCCCCTAAACAAATACAAAATTTATGTATGACATACAAAAAGAAAATAGAAACAAAATGCAAGACCAAATAAATAATGTTACCTCAAATGTGTTTGATGTTGTTGTTGATGAATGCAAATGAAGAAATATTGAGAACGATGTCGTTTTGATAAACCCTTTTCTTGCTCCTTGATGAGGCGAAAAATGATCCGTTTTTAGGGGGTCATTTAAGCCTGAATCCGAATTTATTTGATCAAATATTGCCCTAAATCGTTCCTTTTGTGATTTTAGGTGTTTGGAGAGTGAATTCTGGAAAAGAGGCTATTTTGGACGTTTTTGGAGCATAAAGTGAAGAAAACAACAAAGTACCAAATCCAAGCTGGAATTACAAGGTGACGGCGTCAAGAATTTACTCTTGACGGCGTCAGAAAGGATGAATATTTTACCGAAGGTTGTGAAGGCGTCAGATGAAGAGATGACGGCGTCAAAATGACCAAGATTAATTTACCGAGGGTGGTGACGGCGTCACATAGGCCGTCACGATTGGATCTAGGGCGTCCGAGGAAGTATATGGCGGCGAGTTGACGGCGTCAGATTTTACTCTTGACGCCGTCAGGACGATTTTCCTATATATAGTTTTCTAGTTTTTTTCATTAAAGGGAGAAGTTTTGGTGAAACCCTAAAGACGATTTTGGTGCCTCTTTTACAGGTTTTTCAAGGGTTCCAAACCCTTGAGACCTTGCATTGTAATTGAGATAAGTATACTCTTAATTCAATCAATATGTCTATGTGTTGGTTGTCTATCTTTTGTTCTTATCTTAATTCTACTATGCTAGGCTAAATTTCCTTTGTGTTTGCTTAGATCTAATGAAACCTAGATGTTGATTATGTGTTGATTACTTGTCTATTCTTGTTTTGAATGAATGATATTATATGTTAGGCTTAAGAAAACTGGCAGATCTCCAAATGGTAACATGCTTGAACGTCTTAAGAAACATGAACCGAGGCGTACTAGGTCTTTATTGGTTGTATTTAATGCATGAGCCACTGTTTACAATCCCTATAGTTGTGCTGGGTCATGGTGTAGGAGGAGATAAGAGCTCATAGAGTTGGGGAGTTATGTATGCCACTCCACGAATGGTATTAAGGAATACAACCCGTCATTCATACAAGTGTAACAAGTAATTAACATGTAAAAGACATCTAGGGAGTAATGAAGTCTAAGTAAACACAATTTCTCCAATTACTGCTCACAACCTTAGTTTAATTAGTTTGTTTTCATTTTTATTATTTTATTTTGATTGCATCTTAGCTTTGGGTTAGTTGAATAGCAACTAATTCCGCCCAATCTTCCAAAACCCGAGATTTTATTTGCTTTCATAAAAATATAAAAATACAAAAATAATCATCTCTCACCTCTAGAACTATTAATTAGGTTTTCTAATCCTAGCGACACTATTCCTAAGCTGAACGATCAATCCCCCGGTACTTGTCACTATACTATACTACAACGATCAGGTACACTGCCTGGTGGGGGTTGTAAGCCTCGCGAGATCCCTCGAGAGGTAAAGCAAGGTGCGATTCCCACGCATCAAGTTTTTGGCGCCGCAGCCCGGGGAATAGTTATTGTCTAGGTTAGGATTTCTTTTTATTAGGTCTACTTGCTAGATTCCTTTCTAGTAAGATTTTATTTTTATTTTTAGGTCTTCTTTAGTCTATCTTATTTCTTCGTGCTTTTGTTCGTAACTCTTTACCATCCGACATCATGGAAGGTGGTAACATCTTTGAACCCATCATCCCACCACAACAAAACCCACCATTAGAACCCCTTAGGCCCCGAACCTTAGGAGAGTATTCCCGACCTAGCCACCAAGGCTATCGAAACACCATTGAGCTCACCGGAGCCAATGTGACCCCCTTGCGATCCGACACCATCCGGTTGGTGCAAAGCGGATGTGCATTCCATGGACTTCGTTCCGAAGATCCAAACCAACACCTTAAGGACTTCCTCAAAATCGTAGATTCCATAGACCTAGGTGTTGAAACTAGAGAGACTACCCGTTTACGCCTATTCCAATTCTCTCTACGGGATCAAGCTAGTCAATGGCTTGAGCGTTTACCCGCGGGATCCATCACCACATGGGATGATCTCACCACTCGTTTCCTTGCTCAATTTTTCCCACCGGGGAGAACTACTAAACTTAGGAATGACATCTTGATGTTCCAACAACGTCAAAATGAATCTCTTTATGAAGCATGGACTCGTTTCAAGGACTTACTCCAAAAAGTCCCTCATCATGGCATAGATTTGTGGCTCCAAGTCCAAATTTTTTATGACCATATCGATATCCCCACGAGGCGAACCATTGACCAATCGGCCGGTGGTAAGCTACGTGATCTTAGTGCGGAACAATCATGGGAACTCATAGAAGATCTTGCTCTCTATGACAACGAAAGTTGGAATGATCCCCGTGATTTGAACAAAACGGTCAAGGCAATATCTTTGCCTTCGAATAATTCAAGCACTCCCGACCGTAGGATCATGGAACTTGAGGACCAAGTCAAGTTTCTCATGAAATCTTACGAAGCTCCGAAGCATTCAAGCCAAGTGAACAAAATCACTTCTTCATGCGAATTATGTAGTGGTCCCCATGACACTCGTGATTGTGTGGAACTCCCCGGAACAGCTTTTGCGGACTACGCATCCACGCGTACCGACGAAGCGGGAGATAAGTGGTACACTTTCAAGCCCGAGCCAAACACATACGGTGATTCATATAACCCCTCATGGAAAAATCACCCAAACCTTAGGTGGAAACAAAATCAACCAAATTCATCCAACCCACCTAATCGTTACCAATCAAACGGTCCACCATCCAACCGTATCTTCAACAACAATCCTTCTAACAACTATGGTAGTACCAACAATCTTGAAGGATTGATGTCGAAATTTATGGCATCTCAAGAAGCTCGCATAGCTAGGTTTGAAACCGAATTCAACCAACAACAAACGGAGATGACCAACAAAATCGACAACTTGTTGAAAGCCCTCAACAACCAAACATTAGCCACACCTAGGAAGGACACTAGGGACACCAATAGTGGAATCCAAGCTAAGGACCCCTCATCATCCAAACATGTCCACTTTGTCAATGTTGTCACTATTAAGCCGATAGATAGGGAAATAGAGGAGAGTGACAAAGATGAAGTTAGAGTAGAAGCCAATAGTGAGGATGAGAGTAGGGAAGTTGAGGTTAATAAGGATGAGGAATTAGAGGAGGTAGAACCTATAAAGGAATATTTTGATAAGTTGCCAACCAAGGAAGAACGGGAATACCATAAGTATTTATTCGATAGTCCCGAAACAACATATATCTTTGGCGATCCCCTGATCAAAATGGGAGACCCCTCTAACATTAACATCCCATGCAATATCGGGCACATGCATGTATGGAAAGCTTACATAGACCTTAGATCCCCCGTGAACATCATGTCTAGGACTTATTACAATTGGGTGATGAAGAAGCAACTCAATTTTAGGATAATGCCCGGTAAAAGTTGGATAAGTAATTTTGCGGGAAGAGTGAAGGGATTGCATGTCATTATAGGGAATCTAACCTATGAGATTGATTTTATGATAGTTGAAGACATTCGTCCGGTGATTGATGCTTGCCTAAGTCAAGTAGTATTCGGGAAGCCATTTGTTGAGGCCACTAGGATGAGTTATGATCCGACGTTAGGGATAGTTAGATTCAAGGAAGAGAATGATGAGGTTGCTTATCAAATGCCCTACAAGATTGAGCAATACCGCCTTCTCTCTAATTTCGAAAAGGAACGTAAGCAAGCGGCTTATTATAGGAATGAGGAGGATAGACGTAGAGGAGTAGAGTATGTTAGAAATAGGATGCTTGGTTTCTACAAAGAGTGCTTACAACTAGGTCCAGAATACAAAACTGGTTTAGAAGATGACCTAGAGAATGGAACCAATGATGAAATCACGTAGTAACCCACAACTTTGAGTCTAGCTACAAGACTCGTAAATAAAGAAAAGCGCTTCTTGGGAGGCAACCCATGTTTTGTGTGATTTTATTTGTTTGATTGTTATTTGCTTCCGTATGCATGCTTTATTTTTATTGTTGGTTGATCATGTTTCTCAATTAAAATGTGGAAATACTTTATTATGTTGTTTAGCCTAGTCTTAACTTCAACCTAAAGGTATTTTTTGCAAAAGATAAGTGTAAGGGGAAACCCCAAATACTTTTTTTTTTAGAAACAAACCGATCATGATTCTCCACAATATTTAATGAACATGTGTATTCGTATTGTTAGAGTCAAATGCTTGTATTGAGTCATGATGTAGTTTTGCAGGATTTTCCAGGAAGTAGGACAAAGTTTTTCCAGAAATTTTCCGGAAACTTAACATAAAGATTTCTACAGGTTCATTCTGACGGCGTCAGGCAATTGCTCTTGACGGCGTCAGGAGTTAAAAATCTGGAAATTTTACCAGTTTTGTTTTTCTAACGAAGTCTTATAAGTTTTTGTGAATTATTAAGTTTTATAATCTCCAGGAAATCTGCAAACTTCATTCCACAAGCATTATATCTTACTTTGTTTTCTAGGATTTAGTAACTTATATAGGATGCCGCCGATTTTACGCGAGGTTGCCTTGTCTACTTTTGTCAGGATTTACAGGTTATTTGAGACAAGAAGATGATTTATATTCTGGAAGGGAAGCTTTGATTGTTCGTTTTCTTGGAGGAAGATTTAACCTGGCCAACCTAAAATCCATACCGAGCGAATCAGGGGAGTATTTGAATTCATTCTCTTTACTTTTAACTTTTACATTCTTTACTTGAACATTGGGGACAATGTTCATCTTAAGTGTAAGGGGAGGGTAAAAAGATGATACCTTACATATGCACTTTCGCTTGAGTTTGTTTTGTTTGATAGTAGATGAGTAATAAAACTATGAGAAATACTTGTTAGTGCAATTTTAGCGCCAAATTTAAAATTTTTTTACAACATTTAGGAGTGAAACTTTAGCCATAGCAAGCGTCTCATGGATAGGAGGTTGTATGACTAGCACATAACCGTATATTCAGAAAAATTTTCCACCCAAAAATGTGAGGTTCGCCTTTAGATTTGATAGGAAAAGCATTCATTATTGGTGCTTATGAGTATACCGGTAGCATTTAGATTCTAGAACTTGCGTTAGTGATGCATCCCGAGACCGCTAGTGAGACTACATTCGTGTAGTAGGATTTACTACATGATAAGAGGCATTAGGATCACCCTTGTGTTAAACCCGTATTACGATTACTTGACCATTTAAGTCATATTACTTGGCTAGTTAAGTCAACTAATTTTTCCCACACCCTTAGCGTTGTACTCATTTTTAGTACACGATACCCCTAGTACACCCCTCCGAGCCTATCTTTTCGTTTCTAACTTTAAGCATTTTACTTAAAGGAAGAATTTGTTACACCCCACTTAAATGTACACCCAAATCGCCTTAGCCTTCCGTGTATGCGCTCATTTTTAGTGCATTATTGTTATTTGTTAAACCCTAAGTTAACTTTCTAATTGATTACATGGTTGCTAAGTCGAGTCATATCCTTGTACATATTGTTTTGGGACGATTGGGACTCATGGGTAAGTACTTATTTTATGGAGTAATGGGGAAGAACAACACTTATTACCCCCATATGTACGTTAATCTTAAAAGTGCTCCAAGTGTTTTGATTTTCTTAATTCGAGTCATTAGAATAGTTTAATGTAAAGTATGTAAAGATTCAAGTGTAAGGGGAATGCTCAAACCCCTATGATGTATTATTTTGGATGGTAGGGTAAGAGTGTATAAAAAAAAAAAAAAAAAAAAAAAAAAAAAAAAAAAAAAAATCGAAAAAATCAAGAAAAAGAAAAAAAAATAGAAAAGAAGGAGAGAAAAAACATACGGACTACCATCCCGTTTTCATTCTATGTTCATTTTATGTTTTTAGTTATTTTTCATTTATTAGCTTAAGTCGAGTCTAGTCTTGGCTTAGCAACGCCATCTTGTACATGTAATTAACTAAGATTGTTAACTCGCCACCAGTAAAACTCCCTTTATCCAACAAAACCGTGTAATTCATATCCCTACACCTAACGTTATAACCCTTTAAAAAGACCTCTTTGATAGTTTATCCTAGGTGCTTACGCCATGTGGTGGAGGTTTGATCCTTTCCCAAGCCTATGGTAATCTATTTTGCTATGACAGGTAGTGAGAGATATCTTCCATTTCCATAATGTTATATTACTTTATTACACCCGAGAGATGTGAGTATCTAAACACTATTTGTGAGGTGCTTGTGTATGACCTCCGTGCTTGTCTATTGGTCTTTAGTGGAACGATTATTTGTTGTAATTACTTTTATATTAGTGTTAAATGACCCCTAACTTGTCTTTTGAGTAGAATAAAAGCTCATTTGCTTGAGGACAAGCAAATCTCAAGTGTAAGGGTATATAATGAGGCGAAAAATGATCCGTTTTTAGGGGGTCATTTAAGCCCGAATCCGAATTTATTTGATCAAATATTGCCCTAAATCGTTCATTTTGTGATTTTAGGTGTTTGGAGAGTGAATTCTGGAAAAGAGGCTATTTTGGACGTTTTTGGAGCATAAAGTGAAGAAAACAACAAAGTACCAAATCCAAGCTGGAATTACAAGGTGACGGCGTCAAGAATTTACTCTTGACGGCGTCAGAAAGGATGAATATTTTACCGAAGGTTGTGAAGGCGTCAGATGAAGAGATGACGGCGTCAAAATGACCAAGATTAATTTACCGAGGGTGGTGACGGCGTTTCATAGGCCGTCACGATTGGATCTAGGGCGTCCGAGGAAGTATATGGCGGCGAGTTGACGGCGTCAGATTTTACTCTTGACGCCGTCAGGACGATTTTCCTATATATAGTTTTCTAGTTTTTTTCATTAAAGGGAGAAGTTTTGGTGAAACCCTAAAGACGATTTTGGTGCCTCTTTTACAGGTTTTTCAAGGGTTCCAAACCCTTGAGACCTTGCATTGTAATTGAGATAAGTATACTCTTAATTCAATCAATATGTCTATGTGTTGGTTGTCTATCTTTTGTTCTTATCTTAATTCTACTATGCTAGGCTAAATTTCCTTTGTGTTTGCTTAGATCTAATGAAACCTAGATGTTGATTATGTGTTGATTACTTGTCTATTCTTGTTTTGAATGAATGATATTATATGTTAGGCTTAAGAAAACTGGCAGATCTCCAAATGGTAACATGCTTGAACGTCTTAAGAAACATGAACCGAGGCGTACTAGGTCTTTATTGGTTGTATTTAATGCATGAGCCACTGTTTACAATCCCTATAGTTGTGCTGGGTCATGGTGTAGGAGGAGATAAGAGCTCATAGAGTTGGGGAGTTATGTATGCCACTCCACGAATGGTATTAAGGAATACAACCCGTCATTCATACAAGTGTAACAAGTAATTAACATGTAAAAGACATCTAGGGAGTAATGAAGTCTAAGTAAACACAATTTCTCCAATTACTGCTCACAACCTTAGTTTAATTAGTTTGTTTTCATTTTTATTATTTTATTTTGATTGCATCTTAGCTTTGGGTTAGTTGAATAGCAACTAATTCCGCCCAATCTTCCAAAACCCGAGATTTTATTTGCTTTCATAAAAATATAAAAATACAAAAATAATCATCTCTCACCTCTAGAACTATTAATTAGGTTTTCTAATCCTAGCGACACTATTCCTAAGCTGAACGATCAATCCCCCGGTACTTGTCACTATACTATACTACAACGATTAGGTACACTGCCTGGTGGGGGTTGTAAGCCTCGCGAGATCCCTCGAGAGGTAAAGCAAGGTGCGATTCCCACGCATCACTCCTCCTATTGAGACAAAAACCCTCTTTCTCCTTTATGTTCCTTACCATTCTACCAACAAACTTTATTTATTTCATTTCCTTGAAACCATGTGTAAGTTGTTTTATATTACTATCTTTATATAAACATAAAAAGAACGAGTAAAGTGGTTTGATAACCTAGGGATCATATAATGATGAGAGGGTTGGTGCGGCAAAACTGGTACATCCATAACTTGTTCAAAAATCACAAGACTTCATTTCAAAAGCTAGTAAAAATCCAATTGCAAATGGATTATGTTCAAATAAGCATTACTAAAACACCCCACTTAACTTTGTGGAGTAACTTTAACATAAGATCCAAAACTTTAACTTTACCCAAAAATCTTTAACATAAGATCCAAACTTTATTAAAGCACAATATAGTATAATGAGAACTACATACAAATGTTTCTTACAAATATATCAACATTTCTAAGAAACATCAAACCCTAAGGGACTGTTTGTCTGAGCTTATATTTAGGGCTTAAGCTTAAATTTCATAAGAGTGACTTATGAGATATAAATAGTAAGCTCATATTTTGTGTTTGGTTTAGCTTATTACGGTTGATAAGATAAAATAACAAAAAAGTACATAAAACATTTAAATGTGTAATAGGGTATAAAAGTCTTTTTATATAACATATGTTATATAAGTGCAGTAATTGCCATCAGACCCTAAGGGACTGTTTGTTTGAGCTTATATTTTGGGCTTAAGCTTAAATTTCATAAGAGCGGCTTATGGCTTATAAATAATAAGCTCGTATTTAGTGTATGGTTTAGCTTATTACAGTTGATAATATAAAATGACAAAAACGTACATAAACATTAAAATGTATAACACGATATAAAAGTCTTTTTATATAATAACATATGTTATATAAGCTTAAACAAACACCCTTAATAAGCTGATATAAGTTGAGAAGCCCAACAATATAAGCTTTGCCAAACTCTATATCATGCTTATTTTTATTATATAAGCTAAAAAGCTAATAAGCCCCCTTAACAAGTACAGAGTTTAACCAAACACCCTTATTTTTATTAACAAGCTTAAACAAACACCCTTATTTTTATTAATAAGCTTAAACAAACACCTCTTAAAAAGTACATAGTTTATGTCTGACATACAAAATGAAAATAGAAACAAAAAATGCAAGTCCAAAGAAATGATGTTACCTGCAATGCATTTATTGTTGGTGCTGATGAATGTGAATGATGGAAGATTGAGAACGATGTCGTTTTGATAAATCATTTCTTGCTCATCCTATTCACACAAAAACCCTCTATCTCATTTTAATTCTCTACTAACAAACTTTAATTATTTTATTTCCTTAAAACCATGTGTGACTTGTTTTATATTACTATCTTTATATAAACTTAAAACCATGTGCAACTTGTTTAATCACTAGCAAAATTCATTTTAATGAAAAAAGTTTTGGTCACTTACAAACAAGTTTCTCCAATGGGTTAAGAAATATTTTGGAAAGTGATAACTTATAGCAACACAAGTGTTTAACAAGAGGCAAAGGCTATTATTTACAAGAACAAAAAAAATGCACCAGCCTGCCAGTCAGACGCGTCATGTATGATAGCACCTTTGTTAGACATTTTCTCATTTTTCTCTAAGTCTTTCAATTTAAACACTTACCTTTGGCTCTTATCTGTTTTGGATAATCATCATTGCAATCAAAACACTTATAATACAAAAACATCACAGGAGCTTGATCTTGTTATAATAAATGGCTAATATCAACTTGGATATAAGACATCAAATAATTGACAACTTTATTGCTACAAGTTAGCACTATTTGCTCCAGTTGCTTTCAAGATGCATGAACTAGCAAGGAGATGATTGCCGATAAATAGAACCTTAGTTTGTTGGGTGAGTGCTTATTCACTCACCTTTTTCTTGTCCAAAATAAAACTAAATAAACCAAAAACTAACCAAAATTGCCAAAGAATGTATGTTTTTGTGTTTGTGAATGTGCATGAACGGATATTTAAGAAAATAACAAAAAATCACGAGAAAATGACAAAACAAGCACGAGAATTGGAAAAGTGTCAAAAGCCGGCGCCGGGGAAGCTTAGTGGTCAAAGTCAAAGCTCACATGGTCAGAAGGAGTCCTCAAAGTTTCAAAAATTACAATAATGGTCCTTGGTCATAAGATTGAAGGATGCAAGATTGTCAAAGGTGGTCCCTTGAAGAATATTATTTGAGATATGACATTAATGGCCCTTCAAGAATTATGGAGGAATCAATATGGGCCCTTGGAAAATAATTTTGAAGATTGACAGCCTTGATCCGCAGATTTTCAGAATTATACACTTTTTGTCCCTTGATTAATATTTGCCTAATGCTACTACATGGATCCATTTCATTATTACTAAACCCACAAACAAACCTTAAACCCAACCTTATTACACCTTGGTCCAAAACACCAAAGCCCAACACTCCCTTTTACATAAACCCTTACCCGGCCTGGTACCTAAACCCGTTCCACCCAACTAACACAACCCGGCCCACAAGTCAACACACGCAGTCAAACAAACTATAAAAAAAACACAAGGCGCCATTTACTGTTTATCCTCTTCCTTGGTTTACCCTGTTCACCTCTTGCTTTCACCTAAGATTCTAGTACGAGGATAATCCTTCTAGAAGGCCTGCCTCGTTGTTAGAATGTCGACACTCATTCCTCCCATGTGGCAAATTGAAGCTCACTGATTGGTCTAGCTAACGTGGCATGAGGATAAGGTTAATCCAACGGCTAAGAGATAATGGGATGACAACATTATGATAAGAATTGAGGATTAATGGCTGTGATGGTGTTTCTAGAGCCTTCCACAAGAACCCTAGCTCTTCCCCTGCTCCTATATAAACCCCCACCCCTTGTATCGTTCAGGGGGTGTAGGTTTTAATGTAATGTTATGCTGTCAAAATAGTTTCTCAATGTATTTCAATTTCAGTTTCTTAATAAAAGCTCCTAGTTTAATGATTTAAATTTATGTTTTAGCTTTTACTTAATTCACTTTTTAGCTTAATAATCATAAAACCAGTCTCTTTATTGCTTTAATAATCTTTTGTAGTCATTTACCTAGCTTTTCTAAAGTTAATCTTGTTTATTTAGTAACTTTTATAAAAATCACAGAAAAAAATCAGAAAATAATGAAAAAATTATAAAAAAAAAATGTTTCTTTTATCAATAACTAGCTTGCATCTAAGCTATTTTTATTAGAATACACCTTATATTAGCTTATATAGCTCTTGTAAGGTTGTTAGTAGTTAAAAAGGTAAAAACTCAAAAAAAAAAATACTCCTCGATCAACAAAAGTCAACGAAGGGTGTTCATCATGAATTCTGGTTGAGTGGTAGTCCAAAGGAGAAAGGGAAGCTTTTGGCCTATCAAAAGATAGGCTAGCATAGTGAACCCCCTCTGTTTGAGCTGAGGGGGATGATTTTGTGAGTTTCTCTATTTTACATTTCCTCTTAATTTTATCTAGTACTTAGATCTGCTGTAGTTTGTTTTGATAGTTGTTTATTTGTTGTTGCTGATCTTGTTTAGTAGTGGTATAATTGTGTAAGCTTGATTCATAGTTCTATTATCTCTAGTTTTTAATCTGTTTTGTTATTAGCATAGTTATAGTATATCTGCTATATAGAGTTTCAGCTGAAATTAGTTGTTGGTATGAGTTCATTTGTTCATGTTTGACTATTTTGAGGTGAATTCAATCAATAAAACAATAGCTTTAGGGTTAATATCTAAATATTGTAGTGAAAACCATGTTATAAGGGACTGTTTGGATTTATAAGTTTCTTGCTGATCTTGTTGTTGTTTTGCTGTGATATTGGTACCATTAGTTTGCATTAGGATAATAATAGATAACTTAGGCATAAAATCAGTAGGTATAATAGCTAAAAGTCAAAGTTAGCTCTTAAGTCCACTAGTGTGCTTAAAACGAGTTACTGTTCATCTGAACTTTGTTAATCTGTGGCTATTTGTGTTGTTAGTAATTAAACATGCTCAACAAACATGTAGGAGTAGATTTAAGCTGTTAAAATCCACTTTAGTCAAACTGTTATTGCATACAAAAAGTCAAACTTAGGTAAAATACTGCATAAGTAGCTGCTGATCTAGAGTGAAATTAGGGTTCAATTAGTTTATTAGAATTAGGGCTTTTATGTTTTTTGTGTAGCTATTAGTGCAAGGTTTCTAATTCTGCATTTGGTTTTCTCTAATAGCTTATTAGGAGCTTAATAAACAGCTAGTAAGTAGGGTACTTATACCACTGTTTCTGTCCCATTTTTGCAACTGCTTATGTGCTTATTGGTCTGCTTTGAGTGCTTATTTGATTATCATGAGTTGTTTTATGCTTGTTGATATTGTCTCTACTGTTCCTGAGCATTTTGTGATAATAAGTGCTTACTTGCTTATCATTTAGTGCTTATTCAAACTGCTTTTTTTGTCCATCTGCTTATTAGTGTGTGATAACCTATCCATTTTATTTTTCCTAGGTTCTTAACATTAAAATAGAATTTTCTTAATTGTTTCATATTTTTCTGAGCTTATTTGATATTTTTAATAATTAAAATTAGATTTTAAGCCTTTTAAATCATTTTTAATTACTTTTAATTTATAAAAATTACATAAAAATCCCCAAAAAAAAGGTTTTCTGTTTTAAAAATATTTTTTAGTTATTTAAGAATTTTAGAAAGTAAATTTGCATTTTTCTAGATTAAATTCACATTTAATTGCATTTTTAGTATAATTAAAGTAATTAAAAATAGTTTTTAATTAATAATAATTAAATAAAAAGCCAAAAAAGTATCTTTTCTGTTTCAAAATTAGTTTTAAGTAATTTTAGATTTTTCCAAACTTAATTTGTATTTTTCAAGTTATTTTTCATAATTATTTACTACCTCCGTCCCACAATAAGTGTCCACTTTGAATTTTCAAAGTCTTTCTCATTCAACTTTGACCATAAATATTTTTATTTGTGTTTTGTAATACTTGATAAAAAAATATATGAATGAATTGAGTTTTAAATGTATTTTCATTGGTATAATTTTCATCAAGTATTATATAACACAAATAATAATATTTATGGTCAAAGTTGAATGAGAAAGACTTTGAAAATTCAAAGTGGACACTTATTGTGGGACGGAGGGAGTACTTTTTAAATCATAAAAAAATACAAAAAAATAGTTTTTAATTAATATTAATTAAAGAAAAACCATAAAAATTATTTTTAATTTGCCAAAAAGTTTTTAATTACATTTAGGATTTTTGAAAAATTATTTTGCACCCATAGCCCTTTTTATTTTACGTAGTTGCCTTAGAAATCTCGGGATTAGCCCGGGATTTACGTAATTTACATTTATTTTACGTTTTAATTTACGTTTTCACTTAGTGTGTTTTAGTTACTTGTTTATTTATTATTTTATCACTAGTAGTTTAAAAGCCCACAAATTCACTTTCTATCACCTTTTTCACTTTTTTCACGACACGATTTCACGAATCGATTACTACGATTCCATTCATTCCTTCATGGGAAACGACTCGGGTAATCCGTATTTCATTCGGATTTCCTTAGACTTATAATATATATTGATTTTAATCCAATCAATTTTTTGCGCCTCTGCTGGGGAAGGTTTGAAATGAATTTTTGAATTTCGTTTTTAAAATTCGTGTTTTGAAAAACCATCCTCATATTTTGTGAATATTTTCTATAAAAATATAAAAAGTAAAAAATATCAAAAACACTTTTCCTAAAGTGTTTTTAAAATACAAAAATAAAATAACATCCTCACTCTTGAGAGAGTGTTGTAAACTATTCCGAAAAAAACAACAAAAGAAACCGAGAAATTATACGTTATCGGACTACTCTTTTACTACAACCAACTAAACGGGGAATACAGAGGTCTTGACATTAAATTGCAGACCGAAGAGAGATCCACTCTTCTCTCACGCTCCGCTGCGCG
Organism: Artemisia argyi; assembly: GCA_030686995.1. NCBI lineage: Eukaryota > Viridiplantae > Streptophyta > Magnoliopsida > Asterales > Asteraceae > Artemisia > Artemisia argyi. Next base: position 135,289,206 of record CM060678.1, on the reverse strand, counting down.
TAGTAATTGAGGAAACGGTTACGAATAACGCACCGGTTACAAAAAGAGAATAAAAGTTTTGCATTTTGTTTTTCAAAATATTTAAAAAAGCCAAAAATAATTCCCAATTAAAAATACGAAAAGATTTTAGTTTTCTTTTTCATTTTCATTTTATTTTTGGTGTATGAACACCCGATCATCTTCTGAAAATCTTATTTCTCCATTATCAAATCCCGAAAGGGTAATTCGTCACACACATCGTGTCCATTTCCCAACCGTTGAGGAAATGGACCCAAATAATCAACACCCTCCGGTGGGTGGTGATGATCACCAACACATGCCAGCTCCCGATCTCCGAACGATGGAGGAGGTGTGCCAACCGACAATGCACGGAAGAGGTGGCCCGATTGCCCCTCTTAATATCGAGGCTACGGATTTTGGTCTCAAGCATCATATGATTCAACAAGTCCAAAATTCGTGCCAATTTCACGGTTTACCGGGTGACGATGCTAATAAGCATCTTGACAAATTCTTAACCGTCACCCAAAGCATGAAACAAAATGTGACGCCCTTCGTCATTCTCTCTTTCCCTATTCTCTGATGCATCATGCTACCGCTTGGTTTGATCGTCTTCCCAAGAACTCGATTCATACTTTTGAAGAAATGGTCTCGAAGTTCTTGGCTAAATATTTTCCACCATCGATGGTGACGAAGCTAAGAAACGATATTAGTAATTTCCGGCAACTTCCCGATGAGTCTTTATTCGAGGCTTTGGAACATTATAAGCTTGCTACTGATCGGTGTCCAAATCATAATATGCTTCTTGTTACGATAATCGATACGTTTTATAATGGTTTGACTCTCCGACATCGAGACACGATCAATGCAGCAGCCGGTGGTACTTTTATGAAACGTCGTCCTGAAGATTGTTACGAACTTATTGAGAATATGATAGCCCATTACAATTATTGGGATTCCTCAGCCGAGAGGAATGAGCCAACGAGATCAACCGCGGCTCATAATTCTTCTTCTTCTTATAATTCCGAGCTGGCCGCCATTACTAAGAAGCTCGATGATATGTCTACGGCTATGTTACGAATGTATCAAACGACTCAGAATCAAGCCAAAAACCATCAAGTCAATATGGTTACCCATGGTTGTGAGACTTGTGGTGGTCCTCATTTGTATTACGAATGTCCGGCAACCGGTGCCTTTTCTCATGAGAATGTGTATGCTGCAAACACGGGTGGTAAAGGTTACCCACCTCAAGGAGATCGAAATATTCTCAGCTACCGTTCCACCAATTATCTTGGACCACCCAGTTTCGATCAACCGAATCAAGTAAATCAAGTGAGTCAAAATCATAATGTTCAAAATCGTAATAATCAAGGAAATCAAAATCAGAGTCGAGCTAACAATAGTTTTCAAAATCAAAATCAAGGATTTAATCAAAACCGGGGTTTTCAAGGAAATTACAATCAAGGCCCGAATCAAGGGGATTTTCAAAACCAAGGAAATTATGGAAATCCTGGAAATTTTCAAAATAGTAATCATGGGAACTTTAATCATGGAAATTTTCAGAATCAAAATCCGGGTTTTAATCAAAACAACCGAGGGCAAAATTCTAATCAAAATCAAAATGTGGTTCAAAATCCATCGCCCTCGGATGAGCTTTTTAAGCAATTTATGAATAATCAAGAGGAAATGAATAAAATGTTGATTAATCAAATGACTGAGATGAACAAGCGTTTAAATGATCGACCCTCGGGTTCGGGTACTACTTCTCTTCCAAGCAACACGATCGCAAACCCGAGGGGCGAGATCAAGGCGATCACGACTCGCAGTGGTGTTAAATATGATTGACCCACGGCTCCGACTACCTCTTCTTTTTCTCCTTCTAAGGTAGTGGACCGTGAGACCGAGGCGACAAAGGACCCGGTACCTCCTACTAATAACGGAGGCACTGAAAATGTCCAACCTTCGGTTGTCCAAACGTCTAAAGAAAAGGAAAAAAGTCGTTTATGAAAAAGGAGTTAAATACAAGTCTAAACTTCCATATCCGTCAAGGTTTAATGATGAAGAGCTCCGAGCGAAATCTAAGAGAGAAATGGAAAAGTTTCTTGATATTTTTCAAAATTTGCACTTTGACATAAGTTTCATGGATGCTCTTGTTTATATGCCAAAGTTTGCTTCAACGTTCAAAAATCTCATAAGTAATAAAGAAAAATTGCTTGAGTTAGCTGAAACCCCGATTAATGCTCAATGCTCAGCTATTCTTCTCAAAAAGCTTCCCGAAAAGCTTGGAGATTCGGGAATGTTTCTCATTCATTGTTCTTTAAAAGATCAAGAGGTTTGCAATGCCCTGGCCGATTCAGGTGCAAGCATTAACCTTATGCCGTTGTCAATCTATGAACAACTTGGAATGGGAGAACTTAAACCGACTCGTATGACTTTAGAGCTTGCTAATCATTCGATTACTCACCCGGTAGGAATTGCTGAAGATGTATTTGTTCGAGTAAATTCGTGTACTTTCCCAGCCGACTTTGTTGTTGTTGATTACGAGGCCGATTCGAGAGTTCCTCTAATACTAGGGAGACCATTTTTGCGAACCGCAAAAGCCCTAGTCGACCATTTTGAGGATACTCTGACTTTGAGACAGGACGATGATATAATGATTTTTCGTGTCGATGCTTCAAAATCTAAGAAATATATCGTTAAGAGCGTAGATGTTATTGATTACTCCTTCGATGATTTTTTGAAACCAATCGTCTCCGATTCTTCCTCATCTTTTCCTCCGATTGAGGAATTTGATTCTTTTTGGGAAGAGGTCGATGAATTTCTTGGTGTTGATACGATTCCTTTATCAGAGATTGATGATTCTTATTTTGATTCGGAGGGAGATATTCTTTTTCTTGAAAATTCGTTGAATGATGAACCGTCAATCCCTCTGGATAAAGTTAAGAAGAAAATTGAGCTTACGATTGAAGATCCTCTAGAGACCGAGCTCGAGGAATTTTTACCCGATTATGAGTATTTTTCATTTGATACGACTGAAAAGATTAGTGGCATTCCCACTTCTCGTCCTGATCATTCTTATCTGGTTTATGAAGCTTTTCACTTTGATATCGATCTTACGGAAGAGACGAGTAGTGGCAGTACCACTTCTATTGCTTTTATCTCTCTTCCGGAGTATGATTCATTTTGTTTTGATAAGATTGATTTTGATCTTGAAAAGTTCTCTGGTGAACTTATCAAGAGTGTGAACATTTCTGTTTTGATCTTGAAAATGATCATGACCCTGGTGGCATTCTTGAAAATGATAGTTTTCATGAAAATATTATCCCATCCCTCCCACCCGGGAAAGTCTTTCAAATGAGCTTTAATGATGAGACTCATAATACCACAATTATGAAGTCTCCTTTTTATGATGATGAATGATTGTTATCATGATGTTCTTTCCATTTATCACATTTGATGTGATTTCTCTTCTCCATCACTCCATCGGGAGTGAGGACACTATTTTTGACCCTGGTATCGTTTCTAATTGTTTTCACTATTAGAATAACAGCGGTAATCTCATCGGGATGGAACTTTCACATAATTCTTATGTTTATCCAAATATTTTGAATGAAAGCCCGTTGGATATTATCTTTTCCACGGATTTTTCCCCAAGGACAAATTAATTCGGGGATCGAGTCAAGCTCATGTGACTCGGTAAACAAAAACAAGCGCTTCGTGGGAGGCACCCCATGCTTATCCAATTCATTTTCTTAAATTTCTTATTTCTAATAACGTGAGGGGGGCGACCTCTTCCATTCTCGTGTTTTGTGGTTGTTTGTGTATGATTGTCCAGGATTGTCCCCGATTTATGATGACTCTCGTGCTCGTAGATTTGTCTTTCTCTCCACTCGAGTCTCATTCATTGATGCTTATGGAAATCCTATATCCGAAAATCTTATCGACTAACGTTTTCTTTGGCATAATTAATAAACGGCCCTAGATATTTGTTAGGATTACCTTTGCCCGTAAAACATTGAGGACAATGTTTCATTCTAGTCCGGGGGAGGGGGGTTGAATCTTCGATTCGATTTGACCTAGCACTTTCACATTGTCGTTTACTCTCGCAACTCCGTTTTTTCTTCAAAAATTGAAAAAATTGAAAGAATTTGAAAATTTTGAAAGAAAAATGAAGTGAAAAAGCACAAAAAATGTGAAAAATTGAAAAAAAATTGTGAAAAATATAATAAGTGTTTTGACACCTTGTTGACTTTCTAGCTAGCGAGAGTAGGAATAAATATTTTGACTTGATCCGGGCGTGTTGAGCCCTATCTTGCTCCCTTAACCGATGATAATCATAAAAGCTTGTGCTAGTCTTGTACACAAAGAGCTACTCTTTTGCTGGCTCCCGTACTTGACTTTTTACATGCACGGCTTGAAAAGCTTTCGCTAGTCTTTTACATAAGGAGCTATAAAACACGAATTCTTTTCTAATAGTTTGTAAGTTCCCGTACTCGACTTTATATATGCGTGGCTGATTATTGGTGATGAGGTGAAAAATGATCCGTTTTTAGGTGGTCATTTAAGCCTGAAATTGAATTTATTTGATCAAATATTACCCTATATCGTTCCTTTTGTGATTTTAGGTACTTTGGGAGTGAAATCTGGAAAAAGAAGCAATTCAGACGTTTTTGGAGCATAAAAGTGAAGAAAATGCCAAAGACTTAATTTTCCATGCTGGGAACAGTGTGTAACGGCGTCAAGAGTAAAGACCATGACGACCCAGTACAGAAATGAAGGCGTCACAAGTAGAGCGTCAAGAGTTAAAAGTGTGACGGCCTGCAAAAATGGACAACATGACGGCGTCAGATGTAGATCAAGGCAGTCCGAGGATTATTTTGGCGGCGAGATGACGGCGTCACCCATTTGTTCTTGACGCCGTCAGCCTCTAATATCTATATATAGTTTTCTAATTTTCATTCATTAGAAGAGGAACAAGTTTGGAGAAACCCTAAGGCCGAACCATATACGAATTTTACAGCTTTTCAAGGGTTTTCAACCCTTGAATCCTTACATGTGTTATTGAGATAAGTCTTTTCTTAATTCAATCAATATGTCTATGTGTTGGTTGTCTATATCTTGTGCTTGTCTTGATTCCACTATGCTAGGCTAGATTTATCTTGTGGTTACTTAGATCTAATGAAACCTAGATGTTGATTATGTGTTGATTACTTGTTTATGGTTGTATTGGATGAATGATTTCAATGTTAGGCTTAAGAAAACTGGCAGATCTCCAAATGGTAACATGCTTGAACGTCTTAGGAAACATGAATCGATATGTACTAGGTTTTGTTGGTTGTATTTAATGCATGAGTAAATTCTAATGATCCCATGTTAGGAGCTTCTTGCAGGCTCGACATAGGAGTGAAGTAAGCACTCATAGGATTGGGGAAGTAAGTACGCCACCCCATGAATGGTATTAAGGAATACAATCTGTCATCCACGCAACTATAACAAGTAATTAATGTGTAAAAGATATCTAGGGAGTAGTGAAATCTAAGTAAACACATTTCTCCCACTTATTGCTCACAACCTTAGTTTAAATTAGTTTATTTTCATTTTTAGTATTTTATTTTGATTGCATCTTAGCATTGGGTTAGTTGACTAGCAACTAATTCTGCCCAAATCCTTCAAACCCGAGATTTTAATTTGCTTTCTAAAAAAATATAAAAATACCAAAAAGAATCATCCCTCATCTCTAGAACTAGTATTTAGGTTTTCTAATCCTAGCGACACTATTCCTAGCTAAACGATCAATCCCCCGGTACTTGTCACTATACTATACTACAACGATCAGGTACACTGCCTAGTGGGGGTTGTAAGCTTCTCAAGATCCCTTGAGAGGTAAAGCCTGGTGCGATTCCCACGTATCAAGTTTTTGGCGCCGCTGCCGGGGAATAGTTATTGTTTAGGTTGAAATTTATTTTGATTATGTCTACTCATTAGATTTCTATCAAATGAGATTTTTTTTCTTTTTATTTTGTAGCTTTCTCGTAGTCTATATTTTCTTTGTGATTTTGTTTGTAATTTGCTTCAAATGGACTTTACACTTAGACTTCTAAGATTACAAGATAAGGTTGAGCGGCTAACACACCAAAGAGTTCAAAATACCTCATTTAGAGACACCTATGAATCATATAAGCCTTCACCTAGGATAGATTCTTATGAACAACCTCCATGTTTAAGATCTAGTTTTAGTGAGGCCAATAGGAAACGCGACCTAGTTTGCCAAGGAATTATGGAGAGAGCCATTGCAACAAATCATAAGTTGGATGAAGCACTAGGTTTGCTATTATCACTACCTAAGAAAACAATTGAGGAGGATTTAGCCGAGCATTATCACATTGATAAAAAAGACCTAGGTTTTATGATCGATGATGATGAATCTCAAGAAACAGATGATGAATCTCTTGGGCAATTTGTATATAGCAGTCAGAATATTGAGGATGATCCTTATGATTCGGACATAGAAATTGAGATGCCTAGAGAAGCACGTGAGATACTTGGGAGAATGTTAGGGCTAGATTATAATAAAACACATGATGAGGATATAGGTGATCTTGACACATGGAATGATGAGGTCAATAACATAAGCCCACAAAATACTCAACCATCATTTGAGGCACACACACCGCCCATGACTTACCCGGAAAAAGTAGAAGAAACTTTAGGAATTCCGATGGAGGTAGAACCCTTGGACCAGGCACCACTTGAGGATATAGGTTTGAATACTTGTAATGATAACCTTACTCCTAGTTCTACTGAATTTCCTAGTGTCGATGAACCGGAACCTCAATCTTTACACACCTTTCCATCCTTAGATATATTTCTAGGAGAAAAAAGAGGAACCGACCCACCCATCGACCAATATTATCCGGGTAGTTTTAGGATGAAGGAAGCCATTCACTCACCCCTTCACCTCACGTGGCATATTTCCACCCTAAGGGTGTGTATCGCTACTTTCACCCGCACTTAATTCAAAGTGTAGGGAAAACCTCCCCTATTTCCGTTAAATAAGGGTAGAGTCAGGCTCGTGACTCGAACAAAAACAAGCGCTTATTGGGAGGCAACCCAAGCTTTATTTATTTGTTTGTTTGTTTATTTGATTTTATTTGTTTCTGTATGCATGTTTTATTTTTGTTGTTTGTGGCTCATGTTTCAAAATAAATTGTGAAAATGTTTTATTTTGTTTTTAACTTCGTCTTAATTGCATATAAAGGTATTTTGCAAATGATAAGTGTAAGGGAGATCCAAATTTGTTTATAAGAACGAAATTGAGCATGAACCACAACAATATTAAATGGACATGTGTATTAGTACTTGTTAGTGTCAAATGCTTGTATCGAGTCAGAATGATGTTTTGCAGGATTTTCCAGGAAGTAGGACATAAGTTTTTTTCAGAAATTTTCCGGAAACTTAACGTAAAGATTTCTGCAGGTCACTTCTGACGGCATCACGAGTTTCCTCTTGACGGCGTCATGTGTAAAATTCTGGAAATTTTGCTAGTTTTGTTTATACCGGAGTCTTAAAGTTTTTGTTAATTCTTTAGTTTTATAAACTCCAGGAAATCTGCAAACATTCATTCCACAAGCATTATATCTTTAATTGTTTTGTTTCTATTCCTAAGTCTGAAATTACATCTAGTTGTGCGTTTTCTTTGTTCGGATTGATGCTTTGGGTATTTGTGTTTGTTTTCTCAGGTTTAACAGGTTATGTTTGACAAGAAGATGATTTATATTCTGGAAGGGAAGCTTTGATTGTTCATTTTCTTGGAAGAAGATCTAACATGGCCACCTTATTATCCATACCGAGCGAATCAGTGGAGTATTTGATTTCATTCGTTTTACTTATTTCACTTTTACATTCTTTACTTGAACATTGGGGACAATGTTCATCCTAAGTGTAAGGGGAGGGTAAAATGATGATACCTTACAAATACACTTTCGCTTGAGTTTGTTTGTTTAATGGTAGATGTGTAATAAAACTATGAGAAATACTTGTTAGTGCGATTTTAGCGCCAAATTTAAATTTTTTTACAACATTTAGGAGTGAAACTTTAGCCATAGCAAGCGTCTCATGGATAGGAGATTGTATGACTAGCACATAACCGTACTATTCAGAAAAATTTTCCACCCAAATATGTGAGGTTCGCCTTTAGATTTGATAGGAAAAGCATTTACTATTAGTGCTTATAAGTGTACCGGTAGCATTTAGATTCTAGAACTTGCGTTAGTGATGCATCCCGAGATCGCTAGTGAGACTACATTCGTGTAGTAGGATTTACTACATGATAAGAGGCATTAGGATCACCCTTGTGTTAAACCCGTATCATAATTACTTGACCATTTAAGTCATATTACTTGGCTAGTTAAGTCAACTAATTTTTCCCACACCTTAGCGTTGTACTCATTTTTAGTACACGAAACCCCTAGTACACCCCTCCGAGCCTATCTTTTCGTTTCTAACTTTAAGCATTTTACTTAAAGGAAGAATTTGTTACACCCCACTTAATACGTACACCCAAATCGCCTTAGCCTTCCGTGTATGCACTCATCTTTAGTGCATTATTGTTATTTGTTAAACCCTAAGTTAACTTTTTAATTGATTACATGGTTGCTAAGTCGAGTCATATCCTTGTACATATTGTTTTGGGACGATTGGGACTCATGGGTAAAGTACTTTTTTTATAGAGTAATGGGGAAGAACATCATATATTACCCTCGTATGTGCGTTAATCTTAAATGTACTCCAAGTGTTTTGAATATCTTAATTCGAGTCATTAGATTAGTTTATTGTAAAGTATGTAAAAATTCAAGTGTAAGGGGAATTTCCATTCCCTATGATGTATTATTTTAGATGGTAGGGTAAGAGTGTATGCAAAAAAAAAAAGAAAAAAAAAATCGAAAAAAAAAACAAGAAAAAGAAAAAAGAAAAAAAATATAAAAAGGAAAAGAGAAAAAACATACGGACTATCATCCCTTTTTATTTTATGTTTTTGTTATTTTTCATTTATTAGCTTAAGTCGAGTCTAGTCTTGGCTTAGCAACGCCACATTGTACATGTAATTAACCAAGATTGTTAGCTCGCCACCAGTAAAACTGCCTATATCCAACAAAACCGTGTATTTCATATCCCTACACCTAACGTTATAACCCTTTAAAAGACCTCTTTGATAGTTTATCCTAGGTGCTTACGCCATGTGGTGGAGGTTTGATCCTTTCCCAAGCCTATGGTAATCTATTTTGCTATGACAGGTAGTGAGAGATATCTTCCGTTTCCATATTGTAATTTGTACTCTATTACACCCGTGAGATGTGAGTATCTAAACACTATTTGTGAGGTGCTAGTGTATGACCTCCGTGCTTGTCTTTGGTCTTTAGTGGAACGATTATTTGTTGTAATTACTTTTATATTAGTGTTAAATGACCCCTAACTTGTATTTTGATTAGAATAAAAGCGCATTTGCTTGAGGACAAGCAAATCCATTTTTTGGGGGTCATTTAAGCCCGAAATTGAATTTATTTGATCAAATATTACCCTAAATCGTTCCTTTTGTGATTTTAGGTACTTTGGGAGTGAAATCTGGAAAAGGAAGCAATTCAGACGTTTTTAGAGCATAAAAGTGAAGAAAACGTCAAAGTCTTAATTTTCCATGCTGGGAACAGTGTGTGACGGCGTCGAGAGTACTTTCCTGACGGCGTCAAGAGTAAAGACCATGACGACCCAGTACAGAAATGAAGGCGTCACAAGTAGAGCGTCAAGAGTTAAAAGTGTGACAGCCTGCAAAAATGGACAACATGACGGCGTCAGATGTAGATCAAGGCAGTCCGAGGATTATTTTGGCGGCGAGATGACGGCGTCACCCATTTGTTCTTGACGCCGTCAGCCTCTAATATCTATATATAGTTTTCTAATTTTCATTCATTAGGAGAGGAACAAGTTTGGAGAAACCCTGATTCGCCTCAAACAGTCAGACGATTATTGATCAGCCACTTGTGAATGGTCAATAGTAAAGTCAAACAGATCGAGGACAAATGCTTCCGAGGAATACAGTGTTTTCCCGGGTCGTAATGTCCCAACGAGGTGTGCGATGTTTTATTATAAACGAATCTGTGATTAGTGAATGTGAACAGGAAGGGTATAACGTGTGTGTGTGTTTAAACTAGGGTTTTATAACTTAAAATAACTTAGGAAAACTAAATTAACGATTACGTGAAACCTAGATAACTAAAACGTATAAACGTACACCAATTTAAAATCAGACGCGACTGCGTACTGAGAAAAAGGTGAGTTTTAAGGAAAAATAAACTACAAGGGTTAAAAATGAAAATTCTATAAACTTAAACTTAAAATAAAATTAAACTAAAAATAAAACTATTTTTTAGATTATTATATTATTTATTATTTAAAATAAAAAACTATTTAACTATTTAATTAAAACTAACTTAAATAAAAACTAAAAATAATAAACACTACAAATTAAACTAAAAATTTATAAAAATAATTTCTAAAACTTAAAATGAACTTGAAGAAAGTATAAAAAAATAAAAATAAATGTTTTTGTCTTTTTATAAGCTTTTTATTAATTAAAAACTATTTATATTATTTATACTAATTAAATTATTTTAAATTACAAATAATACTAAATCAACTTAGAAAATTATGGAAAAATTTATAAATCTAATTAACCATCACAGGAATCCTAAAAAATTATAAAAACTTTATTTTATGTATTTATAAACTAGTTTACTAATTATTATTCTATTTATTATTTAATTACCAATTACACTAATTAAATTATAAAAACTATTAAATGAACAGTATAAATCACAAGAAAATTTCTAAAATTATCTTATGACTTATAGAAGCTAGTAAAAATATAAAATATAGGTGTTACTATATAAAAACTAATTATACTAATTAAAACTTATTTATTGATTAATTATTAATAAAACTATTTTTAATTCTAAATAATACTAAAAGACAAAATTAAAATCTGAAAAAATTATTATAATTATTTTAACCTAAAATGAAATTAATAAAAATATAAAAACACAACTTACTTAATAAAAATGTAAAAATTAAAATTAAAATTAAATTATATTAAATAGAAACTATCACTTATTTTTATGTTGTATTTTCTGAATTTTTATTTTACAAAACTATATTATATATAAAAATAAGCAACTTTTGTAAAAACAACTAATTTCTAGCTTATTAATAAGCACTGTGGAAGCTTATTGCTTCCACGGTTGACTTTTGTTGACTTGAAAGGGAAATAAGCTCAAATGAGCTTGTGTGGGACCCACTTTGGATATTTCTGGTTCAAATAAGATATTTGGACTTGTCAAAGCTTAAGTTGGTTAAATAAGCTCAGTAGAAAAGCTAATAAGCCATAATAAGCTAATCCAAAACCTGATAAACAACACAGAATGGGACAAAGTTCAAGGGTGTTTCTAAGTGGGGTCCACAGTGACTAAAGTCAAACCAAAGGTCAATCTAGGTAGCCTACTAGGAGGGGGGTTGGAAAAACCTAAGGTTGATAGGTGGGGCCCACTGAGGTGGTCACAAACCACCACCAAAGGTGGTGGTGTGGCCTGAATCTGATCTGAGCAGGGCAATACCTTGCCCTGCAGTTGTCTTTGAGCAAGGGTAGGACCCAAAACAAAAATTCTTAAAAATAAACTAACAATGTGAAAATGAAGTTTAGGTGGGGTACTATAATATCTAAAAAACTCAATGCCTAATTCTAAACACTAAATTAATTAAAAATCCTACCAGATTTGGAAAATCTGAGATCATGCAGTTTTGACTTTTTAACTAAAAACTATATAGTTGACTTTGGTGAGATTTCTAAGATCCTAACTGATTAATAATGGTGTAATACCCCTAAATGAGCTTAACTAGAACAACTTAAATGTATTCTAAGCAAGATTTAAGGTTTTGATCTCCTCAAATCCCTAACAGTAGACAGATAATGAGAGCAATTGTGGATTTTGACTTTCTACAAAAAAAACTAAATGTTTATTGACTGATAAGGTCTAATGGTACCAAAGGAAGTTTGTTTCAATTAATTGTGCCAACTGAAACTCAAAAGAACACAGTCAACAAAGTAAATCCAAACACCCCTTATCTATGGTCTGTTAATGGTTTTCAAAGCAAGTCATGGAATTGGACCTTGAAACTGATGTAAACAGATTAGATGAGCTAAATTAAACTTGTCTAGACTAAACTTATCCAAAGACCACACCTATGCTAAATTACTATAACTTATATAATTTATGAAACAGTTAAGTAATGAAAATGAGACTAACTGAATAAATAAGCTTACAGAAGCATTAAATAAGCTCAAACACATAAAATAAACATGGAATCACAGTGAAACACAAGATTGGAACAATGCTATAGTATATAGCTAAAAATAAAAGATAATGCTTACAAATTATGTGTACTGAGAACAAATGAACCAGATACCAAGATTATGCCTTATAGCCTCCCATGAGATTCTATTACCCTGGTACTCAAAATTTCATCACACTCCCAAGCTTCATCTTCTTTCTTTTCTGGTTTTTATGTTTGACTATTTTTTCTTTTATTTTTAAGACTTTATTGATTTCTTAACTTAAACTATTTCAAATGATTGGAAAACTTTTTAAAACTTATCAGGGACCTAAATTGAGCTTAAATAAACTTACAACAACAATATTTTGCAAATGAAGAATTTGTCAAATTCTTCAAAACTGCCAAATAATAATTTGATGAACAATATGATAATTAAAGGTTTAAGGAAGATTCAAATACACTAAATTCACTGAATACAACAAGTTTAAGCTGAAAATTACAATTTAAATAAAGATTATATTACCTACGATTGGATTACACTAAAACTATTCTAATAATCTTTCACCACTGCTTCATTCCTTCTTTATAGAGACTTTTGAGGATTACCACATGCTTCTGACACTATCCCACCAATTTGTAGTGTCACACCCCCAAAATACCTGAATGGCAGCGGAATGGAATACCTGGGAGTGACTGTCATAGCACCACAGTTTACCGTTATATTGAACGACCTAAAGTGTCGTTTAGAAAATACTGCGTTTGATCATCAAAAAAAACATTCAGAGTTTACAAAGCTTAGGTCCCAAAAGAGTTTGCCAATATAGTTAAAATGAGTTCAACAAGATCAAACGTTTCATAAGTGCAGAAAATATGGTGAGACGCGTCGACTCCGCGACTCCATGAAGGTCCAAATGTATGCAACATGAGCTACCTTAATAACCTGAGAAATACATTGCGAAAACGGTCAACATAAAGTTGGTGAATAATCATAGGTTTGTAAGTAAATCGTAAGTACATAAGCCACAAATAATAAGTAAACCGACACGAATGTCAAAAAAAAATGCTACATTGGCTCTTAAGCTCATGACCCCGAAGCTAGACTTTGTAATGCCCCACCAGAGTGTTTACCAGACACTCAATTCGTTAAGACATGAAATGCATTCGTCCGTTTGGAGCAACCCAAACACGAATGGAGGCGTCACCCTCGATAGATCTATCCACTCACTCTCGCTTAGCTAAAATTAACGGTCCATGATATATATAAGGGGACTTAACTTGGTAGTAGGCAACTTAAGCAATGTATGGAATTTGATATACTTGGGCATGTACAAAAATAATTGTGCAATGTAATCTCCCCCGTGGGATTTAAAATCAAATAAGTAATTAAAACGGGGCTATGAGAACTCACCTCAAAAGGATGATACAACGATGGTACAATGATGTAAGAGTAATCGGGACAATGAGGCGCGTACACTAGCCGCAACCTAAATGAATAATCGCGATCTAATTAAGATCAAGTCGAAATGAAATGAATGCACATGCACATGATACTCATACCACTCGTAATTTGGAAATACTTGTTATCGTCATAGTAAAATAGATTTCCATACTTAGGAAAAATAATTCCATTTTAGAGAAGTATATAACTTGTCGTACTATCTCGTTAAAAAGTGTTAGCGTTAAATTCCTTGTATTGAAAACCTTGAAATACTTCGTTAAGTCGTATGAGTATTCTCTCGGGTCGTACGTATTCATTTGATAAGAAAATAGTCCTTTGTAATATTTACTAGAAAATATACCGTTTAGCGCGTACGTTATTATTTTTATTTGTATCCATATATATATATATAGTTTTGGAAATGTTAAAATGGGTATAACTCGGTCGTTTTAGGCTCGTTTTCCTTGTTCTTTATGTCCACGGATTCGTCTTTGTATATACTAGTATATTTTAGATAACTCGGCTCTTTTAGGTTACGTTCAATGCCTCAAAATACCCGTCGTATTCTGCTAATCAGCAAGCAGTTTTTGGAAAAGTAGTTTTCGTCGTTAAATTTGCAAAAAACATAACTCCTTCGTTATAAACTCGTTTTAATCCGTTCTTTCGCCTAAAGTTTCGTTTTTGAATGTATTTTCTAAATCTTTGGTCAAAACTTAGCCATCATTTACTGATTTTCCCACGAAATTAAAATAGGGACAGTAGGTATATCAAAAGTTTCAAAAACCATTTTCAAGTCTCTAAACTAGTTCCATCCTCCATCAATCCACTTTCAAACACCACAAAGCTAATCTAATCCTACCATACACCTTCTTAGGGTGTCATGGGTCCTTAGACATCATCAATCCACTAGGTCTAACAAGGGTTTCATATGTTTCCATTTCTAGGGCTTCAAAGTTAATATATACAAAAATGGAGTGGTACAAGTTGATGCATGTATAAGATCTTGTAAGAAAATTATATGAACATAATAATAACTTGTAAAAATCATAAAAATGAGTTTGTTTACTTACTTGATGGTTTAGAGAGTTTAGATGATAAAAGCCTACTAATCCTTGAGTTTTTATTTCAAAACTCTAACAAGGATGATTATATTAACTAGTTTATGACAAGATCTTGTAAAAATTATCCTCCTTGCTCCTTGATCTCCCTAATTCGAACCAACTCCAAGAGAAAAGAGAGAAAAAGTTTGCTAGTGTTTAGTAAAAATGATTTTTAGTAATAAAGTGGATGAAAAGTTTAATATATACTTGGGACAAAAGTTTGGTGTACATTTAAGAGTGTTGGTGAGGTATTAAAGTTTGAAGACTTTAGGGGGGGGGGGTGGCCGGTTCTAGGGGAGGGAAATGGGGGATATGTTTTGTGATTAATTTGGAAAATTAGTATTAGTAGTTAAGTGTAGTTAGGTTAGGTTTAGGTTTAAGGTTTAATCGGGTACCGGGTTTGTTAGAAATAAGTTTTGTTGAAGTTATTCGGGACGTAATAAAGTTATAAAATTTGTAAAAATATGTCGGGTACAAGTACGGAGAGTTAGGGTGATTATCGTTTAATTTTGGTGAAAACCGGCGTTATTAAGTTAAACGTATGATACGTAATAGTTAAATTTCCAAAATACCGGGTAAATTAATATTATAGTTTTTATATTGTAAAAATGAGTATAAAAATGTATTGGGATCATAGTCGGGAGTGTCGGACATGTTAGACACTTTTATAGTTCGCGTATTAGCGTTTATTTAAAATAAACGTACGTAAATCGTTAATCGTACCAAAAGTATTAATTTAATTATCCTACGAGTGGAATAGTATGCAAGTGCCCTAATGATGATATGCAGACTATTTCTAGTCCGTATGAAGTGTCCCTGATAATAATGCATGAATTCGCTCCTGAACCAATACGGTTACGCGAATTTGAACACTCGTAAACTACATTTACGATGACATGAGTAATGCACGTGAATAGTGGTTTTCTCTCGGAAATGAATAGTGTCAAGTGAATAGTAAAATTTCTGAATGTGTCTCGGAATGTCAAATTGACCTCAAAAATGATGAATAGTAAAACGATGAATAGTAATTGATGAATAGTAACTTGTGAATAGTAAATTGTCGAGGTTTGGAAAATGACCGGAAATTACGAGTTGTGACAGTCTTCCCCTCTAACAGGAACTTCGTCCCGAAGTTCAGTTTTGGTTGGTCTCTGAAGTATATTTAGTAAAAAGACGTGGATACTTGAGTTGCATTTGGTCTTCCCGTTCCCAAGTAAATTCGGGTCCTCTTCTAGAATTCCAGCGAACTTTCACGATAGGAATTCGACTTTGCTTCAATCGTTCGATCTAACAGTCCATGATTTCTATTAATCCCCTTACCAGGTTTACGTTTGTCTCAAGGTTGGATTCCCTTCTAAATGGGATTATGATTGACTATTCTGAAAGTCATTTCCTGGAATTTGCATAGGAGAAACATAGTTGTGTAATCCGGCTGTTCCTTAACAAGGCTCAAGTCTGACGGCCACTAGGCCTACTCTGTCTGAACTATTAAATGTTCCAGTGTATATCGGTTCTAATTTTTCCAAATAATACCATGCATTTCCTAGGCAGCACTTTCAACATGATTCGGCTACCAATTTGAAGTTTTAATGGTTTACAACTTATAGAATTTGTAATTGATTCTTGACTTGTAGGAAATTTCTTGTTATTTCATGAATGCTTACCGAAATAGTGGGTTTGGCTTTTTCCGAGTTCGGTTCGTCAATAGATGATCAGTGCTTCTTCAGGTTTATAATGTGATATAGGTAATATATGTTGCTGAACTCTGTCAGAACTCAAATCTTATATGTCAGCTGGTCGATTCTAACATGAATCAGAAATGATCCAATATACTAGAGGTTAAATCCCCCGTGTTACTAAAATCGTATCATGCCTCTCCAAGGCAAAGCTTTCAATTTAGTTCGTTCTTTCACGGATACCCAATCCGTATGATGTGCGTCATGTACCAACCTGACTTCTACCAGTTTCTCGTTGCTTGTAATCTGGTTCTTCCACAAAGTTAAGCTTGTCATCAAGTTGTATTTCTTCTAATGGTATAATGGCAGACTCGTCCGAAAGACATTTCTTGAGGTTCGAAACATGAAACGTGTTGTGTACATTGCTAAGTTCTGATGGAAGTTCAAGCTTGTAAGCAACCGGACCAATCCTCTCCAGGATCTTGAATGGCCCAATGTATCTCGGGTTCAATTTCCCGCGTTTTCTAAATCGTATCACGCCTTTCCAAGGTGAGACTTTCAACATAACTTTGTCCCCGACCTGAAATTCCAATGGTTTGCGTCGAACATCTGCGTAGCTCTTCTGTCGACTTCTAGCAGTTTCGAGTCTCTCTCGAATCTGAATTATCTTTTCTGTTGTTCCTTGTACCATCTCCGGGCCAGTACATTGTACTTCACCGACTTCGGCCCAACAAATTGGAGATCTACACTTACGACCATAAAGTGCCTCGAATGGTGCAACCTTAATGCTCGAATGGTAACTGTTGTTATAGGAAAATTCGATTAACGGCAAATGGTTAGCCCAACCATTTCCGAAGTCAATCACACATGCTCTAAGCATGTCTTCAAGTGTTTGAATAGTCCTCTCACTCTGACCATCGGTCTGTGGATGATAGGCGATGTTTACATCTTAATGAGGTTCCGAAGAAAATCTTAGAATGATTGTTAGAAGTCTGAGGTGATTCGATCACCTTTAGCGGGAATAGTTGAGACGGTTACAATGAATCTGGTGATTAATTCTACAACGTTACGTCTTCCGAATTCGGTGTTACTCAAAGAAGATGAAATATGGGTAACAATGTTTGATTCTTTGTGTTTTGGTCTAATGGATTGCTAAGACATGTGTCATTCTTTGGCTACTGTGCTTGGTCTTCATTACTGACATTTGTAATCGTTCTATGGTGTTCCTCCTAGTTTCCTTCATCACATATTCCAATATTCCTTATTGTCAAGTCACAAAGCCCTAAATGCATAAGCGATATAGTATGGTGATTTGTTTTCAAAATTTCTCTCGCGATTTTCGAGTTTTTGGTCAAAATCTTTTTCTGAATAAACAAATTTAGAAAATGGAACAAATGGTATACTCAATATTAGCTTTATTGATGATTCAAAATTTAATAGTTATGAAATGTGACGCGATTTTCAAACATGTTGTGAATAGAACTGTTTACCAAAGTTTGATGTTTAAACATTTCTCATTGTATAATGGTTCAAGTAAATAATGGCTAAAAAGGGTCGTATTTATTCAAAATAGGCAATTCAAAATTATTTTCCACGAGATATGTGATTTGTATGAACACAATTTTGAAATCGACTTTATTTAAAAGTAAAAATACTAACAAGGATAAAATAGTAGAATAGGAAATATTCGCATAAATGCATAGGTGTCTAACATTCGGTTCCTGACATTAGAAAATGCCTATTAGTGGTTATCTGGCAAAACTACAAGCCTAGGTATTCAACCAACTTAAGTCTTGAGATGGTTTATCGTTGTAATTGTCATCATGTTGGCAATATGAGGGTTTCAATTTATACTTTGTCGATGAATTTCCGTATTGTCTTCACATGTAGCTGGGGAGATATTCTTGAGTCTGATGTCTTTCTCGATGTATAAGTGAGGTTATCTAGAATTTCCTGAGAACATAATGCTTTAGAGGAATCTATATCGATATCCATAATTCAAATCAATCATTCTTGTCGTAAACTCACTGCAGGGAAGTTTGCGTATGGATGAGACCATGTTAACTCAAAACACTTTACAGTATCGATTAGGAGGCTTGTTTATTCCCATGGTGTTGCTTAGCGTACCTTCACAATGTGTTTGATCCTGTAGATCAGTCTAACTAGTACCTTTGAATAATAAATTGGACAACTAGGTCAGAGATGGTGGTTCGGATGGTCCAGTGGCATCTCAGAACTGTTATTGAGATATAAATTGCCTTGGTGTATACTTCTATTCTAGGTTAGTAGTTTTTCGTAACCCCTTTATTGTTTTTCTTGTATCAAGGAATCCTCCTAGTACTTGATATGGTCAGTCTCTCCTAAAGAAGTCAATGGAACAATCCAACTTGATGGCTAAGTGGGTGACAGGTGGGGTAAGTATCCAGAGAAAATTTGTCAGAAAGAAATATTTATAAAAGAGTTTATTTGTTTAAAACGCTTTTGGATGAAGATTGTTATTAACTATACTTTATAAAGTAACTATTTCCTTCATGGCATAATCTTTCCTGAAGTATACATAGGTGATCAGGCTATGTATAGTTGAGGACTAATGATGCGATGCTTGATTTAATCAAAATAATATTATTTTTCTCAAAAGCTTTAGATGGTGTTCAACGTTTTGTTTCGAAGAATGGTATTCTAATTATTTCCTTCCAAAGTAATATAAAAATTGTTTCGCGTAATAATAGTAAATATTTGGCGTCATATTGGATAATCAGTTTATAGTACGGTAACAAAACGACTTATTTTAGAAATTCGGTAAAAACAATTTCCCCATAAGGTAGTAAAATAGTTTGAAATAAAACTCGTTGAATGGTTTGCTGGATACATGGGTAAATACTATGGATTGGTAATAATCTACTAATCCGTCAATTACGAAATCGGTCAAATCCTTAATAAGACAATGGTATAATGTTGCTAAACGATTGAAAATTGCGCCATTGCAATAGGAGATGGAATAAACGAAGGTTACGATTATCGCTGAGATAACAAAGATAGTCATTACATTAGATAGGAAAGTGCTTAATATAACTAGGTTACATCCACGTACTTATGGAAAGTACCAAAAGAAAGTACAACCCTAGAGGGCTCGAACTATGGTTTTAAAACATGAACTTCTTCTTCCAATTCTGGTTTCCCAACTCCGGGCATTCACTCCTGAAGTGTCCCACTACTCCACACTCGCGGCAGGTTACCGAGAGTTTCTGATGCTTTGCGAGGGTGGGAGCCTTGCAATCCTTGGTTTCATGTCCAAGCTTTTGGCAGTTCTTACATTGAGAGGGGCAAGATCCTTTGTGATGAAACTGAAACTTGTTGCACTCGGGTTAATTACCAACATACCTTTTCTTTTGGCTTGACCCCACATCACAGGTCTCCACCACTTGTTGTATCTTAAACGGTTGTTGAGAAGCATTAACATCCAGATTACCGTCCCACTTTCTCTTGTTGTTATTATTGTCTCCCGATGTCTTGTCGCGAACTATGAGTTCCTTTGTTTCGATTGCCATCTGGATAGCTTCAGACATGGTATTGGGTTCACATGCGATGACCATCCTACGAATTTCAGGAGAAAGTCCTCCGACGTACCTTTCAAGTCTCTTGCTTTCCGGTTCATCCATTGCAGAGCCTAGTCGATCAAAATCATAAAAATAAGCAGTATATTTGACAACATCATCTCCTTCCATGGTAAGGTTTAGTGTTTCTTGTTCGATTGCTTGTAATTCGCTTTTCACACAGAACTTCAAACTCATCATCCTTTTTAGTTTCTCCCAAGAGTGTGAGTAAGCAGCATCAACTCCTACTACCTGGACATACTTAGTCCACCATTTCTGGGCATGCTTCTGAAAAGTGCAAGTGGCGAACTTAACTTTGTCTTCCTTACGGCAGTCACTACCTTGAAAGATTGTTTCTAATTCTTCGCACCATTTGAGAAATTCTTTTGTGTCAATATTTCCGCTAAAGGAGGAGGGATTACAACCCATAAATTCCACGTGAGTAAGTTCCTTGGTGAGGGCGGTAGTTACGTTCCTGGCAATGAATTGTCCAACAGCGGCTTGCGTCATGCTTGGAGTGGTTTGCTTAAATCTATCTCCATCAAATCATAAGAGTCCATGAGAATCTATAGGTAATAACATCATCATATTCATAACACATGAATATAATACATGAAGGTTTCGGTCTATATGGGCCAACATCATAGATGGCACAACCATTCCCCTATAGTAGAGTCAATACTTGGTGATTCCGTTTGTACATAAATCAAAATACTACAAGTTTCTGCGAACTATGCCACACCTCTCGTGGCTAGGGTAATAGTAAAAGCTAGTAAGGATATAAGTCTAGTCTAAAGACTTCCTGTAGTCCTTCTAGGTGAAATCAGGTTTTACGGCATCATAAGGTCGGGATAGTCCTGAAGTGGTGTCTGTAGTTGTACATCGATCAAGTTCTAGATAGCGTAGGTTCTAAACCATTCTTGAGGAACCTGCGGATGTTCCTGTTGAGTCCGTAATCTTGGTATTATCCACAAGGTGTTATCTAATTCGTGGCAAGTGAAAATGGGAAAGGAAACTGACAATGGTGGTATTCTAAAGGATGAGAATAACATTGATGACGATGAAGTCCCAGTGATGAGTTAAGAGATAATGGTGATAATAGTGAATGGGATACTACCCTCTTTCGCGCTATCTCGCGACATCAAAGAGGTAAAGCTGAAGTACGCACTATGGGACGACCAATAGTGTAATAAGTAACCAACGGTGGTGGTAGTACCTAAGTAGTAAGCGTCCTACTAGTGAAGGAAATAAAACATGCTATCTCCCTTGTAATAAGCATCCAAATAAGTCCATTAAAATTAAGTCTGAATACCCTACCAAACGGCATTCCATGTATAGGCTGAATGAGAACCTCGCTCTTATGACAATTCAATAGTGCTAATGGTGGTGTACGTGTAACTGGTGGTATAATGGTAGTGGAAGATGACAAGGCATCTTCAATGTCGGAATCCGATGAAAGGGTAACAGCGTGGGTATCTGAAGACATGTCACTTGTGAACCAGGTCAATATAATCATATATATATATATGAGTATGGGTATGAATAACTCGTACAGCGTGTGCGTAAAGCAACATGTATAGTGAATATGCACCTATGATGAAATGATGAGATGCTATGATGATGTGGTTATAGTCTAGGGTCCAAGATACATCCTAGTTCGCTATAACCTTAGCTCTGATGCCAATCTGTCACACCCCCAAAATACCTGAATGGCAGCGGAATGGAATACCTGGGAGTGACTGTCATAGCACCACAGTTTACCGTTATATTGAACGACCTAAAGTGTCGTTTAGAAAATACTGCGTTTGATCATCAAAAAAAACATTCAGAGTTTACAAAGCTTAGGTCCCAAAAGAGTTTGCCAATATAGTTAAAATGAGTTCAACAAGATCAAACGTTTCATAAGTGCATAAAATATGGTGAGACGCGTCGACTCCGCGACTCCATGAAGGTCCAAATGTATGCAACATGAGCTACCTTAATAACCTGAGAAATACATTGCGAAAACGGTCAACATAAAGTTGGTGAATAATCATAGGTTTGTAAGTAAATCGTAAGTACATAAGCCACAAATAATAAGTAAACCGACACGAATGTCAAAAAAAAATGCTACATTGGCTCTTAAGCTCATGACCCCGAAGCTAGACTTTGTAATGCCCCACCAGAGTGTTTACCAGACACTCAATTCGTTAAGACATGAAATGCATTCGTCCGTTTGGAGCAACCCAAACACGAATGGAGGCGTCACCCTCGATAGATCTATCCACTCACTCTCGCTTAGCTAAAATTAACGGTCCATGATATATATAAGGGGACTTAACTTGGTAGTAGGCAACTTAAGCAATGTATGGAATTTGATATACTTGGGCATGTACAAAAATAATTGTGCAATGTAATCTCCCCCGTGGGATTTAAAATCAAATAAGTAATTAAAACGGGGCTATGAGAACTCACCTCAAAAGGATGATACAACGATGGTACAATGATGTAAGAGTAATCGGGACAATGAGGCGCGTACACTAGCCGCAACCTAAATGAATAATCGCGATCTAATTAAGATCAAGTCGAAATGAAATGAATGCACATGCACATGATACTCATACCACTCGTAATTTGGAAATACTTGTTATCGTCATAGTAAAATAGATTTCCATACTTAGGAAAAATAATTCCATTTTAGAGAAGTATATAACTTGTCGTACTATCTCGTTAAAAAGTGTTAGCGTTAAATTCCTTGTATTGAAAACCTTGAAATACTTCGTTAAGTCGTATGAGTATTCTCTCGGGTCGTACGTATTCATTTGATAAGAAAATAGTCCTTTGTAATATTTACTAGAAAATATACCGTTTAGCGCGTACGTTATTATTTTTATTTGTATCCATATATATATATATAGTTTTGGAAATGTTAAAATGGGTATAACTCGGTCGTTTTAGGCTCGTTTTCCTTGTTCTTTATGTCCACGGATTCGTCTTTGTATATACTAGTATATTTTAGATAACTCGGCTCTTTTAGGTTACGTTCAATGCCTCAAAATACCCGTCGTATTCTGCTAATCAGCAAGCAGTTTTTGGAAAAGTAGTTTTCGTCGTTAAATTTGCAAAAAACATAACTCCTTCGTTATAAACTTGTTTTAATCCGTTCTTTCGCCTAAAGTTTCGTTTTTGAATGTATTTTCTAAATCTTTGGTCAAAACTTAGCCATCATTTACTGATTTTCCCACGAAATTAAAATGGGGACAGTAGGTATATCAAAAGTTTCAAAAACCATTTTCAAGTCTCTAAACTAGTTCCATCCTCCATCAATCCACTTTCAAACACCACAAAGCTAATCTAATCCTACCATACACCTTCTTAGGGTGTCATGGGTCCTTAGACATCATCAATCCACTAGGTCTAACAAGGGTTTCATATGTTTCCATTTCTAGGGCTTCAAAGTTAATATATACAAAAATGGAGTGGTACAAGTTGATGCATGTATAAGATCTTGTAAGAAAATTATATGAACATAATAATAACTTGTAAAAATCATAAAAATGAGTTTGTTTACTTACTTGATGGTTTAGAGAGTTTAGATGATAAAAGCCTACTAATCCTTGAGTTTTTATTTCAAAACTCTAACAAGGATGATTATATTAACTAGTTTATGACAAGATCTTGTAAAAATTATCCTCCTTGCTCCTTGATCTCCCTAATTCGAACCAACTCCAAGAGAAAAGAGAGAAAAAGTTTGCTAGTGTTTAGTAAAAATGATTTTTAGTAATAAAGTGGATGAAAAGTTTAATATATACTTGGGACAAAAGTTTGGTGTACATTTAAGAGTGTTGGTGAGGTATTAAAGTTTGAAGACTTTAGGGGGGGGGGGGTGGCCGGTTCTAGGGGAGGGAAATGGGGGATATGTTTTGTGATTAATTTGGAAAATTAGTATTAGTAGTTAAGTGTAGTTAGGTTAGGTTTAGGTTTAAGGTTTAATCGGGTACCGGGTTTGTTAGAAATAAGTTTTGTTGAAGTTATTCGGGACGTAATAAAGTTATAAAATTTGTAAAAATATGTCGGGTACAAGTACGGAGAGTTAGGGTGATTATCGTTTAATTTTGGTGAAAACCGGCGTTATTAAGTTAAACGTATGATACGTAATAGTTAAATTTCCAAAATACCGGGTAAATTAATATTATAGTTTTTATATTGTAAAAATGAGTATAAAAATGTATTGGGATCATAGTCGGGAGTGTCGGACATGTTAGACACTTTTATAGTTCGCGTATTAGCGTTTATTTAAAATAAACGTACGTAAATCGTTAATCGTACCAAAAGTATTAATTTAATTATCCTACGAGTGGAATAGTATGCAAGTGCCCTAATGATGATATGCAGACTATTTCTAGTCCGTATGAAGTGTCCCTGATAATAATGCATGAATTCGCTCCTGAACCAATACGGTTACGCGAATTTGAACACTCGTAAACTACATTTACGATGACATGAGTAATGCACGTGAATAGTGGTTTTCTCTCGGAAATGAATAGTGTCAAGTGAATAGTAAAATTTCTGAATGTGTCTCGGAATGTCAAATTGACCTCAAAAATGATGAATAGTAAAACGATGAATAGTAATTGATGAATAGTAACTTGTGAATAGTAAATTGTCGAGGTTTGGAAAATGACCGGAAATTACGAGTTGTGACATGTAGCCATTGATATGGTCAAAGTAATCCACACCGTTCAAAATCCCTTTTTCGCGCCAAAAAGTCATGGGACATGTGGAGGTTGCTTGTGAGGGTTATAAGGGTTTGGAGGGATGTGTGAGGTGGAGGAGAGGGGTTAGGACAGGTGGTGGTGAGCTGGTATTGAAACCAGATGAGGTGGAGAGGTGGTTTGTGAGTCTGTGTTGTGTGGTGGTATTGGGGAAGAAAGCGGGGGAGTGGTTTTGTTTGTGGGTTGACCGGGCGTTGACCCTGGAGTGGGCTGGTATATCACATGGGCCAAAAAAGGTGGGAATGGGCTTTAGAAACAAAAGGGTGGGCTGGTGGTGTAAGTATGGATTGGGTTTTGTTTGGTTTTAGTAAAATAACAAAAGGGTCCGTTTGTATTGTTAACTAACAAGGACCAATTATGTAATTTGGTAAAAGTTAAGGGTTTGGTTTTGTAAGTTTATCAAAGTTCTCATAGGGACCAAACTTGACAAGGGTGAATAGTACAAGGGTATTTATGATATTTTTTAATTTTTTAAATACCCGGGGACTAAAACTGACAATTCACCAAACTTCAGGGACTGATTATGTAATTCCACCAAACTTCACACCCAAGGACCATTCCTGCAAAAGATTATTAGTACAAGGACCAAAATTGATTTTCTCAAAGTTTTTACATCCCAGGGACCATTTCTGTCAATTTCCAAAGTACAGGGACTAAACTTGTAATTTTGTGAAACTTTGCACCAAAGGACTAAATATGTAACTTTATGATTAAAAAGGACCTTTGGTGACTTTTTCATGTTTTTAGAATAACCAGGGACTAGTTTTGCCAATTTATGAAACTTGAGGGACTGAAACTGCCAATTATGCAAACTTTGTACGTTTTTCATCTGTTTTTGCATATTTTGTATTTGAAACATATAAAACACACCTTAAAGATATTTTAAGTATTTTGATACATATTTGAGTGTTTTTGTATGTTTTGGCAGTTCAGATTGGTATAAAATGATGAGTATTTAGACACTCATCAATCCCCCACACTAAACTATTGCTAGTCCCTAGCAATCTATTTGAGAAAAACTTAATGGATTTGAAAAACTCTTTACCAAAAGCCATCACTTCTGGAGTAGCCAGGTGTAAGAACTGTGGCACACCTGATAACCGTGTGATTTTGAGCAAATCACCAGCTGTCAACGGATTTGAGTAGTCTTTACCAAAAGCCGTTTGCTTCTGGACTAGCCAACTCTTGATGGAATAGTCAACATCTTGGTGAGCTGATTACCAATTATGGTTTTTCCACTGCCTTTACCACAAGCCATAATCTTGCGGGCTAGTCAACTCATTAGCTTTTGAGGATAATGGGGAGTTGAGGAACCATACAATTTTTGGCAAATTGCAAGCCATAAACGGGTTTGAGTTATCTTTACCAAGAACCGTTTGCTCCTGGATTAGCCAATCCTGTTGTGGGTTAGACATGGAGGATTGATACCATTTATTGCGTTCTAAGTGAGAAAAAATTTTAAAATTTTGGCTAAAATGGGGGTTCTTGATGGAACATGTGTTTAAATTCGTTAGAATAACGAATCTCCCCCCACACTTAGAACTGAATATTGTCCTCAATATTCAAAGTACCGGGTGTTAAACCGACACTTAGAACGGAAGAAGAAAATATTCCATAGCCTTTATTTAGGATGTATATACATACAATTATTTTTTTAGATAAAACTTCTTAAATAGAAGCTATCACTATATGTACATTTTTTTTTTTTTGAAATATATATATATATATACAACATGTGGGGCATCTCCCCCACACTAGGGTGTTACACACGGGTGAAAACCCATGTTTTTGCTAATGTTTTTGATTCCCGAGTCACTAACTTGACTCGACCCCGAATTTATTTGTCCATGGGGAAGTAAGTGGAAGAGACAATCTCAATCGGACTTTCATTCAAGATATTTGGATAAACATTTGAAGCATCTGAAAGTTCCACACCGATGAGATAAGTAACCGGCTCATAATTTATAAATGAGAATGCCGGGATCAAAGATAATGTCTTCATTCCCGAAGGAGTGAAGAACAGGATAGGGAACAGAATATATGAAGAAAAGGAAGAAAATCATGATAAAAATCATGACTAACTCTTCTTCCTCAATAGGAGAATTCATTGTTTCATGAATCTCCTCATTTAAGCTCGGTTGATCAAGACATATTATGGGTATATCTAGATCAAAATAGAAAGTATCATACTCCGGTGGAGATATGATATGAGTGAATTCAAAGGAGAACTCCTCGTAAAGAGAATCATTCACAAGATGTAAATCCGTGAACTCATGTTCCGTTGTGAACTCATCACAATCCTCATTCTGAATATCAAAGAGTGGATTATCAGAAATCAAAATGAATTCGGATTTGAATTCATATAGAGGATTGGTGAGAGTAGTCTTGACTGTTTCGAGAACAAAGTGATTATCTTTCTCTTCTTCTGAGTTGACAAGCTCAGAAGGTAATTCCTCCACATAACTGACGTCTCCAGAAGATAAAGAATTTTCATCAGTATGTGAAGTACTAAGCTCGATGTTGGGATTAGAGTTTAAAAGATTTTCAGTTTCTCCCATATCGGCTTCGAAATCAAGAATATCATCATTACTTCCAGATAGAAGTGGAATGATGTGAGTGAGTTCCTCTGTGAAATCCTCAAGAAGAGGATCAACATCAGAATGAGGCAGTGATGCCTCAACATACTCAATGTCTCCATAAGATATACAATCATTACTGGAATTAGAGACATTCTCAATTTGATCATTTGGATTATCAGGGTGGGTAGGAATATCACACATATGATCAAAAATTCCCTGTGACTCTCTTGGGATTGAGACAAGGTTCTCAACACTAGACTTTATGAATTCGTCCGATTCCTTTGCAGGAATAGTGTCAAGATGCTCGTCCCCCATGTTCAGAGAGTGAGTGGGAACCTCGGGTGTGATAACATCATACTCAGGGAGATAAGAAGGACTAGCAGTAATGGAGTCTACAAGTTCCATTATTTCTACTGCTGGTGATTCAGTTATATTCTTTTCTCCCTGTATATGCATGGAAGGAGTCTCAACTGATGAACTTGATGATTCTTTTTGAATGATAACAATGTTATCATCATCATCACTGTCATCATCGTCCTCATAAAAAGCAGCATAGCGAATATTGTCACGTATTTTGGCTACTCTTTGCTCAGTAATTAAATCTTCCATGCTTTTCCCAGAATCTCGTTCTTCAGCAAGTAATTCTGCGATTGATTTATCACGAGAATTTTGAATGAGTGGAAATTGTGGAGGTGTGGATATGTCAAAACCGGAAGGTTGACATTGATCATCATTATGAGGACATCCACAATATACACAAGAAGAACTTGGATCATGGCGAAGCGACATATTAGCTAACTCCTCCCTAATGTTTTTAAGTTTTTCAAGAACCTCTAGACAAGGGTCTTGCTGGTTTTGAGGAGTTGCTTGGTTCATTTGGTATTGTGGAGGTGGGTCTTGAAACGAATAGTCGTAATTGTTACAAGGAAATGGATTCCTTGTTTGACAATCAGAGCTAAAATGTAGACCTCCACAGTACTCACAACAGTAAAACTGTTGAGTCTGGTTTAGTGTATTTTGATACGAAGCATCATTGATATTTGGATAATATGATTCTTGCTCGTATGAATGTGATGGTAGTTTGAAAAATTTGAGGAGTTGTTGAATAAGTTTTGATTAGGATCAAAAGCAAATGAATTACTCGACCCACAAAACAAACAACTCCTGTTTTGAATATCATTACCACATTGTTCACATGTACACCAATGACATGGAAAACCGAAAAGAGGCTCACCACAACCGTCACATGGGACAAAATCTGGAGGTGGGACAAGTGGTGTGCTCTTAGAGCTTGGAATTTCCACCACTTCCGTTATGGTCTCGGGTTTTTGTTTTTGATAATTGTGAAGATTAGGCAAATCGTTCTTTTCAGTAATTGCCCTAAGCTCAGTACGTTTGCTTGACAAACTTTTAACCGTAAACCGTGAAAGATCATGTTTAGGAGAATTTGTGAGCTCAGGTTTTTGGACAACCGTGGTTTGGACGTAATTAGCACCTCCATCGTCAGAGGAAAGTACAAGGTCCTTTGTCACCTCGGTTTCATGATCTCTTTCCCTCACCGGAGAGGAAATAGGAATCGAAGGTCCATCATAATCAACATAACATCTCGACATTTTTGAAAAGGCCATAAGTTTTTCAACTTTACTTTTACAGGCCCTTTGTTTAAAGAAATCGTCATCGAGAGATGCCATTAGAATCAATTATGAGATAAGTGGAAGAAGGTAGAATCAAAGGGTTTTGGGGATGAGAAATGAATAATCAAATAGGTAGGGGTGTAAAGGTGAATATTTTTGTGTTTTGTTTTATAAAAATATGGATAAAAGATGGTAAATATATAATGGATGTATATCCAGAATCACTAATACGCAAAATCGTTAGAATAAGCGCACAACCTCCCCGGCAGCGGCGCCAAATTTTGACTCGCCTCAAACAGTCAGACGATTATTGATCAGCCACTTGTGAATGGTCAATAGTAAAGTCAAACAGATCGAGGACAAATGCTTCCGAGGAATACAGTGTTTTCCCGGGTCGTAATGTCCCAACGAGGTGTGCGATGTTTTATTATAAACGAATCTGTGATTAGTGAATGTGAACAGGAAGGGTATAACGTGTGTGTGTGTTTAAACTAGGGTTTTATAACTTAAAATAACTTAGGAAAACTAAATTAACGATTACGTGAAACCTAGATAACTAAAACGTATAAACGTACACCAATTTAAAATCAGACGCGACTGCGTACTGAGAAAAAGGTGAGTTTTAAGGAAAAATAAACTACAAGGGTTAAAAATGAAAATTCTATAAACTTAAACTTAAAATAAAATTAAACTAAAAATAAAACTATTTTTTAGATTATTATATTATTTATTATTTAAAATAAAAAACTATTTAACTATTTAATTAAAACTAACTTAAATAAAAACTAAAAATAATAAACACTACAAATTAAACTAAAAATTTATAAAAATAATTTCTAAAACTTAAAATGAACTTGAAGAAAGTATAAAAAAATAAAAATAAATGTTTTTGTCTTTTTATAAGCTTTTTATTAATTAAAAACTATTTATATTATTTATACTAATTAAACTATTTTAAATTACAAATAATACTAAATCAACTTAGAAAATTATGGAAAAATTTATAAATCTAATTAACCATCACAGGAATCCTAAAAAATTATAAAAACTTTATTTTATGTATTTATAAACTAGTTTACTAATTATTATTCTATTTATTATTTAATTACCAATTACACTAATTAAATTATAAAAACTATTAAATGAACAGTATAAATCACAAGAAAATTTCTAAAATTATCTTATGACTTATAGAAGCTAGGAAAAATATAAAACATAGGTGTTACTATATAAAAACTAATTATGCTAATTAAAACTTATTTATTGATTAATTATTAATAAAACTATTTTTAATTCTAAATAATACTAAAAGACAAAATTAAAATCTGAGAAAATTATTATAATTATTTTAACCTAAAATGAAATTAATAAAAATATAAAAACACAACTTACTTAATAAAAATATAAAAATGAAAATGAAAATTAAATTATATTAAATAAAAACTATCACTTATTTTTATGTTGTATTTTCTGAATTTTTATTTTACAAAACTATATTATATATAAAAATAAGCAACTTTTGTAAAAACAACTAATTTCTAGCTTATTAATAAGCACTGTGGAAGCTTATTGCTTCCACAGTTGACTTTTGTTGACTTGAAAGGGAAATAAGCTCAAATGAGCTTGTGTGGGACCCACTTTGGATATTTCTGGTTCAAATAAGATATTTGGACTTGTCAAAGCTTAAGTTGGTTAAATAAGCTCAGTAGAAAAGCTAATAAGCCATAATAAGCTAATCCAAAACCTGATAAACAACACAGAATGGGACAAAGTTCAAGGGTGTTTCTAAGTGGGGTCCACAGTGACTAAAGTCAAACCAAAGGTCAATCTAGGTAGCCTACTAGGAGGGGGGTTGGAAAAACCTAAGGTTGATAGGTGGGGCCCACTGAGGTGGTCACAAACCACCACCAAAGGTGGTGGTGTGGCCTGAATCTGATCTGAGCAGGGCAATACCTTGCCCTGCAGTTGTCTTTGAGCAAGGGTAGGACCCAAAACAAAAATTCTTAAAAATAAACTAACAATGTGAAAATGAAGTTTAGGTGGGGTACTATAATATCTAAAAAACTCAATGCCTAATTCTAAACACTAAATTAATTAAAAATCCTACCAGATTTGGAAAATCTGAGATCATGCAGTTTTGACTTTTTAACTAAAAACTATATAGTTGACTTTGGTGAGATTTCTAAGATCCTAACTGATTAATAATGGTGTAATACCCCTAAATGAGCTTAACTAGAACAACTTAAATGTATTCTAAGCAAGATTTAAGGTTTTGATCTCCTCAAATCCCTAATAGTAGACAGATAATGAGAGCAATTGTGGATTTTGACTTTCTACAAAAAAAACTAAATGTTTATTGACTGATAAGGTCTAATGGTACCAAAGGAAGTTTGTTTCAATTAATTGTGCCAACTGAAACTCAAAAGAACACAGTCAACAAAGTAAATCCAAACACCCCTTATCTATGGTCTGTTAATGGTTTTCAAAGCAAGTCATGGAATTGGACCTTGAAACTGATGTAAACAGATTAGATGAGCTAAATTAAACTTGTCTAGACTAAACTTATCCAAAGACCACACCTATGCTAAATTACTATAACTTATATAATTTATGAAACAGTTAAGTAATGAAAATGAGACTAACTGAATAAATAAGCTTACAGAAGCATTAAATAAGCTCAAACACATAAAATAAACATGGAATCACAGTGAAACACAAGATTGGAACAATGCTATAGGATATAGCTAAAAATAAAAGATAATGCTTACAAATTATGTGTACTGAGAACAAATGAACCAGATACCAAGATTATGCCTTATAGCCTCCCATGAGATTCTATTACCCTGGTACTCAAAATTTCATCACACTCCCAAGCTTCATCTTCTTTCTTTTCTGGTTTTTATTTTTGACTATTTTTTCTTTTATTTTTAAGACTTTATTGATTTCTTAACTTAAACTATTTCAAATGATTGGAAAACTTTTTAAAACTTATCAGGGACCTAAATTGAGCTTAAATAAACTTACAACAACAATATTTTGCAAATGAAGAATTTGTCAAATTCTTCAAAACTGCCAAATAATAATTTGATGAACAATATGATAATTAAAGGTTTAAGGAAGATTCAAATACACTAAATTCACTGAATACAACAAGTTTAAGCTGAAAATTACAATTTAAATAAAGATTATATTACCTACGATTGGATTACACTAAAACTATTCTAATAATCTTTCACCACTGCTTCATTCCTTCTTTATAGAGACTTTTGAGGATTACCACATGCTTCTGACACTATCCCACCAATTTGTAGCCATTGATATGGTCAAAGTAATCCACACCGTTCAAAATCCCTTTTTCGCGCCAAAAAGTCATGGGACATGTGGAGGTTGCTTGTGAGGGTTATAAGGGTTTGGAGGGATGTGTGAGGTGGAGGAGAGGGGTTAGGACAGGTGGTGGTGAGCTGGTATTGAAACCAGATGAGATGGAGAGGTGGTTTGTGAGTCTGTGTTGTGTGGTGGTATTGGGGAAGAAAGCGGAGGAGTGGTTTTGTTTGTGGGTTGACCGGGCGTTGACCCTGGAGTGGGCTGGTATATCACATGGGCCAAAAAAAAGTGGGAATGGGCTTTAGAAACAAAAGGGTGGGCTGGTGGTGTAAGTATGGATTGGGTTTTGTTTGGTTTTAGTAAAATAACAAAAGGGTCCGTTTGTATTGTTAACTAACAAGGACCAATTATGTAATTTGGTAAAAGTTAAGGGTTTGGTTTTGTAAGTTTATCAAAGTTCTCATAGGGACCAAACTTGACAAGGGTGAATAGTACAAGGGTATTTATGATATTTTTTAATTTTTTAAATACCCGGGGAGTAAAACTGACAATTCACCAAACTTCAGGGACTGATTATGTAATTCAACCAAACTTCACACCCAAGAACCATTCCTGCAAAAGATTATTAGTACAAGGACCAAAATTGATTTTCTCAAAGTTTTTACATCCCAGGGACCATTTCTGTCAATTTCCAAAGTACAGGGACTAAACTTGTAACTTTGTGAAACTTTGCACCAAAGGACTAAAAATGTAACTTTATGATTAAAAAGGACCTTTGGTGACTTTTTCATGTTTTTAGAATAACCAGGGACTAGTTTTGCCAATTTATGAAACTTGAGGGACTGAAACTGCCAATTATGCAAACTTTGTACGTTTTTCATCTGTTTTTGCATATTTTGTATTTGAAACATATAAAACACACCTTAAAAATATTTTAAGTATTTTGATACATATTTGAGTGTTTTTGTATGTTTTGGCAGTTCAGATTGGTATAAAATGATGAGTATTTAGACACTCATCAAACCCTAAGGCCGAACCATATACGAATTTTACAGCTTTTCAGGGGTTTTCAACCCTTGAATCCTTACATGTGTTATTGAGATAAGTCTTTTCTTAATTCAATCAATATGTCTATGTGTTGGTTGTTTATATCTTGTGCTTGTCTTGATTCCACTATGCTAGGCTATATTTATCTTGTGTTTGCTTAGATCTAATGAAACCTAGATGTTGATTATGTGTTGATTACTTGTTTATGGTTGTATTGGATGAATGATTTCAATGTTAGGCTTAAGAAAACTGGCAGATCTCCAAATGGTAACATGCTTGAACGTCTTAGGAAACATGAACCGATGTGTACTAGGTTTTATTGGTTGTATTTAATGCATGAGTAAATTCTAATGATCCCATGTTAGGAGCTTCTTGCAGGCTCGACATAGGAGTGAAGTAGGCACTCATAGGATTGGGGAAGTAAGTACGCCACCCCATGAATGGTATTAAGGAATACAATCCGTCATCCACGCAACTATAACAAGTAATTAACGTGTAAAAGATATCTAGGGAGTAGTGAAATCTAAGTAAACACATTTCTCCCACTCATTGCTCACAACCATAGTTTAAATTAGTTTATTTTCATTTTTAGTATTTTATTTTGATTGCATCTTAGTATTGGGTTAGTTGACTAGCAACTAATTCCGCCCAAATCCTTCAAACCCGAGATTTTAATTTGCTTTCTAAAAAAATATAAAAATACCAAAAAGAATCATCCCTCATCTCTAGAACTAGTATTTAGGTTTTCTAATCCTAGCGACACTATTCCTAGCTGAACGATTAATCCCCCGGTACTTGTCACTATACTATACTACAACGATCAGGTACACTGCCTGGTGGGGGCTGTAAGCTTCTCAAGATCCCTTGAGAGGTAAAGCCTGGTGCGATTCCCACGTATCAATCGGCTAAGCATCCGCGGATCTCATTACTTGAGATTTTAAATTTGCGAAGATCGAGAAATGATAAAGTTTATTTAGAAGTTAGATGCTAAACGTGGAATAGTTGGTTCTCTTTAGAGCTCATGGAAGGTACTTGTGGCTTTTTGCTCCCGCAAAATTGTTTCACCGACATATAATAGATGTACTAGGTTAATTAGTGGTATTTAGGTTTGGGCAATATTTAGTTTATTATTTTCTTAAAAGAATCTTTGCTTTAAAAGTTGGGTACATGATTGGCTCCAAACGGTCAACCTAATTGACCAGGGGATGGTCAACTAGATCAAACAGCCTAGAGTCAATGCTCCGCGGAATATAGTGTTTCCCCGGGTCGTTATGTCCCGACGAGGTGTGATGGTTATTAAACGGATCTATGATAGGGTGAATCTGGATGGGAAAGGGGTTTGAGTTTGATTAAACTAAGGAATATACGAAGAAAAATAGCTTAAATAAGCTATATGAATAAGACTGGAAGGTTGGAAAAACCAGAAACGTTTAAAACCTAAAAACACGTACGTTCACGTTTTAAATAACGTAAACGTACAAAATAAAACGTGAAAACTGAAATCTGAAAACCCACAGGGGGTGAGAATGACTTTTTTACAAACCTAAGATAAAAAGAAAATTAAAAATGAAAATAAAGTTATTAACTTGATTATTTTAATATTTAAGCACTAATTAATTAATTAAAACTATTTTAAATCTAATTTAAAATAAACTAAAAATGATAAAGGTTACAAAATAAACTAAAAACTTACAAAAATATTTTCTAAACCTCTAATTGAACTTGAAGAAAAGTATAAAAATTAAAAAGAAATATTCTTGTCTTTTTATGATTTTTCTATTAATTAATTACTAATTAAACTATTTAAATTATGAAAAATAGCAAATTAACAGTAGAAATTATGAAAAAATTCCTAAAATTATTTTACATTATATAAAATCTATGAAAAATATAAAAACTAGGTCTTACTTAATAAAAACTAATTGTGCAATTTAAAACTTAATTATTAATTAATTATTAATAAAACTATGATTAAATCTAATAAATACTAAATGACAAAATAAAAATCTGAGAAAATTACTAAAATTACTTTAATATAAAAGGTAATTAATAAAAATATAAAACTGACAAGTACTTAATAAAAATTTGAAAATGAAAATTAAAATTAAAATTACATTAAATATAAACTATCACTTAAAATTAAATTGACTTTTCTTGATTTTTCTTTTACAAACCTATTTTACAACTAAAAACTAACAACTTTTGTAAAAAAACTTTTTTGTGGCTTAAAAATAAGCACTGTGGAAGCTTATTGGCTCTACAGTTGACTTTAGTTGACCAAAGAGGAAAATAAGCTCAAATGAGATCAAGTGGGACCCACTATGGTTAATTCAGGTCTAAATAAGTTGAGGGAACTTGTTTAAGCAAGAAAATTCAAGTGGGGTCCACAGATTAAGTAAATAAGCCAACAAAAAGCATTTGGATTTCTTATTGCAACTCAGAAAATGGGACAGGTTTGTGGAGTTGATTCAGGTGGGTCCCAGAGATCTTAAGGTCAAACAAATGGTCAAAGGAGGAAGAGGGACAGGAGGGGGGTTGAATGGACCAAAAATGGGGATGTGGGGCCCACTGTGGTGGCCACAATCAGCCACCAAAGGTGGTGGTTTGGATATGGTGCTGCTGCAGCAGGGCATATGCTTGCCCTGCAAGTGAGTTTGAGAGGGTGTGGGGCCCAGCAGAAAATTACTAAAAATAAGGGGATAATGGGACCTTGGAGATGAGGTGGGGGACTGCTAAACCTAAAAATCACAAGGTATGGATCTCAATACATAAATCTATAAAAATCTTACAAGTTTAGGAAAAAATTGAAAACTCAAACTTTGACTTTTTGAGATTACACTAACAACTTGACTTTTATGAAGTTTGATCTTACTAAACTAACTGAAAATGATGTTTTAAACTATGAAGGGACTAAATTAAGTTGCTAGGGACAGTTCTAAGCAAAATGGGTGAGTTTTGAGACCCCAAGACCACAACAGTTAACTGTTGGGAGGATTGGGAGGTGATTTTGACTTCTTGCTGTAAAAACTTTGGTTTTATGGTTTGACTAGCTCCAATGCTACATAAGAGGACTAGTTGTGCAGAGAAACAAGCCAGAAAACAAAATGGACATCCAAAACATAAGTCATCCAAACACCCCTTATACTTGGCTGTTTATTGATTTTATGAAGAAAATGAGAAATTAGACCATGAACTTGCATTATAAGAACATATATTGACATAATAAACTATAATGAACAATTATATGCCAAAGTTAACAACAAAACACCTCTAATCTACATTATGCTAAAATGACTGGAAATGTGAAACTAAGCACTCAAGGAATTTAATGAACAAGCATGTTATTTTAAGAAGTAGTCTAATTAATCAACACTAAATGAGCACAAAATTCCATAGATAAGCAGACACTGAGTGCTAGTGCAGTAATAAACTAAAAAGGTGAAAAAGGAACTCACAACTGGACCAACTGATAGATGAGATACCAAGGGCTCAAACCACTATTCTAAGCTTCCCATGAAGCATTATAACCCAAAGCAAGCCATATCACCACCCTGCTCATGCATCTTCCATATTGTTTACTGGTTTTGGATTTCTTTGCAATTTAATAGCTTATTTTTGGTATTAT
This sequence comes from Artemisia argyi, assembly GCA_030686995.1. NCBI lineage: Eukaryota > Viridiplantae > Streptophyta > Magnoliopsida > Asterales > Asteraceae > Artemisia > Artemisia argyi. Next base: position 135,252,058 of record CM060678.1, on the reverse strand, counting down.
TATGTTTTTGAACAAAAGTGAACTAAACTGAGATTTCAAAGTCTCACTAAGTGACATGTACTTAAGGAAACTTAGGGAAACAATAACCATTACCTGATAACAATTATTAAGCTAAATGAGAATTTTACTCAAAATTTGCAATTTCTGAAAAATAACAAGAGAAACTTCATTCTGGATTCAATGATCTTTGAAATACATTAATGAGCTTGAAAATACAAGGTAATTACTAGTTTTCACAACTGAAAGGAAAGTTTTACATTAAAACAACATTGAAACTAAATTAAATCTACCCTACTCACTACTGACTAACTACTGCTTCTTTCTTTGACTTATAAGGGTCCTTGGGGCTTCTTTGGACTTTCCCACTTCTTTCTTGATCGTTGGATGCTTCAATTCAATCCCATCCATCAAATGGCTTTTTGGCGGGAAATCTTGTTTGGCAGGTTATAGATAACTTGGAGGGAATTGTGGGTAATTAATGGGTTTTGTGGTTTAGTGGTAGGAAGGGGGGCAAGGAATGGGATTGGTGACAGAGTTGGTGAAGGTGGGGGAGGGGGTACACAGTAACAGGTTGCAAGTGGAGGGTGAAGGAGGTGGAAGGGGTGAGGCGTTTGTTTGACTTTTGGTTTGACTTGGGAGATAATAAAAACGGGGGTGGTTTATTTTTGGAGTGGGCCTGGATTGTTGGTGGATTGGGCTTGGGGGTGTTTATGGATCAGGCTAGTTTGGGTGGGGTGGTATTGGATTGGATTATAATACAAAGGGGTCCATTTGATTTTAAGTTAAGAATACAAGGACCAATTTTGTAATTATTCTGAAATTGAGGACCTGAATTGCAACTTTCCAAAATTCATTATAAGGACTAAAGTTGTCACATGTGAATAACACCAAGACCAAAGTTGCAATTTTCCAAAATAAAACACCCGGGGACCATTTTTGTAAATTTCCAAACCTCGGGGACTAAAATTGCCATTTCTCCAAACTTCCATTCCAAGGACTACACTTGCCAAAATAAGTAACCACAAGACCAAAATTGATTTTTCTTTCAAAAATATCCCACCAGGGACTAATCCTGCCAAAGTTTGAAACTCCAGGGACCAAAATTGTAATTTCTCAAAACTGAGGGACTGAAATTGTATTTTCTTCAAACTTTTCACCCAAAGATCAATTTTGTAATATTTTTACTTTCAAAAGCTTTGGGTTGACTTTTCATTTAAAATTATATGCTCAGGGACTGATTTTGATAAATTTTGGAACTTGGGGGACTGAAACTGCCAATTTTGCAAACTTAGTACGTTTTTCATCTGTTTTTACTCATTTTGCATCTAAAACATATAAAACACAATCCCTGGGATAATTTAAGTATTTTGATAACTTTTTGATTGTTTTTGTATGTTTTGACAGTTTAAATACGACAAAAATGATGAGTGCTTGAGCACTCATCAATCCCCCACACTAAACTATTGCTAGTCCCTAGCAATAAACTGTTTTGAAAACTCAATGGATTTGAAAAACTCTTTACCAAAAGGCATCACTTCTGGAGTAGCCAGATGTAAGAACTGTGGTCCACCTGATAACCGTGTGATTTTGAGCAAACCACCAGCTGTCAACGGATTTGATTAGTCTTTACCAAAAGCCGTTTGCTTCTGGATTAGCCAACTCTTGATGGACAAAGTCAACATCTTGGTGAGCTGATTACCAATTATGGTTTTTCCACTGTCTTAACCACAAGCCATAATCTTGCGGGCTAGCCAATTCATTCGCTTTATGGGATATGGCGAGTTGAGGTACCATACAATTTTGGGCAAATTGCAAGCCATCAACGGATTTGAGATGTCTTTACCAAGAGCCGTTTGCTCCTGGACTAGCCAATCCCTTTTGTCGGTTAGACAAGGCGGACTGATAACCACAAAAAATTTGAAACTTTAGTGATTTTTTTTTTAATTTTTGAGATTTTGGCCAAAAACGGGGGTACTAGATAGTAAAATGTGATAAAATTCGCTAAAATACCCCCCACACTTAGCATGAATATTGTCCTCAATATTCAAAGTCCCGGCTATTATGCCGACTCTTTGAACGTAAAAGGGCAACATTACAAGCTAAATGTGGAAACACCATTTTGTTTTTCACTTCATTTGTAACCATAGTATGGGGAACTCCCCCACACTTAGGGTGAAAACCCTATGTAAATGCTACTATTTTTGTTTACCGAGTCGCTAGCTTGACTCGACCCCGAATTCATTTGTCCTTGGGGAAGCATGATGTGGAGGAAACAGTCTCAATCGGACTTTCATTCAAGATGTTTGGACAAACATTTGAAGCACGTGAAAGTTCCACACCGATAAGATATAATCCCGGCTCAAGATAATGGTAAATGAAAATGCCGGGGTCAAATATAGTGTCTTCATTCTCGAAGGACTGAAGAAGAGAGGAAGGCACCTCGAGAGCAGGCTCATTAGCCTGAGTTTGGATTTTAAGGGTTAAGCTCAAAAACATTCCGGGAGGGAGGGTGGGAATTTGAAAATTCTCATGATTGAGTGTATCTCCCCCCGGGCTATCATACTCCGAAGGAGTCATGATAAGGTGATCAATGATGGGCTCAGAAGGTATTTCATCAACGTCACTGATGTCTCCATAAGATAAAGACTTTTCATCAGTGTGTGAATCACTAAGCCCGGTGTTGAGATATGAATTGAGTGATATATCATCATTCAATAAGCTTTCAAGGAAAAGAATATCCCCCTCAGAATCAAGATAGTTATCATCAACTTCATACGAAGTTGAACTATCTAGGGCAAGGAATGCTTCGACTTCTTCTAGATCATCTTTGAGATCAAAGAGATCATCCTCACATCCCGATGGAAGTGGATTGGTGTGAGTGAGTTCATCGGCGAACTCCTCGAGAAGAAAGTCAACATTAGAGTGGGGAAGGGATGCATCAACATACTCAATGTCTCCATAAGATAAACAATCATCACTGGAATCAGAGACAATCTCAATTTGATCATTTGGATTATCATGGGGTGAAGGAATATCACACACTTGATCAAAAGTCCCCTGTGACTCTCTCGGGATTGGGACAAGGATCTCAAAACATATTTGGGGTTTCCCCTTACACTTATCTTTTGCAAAAATACCTTTAGGTTGAAGTTAAGACTAGGCTAAACAACATAATAAAGCATTTGACAAATTTTGAAACTTGGGAGACTGAAACTGCCAATTTTGCAAACTTAGTACGTTTTTCATCTATTTTTACTCATTTTGCATCTAAAACATATAAAACACAATCCCTGGGATAATTTAAGTATTTTGATAACTTTTTGATTATTTTTGTATGTTTTGGCAGTTTGAATACGACAAAAATGATGAATGTTTGAGCACTCATCAGTACATATCAAGGAATATCGAAAATAAAAGCAAAAATGAAAAAAATCAAAAGTAAAAAGTTGATATGTATGTGGTTTTGGAGCTACCCAATAAGCTTCTATTGATGTTGAAAAAAATGAAAAAATGAAAAAGGAAAAAATGATGAAAGTGAAAAAATGAAAAATAAAATGAAAAGTGAAAGTTATAATGAATAAGAGCTTAAGTGTCTAAAAGTTGTTGGCGCGTGAGGTGCATGTGGATGATTCTGAATTAGTCACATGAGGTGCACGTGTAGTACTCCGCAACTTATATATGAGATTGTATGTACCCAAAATCCTTGATGTGGACCGAATTTCTAAGGTAGTGGTTCTTGAGATAAAATGAAAAACTACTTAGCGTTCAAACTTGGTATCTCTATCAGACTAAAAAGTTATTGAAACGGGAAAATATGAAGCAATTCATTTCTCAACAAAAGTAAAAAAAATAAAAAAAAAAAAAAAAAAAATAAAAAAATAAATAAAAAATCTAGATACATTAATAAAATGGGAGTAAGAAGTTTTCACAAGTAACTCTTATGAGTAGTTTTAGAATCTAACTTGTAGATAAGCTGTGATCTCGTTTTTACACTTAGCTTGGGGGCTTGTGAAAAAACAGGGATGACAATTTTTATCCATATGGTCACTTCTCCATGAGAAGTGTTTCTACTATTTGACCCTAAAAATTATTGCAAAATAACGAAAATTCAACAAACCGTCATATGAATAAAGTGAAAAATACAAAAATAGTGGAAATAAGTAGTATAAGGAATAAAATTGGAAAACAGGGCATTTTTGAGAATAAATGATTTCGTAACTTCTTTTGAACCTCCTTGCTACTTTACAAAGTTAGTAGAAAGAGTTATAAAATTATTTATCTCGAAAGCGTGAATTTATCACATTGCGTGAGGGCACGACAATACTTTAGTCCGGGGGATTTTGGTGAGTGCTTATTCACTCACCTTTTTTTTGTCCAAAATAAGACTAAATAAACCAAAAACTAACCAAAATTGCCAAAGAATGTATGTTTTTGTGTTTGTGAATGTGCAGAAACGGATATTTAAGAAAAGGACGAAAAATCATGAGAAAATGACAAAACGAGCACGAGAATTGAAAAAGTGTCAAAAGCCGGAGCCGGGAAAGCTTAGTGGTCAAAGTCAAAGCTCATATGGTCAGAAGGAGTCCTCAAAGTTTCAAAAATTACAATAATGGTCCTTGGTCATAAGATTTAAGGATTTACATGTTTGGCCCTTCTACTTTCAAGATTGTCAAAGGTGGTCCCTTGAAGAATATTATTGGAGATATGACATTAATGGCCCTTCAAGAATTATGAAGGAATCAATATGGGCCCTTGGAAAATACTTTTGAAGATTGACAGCCTTGATCCTCAAATTTTCAGAATTATACACTTTTGGTCCCTTGATTAATATTTGCTAAATGCTACTACACGGATCCATTTCATTATTACTAAACCCACAAACAAACCTTAAACCCAACCTTATTACACCTTGGCCCAAAACACCAAAGCCCAACACTCCCTTTTACATAAACCCTTACCCGGCCTGGTACCTAAACCCGTTCCACCCAACTAACACAACCCGACCCACAAGTCAAACCCGGTATTTTTACATGCTTTCAATTAAACACAAAAACATACAAAAAAGAATCTTCTCTCAACCCTTATACTTAATTCGTTATATACTTCGAGCCTACCTCACTATTCCCATAGAGAACGATCAATCCCCCGTGTCTTACCTATACTAGAGTACAACGGTTATGTATTATGCCTAGGAGAATTGTAAAACTTAGTGTGTTTGCAACCATCCGCATCACCCATATGCCTAAAATATAAAAGCAATTTCCAAAATTAAAAAAAAAACCCCAAAGAAATAAACACCTACTAAACTACTACATTGTATGCCTTTACATCATGATTCTCACCATGAGCACACAGTCACCCATTCGACGTCGATCAAGCCATAATGAACCAATGGTTTTTACGATCTACGCCAACCATCCCAATAATCGAGCTGAATAAAATTTCTTAGTGATTTTTTAACTAGTCAAATAGTCTAAACCATCCCAATATGCATACCCTAAGTATCCAACGAGGTTTGAAGCATGGCCTACTTTTCAAGTTTTAAGAACAATTGCCATGAAACAATTTTAAAAATAGTTTACAATAATGGTAATTGGTACATTTCTTAACCATCAAGGGCGACTTAGTGACAAAGACTTGCGACAATTACAATAAAGTGTGTGAAGTCTCAAGTTTAATTAATGTCAGGTGTGTAAACAACCTTAAAGTGACCACGAAAACCTTCTGAAAAGGGAGGACTTTACTTGGTTTGAGTGTGACGGTGGATTCAGACTCCGTGGATTAGTCGGAAACCGACTAAACCACGGTTAAAAAAAAAAATTTGCTACATTTCTTGACAAAGCTGTCTTTAGAGGAGTGCAGGCGGCAGAGACAAAACTTAGAAGGGACTGAGGGGGTTGTGACCCCTCAAGTTTTTTGACCTTATGTACATTTATACCCTTTTCTACACGGTTCTAGTCATTTTTAATATAAATTTTTTAGCTTAGTGTATATATCGACCCCTTAGAATATACATATTTCAAGTTGGTCACCCCACCAACAACATTCAAGTTCCGTCAGTGGCAGGCGGTGCTATTGCACAAAGCACCGTTTGATGAGAGCCACATAATTTATGAACTTTTATTATACACATATACAATACGAGACTCAAGTCTAATTATTTCATGAGTATTGATATATATGTATTTTGTGTGTGCGTTTAAGTGCTTCTTTATAATAATAGCACGGCGCCACCGAAATTCATCGTATTTCTTGACATGAAATACTTTTATCTTCCAAACATGAATAAAAGAAAAACCCATATTTTTTTAAGTGAAAAATTAAGAATACTATATATGAAAACCATAAACTTTTGTTATTATTTTCGTTTATGACCCATAATATTTTCATTCAGTTTTAAATCGTATTTAAGCAAAATTCTTAAACTTTTATTATTTTTCGTTTATAATTTATAATTTTTTTTTTATCATTACAAATATTTACCGCTAAAATTCTGTTGATATACATAAGTACTCGTCAGTATTCTAAACTTGAAAAATTAACTTAATATCGAACGCTATCGTTAATGGACAAAGAAATAAATCTACTCCGTATTTTGGACAAAATATCCATGGCCACAAGTATATACAATTTCCAAAAAAACCAAAAATGAAAATGAAAATAAAATCCCACAAAACAACCCCACCTACTAAAACTAAAACAACATATACCACTTTACACTCACAGAGAAAACACATCACACGGATCACAATCCCAAACAACTCATCCACCGTCCAATCCCATCCCAATCCAACGCCCCACATTTCCCCCGCGTCCCCCATTTCCCAAACTCAAAAAATTTCAAAACCCCGCTCTTCCCCCCCTCCCCCCTATAAAACCCCCCAAACACCACCCAATCTCCCACATCTCACACCAAAACCCAAATCCAAACACACCCCAATTAAAAAAAATGTCAGGAAGAGGAAAGGGAGGAAAGGGACTAGGCAAAGGAGGAGCAAAGCGTCACAGGAAGGTTCTCCGTGACAATATCCAAGGTATCACAAAGCCCGCCATCCGTCGTCTGGCTCGTAGAGGTGGAGTCAAGCGTATCAGTGGTCTTATCTATGAAGAGACACGTGGCGTTCTCAAGATCTTTTTGGAGAATGTGATCCGTGATGCTGTTACCTACACTGAGCACGCTCGCCGTAAGACTGTCACTGCTATGGATGTTGTCTATGCTCTCAAGAGGCAAGGCCGTACCCTTTACGGTTTCGGCGGGTAGATCTAGGGTTTCTAGGGTTAGGGTTTCGAATTTGGTGTTTATTGTAATGTTTAGTGATTAATATCTGATTAATCATTTTAGTTGTATTTCGTGTTTTATGTTTAATGAAATGAAAGTTGTTTTAATTCTGTTTATTTAATTTTTTATAAAATATTTAAATATATTTTGTCAGTTAAATGGATTGATTATATAAATTATAAAATTTGGCAACAAGTGATTGGACGTATGGTTTATGTTTTTTTGTTGCCACGTGGGACCATATTCGCCAAATAAATATACCAGTTTGATTGCCACTTAAATAAATAAATAGCCATCGTTATACGGTTTATTGTTTATTGTTATAAAGCCTTTTTATTTTGGTTGTATTGGTTTTGAGATGGAGAAGTATTTTAGTAAAAAAGAAGGTGGATTGGAAAGGGGGAATTCGGGGTGTTGGTCGTTTCAGGCGGCTGGGGCGGTACCGGATATCGGTGTGCCGAGTGATGATGCGGTGGTTATACAGAAAGGGAAGAAGCAAGGGGAGCCGTTTGTGATTACGGTGAATTGTCCGGATAAGGCGGGGTTGGGGTGCGATGTTTGTTGGATTATACTTGATTTCGGGTTGTATATTGTTAAAGGAGGTCAGTGTTTCATTTGTTGTTAAATCTGTTTTTTTAGCCATTGATGTATTAATTGTTTACTACACTATTAAGTTTTATGTGTCATGTTGTTATGTTATTTTTGGATGGTTGCGTTGTAGCCTGTAGATTATGCTATTCTGATATCGAAATGCACTTTTAGTTAGAAAATCGGGAGATTATTACGAGTAGCTTGAGTTTTATAATTGTAAAACGAATCTGGTTGCTGCTTCACTATGTTTTTATAACTATGCTTACATGAGTTTTATGGTTACCACCAACCTCATCTTAAGTTGTGAAGCAATTTTTAGATGCACCAGAACCTAGTAACAGCAGCTTTTGTCTTGTGTTATAATCATGCTGCAATCGTAATGATAACCTTTGTAGTTTAGCATTAGCAAGATTTTTGGTTGCAATGATGCAAGTGTGACGTGTCTGTACTGAAAATTGAAAATTCTAAGAAGTTTATGCGTACTATTGGCTTGTTTATGCATATGATATAGGGTAATCCTAGTCCAATCGCTGATCGAGAAGCTGCATATAGTTGGGGAGTCAAGTTTAAGTAATGAAACTAAATCTCGCTCCCAGGAGTTTGTAGCCTGTCATTTACGCTTATCTTGAAATGAAAAATATACTTCTTTTAAGGGAAATTTAAACATATATCTGATGAGAACCCAAGTCTGTTACAGTATAACAGTAATATTGTTTGTTGCTTTAAGTTGGCTAAATACCAAGTGATTGGAATATGTGCTCTTGAGTTAGGCACATACTTGCAAATGATCCAACTTAGCTTTTCTGCTGAGGGTGTCTACGTCTTGATGATGCCATGTTATTGTAATGCTGTACTCAAGTTCGTATATCTATCTTTAAACCTGGCTATGAGCCATGAAGCCTTTTTTAAGATGCCTCGGAACCCGGTAGCTTGTGTTCTAACTATGCAGAAAGTCACATCGTTCTGGTTTTAGGTAGGTATCAGTAAGATTCTATGTTGTTCGGATACATGTGTGCGGTGTCTGTCTACCTTAATTTGCAGATTTTAAGAAATTATAAAGAATCTGTCCTGTTTGCTCGGACATTTGTATGCATTCAAAATGTCAGTGTCAGTTTTATCTGTATTGGTAGATGCTTAGGATAAAAGCATCCATTTTTTTTTTCATCCATATTCTGTATCTTTGTGAACTTGTGGTCAATAAGTTGGGATCTAGACACCGTACAGGGTGTGTATCCGATTGCCACCTGAGAATTGCACTTCCAAAGCATAGGATACAGGGATAGAAAATTAACCAACCCCCCCCCCCCCCCCCCCCCCCCCCCCCCCCCTTCGCTTTGTAAGTTATATCTTATCTATTTTAAATGTTCCATCCCAAATGAACACACATAAATGAAGTTGTGACACATTGATGTATGCACTTGCTTTGTCGAAGCCATTGTCAATCACATAGAGATATTAGGTCAATATGCTCAGATATAAGATATTTGTATTCCAAAATATATTCACTTTAGCTGGATCATTAACTTGGATTGACTAAACTGTCTTTGTTGCTTTAGATTTTACAACCGATGGAATATGGTGCTACATAGTAATATGGGTGTTCCCTTATTCAACGTCACCTACAGTAAGATGGTCAAACGTAAAAGAACGACTCCTAGCGGTCTGTCCGGCATTTTCTGTATCAGCTTTTTTAAATGAGACACCACCCAAACCTGCCCCTTCTCAAGTGTTCCTACTGACATTTTGCAGTACTGACCGGAAAGGATTATTACATGGTACTTGACTTTTCCATTTTCTGTTTATTTGTGGATCATGTATGTGTCAGAATCTAACGTTTTCATTTTTTCTGGCTTTTTCTTTCAGATGTCACCAGAGTTCTCTGTGAGCTTGAGCTTATGATACAGAGAGTGAAAGTGACAACAACCCCCGATGGCCGTGTTATGGACCTGTTTTTTATCACAGATAACTTGTGAGGGTTTGTTTCTTAGTACTCTTTCTTTACATTTGATAGTTATTTATGCAATTTGTTTGTGCATTCCAAGGATGGACTTGCTAACCCATAGCTATTAATGGAATTAAACTGCATATCTTGCATTACAAATTGGACCTGTTTTCCTCTATCTTTCCTTAAAATTTGCAGGCTGAAATCTTAGAACTTTATAATTCAATTCTGATTTCCACTATATGTCTATATCAACTAATAAGCATATTGCAGTAATCACTGCACAGATTACTGACGCCAAAGAAAAAAGTTATCATGCTGTGATACCCTGTTGACGTAGTAATCAGTTGGAAGTAAATACAGTGTATATTTAACTTGAGTATCGTATAAACATGGCCTGTTTACACCTTAATGTGACCACAGTCCAAACTTTTGGCAGTATTTTTGTGAAAAAAAGTTTGTCATTCAGAGCTGGTGTCTTGGCATATTCTGATGAATGTATGTGAGATTGTGAGGTTTCAATAAGATTATGATATGTAGATACTGGAAATTCCAAGACCGTTACAATTTATATCAGGGCATGCATTACAAAAATTGGGATCGTTTTTCAGATTTTTCAGTTTGTGCTTGTTCTATTTAGCAAATTTAACAAGCATTGCAAAAATGGAAGCATCATTGGTTGTTTTTTTCCTAGTTACAGTGAGATGGATATGTCTAATTTACTTCAACCTTATTTCAGGGAGCTATTACATACGAAAAAGAGGAGAGACGATGCATGTGAAAAATTGAGTGCAGTGTTAGGCGAATCATGTACAAGTGTTGATATCCAGTCAGCAACTTACAAGAACGATAGTGTCCCACCTATCTCTTCTCTTTCTCAGTCTGCTGCTGCAGAATTATTTGGATCAGAGTTATCAGAAAAAGAAGAGCATTCACATGCTCTTAGTCCTGATGTGAAGAGATTGATGCGGGCTAGTGTTACGATTGATAATTCCTTGAGCCCAGCTCATTCACTCCTTCAGATTAACTGTGTTGATCACAAAGGTTTTCTTTATGACATCATGAGGATATTGAAAGATTATGATATACAGGTTACACTAGAAACACCCCTGCAACATTTAATCAGTGTAGAATTGCAGTATTTTGATAGATGTTGTAACCTTTTCCACAGATAGCTTATGGACGATTCTCACCGGTTAACAAGGGCCATCGTGACTTGGATCTGTTTATTCGCCAAAGGGACGGTTTAAAGATCTTGAGCGTTGAGAAACAAGATGCATTGATATCTCGTCTGAAATTGGAAATGCTTCATCCGCTGCGTGTTATAATAACGAATCGTGGACCAGATACGGAACTTGTGGTTGCTAATCCAGTGGAGTTATCTGGAAGGGGACGACCAATGGTTTTTTATGATGCGACACTTGCCCTCAAGGTTCTTGGGATATGTGTGTTCTCGGTAAGAATTTGAGCAAAATGCCAGGTTGAAGCCATAAAGTTTTCCATGTGCCTTTAATCTTTTAATAAAATCTTCCCAGCAGGTTTAACCCAAGAAATTATACCAAGTATATACGGGGAAATTGCCTAATTAGGTAATAAACTTTTGTCGGATTTCTGCTTGCAGACCAAAGTTTGTATACATAAACAAACAGGATCAAAGTTTCAGATAGTTTCCAAATGGCGTTATCGCTGCATCGAAAAAAGATCAACATGGTCAAAGTGGTTATCATTCATAATCCATTCAATCAAAGTTTTTGAAAGTAGAATCTTTTTTTATCAAGATCTTTTTGAAAGTTAAAGCTTTTTTATCCTTATATATTTTTTGGAAGTTTAGACCTTTTTATCGATAATTATTGAGAGTTTAAGCATTTTATCAGGTTTTTGAAAGGTTGAGCGTATATCATTTTTTTTCTGAGTTTGATTTATAATTCTTTTGTATGTGAAAGCCTTTCTATCGTTCTTTTTTCTTGAAAGTTAAGTCATTTTTGGGTGCAAGAAAACATGTTCCCTTAAATATAATCCGACTTAAGTTCAGTAAGTTATGCAATTTGCCCAGTATTATTATAAACTTTCTTTCTCAGTGGGGGGTTCAACTGAAACTGCTCAGCGCTATGTGGCTCAGCCCTTGACTAATGGTTGTATGAAAATGAAGTGTTGTTGCATAGTGATTGGGTTGTGGTGCTTGTAGGCTGAAATTGGAAGAAGACATTCAACGGATAAAGGCGAATGGGAAGTGTACAGGTTTCTTTTGGAAGAGACCAGCAAATACAAACTAGGAAGCATGGTTGTTAGAAACCAGATTGTGGACAAAGTAAGAAGAACACTAATGGGATGGTAATATCTCATATGCTTTTTCATCTTTCCACATTAGTCGTCGATGTCGGTGATGATGCTAATGTTGCTGTTCTTCGATGGTCTGTTCCCATGGTTATGACCTATGATCTACTTGACGAGTTGGGTGAAGTTGGTAGTGTTTGGCTAACATCATAAGGGTGGGTTCTGATGTTGATGTTTATTGATATCTGACAGAGTTTGTTTGAAATATGTATGTTTAGCAGCAAGAATGTCTTGTGAAAAGACACTCCTTTAACTAAACTTTGTTGATGTTGTAATGAAATTAGCCCATTTTTAAGCTAAACCATAAGTTCAATCTCCACTTTCCATGTCAAAAATTTAACTTCCTATGTTCATTTTAATTCATCTATATATTTACTACCTCCGTCCCATATTTATAGTCCATCTTTCCTTTTTCGGTTGTCCCAAATTAATTGTCCACTTCTATAAATGGATAGGAAATATAAATTAAGTTTACCATATTACCCTTATTTGTAGTTATTATTACAAACTTTAAAGAAGTTGAGAATTAATTGAATAAGGGTAAAAATGTCTTTGTGCAAAAAGTAAAAGAGAGAAAGCTGTAAAGTTGATACTTTTCTAAAACTGTGTTTTTTGTCTGTGGACAATAATTTTGGGACGGAGGTAGTATCAATCAAGACACTCTGTGTTGGACTTTGCAATGTTGAAAAACATAAAGTGTGCGGGTCAATAACATACTCTTGGCTCATAAAATGTCACAATCGCAAATTCGGTCAATAACATAGCCAAAAATTGGCAGATAACATAGCCGAAAATTGTCAAAAATTTAACTTCCTATGTTCGTAACACTCCATGCGTCCCAAAATAGCAATTGGGTCAATAACCTAGTCGAAAATTGTTAGATAAAAATGACATATTGAGTCCTTTATGTTATACTCTAGCAGTTTCAAAATAGTTGTCCATTTTAAAAGTGATGATATTTTTAGTAAAATACTTACCTTGTCTGCCCTAAGATTTCATTATTTACTTTTTAAATTTTTTTGAAATGCTTGTAACCGAAACTACACGTTTATTTTACAACAAATAAAAGCAACAATGTGAGCAATACTATATGCAATGGAGGGTGACTCATCACCCTCACCTCACACATCACTTTCACTAAAACACCCTCTGGGTCACACACAAAGCAAGAGAAAAGAAGAGAGTGGTGAGCACCCTCACAACATTTTTTTTTTTTTTTTTAATTGTGTGTGCGTGAGGTATTTTGTAAGTTATGTTTGTATAAAGTGGAGTACTTTTTTGAGATGAGGGAGTAGTGTCATTGAAGTTGAAAGGTGAAGAGAGTGGTGATATGCTAAATGGTGGTGTGACACTGATGTGGGAGAGTGGTGACCACTGTGTCTAGCCTTAAAGGTAAATTGGAGAGCGTGTTACATATAAGACTAGTAGTAATGATGATTACAGATGGCCGTGGCCACCACAAAAAACATATCCCATAAAAATCAATAAAAAAATCCACCCACACACAAACCATTCGATCGACTGCCCGATCCCGATCGAATCTTCAATTTTTTCCAAGAGGAACATGTTTCATGTTTGTCTCGTATGGGAGGGGATGCATTCCAAGCATCGACTGACTGAAGATCAACCTTACCATTACGACAAACCTAAGATTATGCGTAGTAAGGCTTGAGTGACCGAGTCTCAGCCCATGTGGCAAGGCTAGAACTCGTCCCAACTTGGTCTCATTTATTACACTCGGTCAACAAAGACCAAGTCTACAAGAAGCAGTCCACAAGAAGCTGAAATGACAAAAGAGATGTCGATCACTTGAGGTCCTTATTACACTTATTTTAAGAATTACCTTGTTTGACTACTCTTTAATAATAGCCCTGTCAAAAACTTTAAGAATTACATTATTTGACTACTCTTAATAATGGTCCTGGCAAAAAAGAGAGTAATAAATACGAGTAGCTCTCAACAGTATTTCTAAATTGACCACGAAGCTCATATGCACAAGTAATGTATTTTAATCAGTCTAGTGTTCCTTGCATAGCCCCGAGAGCCAATAACAAAGTATGATTATCATATTCTAACATCACATGGCACATGCATCCATTATCGACCAACACATTATATAATTTCGTCTTTTTCTAATTTGCATGCAAGTCGTTGTTGGTTTTATAATATTAATACATATGTGTTTGATTTGATCGACTCTATTTTTCTTTCCTTATTTTCTTCGTCGACCTCTAAAGTAGATGTGATATTAAATTAAATTTAACGAGTGTAATTTTCTTTTATAATTTGCAAACTAACATCTTTATATGTTCACCAAAACCATTTTTGTTAATTTAATAAAAAGGTGGTTAATAAATGTTACCACGTCCACAGTCCCACTCAGAACTTGAGTTAACATTTATCAAATTTCTTTATATATCTAGTTTGTTTTGCTATAAAACCACTTATCATTTTTAAGCATCATTTGTGCCAATTTTTTTGCAAATGTGGATACAAATCTAGAACCCACACTCATCAATTTTAAGCATCATTTGTGCCAAATTTTATGTAAATGTGGATGGAAATTTAGTTGCTAAACATCTAAAAGTAATTAATATTTAAATTGCAATTCAAAAACGAAATTTGGGAAAAAACAATATATATTCATTCCAATTTGTTATACACATACTATTAGTTCTTTTATATAAATAAAATACACACGATCTTACGAATTTAAGGTTGTAAATAAATAACAACAAAGAGTTTTATTAAAATACAAAAAAAGTAAAAAACAGCAAAAATTAAAAATAAATGAACGCTAATGAATGAGAAGCAATGCCTAGCAATTAAAGTTGCATTCAATAAATATATCTTGTTAAAAAGTTTTAAGAAAATGGGCCACTAACATAAATGTATAGCATTTTTCAATTTTTGGTTTAGCATTATTTATTTATTATTATTCATAAAAGACACATATATACCATAGTTGATGATTGTATTATATATAGAGTAAACATAATAAAATAAGTTACATATGAAACATTTAATATCTTACTACGGATTATTATATTACCCATAAGATTTTGATTTAGCGGTATTCGTGACTCGTGAGGTTTACAACTTACAAAGACTTACAGATGTAATGATTTTTTGGTATAAATCTCAACTGAAATGAGATTCACATAAGATAATGAATTTGTATATATAATTTATAGAAGTAACTTTTTCATCTTAAAATAATTGTCTTGTATCACGAAAGTTAAGAAAAAAATTTCATTAGTCAAAACTAAAAATTTAGTACGGAAGAATTTGAGACACGTCAAAATGACAATGTGAGAAAATTAACTTTACTACATATCATTAGGTGTGTAATATATATATATATATATATATATATATATATATATATATATATATATATATGGGAAAAACATAGCTACATTACAAATGTAGCCAATTGGCTACATTTCCTTTAAAAAAAGTTTTAATAATGTACAGTTCAGTCCCTGCAGTAATTCCCTGACACATATTTTCCCCCTGTCCCCACCCTTTTTTTTCAAAGAAAATGTAGCCAATTGGCTACATTGTAATGTAGCTATGTTTTCCCCAATATATATATATATATATATATATATATATATATATATATATATATATATATATATATATATATATATATATATATAAGAGCTTTATTTTCAGAACCCTGTTAAGTGCGGGAACTGCGAGAACTCAATTTTGCATTAGAAAACATCCATGTTGATATAAAACATGCATGTTTTCTTACATACACCTTAATACACATAATACATGTTTATATAAAAACTTGTTAAGTGCAATAGAGCAATGCAAAATGATTTTATTTTTAGAACCTTGTTAAATGCGAGAACTGCGAGAACTCCAATTATGCATTAGAAAATATGCATGTTCATATAAAACATGTATGTTTTCTTACATACACCTTAATACGCAGGCATGTGTATGTAAGAAAACATACATGTTTTATATGAACATGCATGTTTTCTAATGCAAAATTGAAGTTCTCGCAGCTCCCGCACTTAACAGGGTTATGAAAATAAAGCCCCATATATATATATATATATATTTGAGGAACATACTCTCAAACATAAAATTACAAAGAGAAGTGCTAAATCCTCCTACCAAAACCTCCCACTTATCTTTCTACTCACACGATCCTGACAAGTATCAAATTTGACGGTTTAAATGCAGTGAGAGAATAAATGGAAAAATATATGTAATATTATTGTGTGTGTAAGAGGATATATAATAGGAGGCTTTAACAATGCTCAATTACAAATCATATAGAAAACACATGTATGTGAGAGCTTGTAGTTCAACAATACTTCATCTTTGTGTGAAAACAATTTTCAACTAAATAGTTTTGGGTTGTGAAATTAATTTTTGATGTATCTATTGCGACATAGTAAAATAAACGTACTTTGAGTTAACAACGACATTATATTATATTAGGGCTGAGCATCGGGCCGAAACCGACCTATTCCTACCTGAGTCCCGAAACGAACCGATTTATATGGTATTCTTTGTGTTTTCTCGGGTAATCTTGACTCCCGACTCAACCCGAGTGATGAGTGTCTAAATACTCATCATTTTATACTAATCTGAGCTGCCAAAACATCCAAAAACACTCAAATATGCATCAAAATACTTAAAATATCTTAAAAGTGTGTTTTATATGTTTCAAATGCAAAATAACCAAAAACAGATAAAAAACGAACAAAGTTTGCATAATTGGCAGTTTCAGTCCCTCAACTTTCAAAAATTGTCAAAACTAGTCCGTGAAGGTTTAAAATGGAATAAAAGTCAACTTAAGTCCTTGGGAAGTCAAACATGTTCACAAATGATCCCTGGATAAAAGTTTACACAAAATGGCAACTTTTACCCCTCAAGTCTCAAAATTGGCAAAATTAGTCCCTGGGTGTTTTAAAATGGAATTTTATCAAATATCACCCTTGTACTATTCATAAAATACAAATTGGAACATTTTGATATATTTTTGGAAATTACAATTTCACCCTTTTATCTTTGGTGAAATTACATAAATGGTCCCTGGGGTTTACAAAAATGAAAATTTACAACTTTGATCCTTTGGTTTATCATATTGGCAAGAATGGTCCTTGTGTTATACTTTGGAAGCTTGTTACATCAGGTCCCTCAAGTTTCAGGAAATTACAACTTTAGTCCTTGGGCCCTTAAACCAAAAAAACCAAACCGAACTTAAGTTTTATTATAAAACTCGACCTAAGTTTTATTATAAAACTCATAAACCAAAACCCTTAAATCCAAATAACAAACCCAATCCACCCTAAGCCCAAAACCACCCCAGCCCATTTGTTAAATAAATAAAATACCGGGTCAAACCCGGTCAAACCCCAACCAATACCACCCTTTTCCCTCATTTCTTCCACCTCCCTCTCTGCAACTCCAATACCACTCCATCACCCACAGTATTGCTACCACCTCATAACCTACTCCTCCACAGCTGTCTCTTACACCCCTACACACCACCATGGTGCATTAAATGCAAAAATACGGCTGCACGCTACCATTTGGACTTTTGGCGCCAAAATGCCATTTGATGGCTAAGATGAGTTGCATACATCCAAAGGTCAAGAATTAAAGTGGGATTTACTCAGAATGCAAGTAGGAATCCAATTGACTATAAAGAAGGAAGCAGAGGCAAAGGAATCAACACTTTGGAATAGCCTTAGTCATAGCTTAAGTAAATTTACAGTTTTTCTTAGTGTAATGTTACTTTAATGTTCTTAGTGATTAGTTATACATCTAAATGTGTAATAAACTCCTTTTTACAGTTTTAATGGCAATCTATCTTTAGTTTAATGTTTTCTCAATTCGTACTCTTTAATTTTCATGTCTTTCAATTTCTTGTTGATCTTAGTTGTTTAATGGACTTTTATAGGTCATGTAGGCTCCTGAAAAAGCCTTAAGGCTTTTAGATATCTTAATTCAGCTTAGTTCTTAAAAAAATCAAAAATAGATAAAAATCTAGAAAAACAATGAAAAAATAAAAAAGATGGTATTCTTGGTGGAATCTGTGAGGAGCAAGGTAAAATTTGGAATGCTTTGTGAGGTATTGTTCTTATATGATGTATACATCATAGGTTCTGGGTAATTGGTCCTTGTATCTCAATTCTCAGCTTGAATCACTTGTAAGCCCCATTTTTACAATTATTGCATTTTATTGCTTTGATTATCTATCTGCTTTTATTTCCTTGTTTTTATGCTTCTTTGTTGTTAGTTAATGATTATCTAGCATAATTTTAGGTAATTATGTTTTGGAATTGAATTTGTGCTTTGAGTCCCATTTGACTGTCACTTTACATATCTTTGATAATCCTAGGCTAAAACTGTGTGACAAATTGTTAACGCTTAAAAAGATTTGAATCTTGACATATTATGATCTCTGGATTGGATAATTTAGGTTTACACAGTCATATGTCATGAAAATCTCATTTCAGTTTCATTAAAGGGTTGTTTGGATTTAGTAGTTCAACTGTGTTAGGGGTCATGTATTGTGTTGTTCTTGTTTGATGTCTGCTTTATATGACATAAATAGCTCAGTTAAACATTAACCAAAGGGTGTAGCTTGCAGAAAGTCAAAATTGACACTTTGATCATCTAGCATGAGCACTTTGAGGTTGTTAGATCAAATAATCTTGCATATCTGTTTCATTGTTGTTAATCTATGTTTATCTCATGTTCTTCATGTTTAATATTCCATAATAAGTCAATAGATTAGGTTTTAAACTCACTTTAGTCAACTTAAATGTTCTTAGTTAAAAGTCAAATTTTAGTTTTTCAGGTTTTTGAATTAAAAGGTTATTTTCCTGTGGCTTTGTTATTTAGTTTTAGGATTTGTGCTTTTAAAATGTTTTAGTTTTGTTGCTAAACTTTCTAAATATATTTTTGTTAATTTTCATAAGTCATGTCTTACTGCTTATTTAAGTGCTTTTTCATAGCTGTTTTTGCCCTGTGCACAAGTTTGGATGTCAAATTCATAAGCTTGCAGAAGCTTATGGAGTTGGCCTAAGCCTGAGCACTTAGCATCTTTGTGTTGCCCATATGGCATAGTTGTTATGTTTGTTCTTTGTTTTTCAGTTAGTAGCTTGTAGAATAGTTTTTTCACTCTCAATTTTTCTATTACAACTCACTCACTTCACTGAAGCAAACAGTGAAGTTGAGTTTTTACTAAGCTCTCTAAAAGTCTCCTCACTGAGCTTGAGCTTGTGTAAATTGGCCTTATGTGAGGCTAAGATATCCAACTCTATGGTTCAGTGCTTGTTGAGCATTATTGAGCTTAATTAATAAGTTAGATCAGAGCTTGTTGTTTGCCCACTCACAACAAATCACTGAGCATTCAGTGGTTTTGCACCATTACCAACAGCTCTATAATGCTCATTGGTGACCTTGAGCTTGTATGGATTGGCTTTATGTGAAGATTATCCACCCAACTCAATGGTCTTGTGCTTACTTTTCACCTTGCAGCCCATATGCTAGGGCTGCAAGTAGCTCAAACTTGTCACAATTTGAAAAGGTATGCTGATCACTCAGCATACTTAAACATACTCATTGCTACTTCATAAGCTCTCAAAAAGTTACCTAGTGGGACCCAGCTGGTGAAATTTAGTTCCAAGTGGAGCTTATCCATTAGATTATAAGATCCAACTCTCAAATCCTATCTTGCAGCTTATTTATAAGGGCTGCAAGTGACTTTTTGTTAGTCCCATACTTGGATTACACTGAGCTATTCAGTGTAATCAAGGACTTTTCATAAGCTCCTCAAAAGCTCTCCTGTGGACCCCACAGGGTGAACTTGGGCTTTTTGGAAAGCCAACCACCCCAGCCTGCTACTCAAACTCTTACTTTGGTCTTGTGAGCTTATTTAATAGGCTTATCTTGACCTTAAAGTTGACTGCAGGGGTGTTTGGTATTGCTGTGTATTGGGAATTGCTTATTAGCTTATTACAAGCTTATAAGTGAATCTCAGTGCACTAGCTTGTTTATATTTGTCCATAATACTTGTACATATTAAATTTTCACTTTAGTTTCAAGTGTGGAGCTTATACCAAGCTTTAACAAGCTTTCACTCAATCCAAGTTAAGCCCAAAAGGCTTAACTGTCTAAACCATAAGCTCATGCTTATTTGCTAATATCTGTGCATAAGCTTATTTATGCTTGTCCATTACACATATATACACATACTTTTACCTTTGATTTACACTGTATAGCTTTTTACAAGCTTATTCCAAGCTTATTATTCCACTGTGAGCCCATAAGCTCAACTGAATGAGTAATAAGCTCACGAATTGCTTATTTATAGGATCTATACTTTTGTTTTCATTAAACTTTGTTAATTCTAGTATATATATATATATATATATATATATATATATATATATATATATATATATATATATATATATATATATATATATATATATATATATATATATATATATATATAGTGTAACTTTCAAACGAGAACCATTTTAACTGCGAGAACTGAGAGAACCACAAAAAACATACATGCACGCCTTCAATAATTGTATTTTTGCACATATGTTTTAAAAACAACACATATGTTTTAAAAAAAAAACATAGTTGTTCTAAAGAATTTGATAAGAAATTGAAAATACAAAATTTTTCTTTGAAGGTGTGCATGTATGTTCTTATAAGACGTGCAACGACAATATTGCGGCCGTGGGTAAGGTTTTTGTGAAAAAAGATGATGAGTTCATAATGATATTGAAGAACATAGGTGGATGCTTACGATTATTGATGATTTGCATGTATTTTTATTTTATTTTAAAAGGCGTGCATGCATGTTTTTGGTGGTTCTCTCAGTTCTCGCAGATAAAATGGTTCTCGTAAGAAAGTCCCCTATATATATATATATATATATATATATATATATATATATATATATATATATATATATATATATATATATATATATATATATATATATATATATATATATATATATATAGTTCCATAAACAGAAAAGCCAAAAACAAACTTTGAAGATAAGTGATAGCTTCTATTTAGAAGTTTTAAGCTTATAAGCCATCTGTGATGGAAATAAGCTCTCACACAGCTTATTTCCAAGTTTTGAAAAAGATGTCTTCATTAAAGTTTCATATATCAGCTTATTATATAGTTTTGCAAAAAGAAAAACAAAAAAATAAAATCAATGAAAAAAAATGGGTGTGTATGGATTCGAACCTGGGACTTTTTGGATAGTATAACATGCTTATAACACACACCCCTTCCACTTGCTCTGGGGCACCAGTTACGTTTATACTTGCATCATTAATATACTTAACATAGTATTAGTATATTAAGCTTATGTGGACTGTTGGGCTTATTCCAGCTTATTGGAATAAGCTGATGATCCCAACTTATTTTTCCCAGCTTCTTTATAAGTAAATATACTTTCTATAATTTTTTCACAATTTTTACTGTTCATTTAATAGTTTTTAGATTTATAAATTTAAAAATAAAAAATAAATTAGTTCTAGTATTTAATTTTTATCCTAGTAATTTTTTTAACTTTTATAAGTTGTTTAGCATATGTAAAAATTACTTTTACAATTTTCACTTTTAATTTTTTAATTTTTAGATTTAAATTAGTATATTTAGCTTTTAATTAACAATTAAGTAATTAAATAAGAAATAGCTTAAAAATAAGTTGTAAAAATAATTTTATATTTTTTTTAGGATTCCTGTGATGGTTAATTAGATTTATAAAATCTTCTTAATTATCTAAGTCTTTTTAGTATGTGTAATAATCTAAATCAGTTTATTTAGTTAATTAATAAGTAAATAGTTTTTAATTAATAGTAATTACATAAATACTTGTAAAAATCATTTTAATTCATAATTAATTTTCTTTTATTATTAGGATCATAAAAATATAAACTTCACATTTGTGGGGTTTGTATTGATCAGTTTTCAGTTTTATTTTTGGTACGTAGACGTTTAATTTAATTTAAATGTACATTTTTATTACTTTTCACATTTTTAGGTTTGTATGTTTTGTTACATTTTAAATAAGTTTGTAGTTAATAAATAAATATTTTAAGTTTGTTTAATTTGCATTTAAGCCGCTAAGGCATGCAAATCCATCTTTTGTTATAATTCCCCCTTTGTTTTTGTACGTTTACGTTTATTTGAACCTAAACATACGTTTGTAAATCCTTTTACATTTTAGGGTTTCTGATTGCACGTTTTTACTGATATAGCTGTGACAAGAGCTATTTACTATTCACATTCCTAGTGTTAGTCAGTCAGATTCCTGTTTTTATATTTAACTTCACGAGATCACAAATTCGTTGTATTACAGAATTTACACCTCGTTGGGACATAACGACCTAGGAACATTCTATACTCCTCGTTCATAATTGTTTTTCCTCCCGGGCTGTCTGGCTTTTAGTACTGACCATTCACAAGTGGTTGAGAAATAAAGTTGGTTGGTTTGGGAGCAATCACCGAGTCCCGACAAGGCTGAAAACCCAAACAGAGTCCCGACCCGAGTTAAGGTCGGTTTGTGTAGGTCGGTGTCGGTCGGTCGGGATTGCTCAGCCCTATATTATATTATATTATATATTATGAGTTTGTCTAATAAGTGCTCATAAGGCATTGGTTTGGATGCATAAAAAAGAAAATGTTGAGTTCATTAAATTAAAAATCACATGTAGTTAAAGTAATTTATATGTTTAATTAATGTAATATGTATTAAATACATTTTCTAATTTAAATGGAAAATTCGAGTTCGGTTAATAACATTTAACCATTGTCCTACGGGCATCAGTTACTCCGTTAGACAAACCCATATACTCTTCTTTACTCGTGGATTTATTGCAATGGGCTATCAATATTCAATGTCCTTGCGTCAGTTCTTCTATTGGATTGAGACCGTTTTAAAGTAGAGTAGTGATACAACCACAAAACCAAGTTCACAAAAACATCCACAAAACGATGTGTCAATCCATGAATTGGTGTATTTGTTTGTTGTTTCTCTCTCTTTCCATTTATTAGTCAATAATGGATTGATACATTCTTTTGTGGATTTTGTTTTGTGGTTGTATCACTACTCTTTAAAGTGTTGGTTTTAGTTTTGTAATTCTCTGTTTGTAATTTGTTCTTTATTTGGGTCCTATCAACTTTCAGTTATATTGATTATTTGAGTGGGGCGCCATCTTTTGTATTGTTTTTTTCGCCTATCGAGGTCTCGTAATAATATCTTGCCTTAAAAAAAAAAAAAAAAAAAAAAAAAAAAAAAAAAAAAAAAAAAACTCTATTACTCGTATAACAATCATGGACTTAAGTGTGTGAGGGTAATGAAGAATAACAACAAATTAATATAAAATTAAAAACATTTAATAGAGTAGTAATTTATTTCACTACTTATTTCTGAAAGTATTTGGCTGGTAGGTGATAGACGTGTGAGAAGGAAACACATTAAACACAAATGAAATATTTTTTTATAAACTCTTTGAAGTTTGAGTGCATTGATGACAACTTTAACAAAATCTAATTAAGACCCTTAAACTATTTATGAACTAAAAACAACGCAAACATTATTTTTTGACTAATAACTAATTGAAATTAAAGTTTTGTTAATAAAAGATTTTTATCAATAGAACAATTTTAAAACTTTTTTAAACAAGCAAGGTTTGGTTTTACGTTAGTTAATTAGCAAAATCCATGATATCGTAAGAAAAACGTCACATGATATTCTGGGTGATCCTATTATATATTTCCAGACAGCGGTGTTTTTTATCATACGCGTGTGCCTTTTTCTTTCCTGCCACGCTATCTAAATTCCACTAACACTTTTGTCAGACTTAAAACACAACACACACATACATCATTGTTAATACAATATAGGCTTTCTCAAATGCCCTGTTAGTTGTTCGATATCATCTGGATTACACGATAGATAATGGCTGTATATTCTCAGAAAAGCTCTGCTTATCTCTCAGCTCTCACTCAAGCCATTGACAAAAAGCTTCAAAAGGTTTTTCTCTTTCCTTTTTTTTATAATACCAGAATTCGTGATTGCATACATTTATTATTTTTTCATCATTTTATGAGTTAGATAGTTGTACTTTATATACAATAAACGAGTACCTGTGCACAACAACGAAATTTTATAGTGGCATAAGTTTTCAGCCGTTTACATTATATGATCGAATACTTTCTGAGATTATAATGATTGAATAGCTAATACGTACATAATTAAGTTTCCAGCCGTGTATTAGTTTGTTTCCTTAAATAAATTCAGTTTTCGCTTTTCCCTTTCAAGAAAAAATGGTTTTTCATTATAGATAGTATAAATGCTGCTTTTACACTGGTGTGTGCAATCTTGTTATAATTCAATTATTAATGAGTTTGATCGGATAATTTTGGATTTGTTGCTCAGGCACTTGCTTCACCTAATCATAGGCGTGAATTGTTACAACAACTGTTTGCTGACGTGGCTCTTGAAGTTGATGATCGAGCTCGAGGTTTGTTTCCCATTCGTACTAAAAATGGAAAGATTTCTTAGTTTGCGTGTATGTGTCTATTTGTCTAATTTAGTAACTATGCTACTTTTCCCAAAACCATTGCTTAAATTTGACAAATGAAGCTGTAACAACCCCTCCCACATTGGTGTGATAAGATACATTTGAGCCCCTTAGAGCATTAGGTACCATTGAGCCGTCAGGCTCGTGCCGTGGGAAAAAGTTGCTGCCACGTCAGCAAAAAGCTCCACGGCACCCGAAATCCCACGGCACCACATTTCAGGGGTATCCGTTGGCACCAGAATTTTTGGTGCCGTCGGCTAATTTTTTTTTTTTTTTTTTTTTTTTTTTTTTTTTTTTTATTTATTTTTTTTTTCTTTTACTTAAATTAAAAATTATACAATATAAACTAAATAAACTTCATTAATATTAAAAACAAACATTACATATAAAAAAAACACACGCTACGTTCAAAGAAAAAAAATACAAACTAATTATTCAAGTTCCATAAATGCTCAACAAGGTCTTGTCGAAGGTCGTCGTGAACTTTTCGATCTCGAAGTTCTTTATTTTTTCTAATATGTAAATCACATCTTTCGATCCAAGTTTCTGGCATGTTCGGGCGTGGATCGACGAATGTGTCTCTTAAATTCACTTCGAATCCTTCGTCTTCCAATATCATGTTGTGTAACATTATACAACAATACATGATTAGTTTCAAAGTGTTGACTTGCAAAGCACGTGCGGGTTGTCGTATAATCCCCCACCGACCTTGTAGGACTCCGAAAGCTCGTTCAATATCTTTTCTAGCACTTTCTTGAACCCTTTTGAAGTTCAATATCTTTTCCGACCTTGCAACAGTAAACGTTTTCACAAACACGGATCATGTTGGATAAATGCCATCGGCTAAATAGTAACCTTTGTTATATGTATGTCCGTTTACTTCAAACGGACATTCTGGAGCTAAACCGGCAAGTTCATCATCAAATACAGGGGAACCATATAACACATTAAGATCATTATTTGCACCTGGAACCCCAAAATATGCATGCCAAATCCATAATCTTTGATCTGCAACCGCTTCCAACATAATAGTTGGGTATTTATGATCACGTCTTTTGAATTGAGCTTGTAAGGCCTTTGGACAATTTTTCCAATCCCAATGCATACAATCTATACTCCCGAGCATTCCCGGGAGGTGATGTTTTTCTTCATGTAATGCATATATTTTTTCAATGTCATCTGAATTGGGCTTTCTAAGATACTTTTCATTGTACAAAACATGTATGCATTTAGTAAAGTAATCTAAACATTGTCGTGAACAACGTTCACCAATTTGCAAGTACTCATCAAATGCATCAGGAGCATTGCCGTACGCCAATTGGCGTATGGCGGATGTGCACTTCAAAACAGCACCAATACTTAAACGACCGGTAGCATCGTAGCGTTGGTGAAAGAAACTAAAGTACTCGGGAAGAGGCTGAACATCATAAGTTAATATATCGTTGAGAATTTTATTAAAAAGTCTAGAGCTCATACGATACCTTCGCCTAAATTTATCTTCCGGATATTTAGGATCCTTCTCGGCGTTGCCAAAATAGTCATCGAGTAAACGTTGTTCCGCCTCTTCTCGTTCACGAGGTATGTATGCCCTCGTTTTCTTTTCACCCGATCTCGATCCTTCGGCTTCTTCATACAAAGATACATATTGCTCATACGCCATGTAACTTTGAAGATAGCGTTCTCGATCATTAAAAAAAACATCATATGGATCAAAATTATGATCGTTGAGAATTGTTTGGTTAGGATTGGTTGGATTCATGATTGAAAATACTAAAAACATATAATAGATTGGAAGTGTGTTTGAAGTATGGAGTAATAAGGGGTATTTATAAGGGTTTTTTTTTTTTTTTTTTTTTTTTTGAAAACATCACAAACGGCTATATAGCCGTTGGGTACCTTGGGCAAAATTCAAAAAAACAATGAAACACAAACGGTCCAAAAGAAAAAAAAAATGCGACGGCGTGGAGCCATGGCTGCGGCGGGAGCACCGACGGCGCCACCACCGGTACGGTGCGCCGTCGGTTTTTTCTGGCTGGTGGAACGGCGCCAAGCGAAAACGCCACGGTACCCCTTGCTCTTAGACTAGTGCTAATGGGCAACCACAACTCCCAACCGACTGAACACATGACTGCATCCCCCCACTAGCCCAACCACAGGTGACCGAGTCCCCTCAAACCAAATGAATGTTATGGTTGGCTACCCAACCGAATTTTCAATGTGGTTTGTGTGTGTGTGTATGTTTTTTATTTGTTTTTGTGGGGTATGTTTTTGGTTGTGGTTGGGCCGCCTTACTACTCCCTCCGTCTCACATTAAGTGTCCACTTACATCATGCACAAAGTTTTAGAAAATTCCACTAACTACACTCTAGTCTCCACCAATCAAATATAATTTTTACCCACTAAAGTTTCATCTCATTGGTGGGAATAGAATATGGACACTTAATTTGGGACATTCCAAGATTCCATTGTGGACACTTAATATGGTCGGGAGTAGTACTTGTTTAGACTAATGCTAGTGGTTCCCACTTTTTCACCCAAGCAACCCGGCACCTCAGCGCCACCTCAACTTTCTTTCTCCACAACTCCACCCCAACCATAACTAGCTAGTGCTGACCACAAAAGCAACCACAACTCCAATGTTTGAATAATAACTCCAAACGGTCACAAATGGATGGAAAATGTTGCAATTGTTTCGGTTGGTGATGCAACTGAAAATTTGAAAAAGTTGCTGGGCGATGCGTCGATTTGGAGTAGGCTAATGGGGCAACGCATTGTTTTTATGGGGTTGTGGTTGGGGGGCGACTCCCATTAGCATCAGTCTTATAGTCTGTGTGTAGTCTTTGAGAGAGAAAGTTGAGTTGGCGCTGATGTGCAGGGGTAACCACACAAAATTGTGGTCACCATTAGTATTAGTCTTATAAGCTTGAATTTGCAAACTACTACTATACTATATCCTTCCACCATGGTTTTCGTTTGAAACCGGCAACCGGCGGGGTATTAATGGAGAAAATATAGCAAGCGGTCATGTAATTTTTAGCGCGGGTTAAATATATATTTTTTCGTTTCTAAAAGTATATATTTAAAGTTTTACTCAGCTGCTATGTTTTCTACATGACTCAAATTGTGTGACTGTTGAGTTATGGCCTGAGAAAGGCCGATTAGTAACGAGCAATTGTCTGTAAATTGTGGTATTTTTTTATAGTAATCATATATAGGAGAAATATTGCAGTAGTTGCAAACTGCTAGTCGAATTCCTTTCAGATCTGCTTGAGTTTTCAGAATTTGGAAACAATTATTTGTTTTTCTGCTTAAGAATCCGTTTAACTAAGAATACTTTGACAGATTTATAGTGGTTTAAGATATTTAGTTACTGCATACTACAATCACATAGATTTGAAAGATACGCCATATCTTGTTGGAAACTTCTTTAGTTATGTATTAATTACGTTAATCTTTCTAATGGGTTGTAGCATTGTTTCCATATCTGTTCGTTTTGATAGCTTATGAAATCAGACATGTTATGCCTCGTCAAATTGTGGTTCTTTCCTACTTTCTGAAGTTATGATAATTATGTAACTAATATGCAGAGTTGTAAGTTATGATTGCAGTATGTAGGATGGAGATGATCTTACAAGTGTGGGTCGCACATTTAATGATAGGACCACTTGCGCACTAGTGAAAAAAGTTCTGTACCAATACTCTATGAATGTATATGCAGTGTAATTTTAAATGTGACAACAATGTAACTAACATTTTACTTATAAAACCAATACTCTATGAAGCGAAGTACAAATTTTTAACTGTACTTGAGAATAAACAAGCCAGATTTTGTCTAGTTAACTTAAAAACTCCCATCGTCCTATAACTACCTTTATTTAATGGATGCAATGAATTTTTAGGTAGTGAGGGTAGCAGTGTAACACATATTTGATTGACTTTGTATCTGATACAAATTTGACTAGTGCAATTTGAGTGCTGCTATAACTTAAAACCAAAAAGCTCTGCGTCAAATCAATCTCCTTTTACCTGCTTCAGCATTGTGTTTGGCAACATGGACACATTTGATTGTTTTGGTACTTAGATGTTCTTGTTTTCCTGCAATGAAATTGGAACAGAAATAATTCTTGGTGGGGAAGATGCAGAGATGCAACATAAGGTTCCATTATGCTTTTATGATGTGCTAGCTGATCATTTTGCCTTTGAACCTGATGAGCGAGGGAAACCAATTCTTGACTTAATTGTTCAACTATGGAGTCAGCCATTTGCCTCTCATATTTTCGCCTTACTGTTCCATAAATGGGTATGTGTGAGCTTATATATCGAATAAACATACTGAGATAAAAGTTTACCTATCCTACATATGTTTTTTTCCATCATTTGCTCTGATAAATGTATTTGAAGTAAGGTTTGTGTATCACCTGTCCCTAATTGCTCAAAAAATATTTTGCAGTTTATTGTGAGAATCCTTTAACCTATGCTTTTGACACTATTAGCCATAGAGCAAGTCTCAAAATGCCGTTTATTAAATCTACATGATGTCATTTCATTTACAGTTTCAAATTTATATTGTAGTTGTTTGAAGTAACACTCGATAGTTCTGATCTTCTCCTTCGCTACTCATCAGCTCTTGTCCAAGGTGCTACAAATGTATTCTGGTACGCGCTTTAGAATTTTTCTCTAAAAGCGATTTTATTGACTTACCCATTGTAGCTTGTAAATTCTTATTACCATACTATTGACCCTGTAATATATTCCTTCATACCTAATATCAAGTAATAAGATGAAAATTATTCTCAGTCTATAAAGCTTTTCAGTTATAATTCCATGCATTAATACTTATGTGTATTTTTTGGCAGGATCGACATCCAGACAAATACAACCCATTTTCAGAGTCTTTTCCGGGTAAGACGTGCTTCTACTTTTTGCTATATAAAACTACTGGCATTTTTTATGCATGCCAAATAAGACCCATAGATTGATTTTTTCTTTTAAATGCTCTAGTATCTTCTCGAAGATGTTGCATTGGTACCTGAGAGGTTGAAGAAAATACCTTTGCAGGTTGAGTATTGATCCTGTACTTATGGAAACGATTTTATTATTAGGATTTAGGACAGATCACACAATAAAAACATTATTTTATCCTTGTGTCTTCCAGGCCCAACGAGATCTGTTTCTTCTACTTTCAAGATTCATATTCCTTCATAATCTAGGTATTGTAAGACTGCTGCAAGATATATCCCTTTTGTTACTTACATATACATCAATATGTATCGGTTGTGATCTCTAGACTTCTTACAGTTGACAAGCTTGAAAGCTTCTTCCAGCACTTTCCAGAGTTTCCAAATGCTTTCCTGGTAGGGGGGGCCGCAGATGTTTTTGTTATTGAACTAACTGATCAGGTGAGACCCAACATTTTGTCTAATATATCACTTCATACATCAATTTCTAAAGGTTGCAAAACAGGACCCTTTTGGGTGATTTCTGATCCTTCTTTTTTGGCCAAACAAACCGTTAGAGACGAGACATATCCCAAATCGACCCATTCATAAGAAAATGGGTCAAAATTGGCACTTTTACAACTTATTGATATATGTGACTTCTTCTGTAATACTTTTTTGTTTGCCAGCTCCAAAAGCTAAAAGTTGAACCCGTGCTTTTACATTACCTCTCCCAGATAAAAGTTCTTCAGGGTATTACTCTTCACTCTTGTGATTATGCTTTGATGTATGATGTATTTACAAATTTTTGAAATATTGGAGTCTAGCTCAGGTCTGGAGCTGAGGATGACAACTAGTACCAGACTTAAAACTTGCTTGTACAGCTTCACCTCTCCTGGTGGTCCCATGTATCCAACAAGAGCTGTTCGTCATGCAGCCTGGGATGCTCTCGATTTTCTTTTTCCGGTCAGTGATTTATCTTATACTATACATTGAATTTTGGAAGTTTTTTACTGAATAAGCTTTTGACGCTTGAGTTCGTTGTCATTTTGTCTTTAGAAGTAGAAATGGGCTTAGACCTTCTGAATTTGATGACTTTATTGTATACAATCTATGTACAAACTCTGACACCATCCCTATCTTTTTGCCTTTCCTTTCTCTCTTTAGGTTGGGAGATATCCTCGCCATGTAATTAGCCTCTTTTTCCGGTTGCTACATCCATGGTATTGGCGAGCATCTTGTTGGAACTTTATCTTGTCATGCATACAAGCAATACTGCACCCCATCACAAGACTAGTTTTTCCTAGCCGCAAAATGAGACACTCCCATGAGTTTTAAATGTGCATAGTCTCACAATATATACCAATAGCTTTGTTTTGTTTTCGTAAGAGCTTACGTAAACGAAGTTTGATGTAACTCTTTGTGCTAAATATTCGTGTGTCTTTTGCTGGTTGTATTATGGTTACCGAGTACTTGATATGCTTATTATCTGCTCTTTTGTAGGTCCAGAACTGTAACCGTTTTACTTTTTCTAATGTTTTACAGGTCAAAATATTGGTAAAGTGTACCTACCATCATTAGAAGCATAAACACATGTAACTCTCATGTCATGTATTGCATATCTATACTACTATATAATGTATTTGGGACTATTTTATAATTAGAAAGGCTTAAAAATTCAGACTTTTACTTACTAATTATGGAAACAACCACCCCTAACAATCACCCCCAACAATTTATAACCACTTCAACAACCACTCAACAATTTATAACCACTTCAACAACCACCCCCAACAATTTATAACCACCTCAACAACCACCCTAACAACCACTTTCCACCACCCCACCTCCCTCCTCTTCACCCCAACAATCCGCCCCCGCATCGCGCGGGCACCTTTCTAGTGTAAATAACATATATTAAGTTTCTATCAAGATGTGTTCAAAATTGTGATTAGATGCTATAAAGACCGCACTTATGTTGGCTCTCATGCTTATGCCCAATAGCCAATACCATAAGCAAAGGCAACATCGAGAAGAAATCTCTGATGGTCCTGGCAGTTTTAGTTTAAAACGTACCTAACAAAAGCAACGCTAAAAGCTTAAACCTCGTTAACTAGTCGGCCAACCTTTGGTTACAGATGTTACAAATAGCAACCTAACAAAAGCAACACCAGAATAGTCAATCCATGGCTCGTGAACTTATTTCGTTTTAATCGAAGTATACTGCCATAAACATATTGAACGATTAATAGACGTACATGAACTCTTTGGCAGAATAAAAATTCTATATTCATCTCTTTAGTAAAGGAACAAACACGAGTAAGATTTTTTGTTCTTTTGATAGAACAAATTGATACATAAACTTGTTACGGAACATCGTCATACTTTACAAGTGTATATACCATGTCGGATTATTTGTCAGGTAACTTAACATAAATACTGCTCCAGCTTTCTTCCATTTCTCATTTTATAGATGGTCATCAATGCGTTGCCTTTCTTTCTAAAACCTCCTTTAGGTACAACTATACAAGTTTTGCATAGCTTTTAAGTTCTCTCATTAAACGAAGCATGCCTATAAGGCATTAACAATGCTGTGAATTATGATTTAGAAACTTTAGGTTACAAAGGAGATGAGAGTTTTACGCATCAGTCTACCGAATTATGATAAGAAATTTATTTTAATGAAAGCAAATAACATATGATGATGGTGAAGGGATCATCTTCATCGAGGACAATCCTTCATCTCCTGGAAGAGTGGCTACAAGAAATAGTAAAGTTCTGAAAACGTTATTCGAGACTGGATTCAGATCGTGGTGAATGTTTTGAGAATGACAAGGCCTATCAGAGCTTCCTACCATTATCCACAAGTGTGTGTGTGTGTGCAACACAACTCGTACCATTACTTGCATTTGCTCCTTATGAAAATTGGTACAGCAATCCTAGAGCTAAAGTCGCAAACTTTCCTTGCCTGATTCTTGCTACTGTAATCTATAAAATGCACATATATTACGGGTAAAAGGTGGCAATCTGGGTCGGTTCCAAGTTCCAACTGCTACAGCTCAGTGAGGTTCTACGATAAAAAAAAGTATACCCCCCTGAGCAAAATAAAATCCATACCTATCTCATCATGCTCAATATCAGCTTGCATCCAAATCTCTCTAATACTACTACCAATTCAGGATGCCTGAACCATCAAGACCATTGATAAGCAAAAATACCTGATTAGCTAAACGAAACTGCACCCTATTGGAACTATTGCAGATCCGCCCTGTTTCCTACATTGTCAACAGGATAACATACGACATGGAAATTTGACAGTTCATTATACATATGATGATCAAACACATCATATTATAAAGAAACACAGTAAGAAGTATGCAGAAAACTAACTCATTAAGATGTGGTGACAAGGAAAACCTCCCATCACTTTGATAAAAAGAATGGCAATATTCTCTTCCACCATCTTCCAAGCAAGTCAGTGAAAGACGAGTATGTTCTTTTGATGCCTCCACGTCTGGGGGTGATGCTCATAAAGAAAGAGCTAATGAGGGTACACGACCACAAAATGGATCATAGAATGACTACACTGATCCATCAACTATAGCAATGCTCTTGCACCTTATAAAATCAATATAACCAAGGCGAAAAGCTCCATAAATACTAAGGTTCTAGAATCCTTACCCTAGTCCCTTTGTCCCCTTGGCCTAAAGAGTCCGCTATCATCATCAATCAGAACAATCCTTAATCTCCTGAAATAAAGTGGCTACTAGTAGAGCTCTACTATTAGTTCAATAACGTGGTTTAACAATAGCCAAATGCCAAAGCATCTACCAAGATCCCCTGCCATTTTATAGAACCTTATATTAAACCAGTCATAAAACATCATATCGCTTCAGTCAAAATCCCAAATCACTAGAACAGCAGATCAATCCCGACAATGTGCCCACCGATGTTCAGGTAACACAATTCATAACCTTACTTGCATTTGCTCCTATACTCTACCAACCTCCATGACCATGCTAATTGCATCTGTTTGATTTGTATATGTATGGCCTTTCTTTTCTAGAAAGACGTAGATTACCGAAGGTCCCAGGGCTAGAACTAAAGTCACCAAAAAATTTCCAAACTATGCTACCAGAAATGCCACATAAATTACAGAAGAAAGATGACAATCTGGGGTGGATTTCAACAGCTAGGTTCTCAAAAAAATGTAAACCCTCCCAGGCAGAATACCTATTTTATCATGCTCAATCTCAGCTTGCACCCAGACTATCAAGTACTCCTTCCGATTCGGGGTAATTATATCATCAAACGATCGACCAGCATAAAAGAATCAATTTAGCTCAACACAATTGCAGCCTTAGTAGAACATCAAATGGTGGAACTGAGTCGCAGCTACACCCCTGTTTTCCACATTGTCAACAGGTCAACTCATGGCAAAGAAAATCACAGTTGATTAATCATTAAATTGGTCGTATACTCAGGACCAAGCCACCATAAAAAGAAATATAGGATGAAGTGTAAAACTACCTCTGATAAATGCTGATGTTTGATGCAAGAAAACAGGATGTTGAATGACTTTAACATAGTGGAAGCCAATGTTCTCTTCCAACATCTTCAAAGCAATTCAGTGAAGATACAGACAAGAATGTTCTTTCGATGACACTATGTCTGGGGTGACGCTCATAAGAAAAACAGCTAATAGGGGTACAGACCACAAATCACATAATATTCTGATCCATCAACTAACGTAATGTTCGTGACACGCATAAAACAATAATAATAAAGGCGAAAAGCTCCACAAATCTAAGGTTCTAGAATCCTTCCCCCTAGTACTTTTGTCCTTAGCCTAGAGAGTTGGGGGTGTTCATAAAATACAAACAATATTCGGTGCTTATGACAGCAGGAGTTTGAGAAAGCTCAACAAGCACAGGAGACGATTTAATTAGTTTGCATTGATTCTGAATGGTACTTCTCCAGATCAGCATCAAGATCTTCTGCAGATACAGATGTCTTCTCTCCACGGCCTCCTCTCCCACGTCCACGGCCCCTTGCAAATCCTCGGCCAGCACCACCGTTAGCACCACCACGTGGCCTTCCAAATCCAGCATTTCTAGTTTGTCCACTGTATATTCAAAAGAAAAAGATTAAGAATACAAAATACAAGTAAAAGTGTATTATCTATATTATATCATTATACAAATACTTATGATTTCCTGGCACCTAGGCAGACAAAACCCAAGAAACAGATAACAGTACATATTTGGTGGTGACAAATTTAGCAAGTATTTAATAGCATTCCACAAATATGACAAATAGAACCAGCAAAGCATAACATTCAACTTGAAAGGAACCAATCAATATCGCAGATAAATCAAATGCCTACAAAAAATCACATTGTTCTAGCCAAATACGGTCGTAAACATGTGGCATGCAACCAGCTAGTAAATTTCACAGACGTGATATCTAATCTGAAATGCATCTATATGCAAATAAAGGATTACCCGATAAGCCTTACTTATTAGATTAATCCAGTTAATATGTAATCAGATAACCAATATTAATTCATCCATATATGTACATATACTAGTTACACATGACATAAGTTAGCTTAGTCAATACTCAATAGTATTCTAGCAAATACTGATTGATCCAGTTATGGGTATATACACTAGTTACACATGACATAACAATTTTATATCTTCGTATATGAATCTAATTGGCATTTGAGAAGTGGATACAGAAATCAAATCATAGCTAAATGAGAAAATTATGCAAAATTTTGAGAGAAAATATGTCCATAATTTATATAGAGATTACATTTGTAGATCATGTGTGGTCACTATTACTGATAACAGCATTGAGTGGATGCATGATTATAAGTTATTTCAAGGTAACCACCCAGTGCTATTTGATACTCATGATACAACATCAAATGCTATTTAAGATACTAATGAAAATTATAAAACATACCCTCTAGGAAAACTATTCATGTTTCCATTATAGTTGTTTGCCATTGGAGGAACAGGAGCTACCAGGTTTAATCCCACAATCTCAATTTTCATTGGCTTGCCATCAAGCTGGACATTGTTATACCTCTTCACCGCTGCTAGTGCGTCTTGCTTTCTCGAATACACGATCTCAGCCGTTCCCTAAACAAAAAACAAATGTCAGCGAAGGAACATACATTTACATCGATCTGCAGCACAAGTACACCAAAACATTAAAAAGTACCTTTGATCTCCCGCTTCTATCATAATGTATAGAATACTTCTTCAGATCACCAACTTCTGCGAAAAGCTCCTGCACAGATTGAATTTAGCCATCCATGTAAGATCAACCAAATTATCTAATTCATACCGTAAATCTACCAAATTAGTTCTGATATATTTAACTCCTCTTTTCTCATAACTTCAACCATGTTTAGTATCATTTAACTCATCTTTGCCAACGAACCAAGATTCATTTATCCTTCAAACAAAGCTTTGAAACATCGTTTCATTAACTTATTTCACCTTTTAACTAACTTAAGGGGGTGTCTGACTAAACTTATTTTTTGGCTTAAGCTTATTATACATAAGTAAGCTATGCCGCAATGGCATATAATTAATAAGCTTATAATATCTTGCTATGTGTTTAGATTAGCTCATTAAAAAAAAAAAAAAAAAAAAAAAAACGTGGAATAAGAGCTTACAACCCTAAATAAGAGCTTATAAAAATCCCCTAAACAAAAAAGTTATTCCGAACACTAAGGGGGAGTTTGTCTAAGCTTATATGTGGGCTTATGAGCCTATTTGATTTCGGCTTATGTTTCATAAACCCCAATTTTCCGGCTTATTTTGAGACTTATGGGCTTATATTAGTGTTTCATGTCTTATTAAACTTACATGAGCCCACAAGTCTCAAAATAAGCCGGAAAAATGAGGCTTATGAAATATAAAACGGAAAAACAAAAAAGCTCATAAGCCACATGTAAGCTTAAACAAACACCCCCTAATATGAGCTTATTTTTTGCTATAAGCTAGTACGCCCAAAGTATACGCTAAAAAAACACCCCCTAAAAGCAAAAAGCTTTCGACTTTCACTTGAATTACATCAATCAATTCAGTTCAATCAAACACTTACATCTAAATTATACATGTCAAGCAAGTAAACAACTACCTTAATATCCTCATTGGAGACGCCGTAATCGAGATTCGATATATAAAGCTTCGTTCCAGTCTCCATCGCAGACGCCCTACCACCACCAATATTCCCAACCCCCTGATCAACATACATATCATTCCTCCACGCCACGTCACCTCCCTAAAAATCACACACACAAAACACACCTTCAAAAACACACACATAACAACTAAACCTTACAATCAAATCAGTAAAATATATAAACTCAATTTGAATATAAACTAAGCTACCTTAGGTCCACCGTAAGGAGTAGCTCTATGAGCACCGCGGTTGTTATTAAAGCGGCGAGTAGGTCCGGGACCAGATCCACGGCCGCCGCGGCCGCCACGACGGTTGGCGCCGTCGGATTTTTTATTTTTTTCGATGATTTCGTCAAGTGACATGTTTAAAGATGCATCGGCCATTGTGATTTTAGGGTTTTGGATCTGTTGATTGATTTGATGGTGATGAATGGAGGGGGGGGATATAATTTTTTTGACCTAAATTTGTGTAGTAGTGTTTTGAATAGATGTGTTCTTTTTTATTGTATATAGATATCTAAATCTGGATAGAAGTTACAAGTTGGTTTCGTGGTGTAGTTGGTTATCACGTCAGTCTAACACACTGAAGGTCTCCGGTTCGAACCCGGGCGAAGCCATTATTATTTTTGACTGTTTATGCCTAAATATTGTTCTAACACTTTTTTTTTTTCTTTTGTTTTTTGTTTTTTTTTTTTCAAACCTATAACTGATACGTGGGAATTGCGCCATCGCAACAGGTTTTACCTCTCAAGGGATCTGGAGAAACTTACAACCCCCACCAGGTAGTGTACCTGATCGTTGTAGTATAGTATAGTGACAAGTACCGGGAGATTGATCGTTCAACTCAGGAATAGTGTCGCTAGGATTAGAAAGCCTACTAAACTAGGTCTAGAGGTGAGGGATAATTTTTTTTATATTTTATGAAAGCAAGTAAAATCTCAGGTTTTGAACGAGTGGGCGGAACTAGTTGCTAGCCAACTAACCCAATAAACTAAAATGCAATCAAAATAAAATAAAAGAAATAAAAAATTAAACTAATGTTTGGTGGAAACAATAATGAGAAAAGTTGTGTTTACTTAGATTTTATTACTCCCTAGATATCTTTTACCGATTGATTAGCTTGTTACAATTGCATGGATGACGGGTTATATTCCTTAATACTAGTCGTAGAGCCGTGTACAATATTCCCTAACTCTATAAGATCCTACTTCACTCCTATGTCGAGCCGATTAAAAGCTCCTAACATGGGATCATTAGAATTCACTTATGCATTAAATACAACCAAAAATCATAGTACACCTCCGATCATTTTTCTTAAGACGTTCAAGCAAGTTACCAATGGAAGTCTGCCAGTTTTCTTAAGCCTAACATCGAATACAATCATCCGTAACAATTATAAACAAACAATCAACCAATAATCAACATCTAGGTTTCACTACATCTAAATTGGAAAGAAGGGTTTGAAACCCCTTCAATATGCAGGAAATTCGACCTAGGGTTTGTGTGTAGTATTCCACAACTTGTTCCACACTTTACAATAAAAAATTGGAAAAATATATATAGACATAACATCCTGATGGCGTCATGTATTAGCCTCTGACGTCGTTAACTCGCCGCCAAGTTAAAATTCGTATTGCCTAGATCCACTTCTGACGCCGTCATGTAGAAATAAGCTCTGGTCTGTCACTAGTATTTGGACCCTGACGGCCTTGGTGACGCCGTCAGGCCATTAACAAAGAAAATGTTCTAGGCCGTCACGTTATAAATTCCATATCCACCTCTTTTGTCACTCTTGACGCCTTCATGTGTTAAGGCTTGACGTCGTCAGGTACTGTTCCAGCAAGGAATTTTGAGACTTTACCGTTTTCATCACTTTTATGCTCCAAAAATGTCTAAAATGCTTCATTTTCCAGATTTCTCCTCAAAAGTACCTAAAATGACAAAAGGAACGATTTAGGGCAATAATTGATCAAATAATCTCGAATTCGGCCTTAAATGACCCCTTAAAAGCGGTACATTTTTCGCCTCATCAAATACCCTTACACTTGAGATTTGCTTGTCCTCAAGCAAATTCGCTTTTATTCTAATCAAAATACAAGTTAGGGGTCATTTAACACTAATATAAAAGTAATTACAATAAATAATCGTTCCACCAAAAACTAAAAACAAGCACGGAGGTTATAAACTAGCCCCTCACAAATAGTATTTAGATACTCATATTTCTCGGGTGTAATAAAGTATATATCACAATATGGAAATGGAAAACATCTCTCACTACCTGTTATAGCAAATAGATTACCATAGAAACTATCAAAGAGGTCTTTTGAAGGGTTATAACGTTAGGTGTAGGGATATGGAAAACACGGTTTTGTTGGATAAAGGCAATATTTACTGGTGGCAAGTTAATCATCTTGGTTTATTACATGTACAAAATGGCGTTGCTAAGCCAAGACTCGACTCGACTTAAGCTAATAAATCAAAAATAATAAAAACATAAAACAAACATAGAATGAAACGGGATGGTAGTCTGTATATTTTTTCTCTTTTCTTTTTCTCTTTTTTTTTTTCTTTTTCAATCTTTTCTCGGTTTTTTTTTTTTTTTTTTTTTTTTTTTTTTTTTTTTTTTTTTTTTTGCATACACTTTTACCCTACCATCCAAAATAATACATCATAGGGGAGTAACATCCCCCTTACACATGAATTTTTACATACTTTACAATAAACCTACTGATATGTGGGAATCGCACCAGGCTTTACCTCTCAAGGGATCTTGAGAAGCTTACAACCCCCACCAGGCAGTGTACCTGATCGTTGTAATATAGTATAGTGACAAGTACCGGGGGATTGATCGTTCAGCTAGAAATAGTGTCGCTAGGATTAGAAAACCTAAATACTAGTTCTAAAGGTGAGGGATGATTATTTTTGTATTTTTATATTTTTTAGAAAGCAATTAAAAATCTCGGGTTTGAAGGATTTGGGCGGAATTAGTTGCTAATCAACCAACCCAATACTAAAGATGCAATCAAAATAAAATACTAAAAATGAAAATAAACTAATTTATACTAAGGTTGTGAGCAATAAATGGAGAAAATGTGTTTACTTAGATTTCACTACTCCCTAGACATCTTTTACACGTTAATTACTTGTTATAATTGCATGGATGACGGATCGTATTCCTTAATACCATTCATGGGGTGGCACACTTAACTCCCCAATTCTATGAGCTCTTATCTCCTCCTACACCATGCCCAGCACAACTATAGGGATTGTAAACAGTGACTCATGCATTAAATACAACCAATAAAGACCTAGTGCGCGTCGGTTCATGTTTCTTAAGACGTTCAAGCATGTTACCAATTGGAGATCTGCCAGTTTTCTTAAGCCTAACATATAAATCATTCATCCAAGACAAGTATAAACAAGTAATCAACACATAATTAACATCTAGGTTTCATTAGATCAAAGCAAACACAAGATAGATCTAGCCTAGCATGATGGAATTAAGACAAGAACAAGATATAGACAACCAACACATAGACATATTGATTGAATTAAAAGAACACTTATCTTGATTACACATGCAAGGTATCAAGGGGTTTGAACCCTTAAAAAACCTGTAAAATTTGCACCAAAATCGTACTAGGGTTTTCTTCAAAACTTCTCTCTCTTTTTAATGTGAAAATTAGAAAACTATATATAGGAAAAGAGGTCTGACGTCGTCAAGACAAAGCTTGTGACGCCGTCACCTCGCCGCCAAAACTATTCTCGGACTGCCTTGATCTACATTTGACGCCGTCAAGACTTAATCATTTACAGGCCGTCATGACTTTAACTCTTGACGCCCTACCTTCGTGACGCCTTCAAATCTGTACTGGATCGTCATGGAATTTTGCTCTTGACGCCGTCATGGAGTTACTCTTGACGCCGTCACCTACTGTTCCCAGCATGGAAAATTAAGACTTTGGTGTTTTCTTCACTTTTATGCTTCAAAAACGTCCGAATTGCTTCCTTTTCCAGATTTCACTCCCAAAGTACCTAAAATCACAAAAGGAACGATTTAGGGTAATATTTGATCAAATAAATTAGAATTCGGGCTTAAATGACCCCCTAAAAACGGATCATTTTTCGCCTCATCATATACCCTTACACTTGAGATTTGCTTGTCCTCAAGCAAATGCGCTTTTATTATACTCAAAATACAAGTTAGGGGTCATTTAACACTAATATAAAAGTAATTACAACAAATAATCGTTCCACTAAAGACCAATAGACAAGCACGGAGGTCATACACAAGCACCTCACAAATAGTGTTTAGATACTCACATCTCTCGGGTGTAATAAAGTGTAAATTAAAATATGGAAACGGAAGATATTTCTCACTACCTGTCATAGCAAAATAGATTACCATAGGCTTGGGAAAGGATCAAACCTCCACCACATGGTGTAAGCACCTAGGATAAACTATCAAAGAGGTCTTTTAAAGGATTG
Source organism: Artemisia argyi (assembly GCA_030686995.1). Classification (NCBI taxonomy): domain Eukaryota; kingdom Viridiplantae; phylum Streptophyta; class Magnoliopsida; order Asterales; family Asteraceae; genus Artemisia; species Artemisia argyi. The sequence goes on along the minus strand of CM060678.1, from coordinate 135,210,671 downwards.
TAACGTTAGGTGTAGGGATATGAAATACACGGTTTTGTTGGATAAAGGAAGTTTTACTGGTGGCGAGTTACAATCTTGGTTAATTACATGTACAATGTGGCGTTGCTAAGCCAAGACTAGACTCGACTTAAGCTAATAAATGAAAAATAACAAAAACATAAAATAAACATAGAATGAAAAGGGATGGTAGTCCGCTTTTTTTTTATTTATTTATTTATTTATTTATTTTTTTTTTGCATACACTCTTACCCTACCATCCAAAATAATACATCATAGGGGATGAGAATTCCCCTTACACTTGAATCTTTACATACTTTACAATTAACTAAACTAATTACTCGAATTAAGAAAATCAAAACACTTGGAGCACTTTTAAGATTACGTACATATGGGGGTAATAATATTATGTTCTTCCCCATTACTCCATAAAATAAGTACTTACTCATGAGTCCCAATCGTCCCAAAACAATATGTACAAGGATATAACTCGACTTAGCAACCATGTAATCAATTAGAAAGTTAACTTAGGGTTTAACAAATAACAATAATGCACTAAAAATGAGCGCATACACGGAAGGCTAAGGCGATTTGGGTGTACATTTAAGTGGGGTGTAACAAATTCTTCCTTTAAGTAAAATGCTTAAAGTTAGAAACGAAAAGATAGGCTCGGAGGGGTGTACTAGGGGTTTCGTGTACTAAAAATGAGTACAACGCTAAGGGTGTGGAAAAAAATTAGTTGACTTAACTAGCCAAGTAATATGACTTAAATGGTCAAGTAATTATAATACGGGTTTAACACAAGGGTGATCCTAATGCCTCTTATCATGTAGTAAATCCTACTACACGAATGTAGTCTCACTAGCGGTCTTGGGATGCATCACTAACGCAAGTTCTAGAATCTAAATGCTACCGGTACACTTATAAGCACTAATAGTAAATGCTTTTCCAATCAAATCTAAAGGCGAACCTCACATATTTGGGTGGAAAATTTTTTCTGAATATACGGTTATGTGCTAGTCATACAATCTCCTATCCATGAGACGCTTGCTATGGCTAAAGTTTCACTCCTAAATGTTGTAAAAAAAAATTAAATTTGGCTCTAAAATTGCACTAATAAGTATTTCTCATAGTTTTATTACACATCTACCATTTAACAAAACAAACTCAAGCGAAAGTGCATATGTAAGGTATCATCTTTTTACCCTCCCCTTACACTTAAGATGAACATTGTCCCCAATGTTCAAGTAAAGAATGTAAAAGTGAAAAAGTAAAGAGAATGAAATCAAATACTCCCCTGATTCGCTCGGTATGGATAATGAGGTGGCCAGGTTAAATCTTCCTCCAAGAAAATGAACAATCAAAGCTTCCCATCCAGAATATAAATCATCTTCTTGTCATACATAACCTGTAAAACCTGATAAAATAGACAAGACAACCTCGCGTAAAATCGGCGGCATCCTATATAAGTTACTAAATCCTAGAAAACAAAATAAGATATAATGCTTGTGGAATGAAGTTTGCAGATCTCCTGGAGATTATAAAACTTAATAATTCACAAAAACCATAAGACTCCGTTAGAAAAACAAAACCGGTAAAATTTCCAAATTTTTACACTTGACGCCGTCAAGAGTAAACTCGTGACGCCGTCAGAAGTGACCTGCAGAAATCCTTATGTTAAGTTTCTAGAAAATTTCTGGAAAAACTTGGTCCTACTTCCTGGAAAATCCTGCAAAACTTCATTATGACTCAATACAAGCATTTGACTCTAACAAATACGAATATACATGTTCATTTAATATTGTGGAAAATCATGATCGGTTTGTTTCTTAAAAACACATTTGGGGTTTCCCCTTACACTTATCTTTTGCAAAAATACTTTTAGGTGGAGTTAAGACTAGGCCAAAACAACAAAGTAAAGTATTTCCACTTTTTAATTGCGAAACATGATCAAACAACAATAAAAATTAAGCATGCATACAGAAGCAAATAACAATCAAACAAAAAAAATAAAATCACACAAACAAACAAAATGAATAACGTCACCATGAGAACCACTAATTATTTCAAATAAACGTAAATATGAAAATAAATTGTTCAAGGCCAACAGAGGCCGCATCCTAAGCTATTACAATACCAAATGTTTCAAATGACACAACCATCAATAAATTGTTCAGAAACAATAGGAATCAAGAGGAATCACTGGGGAGGAGGACCAAAGCGGTAGTCATAGCCAGGAGGCAGGTGTCCGGTGTACCCGTAGAGAGGGTAGTCAGCCTCACGGCCTGGGAAGGGATCAATCTGCAGGTAAGGCTCAAGCTGATCTCAGGTGGAGAGGTGCTGCATCTGGCGGATGGTGTGATCATACATCCAATCAAAGCGTTGATCAGTGGTGGCCCGCTATGCGTCCATCTGATCCATCCAGGCACCCTGGTGTGCCTGCCAGTCTCCCCGACTCATGTGTCGGTAGTAGTCAGCTGTCCCCTCCTCATAACCCTGGAACTGTTGCTGCTGGGGATCTACCTCATCATCAGCATCCTCCTCGACATCAGGCCCCCCTGCCTCATACCAAGTATAGGTCTCATTCCTCTCTGGCATCACAATGCTCATCTGCCTGAGGGATTTAGCCCTCACTACCCTACATGCCCCACAATCGCTCAAGTACCCCATGATCGGAGGAGTAAGGAGATCATAGGAACGAGCCAACCGGGTCACGAACATCCCCCCATACACCTTGTCAATATCCCTCTCACCCACACTGGTCCTCAAATAACTGGCCACCCAAAATGTGATGTTGCAGTAGACATCCGCTGAAAAGATGGTGTACAAGTAGAACAGGTCTGAAGCAGTGACACGGTGGGTGATGCCATGACGTCCTGACAGGCTGTATGTGATGCACCTGTGGACTAACCTAGCTATGGGGTCTCTGATGGATGCTGCCCCAGTAGTCGAGGTGTAAACCCCGTTCCCTATGGTCGGCCAAAAAGTGATACACCTCATCTCACTCCTCTGAGTCTCCCCATGTAACAATGATGCGTGGGAATCGCAACAGGCTTTACCTCTCAAGGAATCTTGAGAAGCTTACAACCCCCACCAGGCAGTGGACCTGATCGTTGTAGTATAGTATAGTGACAAGTACCGGGGGATTGATAGTTCAGCTTAGGAATAGTGTCGCTAGGATTAGAAAGCCTAAATACTAGCTCTTAAGGTGAGGGATGATTATTTTTGTGTTTTTGTATTTTATGGAAAGCAATTTAAAATATCGGGTTTGAAGGATTTGGGCGGAATTAGTTGCTAATCAACTAACCCAATACTAAGATGCAATCAAAATAAAATACTAGAAATGAAAATAAACTAATTTATACTAAGGTTGTGAGCAGTAATTGGAGAAAATGTGTTTACTTAGATTTCACTACTCCCTAGATATCTTTTACACGTTAATTACTTGTTATAATTGCATGGATGACAGATCGTATTCCTTAATACCATTCATGGGGTGGCACACATAACTCCCCAATTCTATGAGCTCTTATCTCCTCCTACACCATGCCCAACACAACTATAGGGATTGTAAACAGTGGCTCATACATTAAATACAACCAATAAAGACCTAGTGCGCGTTGGTTCATGTTTCTTAAGACGTTCAAGCATGTTACAAATTAGAGATCTGCCAGTTTTCTTAAGCCTGACATATAAATCATTCATCCAAGACAAGAATAAACAAGTAATCAACACATAATCAATATCTAGGTTTCATTAGATCTAAGCAAACACAAGATAGATCTAGCCTAGCATGATGGAATTAAGACAAGAACATGATATAGACAACCAACACATAGACATATTGATTGAATTAGAAGAACACTTATCTTGATTAAACATGCAAGGTATCAAGGGGTTGGAACCCTTGAAAAACCTGTAAATTTACACCAAAATCGTACTTAGGGTTTCTCCCAAAACTTCTCTCTTTAAATGTAAAAAATTAGAAAACTATATATAGGAAAAAGGGGTCTGACGGCGTCAAGACCAAGCTTGTGACGCCGTCACCTCGCCGCCAAAACAATCCTCGGACTACCTAGATCTACATTTAACGCCGTCAAGTACAAATCATTTCCAGGCCGTCATGACTTTTACTCTTGACGCCCTACCTTCATGACGCCGTCAAATCTCTTCTGGATCGTCATGGAATTTTACTCTTGACGCCGTCAGGGAACTACTCTTGACGCCGTCACCTACTGTTCCCAGCATGGAAAATTAAGACTTTGTCATTTTCTTCACTTTTATGCTCCAAAAACGTCCGAATTGCTTCCTTTTCCAGATTTCACTCCCAAAGTACCTAAAATCACAAAAGGAACGATTTAGGGCAATATTTGATCAAATAAATTCGGATTCGGGCTTAAATGACCCCCTAAAAACGGATCATTTTTCGCCTCATCATATACCCTTACACTTGAGATTTGCTTGTCCTCAAGCAAATGTGCTTTTATTCTACTCAAAAGACAAGTTAGGGGTCATTTAACACTAAAATAAAAGTAATTACAACAAATAATTGTTCCACTAAAGACCAATAGACAAGCACGGAGGTCATACACTAGCACCTCACAAATAGTGTTTAGATACTCACATCTCTCGGGTGTAATAAAGTGTAAATTACAATATGGAAATGGAAAACATCTCTCACTACCTGTCATTGCAAAATAGATTACCATAGGCTTGGGAAAGGATCAAACCTCCACCACATGGCGTAAGCACCTAGGATAAACTATCAAAGAGGTCTTTTAAAGGGTTGTAACGTTAGGTGTTGGGGTATGAAATACACGGTTTTGTTGGATAAAGGAAGTTTTACTGGTGGCGAGTTAACAATCTTGGTTAATTACATGTACAATATGGCGTTGCTAAGCCAAGACTAGACTCGACTTTAGCTAATAAATGAAAAATAACAAAAATATAAAATAAACATAGAATGAAACGGGATGGTTGTCCGTATATTTTTTCTCTTTTTCATTTTCTAATTTTTTTTTTTTTTTTTTTTTTTTTTTTTTGCATACACTCTTAACCTACCATCCAAAATAATACATCATAAGGAATGAACATTTCCCTTACACTTGAATCTTTACATACTTTACAATTAACTAATCTAATGACTCGAATTAAGAAAATTAAAACACTTGGAGCACTTTTAAGATTAACGTACATATGGGGGTAGTAAGTGATGTTCTTCCCCATTACTCCAAAAAATAAGTACTTACCCATGAGTCCCAATCGTCCCAAAACAATATGTACAAGGATATAACTCGACTTAGCAACCATGTAATCAATTAGAAAGTTAACTCAGGGTTTAACAAATAACAGTAATGCACTAAAAATGAGTGCATACACGGAAGGCTAAGGCGATTTGGTTGTACATTTAAGTGGGGTGTAACAAATTCTTTCTTTAAGTAAAATGCTTAAAGTTAGAAACGAAAAGATAGGCTCGGAGGGGTGAACTAGGTGTTTCGTGTACTAAAAATGAGTACAACGCTAAGGGTGTGGGAAAAATTAGTTGACTTAACTAGTCAAGTGATATGACTTAAATGGTCAAGTAATTATGATACGGGTTTAACACAAGGGTAATCCTAATGCCTCTTATCATGTAGTAAATCCTACCACACGAATGTAGTCTCACTAGCGGTCTTGGAATGCATCACTAACGCAAGTTCTAGAATCTAAATGCTACCGGTACACTCATAAGCACTATTAGTAAATGCTTTTCCTATCAAATCTAAAGGCGAACCTCACATATTTGGTTGGAAAATTTTTCTGAATATACGGTTATGTGCTAGTCATACAATCTCCTATCTATGAGACGCTTGCTATGGCTAAAGTTTCACTCCTAAATGTTGTAAAAAATTTTAAATTTGGCGCTAAAATTGCACTAACAAGTATTTCTCATAGTTTTATTACACATCTACCATAAAACAAAACAAACTCAAGCGAAAGTGCATATGTAAGGTATCATCTTTTTACCCTCCCCTTACACTTAAGATGAACATTGTCCCCAATGTTCAAGTAAAGAATGTAAAAGTGAAAAAGTAAAGAGAATGAAATCAAATACTCCCCTGATTCGCTCGGTATGGATAATAGGATGGCCAGGTTAAATCTTCCTCCAAGAAAATGAACAATCAAAGCTTCCCTTCCAGAATATAAATCATCTTCTTGTCATACATAACCTGTAAAACCTGACAAAATAGACAAGACAACCTCGCGTAAAATCGGCGGCATCCTATATAAGTTACTAAATCCTAGAAAACAAGATAAGATATAATGCTTGTGGAATGAAGTTTGCAGATCTCCTGGAGATTATAAAACTTAATAATTCACAAAAACCATAAGACTCCGTTAGAAAAACAAAACCGGTAAAATTTCCAGATTTTTACTCCTGACGCCGTCAGAATTGACCTGCAGAAATTCTTATGTTAAGTTTCCAGAAAATTTCTGGAAAAAACTTGGTCCTACTTCCTGGAAAATCCTGCAAAACTTCATTATGACTCAATACAAGCATTTGACTCTAACAAATACGAATATACATGTTCATTTAATATTGTGGAGAATCATGATCGGTTTGTTTCTTAAAAACATATTTGGGGTTTCCCCTTACACTTATCTTTTGCAAAAATACCTTTAGGTGGAGTTAAGAATTGGCCAAACAACAAAGTAAAGTATTTCCACTATTTAGTTTAGAAACATGATCTACCAACAATAAAAATTAAACATGCATACGGAAGCAAATAACAAACAAACAAAGATAACATCACACAAAACATGGGTTGCCTCTCAAGAAGCGCTTTTCTTTATTTACGAGTCTTGTAGCTAGACTCAAGGTCATGGGTTACTACGTGACCTCATCATTGGTTCCATTCTCTAGGTCGTCTTCTAAACCAGTTTTGTATTCCGGACCTAGTTGTAAGCATTCTTTATAGAAACCAAGCATCCTATTCTTTACATATTCTACTCCTCTACGTCTATCCTCCTCATTCCTATAATAAGCTGCTTGCTTGTGTTCCTTTTCGAAATTAGAGAGAAGGCGGTATTGCTCAATCTTGTAGGGCATTTGATAGGCAACCTCATCGTTCTCTTCCTTAAATCTAACTATCCCTAAATTCGGATCATAACTCATCCTAGTGGCCTAAACAAATGGTTTTCCGAATATTATTTGGCTTAGGCAAGCATCTATCACCGGACGAATGTCTTCCACTATCATAAAATCGATTTCATAGGTAAGATTCCCTATAATCATATGTAATCCCTTCACCCTTCCCGCAAAATTACTTATCAGATTCTTGTTGGGCATCATCCTAAAGTTAAGTTGCTTCTTTATTACCCAATTGTAATAAGTCCTAGTCATGATGTTGACGGGGGAACTAGGGTCGATGTAAGCTTTCCATATATGCATGTGCCCGATATTGCATGGGATGTTAATGTTAGAGGGATCTCCCATTTTGATAAGGGGTGTGCCGAAGATATATGGTCTCTCGGGACTATCGAATAGATCCTTATGGTACTCCCGTTCTTCCTCAGTGGGTAACTTATCAAAGTATTTTTCTATAGGCTCTACCTCCTCTAATTCCTCTTCCTTGTTAACCTTAACTTCCCTACTCTCATCCTTAATCTCGGCTTCTACTCTAACTTCATCCTTGTCACTCTTATCTATCTCCTTATCTATCGGCTTAATGGTGACAACATTGACAAAGTGGACATGTTTGGATGATGAGGGATCCTTAATTTGGATTCCACTATTGGTGTCCCTAGTGTCCTTCCTAGGTGTGATTAACGCTTGGTTGTTGAGGGCTTTCAACAAGTTGTCAATCTTGTTGGTCATCTCCGTTTGTTGTTGGTTGAATTCGGTTTCAAACCTAGCTATGCGAGATTCTTGAGATGCCATGAACTTTGACATCAATCCTTCAAGATTGTTGGTACTACCATAGTTGTTAGAAGGATTGTTGTTGAAAGTACGGTTGGATGGTGGACCGTTTGGTTGGTAACGATTTGGTGGGTTGGACGAATTGGGTTGATTTTGTTTCCACCTAAGGTTTGGGATTTTTCCATGAGGGGTTGTATGAATCACCGTAAGTGTTTGGCTCGGGCTTGAAAGTGTACCACTAATCTCCCGCTTCGTCGGTACGCGTGGATGCGTAGTCCGCAAAAGTTGTTCCGGGGAGTTCCACACAATCACGAGTGTCATGGGGACCACTACATAATTCGCATGAAGAAGTGATTTTGTTCACTTGGCTTGAAGGCTTAGGAGCTTCGTAAGATTTCATGAGAAACTTGACTTGGTCCTCAAGTTCCATGATCCTACGGTCGGGAGTGCTAGAATTGTTCGACGGCAAAGATATTGCCTTGACCGTTTTGTTCAAATCACGGGGATCATTCCAACTTTCGTTGTCATAGAGAGCAAGATCTTCTATAAGTTCCCATGATTGTTCCGCACTAAGATCACGTAGCTTACCACCGGCCGATTGGTCAATGGCTCGCCTCGTGGAGATGTCGAGGTCATAAAAGATTTGGACTTGGAGCCAAAGATCTATGCCATGATGAGGGACTTTTTGGAGTAAGTCCTTGAAACGAGTCCATGCTTCATAAAGAGATTCATTTTGACGTTGTTGGAACATCAAGATGTCATTTCTAAGCTTAGTAGTTCTCCCCGGTGGGAAAAATTGAGCAAGGAAACGAGTGGTGAGATCATCCCATGTGGTGATGGATCCCGCGGGTAAACGCTCAAGCCATTGACTAGCTTGATCCCGTAGAGAGAATTGGAATAGGCGTAAACGGGTAGTCTCTCTAGTTTCAACACCTAGGTCTATGGAATCTACGATTTTGAGAAAGTCCTTAAGATGTTGGTTTGGATCTTCGGAACGAAGTCCATGGAATGCACATCCGCTTTGCACCAACCGGATGGTGTCGGATCGCAAGGGGGTCACATTGGCTCCGGTGAGCTCAATGGTGTTTCGGTAGCCTTGGTGGCTAGGTTGGGAATACTCTCCTAAGGTTCGGGGCCTAAGGGGTTCTAATGGTGGGTTTTGTTGTGGTGGGATGACGGGTTCAAAGATGTTACCACCTTCCATGATGTCGGATGGTAAAGAGTTACGAACAAAAGCACAAAGAAATAAGATAGACTAAAGAAGACCTAAAAAATAAAAATAAAATCTTACTAGAAAGGAATCTAGCAAGTAGACCTAATACAAAGAAATTCTAACCTAGACAATAACTATTCCCCGGGCTGCGGCGCCAAAAACTTGATGCGTGGGAATCACAACAGGCTTTACCTCTTAAGGGATCTTGAGAAGCTTACAACCCCATCAGGCAGTGTACCTGATCGTTGTAGTATAGTATAGTGACAAGTACCGGGGGATTGATCGTTCAGCTTAGGAATAGTGTCGCTAGGATTAGAAAGCCTAAATACTAGTTCTAAAGGTGAGGGATGATTATTTTTGTGTTTTTATATTTTATGGAAAGCAATTTAAAATATCGGGTTTGAAGGATTTGGGCGGAATTAGTTGCTAATCAACTAACCCAATACTAAGATGCAATCAAAATAAAATACTAGAAATGAAAATAAACTAATTTATACTAAGGTTGTGAGCAGTAATTGGAGAAAATGTGTTTACTTAGATTTCACTACTTCCTAGATATCTTTTACACGTTAATTACTTGTTATAATTGCATGGATGACGGATCGTATTCCTTAATACCATTCATGGGGTGGCACACATAACTCCCCAATTCTATGAGCTCTTATCTCCTCCTACACCATGCCCAGCATAACCATAGGGATTGTAAACAGTGTCTCATGCATTAAATACAACCAATAAAGACCTAGTGCGCGTTGGTTCATGTTTCTTAAGATGTTCAAGCATGTTACCAATTGGAGATCTGCCAGTTTTCTTAAGCCTAACATATAAATCATTCATCCAAGACAAGAATAAACAAGTAATCAACACATAATCAATATCTAGGTTTCATTAGATCTAAGCAAACACAAGATAGATCTAGCCTAGCATGATGAATTAAGACAAGAACATGATATAGACAACCAACACATAGACATATTGATTGAATTAGAAGAACACTTATCTTGATTAAACATGCAAGGTATCAAGGGGTTGGAACCCTTGAAAAACCTGTAAAGTTACACCAAAATCGTACTTAGGGTTTCTCCCAAAACTTCTCTCTTTAAATGTCAAAAATTAGAAAACTATATATAGGAAAAGGGGTCTGACGGCGTCAAGACCAATTAGGTGACGCCGTCACCTCGCCGCCAAAACAATCCTCGGACTGCCTAGATCTACATTTGACGCCGTCAAGTACAAATCATTTCCAGGCCGTCATGACTTTTACTCTTGACGCCCTACCTTCATGACGCCGTCAAATCTCTTCTGGATCGTCATAGAATTTTACTCTTGATGCCATCAGGGAACTACTCTTGACGCCGTCGCCTACTGTTCCCAGCATGGAAAATTAAGACTTTGGCGTTTTCTTCACTTTTATGCTCCAAAAACGTCCGAATTGCTTCCTTTTCCAGATTTCACTCCCAAAGTACCTAAAATCACAAAAGGAATGATTTAGGGCAATATTTGATCAAATAAATTCGGATTCGGGCTTAAATGACCCCCTAAAAATGGATCATTTTTCGCCTCATCAAACAACCTCTGCATAAAAGTCCCATCAACCTCCTCTCTAGTATACAACCCAATCCTCCAACCAAACTCAGCGACTGAACATGACTGCAACTCTCCCCCTAGCCTAAAATATATAGTGGTGCCCCCCACATCCGTCCTAGCCTCAGCCTAATCAAAATGGAAAGTCGCAAAGAACTCCCTCACCAACTCACTATACACTGTCTCTCTAATCCTAAACAACCTCTCCCACTGAGGACCCGCAAACCCATCAGTGTGGATCCTCCCCAAAAACGCAGCCTCCAACCCCTAAGCCCTAAGAAACTCCTAGTCAACCACAGCCCCAGCATCAATATGGTGGTTACAAAGCTCCGCATACTTGGTGTTAGCACCAACAGTGTCAAACTCGCTCCAACTATGGACCAATTCTCCATAATTGACTCTTTGAGACCTAGAGGAACTGCCCTTATGTTGACGAGATCTTTTGCTCATTTTCCTGGAAAAAGGTAGAGTGAACGGAAACGATTAGAACGAGAATTCTAATGAACTTCATGCTGTCAGACACATCTGACGCCGTCAGGAGTAATCCTGACGCCGTCAGATTGATCAGAATCTGAATCATGCAAATGCGAGGGAAAAATCAATTTTCAAACTCTTAACCCATTACCCAAACGCTCCTTTAATCAGAAAACATGGGTGGGGGGTCAAAGAATCCGTAGCATGAGTGGCTTTCCCTAAACTAATGCATGATTCGAGTGGGATAACATAATCAACGGGTAACCCCATGTTCACGAATCATCAAGTAGATGGCATTACGATTTGTTAATAATGGGTCAAAAATGGGGTTTCGGGCGAAAGGGGTTTTCCAAATTGATGGATCCCAAGGACAATTGATCGAAAAAGAATGAAGAAAAAATCACTTACCAAGTGAAGATTGGATGCGGAAGACGTCGAATTGAAGGGTGGAGAATCGGAGTAGCAGCAGCACTTTGGGTGAGATTTGTATGGTATGGGTTGAAAGTGATTGGTTTTGGGTTAATATTGTTGATCCATCGAGCTGACGGCGTCAAGAGTTATATCTGACGCCGTCAGATGTCCGTGTGAGGTTAGAAATGGAGTAATTCCATGTTTAGTCCCTGCACTTTGCGTGAATAGCTAAACATTAGTAAAACCCATGAGTAGTTATTCCGTTAACGAGGTCCACCAGGGTCGAACGTCTCATTACTGTCACGGAAAGAGGTAAGGTTGTAGAAGGGGTTAGGTGTTAAAACCTGTGCACGGGTCATTGGTGTGAAAAAAGAGATGTTGTTCCATAGAAGGTTTCAAATCAGTGGTGTTTTTGAGGTGCAACCTCTTTACACCGGGTTTAAAACCAAAAGAACGTCTTTTGGGTAAGTTCGGGAATGTGGTTCGCAAACATCCAACGAAAATGTTATGGAATTGCGAACTCTTCTCTGCATGGGGTTGCTCATGAGAACGGGGGGTAGTTAATGGTGAAGCACTTGGGGAAAATTTCCCGCTATCCTTCTGATCAAACACCAAAGGGGTTGAGACCTCGAAGACTTTTTCCATTTTTTTAGGTACGGAATTTTCTTTGATCTTTTCTTTGACCCTTGATATGAATTGGTCTGCGAAATTCATAAAAGCTTTATGAGTGCTTTCCATGCGTGCTTCTAGGTGCTGGATTTGTTTTTCCTGATTATCCATGAAGGTTACCATTATCCCTTCGAATTCCTCTTGTCGTGAACGTTCAGGAAAATTGTGGTCGATAACCGTATTCCTATGTAAATTAGGATTCCACATGGGTTCAGCAGCAAGCTTCTCAATACTCATTAATTCTTTTACCTGCTTCTCGATGCTTCCTAACAACTGTTCTTGGGTGGCATATGCGTAGTCAAGTTTTCCCTTGCTTGAGAGCATCGGGTCCTCCCATCCTTCCTCTTCGTATTGTGCCAACCCCTCAAGAACTTTCCAGCACTCGTCAATGCTAAGTCTATTTAGCCTGCCCTTGGCTGTGTAATCAATGGCTCTCCTTGTTTGATAATCAACTTGTTTGATAATCAACTTTATCGTAAAAGATTTGGATCTGGAGCCATGATGAGGGACTTTTCGGAGCAGGTCTTTATATCGAGTCCATGCTTCATAAAAGGTTTCATTTTGACGTTGTTGGAACATCAAGATGTCATTTCTAAGCTTAGTAGTTCTCCTCGGTGGGAAAAATTGAGCAAGGAAACGAGTGGTGAGATCATCCCATGTGGTGATGGATCCCGTGGGTAAACACTCAAGCCATTAACTAGCCTGATCCCGTAGAGAGAATTGGAATAGGCGTAATCGGGTTGTCTCTCTAGTTTCAACACCTAGGTCTATGGAATCTACGATTTTGAGAAAGTCCTTAAGATGTTGGTTTGGATCTTCGGAACGAAGTCCATGGAATGCACATCCGCTTTGCACCAACCGGATGGTGTCGGATCGCAAGGGGGTCACATTTGCTCCGGTGAGCTCAATGGTGTTTCGGTAGCCATGGTGGCTAGGTCGGGAATACTCTCCTAAGGTTCGGGGCCTAAGGGGTTCTAATGGTGGGTTTTGTTGTGGTGGGATGACGGGTTCAAAGATGTTACCACCTTCCATGATGTTGGGTGGTGAAGAGTTACGAACAAAGACACAAAGAAATGAGATAGACTAAAGAAAAACTAAAAATAAAAATAAAATCTTACTAGAAAGGAATCTAGCAAGTAGACCTAATAAAAAGAAATTCTAACCTAGACAATAACTATTCCCCGGCAACGGCGCCAAAAACTTGATACGTGGGAATCGCATCAGGCTTTACCTCTCAAGGGATCTTGAGAAGCTTACAACCCCCACCAGGCAGTGTACCTGATCGTTGTAGTATAGTATAGTGACAAGTACCGGGGGATTGATCGTTCAGCTAGGAATAGTGTCGCTAGGATTAGAAAACCTAAATACTAGTTCTAAAGGTGAGGGATGATTATTTTTGTATTTTTGTATTTTTTAGAAAGCAATTAAAAATCTCGGGTTTGAAGGATTTAGGCGGAATTAGTTGCTAATCAACTAACCCAATACTAAAGATGCAATCAAAATAAAATACTAAAAATGAAAATAAACTATTTTATACTAAGGTTGTGAGCAATAAATGGAGAAAATGTGTTTACATAGATTTCACTACTCCCTTGACATCTTTTACACGTTAATTACTTGTTATAATTGCATGGATGACGGATCGTATTCCTTAATACCATTCATGGGGTGGCACACTTAACTCCCCAATTCTATGAGCTCTTATCTCCTTCTACACCATGCCCAGCACAACTATAGGGATTGTAAACAATGGCTCATGCATTAAATACAACCAATAAAGACCTAGTGTGCGTCGGTTCATGTTTCTTAAGACGTTCAAGCATGTTACCAATTGGAGATCTGCCAGTTTTCTTAAGCCTAACATATAAATCATTCATCCAAGACAAGTATAAACAAGTAATCAACACATAATTAACATCTAGGTTTCATTAGATCCAAGCAAACTCAAGATAGATCTAGCCTAGCATGATGGAATTAAGACAAGAACAAGATATAGACAACCAACACATAGACATATTGATTGAATTAAAAGAACACTTATCTTGATTACACATGCAAGGTATCAAGGGGTTGGAACCCTTGAAAAACCTGTAAAATTTGCACCAAAATCGTACTAGGGTTTTCTCCAAAACTTCTCTCTCTTTTTAATGTGAAAATTAGAAAACTATATATAGGAAAAGGGGTCTGACGGCGTCAAGACAAAGCTTGTGACGCCGTCACCTCGCCGCCAAAACTATTCTCGGACTGCCTTGATCTACATTTGACGCCGTCAAGACTTAATCATTTCCAGGCCGTCATGACTTTAACTCTTGACGCCCTACCTTCGTGACGCCTTCAAATCTGTACTGGATCGTCATGGAATTTTGCTCTTGACGCCGTCATAGAGTTACTCTTGACGCCGTCACCTACTGTTCCCAGCATGGAAAATTAAGACTTTGGCGTTTTCTTCACTTTTATGCTCCAAAAATGTCCGAATTGCTTCCTTTTCCAGATTTCACTCCCAAAGTACCTAAAATCACAAAATGAACGATTTAGGGCAATATTTGATCAAATAAATTCGAATTCGGGCTTAAATGACCCCCTAAAAACGGATCATTTTTCGCCTCATCACCTACTCTAATGACTCGAATAAAGATAATCAAAACACTTTGAGTACTTTTTAAGATTAACGCACATATGGGGGGTAATATATGATGTTCTTCTCCATTACTCCATAACACTAGTACTTTACCCATGAGTCCCAATCGTCCCAAAACAATATGTACAAGATATGACTCGACTTAGCAACCATGTAAGTAATTAGATAATTAACTAAGGGTTTAAACATATAACAATAATGCACTAAAGATGAGTGCATACAAGGAAGGCTAAGGCGATTTGGTTGCACATTTGGGTGGGTTGTAACAAATTCTTTCGTTTAGTAAAATGCTTAAAGTTATAAATGAAAAGATAGGCTCAGAGGGGTGTACTAGGGGTATCGTGTACTAAAAATGAGTACAACACAAAGGTGTGGGAAAATTAATTGACTTTACTAGTCAAGTAATATGACGAGTTTTTCTATCAAACTTACAACGCGGAAGTTCTTAATGTGAAAGATTAACAATGGGAAAAAACTTAAATTAAAAAATTGAACAAAAAGATACAAAATAAATGGCAACTCATCTTCTTAACAAGACAATTAAAAAGAAAGAGCCCAAACACAAACACCGCATATCATATATGAAAATCGATTTGGTCGTTTGGAGGTAAAACTAATTAAACATAACCGTATAGAATGAAAATAGCTTTTCCAATTGTGCTATTCTCTCCAAGCCTTCACCATCTGGATTTAAGAGTATGCGAAAAGTTATTATGTTCATTTAGTTTTGGTTTGGGTGATGAGGAGAAAAATGAACCACTTTTAGGGGGTCATTTAAGCCCGGAATTGAATTTATTTGATCAAATATTGCCCTAAATCGTTCCTTTTATGATTTTAGGTACTTTGGGAGTGAAATCTGGAAAAAGAAGCAATTCGGACGTTTTTGGAGCATAAAAGTGAAGAAAATGCCAAAGACTTAATTTTCCATGCTGAGAACAGTACATGACGGCGTCAAGAGGAAAATCATGACGGCGTCAAGAGGAAAATCATGACGGCGTCAAGAGAAAAAGTGGTGACGATCCAGTACAAACCTGACGGCGTCACAACAAGGGCGTCAAGAGTTAATTTTTTGACGGCCTGCATAAGGAGACCACATGACGGCGTCAGATCCAGATCTAGGCAATCCGAGGAACTATTTGGCGGCGAGATGACGGCGTCAGACATTTGTTCTTGACGCCGTCACCTTCTAAACTCTATATATAGTTTTCTATTTTTCATTCATTAAAGAGGAACTTGTGTGGAGAAACCCTAGGGCCAAACTTTGTGAACCCTAGCTCGTATTTTACAGTATATTCAAGGGTTTTCACCCCTTGAATCCTTTCATGTGCTATTGAGATAAGTCTTCTCTTAATTCAATCAATATGTCTATGTGTTGGTTGTCTATATCTTGTGCTTGTCTTGATTTCAACATGTTAGGCTAGATCTATCTTATGTTTGCTTAGATCTAATGAAACCTAGATGTTAATTATGTGTTGATTACTTGTTTATTGTTGTATTGGATGAATGATTTCAATGTTAGGCTTAAGAAAACTGGCAGATCTCCATTGTGTAACATGCTTGAACGTCTTAGGAAACATGAACCGATGTGTACTAGGTTTTATTGGTTGTATTTAATGCATGAGTAAATTCTAATGATCCCATGTTAGTAGCTTCTTATCCGGTTCGACATAGGAGTGAAGTAGGCACTCATAGGATTGGGGAAGTAAGTACGCCACCCCATGAATGGTATTAAGGAATATAATCCGTCATCCACACAACTATAACAAGTAATTAACGTGTAAAAAATATCTAGGGAGTAGTGAAATCTAAGTAAACACATTTCTCCCATATATTGCTCACAACCTTATTTTAATTTAGTTTAATTTCATTTCTAGTATTTTATTTTGATTGCATCTTAGTATTGGGTTAGTTGACTAGCAACTAATTCCGCCAAAATCCTTCATACCCGAGATTTTTACTTGTTTTCCTAAAAATATAAAAATACAAAAAGAATCATCCCTCATCTCTAGACCTAGTCTTTAGGTTTTCTAATCCTAGCGACACTATTCCTAGCTGAACGATCAATCCCCCGGTACTTGTCATTATACTATACTACATCGATCAGGTACACTGCCTGGTGGGGGTTGTAAGCTTCTCGAGATCCCTCGAGAGGTAAAGCCTGGTGCAAACCCCACGCATCAAGTTTTTGGCGCCACAGCCCGGGGAATAGTTATTGTCTAGGTTAGAATCTCTTTTTATTAGGTCTACTTGCTAGATTCCTTTCTAGTAAGATTTTATTTTTATTTTTAGGTTCTCTCTAGTCTATCTTATTTCTTTGTGTTCTTGTTCTTAACTTTTCACCACCCGACATCATGGACGATAGGAACATCTTTGAACTCGTCATCCCACTACAACAAACCCACCACTAGAACCTCTTAGGCCCTGAACCTTAGGAGAATATTCCCGACCTAGCCACCAAGGCTACCGAAATACCATTGAGCTCACCGGAGCCAATGTGACCCCCTTGCGATCCGACACCACTTGAACCTCTTAGGCCCCAAACCTTAGGAGAATATTCCATGGACTTCGTTCCGAAGATCCAAATCAACATCTCAAGGACTTCCTTAAAATCATAGATTCCATAGACTTAGATGTTGCAACTTGAGAGACAACCCGATTACGCCTATTCCAATTCTCTCTACGTGATCAAGCTAGTCAATGGCTTGAACGTTTACCCGCGGGATCCATCACCACATGGGATGATCTCATCACTCGTTTCCTTGCTCAATTTTTCCCACCGGGGAGAACTACCAAGCTTAGAAATGACATCTTGATGTTCCAACAATGTCAAGGTGAAACTCTTTATGAAGCATGGACTCGTTTCAAGGACTTACTCCAAAAAGTCCCTCATCATGGCATAGATCTTTGGCTCCAAGTCCAAATCTTTTATGACCATATCGATCTCTCCACAAGGCGAGCCATTGACCAATCGGCCGGTGGTAAGCTACGTGATCTAAGTGCGGAACAATCATGGGAACTCATAGAAGATCTTGCTCTCTATGACAACGAAAGTTGGAAAGATCCCCGTGATTTGAACAAAACGGTCAAGGCAATATCTTTGCCTTTGAACAACTCTAGCACTCCCGACCGTAGGATCATGGAACTTGAGGACCAAGTCAAGTTTCTCATGAAATCTTACGAAGCTCCTAAGCCTTCAAGCCAAGTGAACAAAATCACTTCTTCATGCGAATTATGTAGTGGTCCCCATGACACTCGTGATTGTGTGGAACTCCCCGGAACAGCTTTTGCGGACTACGCATCCTCGCGTACCGACGAAGCGGGAGATAAGTGGTACACTTTCAAACCCGAGCCAAACCCTTACGGTGATTCATACAACCCCTCTTGGAAAAATCACCCAAACCTTAGGTGGAAACAAAATCAAGCCAATTCTTCCAATCCGCCTAATCGTTACCAACCGAACGGTCCACCCTCCAACCGTACTTTCAACAACAATCCTTCTAACAACTATGGTAGTACCAACAATCTTGAAGGATTGATGTCCAAGTTTATGGCATCTCAAGAAGCTCGCATATCTAAGTTTGAAGCCGATTTCAAACAAAAGCAAAGCGAGATGACCACCAAAATTGACACATTGTTGAAAGTTCTCAATGAACGAGAAATGGGAGCACTCCCAAGCGACACGGTCAAGAATCTGAAACTAAACGTTAATTCCATATCATCAGTTTCGTCACCCACTTCTTGTCCGCAATACTACTCGGTTAAATCAACAAGCACGTGTTTAAAACAAAACCAAATTCTTCAAAAGGACCAATCAAGTAAAACACCCGATATAAAAACAGTCAAAAGCATAGTTGAAACACCCCCTACGCAAGACCTTGACGATGAATTCAAGGAACTTCACCTTGAGCGCCCAGTTATTGATGTCTTAGCCCGTGCTCCCTACTATAGTGCTCTCCTAGAAAAATATGAGAAGTTTAAACTAGGTAAAAATGGGACCGCCTTCGTTCAAAACAAGTTGCCTAAAAAGCTTGATGATCCGGGTATATTTGGTTTGCCTTGTAAGATAGGAAGATCCGAAGCTTTTGACACACTAGCCGATTTAGGGTCAAGCCTCAACTTGATTCCCTTATCCCTTTTCACCACTCTTAAGCTAGGAAAGTTAGAGGATACGGAGGTATTGATAGGTCTAGCGGATGGAAGTATTGCCCACCCAGTTGGAATGATTAAGGATGTAGTTGTTCACGTAGGAAAGTTAACTATCTTAGCGGATTTTCACGTCCTAGACATGGTTAGTGACACTACATGCCCATTGTTGGTAGGAAGAGGATTTTTAGCAACCGCTAGCGCCATGATAGATTGTAAGGAGTCTAAGATAGCGGTAGGTGAAGGCGACACTTGGTCGGTATACGATGTTAAGAAGCATAGTTATGATTGTGATGATGAACCGACACCACATTGGGTAGAGATTAATAGGAGACCGTCTAGATATGGACCTTGGATAGAAAGGAACTTTATAGGACCTCAACGCCCATTCTATCTAGAAAAAGATTTCATTGAAAAGACACATTCGGTGGAACAACTCATAGCTAGAGATGAAGAGCTAGATCCTTTTGAGGACCTCTTAGTCTTTAGGAAGATGATTGAGTTCTTGAGCGTAATGCCTATTAATATAGAGATGAATAAGTGGAAAAGAGAGGGAGACAAGTGTAAATGGAGGTGGGACAAGCCACCTAAAGAAGGTGACGGATCATGGCATATGAAGATGACTTTGTATGATCCGGATGGAGAAAAGTTTGAAAGGTCATACCGTACTAAGAAAACTGATAGGAAGCTAAAACCTAAGTTTGATCCCAAGGATTTCCTCAATGAGGAACTTACCCGTATCACGTAGCAACCCATGACCTTGAGTCTAGCTACAAGACTCGTAAATAAACAAAAGCGCTTCTTAGGAGGCAACCCATGCTTTGTGTGATTTTTATTTTTGTTTGTTTGTTATTTGCTTCCGTATGCATGCTTTATTTTTATTGTTGGTATATCATGTTTCTAAACTAAATAGTGGAAATACTTTACTTTGTTGTTTTGGCCTAGTCTTAACTTCACCAAAAGGTATTTTTGCAAAAGATAAGTGTAAGGGGAAACCCCAAATATGTTTTTAAGAAACAAACCGATCATGATTCTCCACAATATTAAGTGAACATGTATATTCGTATTTGTTAGAGTCAAATGCTTGTATCGAGTCATAATGAAGTTTTGCAGGATTTTCAAGGAAGTAGAACCAAGTTTTTCCAGAAACTTTCCGGAAACTTAACATAAGAATTTATGCAGGCCCCTTCTGACGGCGTCATGAGTTTGCTCTTGACGGCATCACGTGTAAAAATCTGGAAATTTTACCGGTTTTGTTTTTCTAACGGAGTCTTAAAGTTTTTGCTGAATTATTAGTTTTATAATCTCCAGGAAATCTGCAAACATCATTCCACAAGCATTATATCTTATTTTGTTTTCTAGGATTTAGTAACATATGTAGATTGCCACCGATTTTATGCGAGGTTGCCTTGTCTGTTTTCTCAGGATTTATAGGTTATGTATGACAAGAAGATGATTTATTTTTCTGGAAGGGAAGCTTTGATTGTTCATTTTCTTGGAGGAAGATTTAACCTGGCCACCTTATTATCCATACCGAGCGAATCAGGGGAGTATTTGATTTCATTCTTTTTACTTATTTCACTTTTACATTCTTTACTTGAACATTGGGGACAATGTTCATCCTAAGTGTAAGGGGAGGGTAAAATGATGATACCTTACAGATACACTTTCGCTTGAGTTTGTTTGTTTGATAGTAGATGTGTAATAAAACTATGAGAAATACTTGTTAGTGTAATTTTAGCGCCAAATTTAAATTTTTTTACAACATTTAGGAGTGAAACTTTAGCCATAGCAAGCGTCTCATGGATAGGAGATTGTATGACTAGCACATAACCGTATCATTCAGAAAAATTTTCCACCCAAATATGTGAGGTTCGCCTTTAGATTTGATAGGAAAAGCATTTACTATTAGTGCTTATGAGTGTACCGGTAGCATTTAGATTCTAGAACTTGCGTTAGTGATGCATCCCGAGACCGCTAGTGAGACTACATTCATGTAGTAGGATTTACTACATGATAAGAGGCATTAGGATCACCCTTGTGTTAAACCCGTATCATAATTACTTGACCATTTAAGTCATATTACTTGGCTAGTTAAGTCAATTAATTTTTCCCACACCTTAGCGTTGTACTCATTTTTAGTACACGAAACCCCTATTACACCCCTCCGATCCTATCTTTTCGTTTCTAACTTTAAGCATCTTAGTTAAAGGAAGAATTTGTTACACCCCACTTAAATGTACACCCAAATCGCCTTAGCCTTCCGTGTATGCACTCATCTTTAGTGCATTATTGTTATTTGTTAAACCCTAAGTTAGTTATCTAATTGATTACATGGTTGCTAAGTCGAGTCATATCCTTGTACATATTGTTTTGGGACGATTGGGACTCAAGGGTAAAGTACTTACTTTATGGAGTAATGGGGAAGAACATCATATATTACCCCCATATGTACGTTAATCTTAAAAGTACTCCAAGTGTTTTGATTTTCTTAATTCGAGTCATTAGATTAGTTTATTGTAAAGTGTTTAAAAATTCAAGTGTAAGGGGAATGTTCATTCCCTATGATGTATTATTTTGGATGGTAGGGTAAGTGTGTATGCAAAAAAAAAAAGAAAAAAAGAAAAAAAAATCGAAAAACATGAAAAAGAAAAGAAAAAAAAATAGAAAAAAAGAAAATAAAAAACATACGGACTACCATCCCTTTTCATTCTATGTTCATTTTATGTTTTTGTTATTTTTCATTTATTAGCTTAAGTCGAGTCTAGTCTTGGCTTAACAACGCCATATTGTACATGTAATTAAACAAGATTGTTAACTCGCCACCAGTAAAGACTGCCTATATCCAACAAAACCGTGTATTTCATATCCCTACACCTAACATTACAACCTTTTAAAATACCTCTTTGATAGTTTATCTTAGGTGCTTACGCCATGTGGTGGAAGTTAGATCCTTTCCCAAGCCTATGGTAATCTATTTTGCTATGACAGATAGTAAGAGATGTTTTCCATTTCCATATTGTGATATTACTTTATTACACCCGAGAGATGTGAGTATCTAAACACTATTTGTGAGGTGCTAGTGTATGACCTCCGTGCTTGTCCTTGGTCTTTAGTGGAACGATTATTTGTTGTAATTACATTTATATTAGTGTTAAATGATCCCTAAATTGTCTTTTGATTAGAATAAAAGCGCATTTGCTTGAGGACAAGCAAATCTCAAGTGTAAGGGTATACGATGAGGCGAAAAATGAACCACGTTTAGGGGGTCATTTAAGCCCGGAATTGAATTTATTTGATCAAATATTGCCCTAAATCGTTCCTTTTGTGATTTTAGGTACTTTGGGAGTGAAATATGGAAAAGGAAGCAATTCGGACGTTTTTGGAGCATAAAAGTGAAGAAAATGCCAAAGACTTAATTTTCCATGCTGAGAACAGTACCTGACGGCGTCAAGAGGAAAATCATGACGGCGTCAAGATTAAAAGTGGTGATGATCCAGTACAAACCTGATGGCGTCACAACAAGGGCGTCAAGAGTTAATTTTGTGACGGCCTGCATAAGGAGACCACAAGACGGCGTCAGATCTAGATCTAGGCAGTCCGAGGAACTATTTGGCGGCGAGATGACGGCGTCAGACATTTGTTCTTGACGCCGTCACCTTCTAAACTCTATATATAGTTTTCTATTTTTCATTCATTAAAGAGGAACTTGTGTGGAGAAACTATAGGGCCGAACTTTGTGAACCCTAGCTCGTATTTTACAGTATATTCAAGGGTTTTCACCCCTTGAATCCTTTCATGTGCTATTGAGATAAGTCTTCTCTTAATTCAATCAATATGTCTATGTGTTGGTTGTCTATATCTTGTGCTTGTCTTGATTTCAACATGTTATGCTAGATCTATCTTGTGTTTACTTATATCTAATGAAACCTAGATGTTAATTATGTGTTGATTACTTGTTTATGGTTGTATTGGATGAATGATTTCAATGTTAGGCTTAAGAAAACTGGCAGATCTCCATTGTGTAACATACTTGAACGTCTTAGGAAACATGAACCGATGTGTACAAGGTTTTATTGGTTGTATTTAATGCATGAGTAAATTCTAATGATCCCATGTTAGGAGCTTCTTAGCCGGCTCGACGTAGGAGTTAAGTAGGCACTCATAGGATTGGGGAAGTAAGTACGCCACCCCATGAATGGTATTAAGGAATACAATCGGTCGTCCACGCAACTATAACAAGTAATTAACGTGTAAAAGATATCTAGGGAGTAGTGAAATCTAAGTAAACACATTTCTCCCATATATTGCTCACAACCTTAGTTTAATTTCATTTCTAGTATTTAATTTTGATTGCATCTTAGTATTGGGTTAGTTGACTAGCAACTAATTCCGCCTAAATCCTTCATACCCGAGATTTTTACTTGCTTTCCTAAAAATATAAAAATACAAAAAGAATCATCCCTCATCTCTAGACCTAGTTTTTAGGTTTTCTAATCCTAGCGACACTATTCCTAGCTGAATGATCAATCCCCCGGTACTTGTCATTATACTATACTACATCGATCAGGTACACCGCCTGGTGGGGTTGTAAGCTTCTCGAGATCCCTCGAGAGGTAAAACCTGGTGCAAACCCCATGCATCATTGGGCCACATGCATCACAGGTGAGTTAACATTAGCATTTTTGACCCAACATTTTGTACTTGTTTGAGTGTCAAACCTGATAACCCGATAAGCCTAACCCAATAGACACAAACCTGATAACCCGATCCCTTATAAAGTTGGGTTGCATGTCAGTTTTTATTCTTTGAAAACCCAATAGACCCGACCCGATTCACACCCCTATCTGGAATGCATAATACACAATGGAGTATCTAACAAGTTATTATAGCAACTTGGAACAAAATAACTGGACATGACAAGCAAACACATGATAGATACTGAACACTCGTCGTCAAGTGTTTTCCTGTTGGTACGGTACCAACCATCTATCACAATGTATACCCCAAAGAGTGTTTGGGGGCTTATTTCAAAGTATAATACACAAAATGAACAATATCAAACACCCCCAAATCTGCCTTTTACACAACAAACAAATAAACATCCCCAATTCTGTCTTTCCACAAAAAATTGCAAAAAGCTACATTCCACAATTGAATTGTTTTCGTAGAACTGAAAATCAAATAATCAATAAACCACATGCATAAACCAGATGAGATACATTTGAAAATAAAATTAAAAACAATACATACCAGATGAGATACATTTGATGATGATGAACTAGAAGAATCAGGGTATTTATTACAAAGTTTATGTCTACTTCTTGTGATAGCCATTTAAATTTAATCGAGAATCGAGTATATAGTGTTGGAATACGCAAGTACAACAGAGAAAAAGATATGGGAAATGATTTTCTGATAGATTTGATGTTTTGATGCGCGATATATTTGTACAGGTATGTAGCAGAGGAGGTGATAATAAAGTTTAAAGTAGGGGCTTAGGTGATATGAAGAACTGTTATTAATGTTAAAAGTAAATATAGATTTGACAATATAAAGATAAGGAGTAGATTTGATAGTAAAGATAAGGAGTTGATTTGATAGTAAAGATTGATTTGACAATACAACAATCTTTTATATAATAAAAGAATTGCATCATTTCGGAGTATTTCTGCAAATCCTTTCTTATTGAAAAAAAATTAGACCAATAGGAGAGCTCGATTTTGCCACATAGGCGAAATCAAACAATATGATTGGTAAATAAAAAGTCAAAATTAAATTAATTTTGGTCAAACTTAATCAATTTTGTGGAGAAATTTGATTAAGAAAAAAATACATAAAAATATAAGGTGTCTAATTTATGAAAACAAAAACTTAAAAAAAGAGGAAGTAATTAATAAAACTTTGGTGTTTGAATTTTAAATAAATTATATAGAGCTAAGTGTAAAATTACAAGTTTCCATGTTTTTTAATAACTTTAGAAAAAAAAAAAAAAAAAAAAAAAAAAAACCCTTACACTTCATACCCTTATACTTTATAATATTAACTTTGTTTAAAATTACATGATTATTAGTATTAGGTTTTAGGCTTTTATCATTAAAATTTCAAAATTTAGTAAATATACGAATTGGTTTTAATACACGTTAAATATTTTTTAAACTAATGTTAGTTTTAGACTTTTCTTGAATATTTTTTTAAATAAGGACTCATGTTATTTTATTTAAAAGTTTTTTTTTTTTTTTTTTTTTTTTTTTTTTTTTTTTTTTTTTTTTAAATGGTCAAATAATTATGATACGGGTTTAACACAAGGGTGATCCTATCATGTAGTAAATCCTACTACACGAATGTAGTCTCACTAGCGGTCTCAGGATGCATCACTAACGCAAGTTCTAGAATCTAAATACTACCGGTACACTCATAAGCACTAATAATGAATGCTTTTCATATCAAATCTAAAGGCGAACCTCACATATTTGGGTGGAAATTTTTTTTGAATGGTACGGTTTTGTGCTAGTCATACAACTCCTATCCATGAGACGCTTGTTAAGGCTAAAGTTTCACTCCTAAATGTTGTAAAAAAAATTTAAATTTGGCGCTAAAATTACACAAACAAGTATTTCTCTTAGTTTTATTACACACCTAATATCAAACAAACAAACTCAAGTGCAATAGTATCCTATAAGGTATCATCATTTACCCTCCTCTTACACTTAGGATGAACATTGTCCCAATGTTCAATTAAAGAATGTAAAAGTAAAATAGGTAAAATAATGAAAACAAATACTCCCCTGATTCGTTCGGTGTGGATGGTGTGTCAACAAGGTTAGATCTTCCTCCAAGAAAATGAATGTTGAAAGCTTCCCTTCAGAAATATAAATCATCTTCTTGTCATATATAACCTGTTAAACCTGAGAAAACAATCAAGGCAAACCTCGCGTAAAATCGGTGGCAATCTATATATACTAACGAATTCTAGAAAAAAAATTTAAGATATAATACTTGTGGAATGAATGTTTGCAGATTTCCTAGAGTTTATAAAACTAAAGAATCAACGAAAACTTTAAGACTCCGGTTTAAACAAAACTCGCAAAATTTTTCAGAATTTTGGTACCTGACGCCGTCAGAATGTTCCTGGAAAAATCTTATGTTAAGTTTCCGGAAAATTTCTGGAAAAACTCATGCCTTATTTCCTGGAAAATCCTGCAAAACTTCATTATGACTCGATACAAGCATTTGACTCTAACAATTACTAAAATACATGCTCATTTAATATTGTGGCGAATCATGATCATTTTCGTTCTTATAAACAAGTTTGGATTTCCCTTACACTTAGCTTTTGCAAAATACCTTTATATGTAATTAAGACGAAGTTAAAAACAAAATAAATCATTTTCACAATTTAATTTGAAACATGATTTACCAACAATAAAAATAAAACATGCATATGAACAAATAACATCAAACAAATAAAAATCAAACAAATAAAAACACACAAAACATGGGTTGCCTCCCAAGAAGCGCTTTTCTTTATTTACGAGTCTTGTAGCTAGACTCAAGGTCATGGGCAATTACGTGACCTCGTCATTGGTCTCATTCTCTAGGTCATCTTCAATCTTAGTTTTGTATTCCGGACCTAGTTGCAAACATTCCTTGTAGAAACCTAATATTCTACTTATGACATAATCTACTCCTCTACGTCTATCCTCATCATTCCTATAGTAGACCGCTTGCTTGTGTTCCTTTCCAAGGTTTGATAGAAGACGGAATTGTTCAATCTTATAGGGCATTTGGTAAGCAATTTCATCGTTCTCATCCTTGAATCTAACTATCCCTAAGGACGGGTCATAATTCATCTTAGAGGCCTCAACAAACGGTTTTCCGAATACTACTTGACTTAGGCAACCATCTATTACTTGACGAATATCCTCTACAATCACAAAGTCGGTAACATAAGTGAAGTTTCCTACAAATACATGTAATCCTTTCACTCTTCCTACAAAGTTACTCATCCAATTCGTGTTAGGCATCATCCTATATTCAAGATGCTTCTTCATTACCCAATTATAATAGGTACTAGTCATAATATTTATAGAAGACCTAAGATCGATGTAAGCTTTCCACACATGCATATGCCCAATATTGCATGGTATGTTGATGTTAGAGGGATCACCCGCTTTGATGAGTGGTGAACCAAGGACGTATGGTGTCTCGGGGTCATCGAATAGATCCTTATGATATTCCCACTATTCCTTGGTGGGTAACTTATCAAAGTATTCCTCTAACTTTTCTTCCTTAATATCCTCAACTTCCTTAGTCTCATCATTAGGTTCAGTTTCTATTCCAACTTCATCCTTGTCACTTTCTTCTATATGCTTATCTATTGGTTTAATGGTGACAACATTGACAAAGTGGACGTGTTTGGATGATGAGGGGTCCTTAATTTGGATTCCAATACTATTGTCCTTTCTAGGTGTAGTTAGCGCTTGGTTGTTGAGGGCTTTCAACAAGTTGTCAATTTTATTGGTCATCTCCGTTTGTTGTTGATTGAATTCGGCTTCAAACTTAGCTATGCGAGCTTCTTGAGATGCCATAAATTTGGACATCAATCCTTCAAGATTATTGGTACTACCATAGTTATTGGAAGGATTGTTTTTGAGAGTATGGTTAGAGGGTAGGCCGTTTGGTTAGTAACGATTAGGTGGATTAGAAGAATTGTTTTGGGGCATGTTTTGGTTTTGTTTCCACCTAAGGTTCGGGTGATTTTTTCAAGAAGGATTGTAGGAATCATCGTAAGGGTTTAGCTCGGGTTTAAAAGTGTACCACTTGTCTCCCGCTTTGTATGTACACGAGGATGCGTAATCCGCAAAAGCTTGTCCGGGGAGTTCCACGCAATCACGAGTGTCATGGGGACCACTACATAATTCGCATGAAAAAGTGATTTTGTTCACTTGGCTTGAAGGCTTAGGAGCTTCGTAGGATTTCATGAGAAACTTGACTTGGTCCTCAAGTTCCATGATCCTACGGTCGGGAGTGCTAGAATTGTTCGAAGGCAAAGATATTGCCTTGACTATTTTGTTCAAATCACGGGGATCATTCCAACTTTCGTTGTCATAGAGAGCAAGGTCTTCTATGAGTTCCCATGATTCTTCCGCACTTTGATCACGTAGCTTGCCACCGGCCGATTGGTCAATGGTTCGCCTTGTGGAGAGATCGATATGGTCATAGAAGATTTGGACTTGGAGCAAAAGATATATGCCATGATGAGGGACTTTTTGGAGTAAGTACTGGAAACGAGTCCATGCTTCATAGAGAGTTTCACCTTGACGTTGTTGGAACATCAATATATCATTTCTAAGCTTGGTAGTTCTCCCCGGTAGGAAAAATTGAGCAAGGAAACGAGTAGTGAGATCATCCCAAGAGGTGATGGATCTCGCGGGTAAACGTTCAAGCCATTGACTAGCTTGGTCACGTAGAGAGAATTAGAATAGACGTAATCGGTTCGACTCTCTAGTTGCAACATCAAGGTCTATGGAATCTACGATTTTTAGGAAATCCTTGAGATGTTGATTAGGATCTTCAGAACGAAGTCCATGGAATGCACATCCGCTTTGCACCAACCTGATGGTGTCGGATCGCAAGGGGGACACATTGGCTCCTTGAGTGAGCTCAATGGTGTTTCGATAGCCTTGGTGGCTAGGACGGGACTACTCTCCTAAAGTTCGGGGTCTAGGAGGTTGGTTTGCTAGTGGTGGGTTTTGTGGGTGGTTTTGTTGTGGTGGGTTGATGGGTTCAAGGATATTACCACCTTCCATGACGGCGGATGGTAATGGTTACGAACAAAGAAACGAAGAAATAAGATAGACTAAAGAAAACCTAAAAATAAAAATAAAAATAAAAATCTTACTAGAAAGACATCTAGCAAGTAGACCTAATAAAAAAGAAATTCTAACCTAGACAATAACTATTCCCCGGGCTGCGGCGCCAAAAACTTGATACGTGGGAATTGCGCCCTCGCAACAGATTTTACCTCTCAAGGGATCTTGAGAAGCTTACAACTCCCACCAGGCAGTGTACCTGATCGTTGTAGTATAGTATAGTGACAAGTACCGGGGGATTGATCGTTCAACTCAGGAATAGTGTCGCTAGGATTAGAAAGCCTACTAAACTAAGTCTAGAGGTGATGGATAATTCTTTTTGTATTTTTTTTTTATATTTTATGAAAGCAAGTAAAATCTCGGGTTTTGAAGGAGTGAGCGGAATTAGTTGCTAGCCAACTAACCCAATAAACTAAGATGCAATCAAAATAAAATAAAAGAAATGAAAAATTAAACTAATGTACTAATTTTGTGGAAACAATAATGAGAAAAGTTGTGTTTACTTAGATTTCATTACTCCATAGATATCTTTTACCGGTTGATTAGGTTGTTACAATTGCATGGATGACGGGTTATATTCCTTAATACTAGTTGTAGGGCCGTTTACAATATTCCCTAACTCTATAAGATCCTACTTCACTCCTATGTCAAGCCGATTAAAAGCTCCTAACATGGGATTATTAGAATTCACTTATGCATTAAATACATCCAAAAATCGTAGTACACCTCTGATTATGTTTCTTAAGACGTTCAAGCAAGTTACCAATGGAAGTATGACAGTTTTCTTAAGCCTAACATCGAATACAATAATCCGTAACAATTATAAACAAACAATCAAGCAATAATCAACATCTAGGTTTCACTACATCTAAGCAAACACAATAAAAACCTAGCCTAACATGTTAAAAGAAAGATAAACATAAGATAGAATCAAACAATACATTGACATATTGAATGATTATTGAAGTACTCATCTTTATTAAAACATGGAAGAAAGAAGGGTTTGAAACCCCTTCAATATGCAGGAAATTCGACCTAGGGTTTGTGTGTAGTATTCCACAACGTGTTCCACATTTTACAATGAAAAATTGGAAACATATATATAGACATAGCATCCTGACGGCGTCATGTATTAGCCTCTGACGCCGTCAACTCGCCGCCAAGTTGAAATTTGTATTGCCTAGATCCACTTCTGATGCCGTCATGTAGAAATAAGCTCTGGGCCGTCACTAGTATTTGGACCCTGACGGCCTTGGTGACGCCGTCAGGCCATTAACAAAGAAAATGTTCTGGGCTGTCACGTTATAAATTCCATATCCACCTCTTTTGTCAATCTTGACGCCATCATGTGTTAAGGCTTGACGTCGTCAGGTACTGTTCCAGCAAGGAATTTTGAGACTTTGCCGTTTTATTCACTTTTATGCTCCAAAAACGTCCAAAATGCTTACTTTTCCAGAATTCTCCTCAAAAGTACCTAAAATGACAAAGGGAACGATTTAGGGCAATAATTGATCAAATAATCTCGAATTCGGGCTTAAATGACCCCTTAAAAGCGGTACACTTTTCGCCTTATCAATAACTTAACCTTAAAACACCTTCCGTCCCTCACTCAATTTATAAGACACCCTTTCTAACAAAAGATAAAAAATTATAAAAATAAAAGTTGCTCTATAACTTGGCGGTAGCACAAAGCCTTATAACTCAAGGGGTGAGAGGTGGGGGGGTGGTGTCAAGTCATTGGGCTAACTTACACGACTATAACGTGCCCGTTAACGTCTTGTACCGCGTGCTCTAACCAACATAATGAAACTTTTCATCTTAATCAGCTACAAGTTAGGGGTCATTTAACACTAATATAAAAGTAATTACAACAAATAATCATTCCACTAAAGACCAAAGACAGGCACGGAGGTCATATACTAGCACCTCACAAATAGTGTTTAGATACTCACATCTCTCGGGTGTAATAAAGTATATATCACAATAAGGAAATGGAAAACATCTCTTACTACCTGTCATAACAAAATAGATTACCATAGGCTTGGGAAAGGATCAAACCTCCACCACGTGGCGTAAGCACCTAGGATAAACTATCAAAGAGGTCTTTCAAAGGGTTATAACGTTAGGCGTAGGGATATAGAATACACGGTTTTGTTGGATAATGGCAATCTTTACTGGTGGCGAGTTAATCATCTTGGTTAATTACATGTACAATATGGCGTTGCTAAGCCAAGACTAGACTCGACTTAAGCTAATAAATAAAAAAAACAAAAACATAAAATAAACATTGAATGAAACGAGATGGTAGTCCGTTTTTTTTTTTTTTTTTTTTTTTTTTTTTTTTTTTTTTTTTTTTTTTGCATACACTCGTACCCTACCATCCAAAATAATATATATCATAGGGAATGAAAATTCCCCTTACACTTGAATTTTTACATACTTTACAATAAACTAATCTAATGACTCGAATTAAGATAATCAAAACACTTGAAGTACTTTTTAGATTAACACACATATGGGGGTAATAAATGATGTTCTTCCCCATTATTCCATAACACAAGTACTTTACCCAATCGTCCCAAAATAATATGTACAAGGATATGACTCGACTTAGCAACCATGTAATCAACTAGATAATTAACTAAGGGTTTAAACAAATAACAATAATGCATTAAAGATGAGTGCATACACGGAAGGCTAAGGCGATTTGGGTGTACATTTAAGTGGGTTGTAACAAATTCTTCCTTTAAGTACGATGCTTAAAGTTAGAAACGAAAAGATAGGCTCGGAGGGGTGTACTAGGGGTTTCGTGTACTAAAAATGAGTACAATGGTAAGGTGTGGGAAAAATTAGTTAACTTTACTAGCCAAGTAATATGACTTAAATGGTCAAGTAATTATGATATGGGTTTAAACACAAGGGTGATCCTAATGCCTCTTATCATGTAGTAAATCGTACTACACGAATGTAGTCTCACTAGCGGTCTCGAGATGCATCACTAACGCAAGTTCTAGAATCTAAATGCTACCGGTACACTCATAAGCACTAATAGTAAATGCTTTTCCTAACAAATCTAAAGGCGAACCTCACATATTTGGGTGGAAAATTTTTCTGAATGGTACGGTTTCGTGCTAGTCATACGACTCCTATCCATGAGACGCTTGCTATGGCTAAAGTTTCACTCCTAAATGTTGTAAAAAAAATTAATTTTGGCGCTAAAATTACACTAACAAGTATTTCTCATAGTTTTATTACACACCTCCCATCAAACAAGCAAACTCAAGTGCAATAGTATCCTATAAGGTATCATCATTTACCCTCCCCTTACACTTAGGATAAACATTGTCCCAAATATTCAATTAAAGAATGTAAAAGCAAAATATGTAAAAGAATGAAATCAAATACTTCCCTAATTCGTTCGGTGTGGATAGTGTGGTAACAAGGTTAAATCTTCCTCCAAGAAAATGAACAATCAAAGCTTCCCTTCCAGAAAAAATAAATCATCTTCTTGTCATACATAACCTGTTAAACCTGAGAAAACAAACAAGACAACCTTGCGTAAAATCGGCGGCAATCTATATATGCTAACAAGTCCTAGAAAACAATGTAAGATATAATGCTTGTGGAATGAATGTTTGCAGATTTCCTGGAGTTTACAAAACTAAAGAATTAACAAAAACTTCAAGACTCCGTTAGAAAAACAAAACTAGCAAAATTTCCAGAATTTTACACATGACGCCGTCAGGAGTTAACTCCGGACGCCGTCAGAAGTGACCTGCAAAAATCTTTACGTTAAGTTTCCGGAAAATTTCTGGAAAAACTTATGTCCTACTTCCTGGAAAATCCTGCAAAACATCATTATGACTCGATAAAAGCATTTGACTCTAACAATTACTAATATACATGTTCATTTAATATTGTGGAGAATCATGATCAGTTTTGTTTCTTAAAAACATATTTGGGGTTTCCCCTTACACTTATCTTTTGCGAAATACCTTTGTATGAAGTTAAGACGAAGTCAAACGACAAAATAAAGTATTTTCACAATTTTATTTTTGAAACATGATCTACCAACAATAAAAATAAAGCATGCATATGGAAACAAATAAAATCAAACAAATAAAAATCACACAAAGGATGGGTTGCCTCCCAAGAAGCGCTTTTCTTTATTTACGAGTCTTGTAGCTAGACTCAAGGTCATGGGCAATTACGTTACCTCATCTTTGATCTCATTCTCTGATTGTAAATGTTCTTTATAGAGACCAACCACCTTTTTCTCAATTGCTCCTATAATCCTATTGGCAAATTCCTTATCAATTGCTATGGCTAAAGTTTCACTCCTAAATGTTGTAAAAAAAATTAAATTTGGCGCTAAAATTACACTAACAAGTATTTCTCATAGTTTTATTACACACCTCCCATCAAACAAGCAAACTCAAGTGCAATAGTATCCTATAAGGTATCATCATTTACCCTCCCCTTACACTTAGGATAAACATTGTCCCAAATGTTCAATTAAAGAATGTAAAAGCAAAATATGTAAAAGAATGAAATCAAATACTTCCCTAATTTGTTCGGTGTGGATAGTGTGGTAACAAGGTTAAATCTTCCTCCAAGAAAATGAACAATCAAAGCTTCCCTTCCAGAAAAAATAAATCATCTTCTTGTCATACATAACCTGTTAAACCTGAGAAAACAAACAAGGCAACCTTGCGTAAAATCGGCGGCAATCTATATATGCTAACAAGTCCTAGAAAACAATGTAAGATATAATGCTTGTGGAATGAATGTTTGCAGATTTCCTGGAGTTTACAAAACTAAAGAATTAACAAAAACTTCAAGACTCCGTTAGAAAAACAAAACTAGCAAAATTTCCAGAATTTTACACATGACGCCGTCAGGAGTTAACTCCGGACGCCGTCAGAAGTGACCTGCAAAAATCTTTACGTTAAGTTTCCGGAAAATTTCTGGAAAAACTTATGTCCTACTTCCTGGAAAATCCTGCAAAACATCATTATGACTCGATAAAAGCATTTGACTCTAACAATTACTAATATACATGTTCATTTAATATTGTGGAGAATCATGATCAGTTTTGTTTCTTAAAAACATATTTGGGGTTTCCCCTTACACTTATCTTTTGCGAAATACCTTTGTATGAAGTTAAGACGAAGTCAAACGACAAAATAAAGTATTTTCACAATTTTATTTTTGAAACATGATCTACCAACAATAAAAATAAAGCATGCATACGGAAACAAATAAAATCAAACAAATAAAAATCACACAAAGGATGGGTTGCCTCCCAAGAAGCGCTTTTCTTTATTTACGAGTCTTGTAGCTAGACTCAAGGTCATGGGCAATTACGTTACCTCATCTTTGATCTCATTCTCTGATTGTAAATGTTCTTTATAGAGACCAACCACCTTTTTCTCAATTGCTCCTATAATCCTATTGGCAAATTCCTTATCAACTTTATATTTCGGTCCTAGAGTCAAGCAATCTTTGTAGAAAAGGCTCTTCTTCTCCCATACATAGTCCATGCCCTTTTTCTTATCCTCTTCATTGATGTCCTCAAAAGCACCAATGTTATCCACGTCAAATCGAGACACAAAACGAAATTCTTTCATTCTATTAGGCATCCTATATGTGATCCTATCGGTTTCACTAGCAAATCAGATTGTCCCTTCTATCTCATCATATTCTAACTTGGACTCTTCAACAAATGGTTTACCAAACACAACATGGGATAAGCGACAATCAATAACACTAGCTAGGTCTTCAACAACCATAAAGTCAGTGACATAATTAAAGTTTCCAACAAAGACATGTAGACCTTTAACTCTCTCGACAAAGTTACAAACTCCACCGGGGTATTTAGGATCTCTTCTAGGTCCAAGTCTTGTTTTCACTATATCATTATAAACACTTAAGGACATAATGTTGATTGGGGATTTAAAATCAATGTAAGCATTGTCAATATGTTTATACCCAATCATACATGGTATTTTTGCATTCTTAGGATCGCCTCTTTTTATCTTAGGTTCAATTCTAGTGAAAAGAGGTCGAGGATTATCAATAAGATATTTATAGTACGCAATCTCCTCCTTAGTGGGGTATAGATTGAAATAGTCATCTAGCTTTGGATCTATCTCCCCTTCCTCAAGTTCCTCAACAACATCCTCAAAATCTTTAGTTCATAGGTCCTTATTTGAATACAAGGCGGTCGCTAGGTCACTAAATGCATGGTTGAGCTCAACATTAATCAACCTATTAAGCTCCCTAAGTTCCCTAATCTCATTCTCAATTTGTTCACGCAACAAAGCCACTTCTCTAAGGGAAAGGGGTGGATTCGCGTTTTCCATAATGGTCAACGGAATAGTCAAGGAATTTAATTTACTAACAAAGGCACGAAGAAAAAGATAGACTAAAGGGAACCTAAAAATAAAAAATAAAATCTTACTAGAAAAGAATCTAGCAAGTAGACCTAATAAAAGGAAATCTTAACCTAGACAATAACTATTCCCCGGGCTGCGGCGCCAAAAACTTGATATACGTGGGTATCGCACCAGGCTTTACCTCTTGAGGGATCTCGAGAAGCTTACAACCCCTACCAGGTAGTGTACCTGATCGTTGTAGTATAGTATAGTGACAAGTACCAGGGGATTGATCGTTCAACTCAGGAATAGTGTCGCTAGGATTAGAAAGCCTAAAAACTAGGTCTAGAGGTGAGAGATGATTCTTTTTGTATTTTTATATTTTTATAAAAGCAATTAAAAATCTCGGTTTTTGGAAGAGTGGGCGGAATTAGTTGCTAATCAACTTACCCAATAACTAAGATGAAATCAAAATAAAATAACAAAAATAAAAATAAAGCTAATTACTAATGTGGTGCGAACAATAATAGGGAGAGTTGTGTTTACTTAGGTTTCATTACTCCCTAGATATCTTTTACAGGTTGATAGTTTGTTACAATTGCATGGATGATAGGTCTTATTCCTTAATATCAGTCGTAGGGCCGTGTACAATATTCCCTAACTCTATAGGATCCTACTTCACTCCTATGTCGAGCCGTTAGAAGCTCCTAACATGGGATCATTAGAATTCTCATACGCATTAAATACAACCAAAAATCATAGTACACCTCTGATCATGTTTCTTAAGACGTTCAAGCATGTCACCAATGGAAGTCTGCCAGTTTTCTTAAGCCTAACATCGAATACAATCATCCGTAACAACTATAAACAAACAATTAACCCATAATTAACATCTAGGTTTCACTACATCTAAGCAAACACACAAGAGATCTAGCCAAGCATGTTGAATTCAAGACAAGTGTAAGATATATTCAAGCAACACATAGACATATTGATTGAATTGAAAGAGTAATTATCTCAATTGAACATGAAAGGTTTCAAATGGTAAAAACCCTTGAAAAAGTTGTAATATTCGTACTAGGGTTTTTCTCCAAAGTTATACCCTACTTGTTCCTCTCTAATGAATGAAAATTGCAAAACTATATATAGATTTTACAGGGTGACGGCGTCAAGAAGGAATATCCGACGCCGTCAACTCGCCGCCCATAATGAAATCGGATTGCCTAGATCCAGTTTTAACGCCGTTATGTGCACTTCTACTCTAAGCCGTCACTTGTATTTGGACCATGACGGCCTATGGTGACGTCGTCATGTCCATAGTGTAAAACTCTTCTGGATCGTCACGGACTTTATCCACTTCCACCTCTTGTATTACTCTTGACGCCGTCACATGAAGACTCTTGACACCGTCAGGTATTGTTCCCAGCAAGGAAAATTAAGACTTTGTCGTTTTCTTTACTTTTATGCTCCAAAAACGTCCAAAATGCTTCCTTTTCCAGAATTCACTCCAAAAGTACCTAAAATGACAAAAGGAACGATTTAGGGCAATATTTGATCAAATAAATTCGAATTCGGGCTTAAATGACCCCCTAAAAATGGTTCATTTTTCGCCTCATCAGTAGTTTATGATGTATGTATCCATCTATGTTATCTATGTTATGTATGGTGATGAGGCAAAAAATGAACCATTTTTAGGGGGTCATTTTAGCTCGGAATCGAATTTATTTGATCAAATATTGCCCTAAATCGTTCCTTTTGTCATTTTAGGTACTTTTGGAGTGAATTCTAGAAAAGGAAACATTTTGGAAGTTTTTGGAGCATAAAAGTGAAGAAAAACGGCAAAGTCTTAATTTTCCTTGCCGGAAACAGTACCTGACGGCGTCAAGAGTTTTCAAGTGACGGCGTCAAGAGCAATACAAGAGGTGGAAGTGGATAAAGTCCGTGACAATCCAGAGAGTTTTGTACTAAGGAGATGACGGCGTCACCATAGGCCGTCATGGTCCAAATATTAGTGACGGCCCAGAGTAACATTACACATGACGGCGTCAAAAGTAGATCTAGGCAATCCGATTTCATTATGGGTGGCGAGTTGACGGCGTCAGAATTTTCTTCTTGAAGTCGTCACCCTGTAAAATCTATATATAGTTTTGCAATTTTCATTCACCAGAGGTGTAACTTTTAGGGTGTAACTTTGGAGAGAAACCCTAGTCTGAATTTCACAGCTTTTTGAAGGGTTTTTACCCTTTGAAACCTTTCATGTTCAATTGAGATAAGTACTCTTTCAATTCAATCAATATGTCTATGTGTTGTTTGAATATATCTTACACTTGTCTTCAAATTAACATGCTTTGCTAGATCTCTTTTGTGTTTGCTTAGATGTAGTGAAACCTAGATGTTAATTATGGGTTGATTGTTTGTTTATAGTTGTTACGGATGATTGTATTCGATGTTAGGCTTAAGAAAATTGGCAGACTTCCATTGGTGACATGCTTGAACGTCTTAAGAAACATGATCAGAGGTGTACTATGATTTTCGGTTGTATTTAATGCGTAGGAGAATTCTAATGATCCCATGTTAGGAGCTTCTAACGGCTCGACATATGAGTGAAGTAGGATCCTATAGAGTTAGGGAATATTGTACACGGCCCTACGACTAGTATTAAGGAATACGACCCGTCATCCATGCAATTGTAACAAATTATCAACCTGTAAAAGATATCTAGGGAGTAATGAAACATAAGTAAACACAACTTTCCCTATTATTGTTCACACCACATTAGTAATTAGCTTTATTTTCATTTTTGTTATTTTATTTTGATTGCATCTTAGTTAAGTTGGGTTAGTTGGCTAGCAACTAATTCCGCCCACTCCTCCAAAACCGAGATTTTTAATTGCTTTCATAAAATATAAAAATACAAAAAGAATCATCCCTCACCTCTAGACCTAGTTTTTAGGCTTTCTAATCCTAGTGACACTATTCCTGAGTTGAACGATCAATCCCCCGGTACTTGTCACTATACTATACTGCAACGATCAGGTACACTGCCTGGTGGGGGTTGTAAGCTTCTCGAGATCCCTCGAGAGGTAAAGCCTGGTGCGATTCCCACGTATCATATGGCCTGCATGTGTGTCATCCCATCAGTTTGATTACATATAGGCAAGATTCGAATGTTTAGAACTCATGGTGTATTTTTACCCACTACTCCACTAGCCTATTTAAGCTTCCTTTATACCATAAAATGCAACTTTTTGAGGTAGATTGTTTTTATATATAATACTTCCCGATGTCTTAACATTAAAACTAAGGTGGTGTTTGTTTTATAAGAGGCTTTGAATCTGAATCGCACATCTGAATCTGAATCTGAGGCGTAAATGTCTGAATCTGACCACATCTGAACGGGAAAAAAAAACTCATGTTTGAACCGCACATTTGCTTGCTCGTACTATTTTTTTGTTTTGATTATTTTTCTGTCAACAAGAGGCATTAAGACACCCCTCTCAAGTTTAGACCATTAAGATCTTACTGCCTCTGACCGCGTCTGAACGGGAAAAAAAACAAACGGTCTGAACGGCCAAAATGTCTGACCGTGTTTGAACAGTTAAGATTCAGAGGCTGTTAAGAGCCTTAAAAAATAAATAAATAAATAAAAAACACTCTAAGTCGTGTACATTTGAGTTAAGGACTCATTCTCTCCTAGAATGCTGAAGAAGGTTCACCTCATTTGTTTTGTTGTTAACATTTAGGGTGTGTTTGATTTGTTATAAGGAATCACTATCGGTAATGGTATCATTAGAGGGTATAATTGGAATAAGGATATCATTGTCGATATTATTGTTTGGTTTATTAATATAGTTTGGATATTGGATTTCACAAAATGGTCCATTGCTCATGTTCTCAAATATAATGAATAAAAAATGAATATAATCATAGTCTTTTTATTTTTACGTGGTGGAAAATAAATAGACTAATGGGACCTGCAAGAATTCTTAGAAAACTCATTGGGTAAACTGTAAATTTAGTCCCTGACCTATCACGAAAGTGCAAAAAAGCCACCGAGCATAAAGGCGTGCAAAAAAAACCACCCACGTTACGGATAAGTGCAAAAAAGCCACCGAGAGCTACTTTTGGCTAACGCCGGTTTGTTTTGACGTCAGTCAAGGGTATTATTGTATGAAATGACTAATATACCCCTGTATGTTCACCAAGGTGTTAATGTGTTAGCTCTTTACTAACGTCTCCGCAACTGTAGCTCTTTACCACACTAACCTGACCCCCTATTCCGATACAATTCTAATTGAAGTATAGTTCCGGTTATATAACATCGATCGCCCATGCCTTTGCACAATTCGGTAAGAACACAGTGCATTTTCCTATTTACTTCATTTTTTAAAAAGGTATATTTGTTGTTAATTTTACGGATTTATAATTGTAGGTGGTCATATGGGAAATGTGAAAGAAGTAGAGGTGGATACTGAAACAGAAGATGAAGTGTTTGCTGACGATGAGAGTGGTCCAGAGGATTTGGACTATAATCCAAATGATGATGAAGTGTTTGTTGATGATGAGGAGCATATACTTGAAGATGTTCCTGTAAGTAACTCTAAGATGATTTGGACTAAAGAATGTACAAATCATTCAGCCTTTACGGAACATTATGCACTGCTTAGAGAGTATGCCCAGGAATTGGTAAAACCAAAATCCAGGCACCACTGTTAGGCTTGATGTACATCTAGAACCAAATCCAGAGAGTTCAACAAGAACTTTTAAAAGGTTTTATGTGTGTTTGGGACCTCTGAAACAAGGTTTCAAAGCTTGTGGCAGAGAATTCTTAGGATTAGATGGATCCTTCAAGTCAGGTCATTTTCCAAGTCAATTACTAACAGCAGATGGGATTGATGCAAACAATGGGATTTATCCAGTAGCATATGTTGTAGTTGATGCACTAAATAAGGCAACTTGGTGTTGGTTTTTGAAACTACTAGGAGAGGATCTTGGTATACAAACCAATTGCAAGTTCACTTTCATTTCTGATAGGCAAAAGGTGCACAATTCTATTCTATAATTAATCATGTGCTTTATGCACAATGAGAACATGTAAAGTTTTAACACCATCAATAACCTTAACTGTTCACAGAGATTGATACAAGTCGTTGCTAGTGTGTTTCCAAATGCTGAACACAGGTTTTATGTTAAGCATATTCATGAGGAGATGAAGTCACATTTTAAAGGAGGTGTTTACAAGGACATGCTTTGGAAGACAGCTAAAGCCACTACTGTTGTTGAATTCAACAAAGAGATTGATCATCTCAAGTATTACAATTCTGCTGCTTATGATTGGTTGATGAAGATTCCAGCTGAACAATGGAGCATATCACATTTTTCAGGTAATTCATTAAGTTTCAATAGACAAAAGCATACTGATAATTGATCATATAGTAATATATAATGTGTCATTTGTTTAACAGGGAAAGCCCAATGTGGACTACTATTAAACAACATATGTGAGGTGTTGAATAGGCAGCTAAATGATGTCAGAGATGGAACCATCGTCACTTGTCTTGAATATATCAGAGAGTACTTGATGAAGAGGATTGTGGTAGTTCAGCAACTAATAGAAAAGAATGTTGGACAACTTACTCCTACTGTGAAAGCCATGTTTGATGCTATAAAAAAGGAAGCTACTGATTGTGTTGTTGAATGGATTGAAGCTTCTTTATATAAAGTATGTGTGCCTTGCGAGGATTAGTGTGTTGTTAACATGGATAGAAAGGAGTGTGGGTGTAGGAAGTGGGAGCTGACTGGAATACCATGTAAACATGTTGTGGCTGCTATAAACTACATGAATGAGAATGGAAGAGGAGTTGGTATACCTGAAGAGTGGGTTCATGCTGCTTACAGACTAGAAACATAGGCACATACATACTCATTCAAGATCAATGGCTGTTGTGGCATCAACTTCTGGCCAACAATTGAGTCTACATCAATAATAATACCACCCATTCACAAACCTTAGGTAGACAGGCCAACAAAAAAGAAGAAACTCAGTTGATGAGCATGCAATTCCAAGTTGTTCATGTGTTAACCACTGATCTTTGAACAATAGAAATTATGTTAATGTTCATGTCTTTTGTATTCTATGTTTGTACTCTATGTTTCACTTAATTATCTTTTGAACAATGTTATGTATGGGTCAAAATCCAAACTGACCCAAACAATGTTACGTATGCCTGTTTGAACAATGTTATGTATGACTTTATTGTCTTTAATTAATCATGTTATGCATTGTGAAGTTAGGATGAAAATGCTATGTATGGGGCAAAATCCAAACTGACCCAAACATTGACATTCTAAAATGCAATGTCATATAAGCCCTTTTATAAGCAAACACATGAAGGCTATACTACTTGGCAATTTTATAAGCCCTTTTATAGGTAAACACATGAAGGCTACACTACGTTGACTGAAAATGTGTGGGTATTAAATACGCATCTACCTAACTCACATTCAATCATCTCTCAAAACAGTCACTTGCAAAACACACCTCCCTATTTCCTTAACCATGAACAACCCTCAATGTGATATTGATCTAAAGGTTCTCTGTAACTCGTATGTGCTAACTGAACTAATGCTTAGCCCTTACCACACAGAGATTCTTCAAGACTTGCAGCAGGTACACGATTTGGAGAACAAGTCCAAAAAAATACTGAAAGGGTCGAACGTAAGGGGAGCTGATTGTTACACTTCGAAACTATTCACGTGCAAGAATAGCAAAGAGCAATACAAAGAAGCTTAGGAGACTACATACAATTGATAAGCGTAGGGTGAATGCACTGTTAATGATGGCCAGGCAAGTCAAGGACAAGATGTTTAAGAAGATTGAGCTTGCTGTGAGGAAGAAATATCCATGAAAGGGTTGGTTGTTGGAGATTAGTGATGGGTTTCTTTTGTATACATTACCATGTTATGGTTAATGAATGTAATGGATCTCATGATCCAGATTTTGTATGAATAATGTGTTCACATATGTTTATACTTCTTTTGTGTCTTTGATACGTATCATAAACATAAACATGAAACTCAGATTAATGAAACCTTAAAACACAGACTAAAGTACCAAACATGAAAAGAGAAATATTATTATGCATAGTAGTGGCTTGGACATGCCCAAAACCATAGTGATTCAATTTGTTTTGTTGTTTTTAATGAAGTTTCTTGGCTTCTTTTTATTCTTCTTCTTTGCTTGAGTTCCTTGACTTGCATCTGCACCACCCCCTGCACTTTTGTTTCCACTTCTAATACCCAGACCAATGACACCACCACTTACTTCCTTTGCCGTTGCACAACCTGCTTTTTCAAGTATAACAGCACTTCCACCTGTGTAAGCATGCCTCCAACACTTAACATCCCCACAACAGACAATGCATCTTTCGTCCAACACCTCTACCTGTGCACCACCCCTACTGTTTTTGTTCCCACTTCTAATACCAAGACCAATTACACAACCACTTACTTCCTCTGCCTGTGTATCATTACTACTCATTTTCTGTCTCTTTATTTTTTGAGTTAAAGATTGTGCCATATCTATGTTTTTGACAAAGTTGGAAGGAGAC
Source organism: Artemisia argyi (assembly GCA_030686995.1). Taxonomy (NCBI): domain Eukaryota; kingdom Viridiplantae; phylum Streptophyta; class Magnoliopsida; order Asterales; family Asteraceae; genus Artemisia; species Artemisia argyi. Next base: position 135,167,780 of record CM060678.1, on the reverse strand, counting down.
TTTACTATCCTAGTTGGTAGGATAATTTACTTCACTATGTGAGGTAGGTAAAGCAGTATTTACTTCTTACAAGTGCTAGTCAATTAACCAAGTGACTTTCACCCGTTTGACTTTCATGCCAAACATCACCCGTTTGACTTTCACTCGTTTGACTTAATAACAGGTATATGAACTGCTACATCTATGACCCGAATTCTTATTACAGACCATAACTCATGAGTCAATACATACATAAAACATAACTTGGAAACTTTTTTTGCTTATAAACATCATCTCATCATTACTGTAAAATGAATACAGTTGACAATACAACGGTAAAATCATATCATCCAAAATCAGCATGGTATCATACAGAATTTAGTTGCCAAGATGATTACCATACATCATCAAAATTACACAAAAACAAACATCATCAACATTACACAAAAATGAAACACAAATATAGAGATCCTAAATTGAAACACAAACATATCATTAACATAAAGATAGAAACTTTCATTGATCATAGGATGTTAAAAACCATTACAAATTTCGAAAAAGATATCTAAACAAACACTTGTTTAGTAGTTTGAACCGCTTCCGCATCACCCCTTTCTTCTTTTTCTTCAATTCTTTTTCTTTCTTGTCCTTCTTCTCCTTTAAATACTTGAACACGTTTTCAAGATTGGAAATCCCATGTCCCAAGTCATCAACCTTGGGTAAAACGGTATCCACAGGCTCTTTCTTCTTCTTCTCCTCCTCCTCCTCATCACTCAAAAGCGCTTCATAGTAGCCATCTTGTTTCCTCAGATAGGTCAGAATCTTTGTTCTCAACTCCTTAGGTATCTTCCTATAAGAACCATACTCATCAATTGGTTCTCCGCCATATGCATCAAGAAGTAAATCGTTTAGATAATAGGTTCTTAAAACTTTATCAAATTCCTTTTCCTCGGTACCAATGTAGATACCCTTCCCTTTACCATTCTTTGCCATCGTCGGTTGTTTTGATCGTTGGGATTATGTGTGTTTCGGTGGAATGTGTGTGTTGGGATTAAGTATGTTTCGGTGGAATGCCTGTCTGGTTTGGTGCGTTTAAATAAGAATGATACAGACGGAAATGAATAGTCCCTATGCTATCGTTTCGGTTGCCGAGTTACTTTTGGGAGGGTAAGGTCAAGACGATGCAAATGTATTCATTGAAAAAAAATCCCGATGCAAACTCTTCAGTTGCCACGTGTGTTTTTGGCTGCAAACTTAATTTACAACTTTGCAAAATTGGTCATTCAAATAAAGTGTGGCTAGTCAAATGCGGGAAACGATTGAAATGACGATAATACCCTTAACTGACGGCAAAACTAACCGGCGTTAGCCAAAAGTAGCTCTCGGTGGCTTTTTTGCACTTATCCGTAACGTGGGTGGTTTTTTTGCACGTCTTTATGTCTCGGTGGCTTTCTTGCACTTTCGCGATAGGTTAGAGACTAAATTTGCAATTTACCCAAACTCATTTATACCCGCTACAATGGTTTTATGGGTAAAAATTTGTTCTTATTTCATTTTGGGTCTAATTTTTTGGATGGTATCAAATGTGCTATATAAATTATTTCAAGATTTTTTTCTCTCAACAAAAATATTTTTTCTTTTCTCATTTCTCAGATCAAGTCTCTGGTATTACCAAATGAGAATTTACTAAAATTCTCTACTGATTTCATATTTCTGAATTCTATTATCTGATTCATTTCATTTATCAAAATTTCTCACCCTTTAAACTCAAATCATCACAGATTATGTTGTTTTGCAGTATAAACTATAACTGATATTAAACTTTGAAATTCAAATACATTAGACTAAACCTGTAAGTACCCCCAAATACTACACAGTACACACGTATTATTTATCTTAAGATACTAAACCTACTACGGGGTGGTTTAGTCGTTTGATCATCAACCAGCATATAAAAACAAAAAATAATAAAAAGTTAAAAACTTATTGAACACAAGTTTTCCTCCATAGATATGCATCTTTCCTTGTAACCAAAGGAACCCATAACCAAATTACTGGTTTTGCTGTTGCTGCTGTCGTTGATGTGTGTCACAAACGACGACTTCAATCTAACAATCTTCTAGATCTGTGCTTTTTTTGTTCGGTTTCACAGTCTGGTCCTTGTCAAGTCGCTTGTCCGAATCCTTGTATATGCAATAAAGAATCATTTGAGCTATACCAAGTAAGAATCCAGCAATGTTTGGTACGTGCTAACCCAAATTGACATGTTAGATTATACTATGAAATATATAGGGACGAAAGAGAGCCACACTTTATATTCTTTACTTACTGCTATGTAGAAGTCGTTTACGAAGAAGCCATAAAAGAACCATGTAGTGGCACAAAGAGTTAGAAAGAATGAGAGGCCGAAAGGCATGTACTCCACACTTTTTGTCCTAATCACATTTCTCTGCATAAACGAATCATATTGAGAGTTTAGGCATGATTAGATATATAGCTACCGTTTAAAAACCATGGTTACAAACTTACAAATTCTTACCATGATGCTTAGAGGAGCGGCAAACACAGCAACGTTGATAACAGCACAAATCCATCCTACAACTTCAATTCTTTTCTCGCCTTTCACCAAGGTAAGTGAGAGTGCCATCACTGCAGCAATTCCGCCGATGTTGAATACAGATATACACTTTATGGTGGATATCTGCAAACAATGTTATAGTGAAAGCCACTAAATCATAAGAATTTTGAAATACTACTCAAATATAGCCCAATGTTTATACTAGATCATTAGATTATGGTAATATAGTGCTGGTAGCACATGTATGAAAGAGAATTGACACACCCAATAGGTATTATGAAAGGTTTTTTATTACATCGTAAATGTATTCGGCTTCACTTTTTTTTACCAATTTTTAGCAACATATGTGACGTCCATAATTCTTTGTGCCACGTACTATACTCTTGCTAGTTTAATTCTGTACCTTGGAACTTTCGGGTGCATAAAATAGGTATACTGCTAGGTAAGCTAACTCAATAAAACAGCCAAAGGCATTGATGGTGATGATCATGTAGGCATTTGTCTTTAGAAAAGCATAGTACAACAACAAGGCTGCACTGAAGAGTGCAACCATATATGGTATTGCTTGATATCCTTCTGATGATTTCTTCCGATAAATCTTGTAAAATGTTGGTCTAAGGAAACAGATGAGTAAAAACTTAAGAATTGTTAAAGAATCAGATGGTAGTACCAGTTCAAAACAAGAATATGAGATTGTGGAACTTACATGGGGGCTAAGAACACAAGGAATGATATGATATTACCTGCATAAACACGATAAGAAAATTCAAAATAATGTATGTGGTTTGCTTGGATGTTGTGAAACCAGCGTAAAAATTCAAAATTGTCTCGAATAAAGAAACCGTATTAATGACCCAAATTTATTCCTTAGAAGACATAACGAGTCACAAATTAGCATTGCTATGATTACTGCTCACAAAATCTTTTTTTGACTTTTGTTGCTTTGTACAAACAAATACTGGTGAACTCATGGTGGATGTAAAATTATACTAAATGTATACTAGGCTATGCATTATATAACTTAACAATTCTTATATGATGCTAAAGACAAAATCATGGCTAATATTATAAAAAACTTTCGAATATATTTCTTATTACAAATTTATTGATGCCTTGTGTATCTCAATATTTGATCTATAGTGCTAAATTATAAACTAAAAATGTAAAATATAGGTTATCCATCATATTAACAATACCTAAGAGGCCGAAGACAATAGCCAACATACGAGCATTCAAGAAGGCCAACATATTGTATAAGTTGCGACGTCTTTAAGTAGACTCATTCTCAATGCTTTTATAATTAAATATAAGCTTGAGCTAGATCGAATAAATTAAATACTTGATAGAAACATGCTATATATACTCATAGTTTGGCAGGAAGCTGCTTGTTTATTGATCTAAGTTCGTTCAAATATTAGGTAGCCATAAAAAATGCTAATGAATTTTGGAGGCATTGTAGTGTTAGATATTTATGGAGTTGAGCAAGGTGTTTTTATCATTGTGTGGTGTGCAGTGAAGAAGATAATTATATGGACATTTACTAAAGAAAGATATGAAATCATAAGATAATTATATAGAGTGGTTGATCATCCGTTATCAGTCACGAAAAACATTAACCACGGTCTTATAGATGGAAGAAATTCATGTCTATTGTGCCACGTGACTGTTGTGCATGAAGATGGATCTCACATTAACGCTCTTGTGTCCTTCAGAAGTAGGAAAATTTGTTGTGCTCGTGTTGAGAGAACACTATGCATGAATTAGTGGGTTAAGGGAACCTTGTCAATGTCACCGTATACAGATAACTATGATCAATCTTTTTCTAAAATATTTTGGTAATGCACTGATCATGTATATCAGATATTGAAAGTTTGAGATCAACCCGCTTTGAGATTTGATGTATATGTGACTGTGAAGCCAGATTCTTAGACTTGTTCAGTCAAAAGTATATCCCATATATACCACTGTTATAAAATGTCAGTTCAACAAATGTGGTTTCATGTCAGGATCGAAATTAATATCATCAGTACCGGCCTCTAGCCGTTGATTTTTACCTAATATAGTGATTACTTCATTTGTCATCAGCTAGCTAATTAAGTTAAGTTATATCGAGCAACTTTTAAGTTAAAATCATGTGTGAGTAAACCTTTTTGTCATCACCTGTTATTACTCCGTATTACAACTGAAAATTAATATTATAAAATTAAGGTGATTCTATGTTTGGCAAGGCGGCTAAAAGTTTGACTTCAGAAATGACTAAAAAGATAGAAACAAAAAATGCAGAAAACCTGAAGAATTCAATGTTGATTTTTGGAGCCCCGAAACAACGAAGTTGAGGCTGACATGCTGTAGATAAAAAATTATGGCCGTTTTAAGTTAAGTGGGATACCACGATACTATTAGGAAGAGAACACTTTCCCTCCCAAGTTCAATAAATTTTCACTGACTAATGCTTGAAACATAAAACCTTTGGAACTATATATCTTGTTGACTATATGCAGGTCAGTTTTGAAGGGTCTGTAAGTTAGGTATGACATGATGTTGATTGGGTACCCATGGTTTGTCAAGAAAATATAGCTTGTGATCATGCATGAACATTTTCATGCTAAACCCATGGTTTGTGGGTACGCATCTGACGTTTGGATTATCATACCAATTCTGTATAATGGAATTAGGTTTTGGCTTTATGTATAACATATGAAAAAAATGGGAATGAAGACGTATACTTGGGATACCTATAGACATTGTTTAAACAGGGGACATACGTGTTTGGTAGGATACAATTGTGAGGTTGTCTACAAAACATGTTTTTTTGCTGCATCTAAAATCTAAAATGTTTGTTTTTTTGTTGTATGTGTCCAGTTTCTTCCCTGTCTTATACCCTTATTATCAAAACTGTGTCGATATTTCTTAAAATTCTTGATCCGGTGTAACGGATATCAACGAAATAACACATCAATCATTGGTGTGTTTATGGAGCTAGCATATCAGCATGTGTATATACTCCTCATCAAAAATAATCAACACAGGCTACTTGACAGTAGAGGGCAAGCTAAAATCATTTTGTCGAAACTTTCAACCAGACTTGCTTTCTGGATGAGCTTGATGCTATGTGTGTCACGCAGCTTTTACTGTCAGTAAAAGACGTTTTCTTGGGTTACTATGTCAGTGATTAATACATGTTACATCCTAAAATCAATATTAACACGCAGTTTCTCACATATCATAACTAGTTTTAGATGGATTAAAATAGAAGTGCGTACATCGGTGGATCAGATTAAATCAAGTGAGGTAACGATGATGTAACACTTGCGTTAAGATTGAAATCTGGCAAGTTTTTACGGATACAAATGTTGCAGCTAAAAGGATCAGAAATTGGAACTGTTATCTAATGGATGATCCGACACATGCATCATGAACTTTCAGACATGTCAAATACTGCTCCACTTAAAAGGGACAATTTATCGGATGGCTTATTGCATAGGTAGATCAAAAAAGTTCAACCTTTCAAATCATATAAATGAATCAAATTTGGATCATACTCTATTCATCAAATAAAAACCTAGATTAAAGCAACTAACAACACAATCCACAACCCATCAAACATGAAGTAAATAGGAGAATACAAAAGTCATTATCATCCATGTTCCACATGTGAATCTGTTGGATGTTTTCAACATAGAACCAACATTACAAAACATTTCCGGAACCAAAAAACGACAAAGAAATAGAATACCAACAAGTATCAAGATCTTTCAACAACAAACCATCATCCATCATAGCTTAGCTAGTTAAACCCCCAACAAACTATTAACATCTCCCTAGTAGACTTCCATAGCAGTGTTTAGTTGGCCCGGCTTTTAAAAACTTCAAGATCCATCTCTGTGGGATCAGTTGCTTGAAGCTCCACCTGAATTCCGTCTAGTTCCCTCTTGAATCTATCCTTTGAGCTAGCATAGATCATTTTGCTTCTCACCCTCGCTGTATCAGGAGACCTTTGCAATATTTTTATATATTAGCTACTAACAAGGAAAAAAATATGATAATTTAACTTGAAACTTTTTACCTATTACTGTTATATTGATCAATTATGATATAGGCATATAGCTGAAATAGTATGTAACGGTTGTTAATAACTTATTACTGTTACAGTAACAAACATCAAATATGAATAACTCACGGATCTTATCATAATTCATAAGAGTCATTTATTAAGATGGTTTATCTTTACATGAATATGATAAAATTTAATGCAGGTGTCATTAATAATAGATAGAGAAATTTCTTTAAATTCGATAAAAGTATAATTGTAAGTAACTACATGAGATAATTTGGTGACCGCTTCTTATATGATTTCAACTAAATTTAACGACCTGATGAGTTCAAAACTCAACTTTAATTGATTGAGTCATAAATCAGAGACCCGACTTAGGTATGGAATAAATTGGATCTAGTATCTTATACTTACCACGCGATGAAAAAGATCCTGCTTTTCTGGCAGTTCTCTGCGGTGACAAAGTCATAGTCAAAAACAGCGTATCGACACTCAGTATCAGGAAGGCTAGCAGCAAAATCCTCATGGCTTTCAGTTGGCTCCCCAACTTTTTCCACAATCACTTCCTTTTGCTTTTCCTCTATTTTAAACACGATATATCGGAATGTTCTTTTGGCCTTCAACTCCAGAAATTTTAGCTTGCATTCATCATGCACAGCCATCCCAGATGCCGCGTTAGCCTATAATTATAAAATTCTACTAATTATGCAAGGATTTGGTGCCACATAAAACATCAAAAAATTGCACATACGATCACGAAATATATAATATTAATAAAATGTTGGCTGAAATGGGTCCGCTACATTTTAAGTATAGCAAATGAAACCTCTAAATTAAGCCTTTCCACTACATTTTAACTTGGTTCAACTTTCAACAAATGCTACACAGTGAATTTATTAATTTGTATCTTTCATTGACAAAATTTAGTTCCAAAACAGGGTATGACATAGACAATTGGCAATTCGTAGATTAACAGTTTAGTGAGAACAGAAAAATGACTCTTCTGGAATAGTCATATAGAATGTGTTCACTTAGACTTGTGATTATGATAGATTTACCCAAAATGGATCAAGTATCTTACGTCGTGCACTCGTGTTTACTAACAGCTATGTGCTCATAGGCTCAAGAAGAATACATATCAATATCAAAATATCAGAATACACTAAGCCACATTTCAAACACTCAAAATCGTATCCACTGCAGAGCATGATGATTGGCGAGTCCTATACATGCTTTAGCAAAGGCTACTTGCGACAAGAAAAACTTGAACAATTCTGAGCGGATGACACAAGTTGAAGTCTCCTACAACTACCACCGAAGGATTTAGAGTTTTGTACATGCCACCAAATTGACACTAATCGAACTGTCAAGTTAAAACCTCAATAATTCAAGCACAGGTGTAACGGAATCTGATACAGGATGTGCACTATTTCAGTAAGAAAGTCCATGAATCAAGTCGGTTTAATAGTGTGTGTAACTGTGTACATATTACCAATTTACCTTTCGAAAAACCTCGGGTGTGAAAGAATACCTTTAAACTTCTAACTTGCACGTCCAAGTATTATATTTAAACTAATGCACCAAAATTGTAAACTAGGCCAAAACTTAAAAGCCAAAGTTGTATAATCAACTAATAAACTAATCACATTCAAAACTTAAAAGCCAAAACCTAAAAACCATTAATAAACTACACGCAAAGATTGAACATTTACGGAAAAACACTACAAACAAATGCACACACCATAATCACCATCCAAGGGGTGTTTAGACAAGCTTTTTAGAAACAGCTTCAGCAATTTCAAGGAAGCCCCGAAGAAGTAGCTTCAGCTTACTTAGCGTCTTAGCTGTTTTCCTCCTCGAAAAGCTCATATTCCTCATAAGCTTAATCCAAACACTTATGAAGCTCATTCTGACTCGGGAACGTGCTCGTTCTCCAATCACAGTAGTCTTGGCAACACAATAAGCTAATAAGCTATATCAGTGAAACAGGGATCGACAAATATCAATGATAATTACTTACTAGGTTAGGCAACTTTTTCCAAGTTAATCATTATCATCTCCCTTGTCCAAAAAAGTAGAGAAAGGAAGTCAGAAATCAAGAGACAGATATGGAGAGAGACTAAACCAAGAGAAAATTCCAAGATCTCATTCGTAGGATGCAAGTACACAGACTTGTGCAAGCAGAGATCGGGAGCTGTGGATGGATGATGAGCAAAAAACATGGAGATAGAAGCATAAGTCCCGTAACCAGAGGCTGAAAATATGATGTACACTTGTACATTTGACAACATCATATACTTGTATACCTCTCTTTTGGTTGTGAGTCTCTCCTTAGTCAGTAGTCTTGCGTGACATAGAGTAGAGAAGGGTGTGGCCTTACATACTCAATATTTAAAAACAAATTTGCCATTCATTTCTAACCCTAGCGGAGGCGTACATATAACGTCCACCCTTAATGTGTAATAACTTTTCTAAAAATCCTTAAAGTTCAGCAGGGACTAACTTGATCTAACACCTAACAGTGAAAGAAAAGTCATATGTTAGGACCTAACCCTTAAGGCTCTTGGAAGCCATAACCAAGGTAGACAGTTCATCACTTGCCTTGTTTCAAACTAAAAAAGTATAAATACTTGGTTCTGGTTATTACGAGTCTTGATATACTGATTAGCAGTTCGGACTTGGGAATCACTATGTACAGGAATATGAATGGGATTGGGGACAAGAAGAAAAGTCACGAGTTGAGAAGAAAAACAGTTGGATTTATTGAATAAAATGAAAAGGATGATAGTGTAAGAGGCCAAGTATTGTCCCACAAATGAGCTTTGTAAACCGAACCCCCTTTGTGGGTTTAAAGGACTCCATAAAATCATGGGTTTCATGCTCATTTCTAAACTCCATACATATCAACCATATACTTTTGATACGAATCATACCTATACCTCTCAGCCAAAAACCACCTCGAGTTCCTTCAAGAAACAGAATGTAACGGGTGCATGCCATTGATCTGTACTAGAGCGTCTTTTGAGATGAAATACTACTTAACAAAACTTCAAGTACAAGCTTAAAAATTGTATAAGAGTAAATTGAGCAACCAATACATAATGAAGTGTACAAGTCAATGTTTGGATAAACTACTATACTGTAAATTATGAAAAATTAATGAGCCTGAACAATCAAAAAAGATGGCACGCCTCACATCACACAAGAAAATCAGGTGTATTGAAAACGGTTCAGTTCTATCATTCAACTTTTAAGTAGATGCGCCTCTATATTCATGTTTCACCATCTGAAATTGGCATTTAATAATATCTAAAAGCATCACTGTTTAACTGTGATTCTGTACTCTTGCAACACAAAAAAAGACTATTCGTCAATTTCTAATATCGTTAAGTTACATTTCCGCCTGCACTACGCTAATTGTACAACACGCAACATCCATTTTTATCACAACCATATTCGCAAATTGACCAAACCACAAAACCGTAACCCCCTAACACAAATTTCCAAACCAACACATCACAATGAAAATTCCATAACTGTTCGTAACATTAACGGCCACAACCATAACTTAGTGGGTGTATGGATTAGCTTACTTGAACTTTGAAAAGCTCGTAAGCTCAATTTTCCGGCTTATAAACTTGTCAACTTAAGCTTACGAGCTAAAATAAGCCATAAGCTCATTAGCTGAAATAAGCAAAATGAGCTTATGAGCTTTATAAACCGATCAGCCAGCAAAATAAGCTAATCCAAACACCACCTAAAGCGACATACCAACACATTTGATGGCAATTCTATAACTTTTTTCCCCAAACAGGGGCGGTTTTGGGCCGGCGCATCATCAGCAACCGAGCCGGGCCCAACCCACTAAGGGCACTAAAATTTTTTATACCTATTATATGTAATAGGCCAAACCCACTTGCTTCTATTGTAGAAGTAATACTTTTGTTGCAAGAATGATTTTTGTTCGTATTTTTTGCTTTTCGTACTTGATTATTATGGTTTATGAATATTATAATATAGGGGCACTTTTTTTTTTTCGTGCCGGGCCTAATTTTTTTTTGACGTTCTCAGCACCGCCCCTGTCCCCAAAATACATAAATTAAACTTTTTAAGCTACTTGAACCCTAGCATAACAAATCATTGCAGATCCAAAAGGTAACAAGCAAATCTAGGGTTTGAAAGTCATGAATAACAAATCAAGAAAACAATAATGCAACATGGCTAATACTAGAGTAATAAATTAGGAATAAACGAAGAGAATATATGGAAAATTGAAGTGACTAACCATTGGTGCAGAGGTTGATCGCGATTGTTGAGATACAAAATTTAGGAGTGATTTAGAGAGAGAAAGTAAACCCTGATTTTATTTTATTTGGGGGTTTTTCCTCATCGGTCGCTAGCCTCTCCTCTTGTCATGTCTTTTAAAAATATCTTTATGACTTCTTGATTTTTATTAGCGAAAATTACCGAATTGGACATATCGGAAAAGGTTTTATAAAATGAGGAAAACTTTTTTGCCGTTTTTCCATTTACTCATTCGTTTCGTGACCTAGAAAGTGGGAGGGGCGAAATTCACGCGGCTCAACTCATAATGAGACGTGGTAATCTTGTCCGTTTTTTTATAACTGATGTCATTTCGGGATATGGCCCACACGAAACCCCCATTTGGGAGCGAAATGCTCTTGCGAAGACCCTAAATCTTGTATTCTTGTCGAATGACCCGAGATCTTATATGAATGACTGGTCGAAATTTGGCTCAGGCTACCGTGAAGATAACGGACTATACGAAAGATTTTGAATCGGTGGTTTCACACATTCAATCACACACTCTCATTAATACACATATTCACTCCCAAACTTTCTTAATGAGCTCCACAAGAATAATGATTTTATAGACCAATAATCTCGACAAAAGAGAAAACGACAAATAAAATGAAATTTACTATTTCATATAACAAAGTTAAATTCAGTTACAAAAGCCATCAAGACAACAAAAATGAACTTCCTTTAAAACATGTCAAATTCAATTACAAAAGCCATCAAGACAACAAAAATGCCGATTCAACGACTCAAAAAGCCCTGATACATACCAAGCATCCCAACTATCCACAAACAATATGTAATTCAATATTCATAAACATAAGGCCAAATGATCAACTTCCTTCAAGACACGCCAAAGTTAAAAGACAAGCAAAAGCCATCAAGGCACATAATGTTGAATAAACAAAAAGCCCTAACATGAACTAGGCATCAACAAAATTGTCTTCACAACAGTTAAGACTAGAAAACATCAAGACCTAGCTTCGGATGAAAAAGGAGCAAATGACAAGGGAACACATCCATGAGGCACAATCGCTCTCAGGTCATCAACAAATTTGGCATGATCGTAGGCCAAACCCTTCAACTCCTTTAGGTAAGCCCATTCGGTCCTGAAAAACCTCATAGTACTTTCACCGAGAATCCTCCTAGCATCCTCAGCCCCAACATTCAGCCTATCATTCTTAGTTATAGGAAGAGTTGGGTACTTGATTTTCATAGCATGAAAGAATGTAATAACGCCAATGTCCATACATACTCTTTGGACATTTCTGAAAGCCTTCATAAACTCTCCGGAGCAAAACAAGCGGCGAAGAAAGCCGGAGATATACTTGATAAGAGACTTCTTCTCTTCCAGCAAAATTGCTAAGCGAGATTCAAAACTCCTGGCATCTGCCTTGGCTTGAACAAGTTCAGACTCCAACTTGGAAACCTTTTCTTTCTCCTCATCTAAGAAATCTTGTGGGCGGCCAACTTATCTTTCAACAGGAAATTGGTGGGCCTCTGCCTAGGAAGAAATTCGGGCAGTCAGTTGACTCTTGACCAACTCAAGGCTATTCAATTTATCTTGCAACCGAAGGATGTCGTGGGCATATTGATTTTTGTTAAGAATAAGCACACCACTTTCATGCTCCAAAGCATGTAAGATTATGTGCATGATACAACGGAATTAAATATTGCCATTAATATATGATTATACGGAGTCACACACGATAGCTCGAGATTGCGGCTTTACATAATTATTGTAAATATGTAAATGGTCCAGTTATAGGAAATCACATAGGGCTTAATTAGTTGCACCAAATTAAGTAGGAATGGGCTTAAACCAAAACAAAAGGGGCCAAGTCCTTTGTGGAGCCCACTATACCCTTAGGGTTGTCGGGCCATACTTGGCTCACGTGTTTAAAAAAATATAGATATTATTAGATAATATATAAAAATAAATTTAAAAAAAAAAAAAAAAAAAAAAGTAAGAAATTAATTCTTTACTTTTTGTTATTAGTTTGAATTTAAATTTGACATTTATCTTCTAGAGAAGCATATAAATACAAGATGATAATTAGAAGTTTTAAAAATTCTTAATTTCGCAAAACCCTAGTCGTCCCCCTCCTCCGTGTGTTCGTCCGGCGTACCACTAACACCACATGAATTGTGGTTTTGGTTTTATATGATTGGAGTGTTCTTTTTCTTATATAGATCAATCGCTAACACGTTGTTGCAATCGTTCGAGAGCTAGTGTGCAATAACTGTAAAAGGATCTTGCTATTAGATCATTAGTGTCTGAGTTGATCTCCCACTCCGAGTAAAAGGTACGCAAGTGTTGTTGTATTTATTTTAATTAGTCATTAAAATGTATATGTATCTTTGGATATTGGAAAAGCTTGCAGGGTTTTTATCTTCCGTTGCATATTTATTTTGCTAATTGTTAAATTATTTTTAGAATTTATCCCAAATAGCCATTTGTGTAACAACTTATTATACGTTGGTGTATTATTTATTAGTGATGTTGTATTTCAGATGCGTAAAATAAATGTTTAAGCTTATAAATCTATTCTAATGGTTGTGTTACATGTCGTCATATGATCCGAAGAGCCACTTGTGTGGCAACTTATTCGGTGATATTAATACAAATAATGTCAAAAACGTTATTCACGTTATTCGGTCTTCTCGTGTTTTGATAATCACAAAATATAAAGACATGTTACATAAAGTTACGATTTATAAGTTTTTAATCGAGGAAACTCGTTTCTTCTACGTAGCTGCTTCAACATCACTTCAGCTGCTTCAACATCACTTCAGGTATTAACAAACTTTATACCGTCATTAGTTAAGTGATCAAAGAGTTTTATTTTCACCTAAACTTACATTTTTAAGTTTGACAAAACATTTTCACAAAAGTATTTTTATGTTTTTAAATAAATGTTTTATTAAGAAAATAAATTCAAATTCAAACTTTATAACAACTAGTTTTCCCCCCAAATCAGTTCAGCCTGAACCAGATAAGTTTTCACCACGTCAGGACAAAATGGGAGCGTTTTGTCTGGACGGTCCTTTAAATAGAAGGACGGTCCCTTAGTGATAAAGGACCGTCTGGTATTTACGAGACCGTCCATCTCCCACATGTCGTCTATAAATACTGAACTGTTACACTTCATAAAACAGACTTCCACACATACAAAACTTTCTGGTCTTTGCTCGTTTTAATCTTTGATCACTATAACATGTCGGTATATGTTTATAAGTGATTTCCTCTTCCGTTAAGTGCAAGAGAAGAACTCTCGACAACTATGAAGACTCGAGATGTTATAGGTGTCCACACACAAACGTAACAAGTGTTACGGTGATAGGTTATGTAAATAATGTCATTGTTTCCGACTTGTGTATGAGTCGAGGATGGGGATATTTGTGTGAACATGGATGGTGATGTAGATCCAAGAAGTCTTGTAACTAGAATAGTTCATGTATTTGATATGATGAGAGTGATGTCCTAAAGTGTAGGTTAGGACTTGTCGAGTCATTATGTAAAGACTTGGATCGGGTGATGATCCAAGTGTGTCAAGTGTGTGAAGGCTTGATTTGGGTGAAGAATCAAGTGAGTCGTGTGTGTAAAGGCTTGGTTCAGGTGAAGAACCAAGTATGTCAAATAAGTGAAGGCTTGGATCGGGTGAATATTCAAGTTGGACAAGAGTGCTTGTTCGTGTGGCCACGTGGGCCTTGGAGTAGATTGGTTCTAGCTACGATTAGAACTCGACATTATGCTTAGTGTCGTTAAGCCTTGTGTAAGCACGTGTACGGATTGCTCCGCCTGAAGGAGTGTGTTGATATAGTGATTGATAACTCTCGAGTGTGGTACTCGGGGAGTGGAGTAGGACGGAGAGTGAGCTTCGTGCCGAACCATTATAAATCGTCGCGTCTCTTGGTTGTGTTCTTTCCTTACTCTTTACTTTACTTGTTTATTTGTGTATGCTAGTAACCAAATTGATATCACATAACTAGTAGAATTCAACAAATTTGTAAATGAAAAATAACCGGACCTAAAACGGCTAAACGCTTTAGAAAATTAAAAACAAGTGGTGAAACTATTCAACCCCCCCCCCCCTTTCTAGTTTCTACAATTGGTATCAGAGCTTCGTTTATCAAGATCTTTAAAGTATACCGTACTTTAAAACTTGAATCGATCTATGGAATCAAAATGATATCTAGAATGGCGTTATTTGAATGAGCCACCATTTTTTGAAAATGAACATTTTGTCATTTGGAAAAATGAATTTGAAAGTTATGTGAAATCAACATATCATAATCTTTGGCATGTCATTTTAATTGATGATTTACAATCAATAAAAGGAAGTTTTGTCAATAAGTTTTTCATAAGAAATTCGTGCGAAATATTTGAAGCAAAAATCTTGATTTATGAATCTTTGCCGAAAATTGAGTTTGATAAAACAATTTTATGACAAATGGCAAATAGCATTTGGTAAAATGGTTTAAACATACATCAAATAAATGTTCAAGCCAAAGATGATGAAAATGTGATATTAGAAAAACACTTAGTTTAAGTGCAATCATATACTACTAGTTTGAATGTCTTCAGTGTAGGTAATGTTGCCGACAAGGATTTCTTAAGCAACCTAGTTGGTGTACCAATCTACGTGTTTTGATGTTATGATAATAAAGAAGATAAGACAATGTGCGGTTTAATGTGCAATGTGGATAGCTAGCTAAGAAGACAATACGCGCCATAAGTATGAAGACAATCTAATGGTTATCTCACCAAGCCAAGTGCATAACTTATTATAAGGTCAACTTGCCAAGTGATTATCATCTTGTCTTGCATCACCAACAACACATGCTTTGGTTATGTGTTATTAAGGATAACTAGAGGCCAAGGTAAGTTTTCTTACAACCTTGACTATCATGCTTACTATTTAAGTGTCTACTATATGATGATATGACTACGTGATTAGGTATTACTTGCTTATATGCTAGATGATGTTTGTATGCCAATACGTGCTAGATGCTTTGGGTGATTTAGACGTTTTGTCTAAATGCTTATCCTTATTTGGATTCAAGCAAATTATTTGGAAAAACAATGGTCTTACCACAACCATTGTTTATAGCAAATTTGGCGTCAATCAATCACTATAGACGATGCACACTTGCTTCACTCCTTGTTTGCTCTCTAGTTCTTGTTTATGACGTTTCTTGAAACTTACTTGATTGACTTCTAGCCTACCTCGATGCAAATCTCATCCATAAACCTCATTTAATTTTTCATTCCCTCTTTTCTTTTGTTTCGACTCGAAATCCACTCTTTATTCAAGCGTATCGAGTCTTTCACTTTTCTTATGTCTTGATTCCACTCCATACCCATTCCTTAGCCTACTCGTGCGTATTGAGTCATTTTCGTGTCTTAAAGTTCAAAGCATTATGTTTTAAACCCATCTAAAACCAAAAACTTTTCATACTAACCAAAACACCAAAAACCACGAGCTACTGGCGACGGTCCCTTAGCTCCTGGCGGTCCCATATCGATAAGGGACCGTCCAGGATTTTTAAGCCTACACCCCGTTTTTTAACTGTAGAATTTCTAGAACTAAACCAAACACCCCTCTTTGTTGCACAACTGACGAAACTCGACCCTAGCACCCCAAATCCTTACTCACCTAAAATCAAACTAATTCAAGGTTTTCAAAATCAAGATCATTAATCACCAATACTTACTAATCACTCCATTGTAAGTTAATTTATTTAATTTCATTCAATTATCTTGAATTAAATCTCTAGGGTTCATATGAACACAACATTAAAATTGGGGATTCTTGTATTTTTGCAAAATTAACAACAATTGAAGGTTAATCTTTATAATGTGTCACTAACAACACATAAATTAACAAGTTAATTAAACTAATTCGTGGGTTTTGAAAATGGGTCAAAAATGAGATTATTCCTAATTTGAATTTGTGGCTGTTAATATTGTTTAATCACGTAATAATAACGTAATTATGCATTGTTAATACATGTCAGAAACTTTTCATAACCATGCAACAAAATGAATCAGGAATTTTGAAATTAAAATGAATAATGGTATAAAAAGGGGTGCTTGGGATAAGTATTAAAACTATAGGCTAGCCAACTTAATGTTACTTTGTTTAAAATTTTTTTAGGAAAAACATGCCTAAACCAAACTGGGTTGATCACACAAAGACACGTAACTATATTCCCATCATTTCCACTGAGTACCCTTTACTTATTTCCCATAAACTTCAGGGACTTGAAAAACGTTGTATTCATGAGGGTCGAGTTGTTTATCCCGACTTTGAGGACTTCAATTATCTTGAGGCCGTGTTATTTTCTGCCAAACTAGAATGTCTTTACAAAATTAATGAGTTAAGTGTTCCTCGCTTTATCCTCGAATTCTATAGTCAGTTTAGGTTAAGAGCTGAGTCCATCAATGAACTCTACATTGAGTTTTTTATACAAGAAAAATGCTTCTCATACTCACTTCCTGATTTTGGTCACATCCTCAGTATTCCTACAACGGGGCCATGCTCATTCACTGATGAATGGAGCCTTGATGCTCTTGTCAGCAGCACCCATAGACGTGGGAAATATGCCACTATTCCCCCCACTCCAAATGAAATTAAAACTGCCATTCAAAAATCACGAACCTCGTCCCTTACTCGTACTCACAAGGGTAAGAAAATTCTCATTGAAGAAAACCAAATCCTTACAAAAGAAATTGAAAATCACCTCAAGGTCTTTGAGGAGATCATATGTGAAAACGCCTTTTGCCTAGGTGGTAATAGGGATCATCTTCTCGCATGTCTCGGTCACATGCTTTATTGTGTTGTCTCATCGACACCCTACAATCTAGCATTTTACATGGTCAGGAGAATGGAGTTTGTTACGAAAAGGGACAAGTTAAACCTACCCTATGGTATGCTTTTAACCCGTTTGTTCAATCATATCATGGATGAATTTCTGGAACTCAAATCGGAAAAGTACCTTATCCATGATCGTGTCATGTTCCCGCTTACTACCTACATTGAGCGTTAAGACAAGGTCTGATTCAGGGACGAAAAGGACCTTGTTTCTTGAGTCATCCTCCGATGATTCATCCTCTCATCACATAGATGATGATGAACACATTGGTAGTTCCAATGCTAATGCTTCTTCTTCATCCCAAACCCTCTTGAGTGCCCTTCCTCAACTCCCTCAAAATTTTGACTCTCAAGACCTATCGGTGATCACTATTTTAACTCAAATTCGGGATGAGCAAAGGAAAGGATTGAAGTCAATCAAGAATCTTCTAAAGAAAAAAAAGAAGTAGCTGATGTTATTTGAAGTGAACTCATTTCATGATTATGTGTAATGTACTTGATACAACTATGTTGATTTTCTTTTGCAAACTCTTAAGGAATGCTTAATTGTTGATTATGTTTGGATTTGGATTAGATTATGAGATGTTTAGTTGGTTTATAACATCTTTCATGGTTAAAAATTTTTTATGTTGTTTTGTGACAAATAGGATTGACTTGTATATGCAGGTTGCAGAAATGAGAAACTGGGCAAAATTATGCGAACTTACTGCCGGCGGTCCCTTATTGATCCGGCGGTCCTCCAGTGATAAGGGACCATCTGGGGTTTAAAGGACCGTCCCTGCGGGATCACGGATTTTTGCACTATTTTCTTCTTTCCAGCAATCCTAAACCTATTGCATGATTATCACCACCTTACCTTGTTTAGGTAAACATTCTTGAGTGCTTAAAACCTCCTAATGCATGCTTTGCCCAAACCATGACCATGCTTGATTATTTAAACCTTCTTCATCACCCTTAACCTCATCACAATCACCTTTCAATCCAACTTCATCACCTACAATGGCATCATCTTCCACTTCCTTGCCAACAACAAACAAATAACCCATAACACAACCATCAAACAAAAGGCCTAAGCTCAAAATCATTCGACCTCAAACCAATTTCATTGACCTCACACTCTATGAAACCACTTCATCTCCTAAGTCACCACCATCATCACCTCAAGCACCAAGTGCACCACTCAAAACACCATCCACCAATGGAACATATCACTCTTCATCAAAGACATCCTCTAGCTCAAAGACAACCACATCACCTTTCTAATCATTTGTCAAAAACTTGTCACCCTTGCTCACCCAATCTAGCTTGAGTTCTTTCACTCCATTTGTGAGCAATCAACCATCATCTCCCACTCACTCTATCTCATCACCAAGAAACCAGCAAACTCATCAACTCATACTACCACATCACCAAATGGGCCATTGGAAAACACTCCTCAAACTCCACCATCATCTCCAAATCTTAGAAATCCCGTTCCATACTACTTTGCTAACAACCACACTGTGGGGTGTGCGTGTTGTTACCATAACTTTCATCTCATTCATTATCTTCGAGATGAACTTCACATCATGTTTGGTCACATTGAGTATCCCATTGCTCAACAAAATGTGCAACCAACTCCCCTTGCTTCAATGCCACCATCGGCTCCACCTTCATCATCACCATAATCCACTCCACCCTCCGACGAGATATTCTCAAAAATCTAGTCATGAATAATCAAGTGGAAGTTGTGCTTTGGACCAAACATGCAATGGGAGATAACTTATTGTAGTAATTAATGATTAGTGTTGTTTTTTCTATGATGTGTTTGTCATGAAGTTTTTATGGTAGTCATTGTATGCTTCTCTTGGATAAAATGAATGAACGATAATGTTTTGAATTATGATAATTTGTTGTGATATTAGTCAAGGGTAAACATGAAAATGGACTAAAATTATCTAATCTTAAAAATGGGAAGTTACATAAATCACAACATATCTGCCAACCTGGACGCCTACTGCCGACGGTCCTTTAAATGGACTGGCGGTCCCCAAATCAATAAGGGACCGTCCCCCTATTTGCGGGACCGTCCCCAGTAGTGCTCAAAATTAGATTTTATCCCCTGTTTTTCTATCTGATTCCTGCACTACATAATTGATTTCACATCCATATCATCTTTCCATACCTTCATATATGTATATGCATGCATGTGCTTTGTTCTAACTCTGTTTTGTAGCACATCACCATAGCTCGATTCCTCGGTGCCCTCATTAAGGGGGAGCACTTAGCTAGGGGAGCTTGTATTTCGTAGATCATTCCAACGATTCTCTTTCAAGGATGTTCGTGTCTCCTATCCTCAACAACCACGACATACCTTTTTGATTCTACAAAAAGGGGGAGAAGTAACGGGAAAACTCATTAAAAAATTATCAACGCATAATTTTACCTAAAATGAGTTTATATTTTGTAATCATCAAAAAGGGGGAGATTGTTAATACAAATAATGTCAAAAACGTTATTCGCATTATTCGGTCTTCTCGTGTTTTGATAATCACAAAATATAAAGACATGTTACGTAAAGTTACGGTTTATAAATTTTTAATCGAGGAAACTCGTTTCTTTTACGTAGCTGCTTCAACATCACTTCAGGTATGAACAAACTTTATGCCGTCATTAGTTAAGTGATCAAAGAGTTTTATTTTCACCCAAACCTACATTTTTAAGTTTGACAAAACATTTTCACAAAAGTATTTTTGTGTTTTTAAAGAAATATTTTATTAAGAAAATAAATTCAAATTCAAACTTTATAACAGCTAGTTTTCCCCCCAAATCAGTTCAGCCTGAACCTGATAAGTTTTCACCACGTTAGGACAAAATGGGAGCGTTTTGTCTGGACGGTCCCTTAAATAAGAGGACGGTCCTTTGGTGATAAAGGACCGTCTGGTATTTATGGGACCATCCCTCTCCCACTTGTCGTCTATAAATACTGAACTGTTACACTTTAGAAAACAGACTTCCACACACACAAAACTTTATGGTCTCTCTTCATTTTAATATTTGATCACTATAACATGTCGGTATATGTTTATAAGTGACTTCCTCTTCCGTTAAGTGAAAGAGAAGAACTCTCGACAACTATGAAGACTCGAGATGTTATAGGTGTCCAT
The DNA here is from genome assembly GCA_030686995.1 of Artemisia argyi. Lineage (NCBI taxonomy): Eukaryota > Viridiplantae > Streptophyta > Magnoliopsida > Asterales > Asteraceae > Artemisia > Artemisia argyi. The sequence continues at coordinate 135,146,825 of CM060678.1, read as the reverse complement.
ACACAAACATAACAAGTGTTACTGTGATAGGTTCTGTAAATAATGTCATTGTTTCCGACTTGTGTGTGAGTCGAGGATGGGGATATTTGTGTGAACTTGGATGGTGATGTAGATCCAAGAAGTCTTGTAACTAGAATAGTTCATGTATTTGATATGATGAGAGTGATGTCCTAAAGTGTAGGTTAGGAATTGTCGAGTCATTATGTAAAGACTTGGATCGGGTGATGATCCAAGTGTGTCAAGTTTGTGAAGGCTTGATTTGGGTGAAGAATCAAGTGAGTCGTGTGTGTGAAGGCTTGGTTCAGGTGAAGAACCAAGTATGTCAAATAAGTGAAGGCTTGGATCGGGTGAAGATTCAAGTTGGACAAGAGTGCTTGTTCGTGTGGCCACGTGGGCTTTGGAGTAGATTGGTTCTAGCTACGATTAGAACTCGACATTATGCTTAGTGTCATTAAACCTTGTGTAAGCATGTGTACGGATTGCTCCGTCTGAAGGAGTGTGTTGATATAGTGATTGATAACTCTCGAGTGTGGTACTCAGGGAGTGGAGTAGGACGGAGAGTGAGCTTCGTGCTGAACCACTATAAATCGCCGCGTCTCTTGGTTGTGTTCTTTTCTTACTATTTACTTTACTTGTTTATTTGTGTATGCTAGTAACCAAGTTGATATCACATAACTAGAGGAATTCAACAAGTTTTTAAATGAAAATAACCAGACCTAAAATGGCTAAACGCTTTAAAAAATTAAAAAGAAGCGGTGAAACTATTAAACTCCCCTTCTAGTTTCTACAGGTGATGATGTGTTACATTAGTGATGTTGTATGCTTAAAATAAATCCTTACATGAATAAATCTATTGTACCATAAAATACGATATAAATTTCTATATTATATTAATAATATTACACTGTATTATATTACATCATAATAAATATTCATGTTACACTAGTATATTACTAGAAATAGTATGTTGGATATTAAATCATCTACTACTTTTCACTAGTATTTGTGTTTTATTGCATGTAATGCTATAATCTTTATTAGTATTTATTATATTGAAATTAAAGATTTATCAATAATACATACATTATAATATCAGAAAATTAATTTCGTCTATCTCAACTTCCAATATAAATATGCATATGACCATCCTAGACCAAAACTCATCTCCAATTTCAACTATTTTGTAGCTAAATTAGGGTTTTCAAAACTCCACATTTTTTTTTTTCTAAATTATCCATTTCAAGCGCAATCCTTTGTCACTTTTAAGCTTCTATTAATTTCATCAAAATTAATTTAAATAATTTAGTCTCTCAAACTTTTATTAAGATAAAATTGTCTTGAATTTTGCATCCATCAATTAGTCTATAACTACATATAATTTAGATGGCAAAATCTGTTGGATTGTATATAATAAACAAAAAAGATGTAACAATCAAGAGCAGAGATGGCGACGGGGCCGGGTTTGCGAGGAATGGTTGATACCATCCCCATCCCCGAAGTTCAATAGCTATTCCCATCCCCGTCCTATCCCCATCGGGGGTCACAGTTAGGTCCCCATTCCCGTCCCCGATGGGGAACGGGGATCTCCAATGAGGAATCGGGGATTTTTTCCCGTTACAAAGTTGACATATTTAATATATTTGTATAAACTATAAGGGAGGTTGAATAGTTTCACCATTTTAAGTACGTTTTTTTTAATTTTCTTTTTCATGTTTGATTTATAAAATGTTTTTCGATCCGAATCTTATGTGATATCAACACAACAATTAATTAAACACAATAATATGCAAGAAAGTAAAGATAAGGAAAAAAATGATCAAATCAGGACACAGAGATTTATAGTGGTTCAGCTACGAAGCTCACTCTTCGCCCTAATCCACTCTTCGAGTCTCACACTAGATAGTTTCACAAACATTATATCAACACGCTCCCTTATGACGGAACAAACCGTACAACAAAGCTTACACAAGGTTTAACAACACTAAGCGGAATGTCGAGTCCTAATCCTAGCTAGAACCAATCTACACCAAAGCCCATGTGGCTACACAACTCGAACCAACACGATGGTACGAATCACCACAATAGACAATTTCGAGCTTGCACTCAAGTCAGATTACACACAAGAATTAAGATATAAAGAATGGAGGTTGAGGAGAGATTCATAACAACGGCTTGAGAGGTGAAGGACTTTTCTTCAACTCTTCGTTTCTTGACGAATACAAGTTTTCTTCTCTTTCAATTGGAGGGAGGATAGATGTGATCACTTGTAAACAACTCAGAACCTGTTATTGTGATCAAAGAATATTATTTAGAGTGGATTTATAAGACATAAATTTTAATTAGGGGTGGCAATTCAGGTCGGGTTCAGGTTCGGGTTAGCGGGTTCGCGGGTCAGAAACCTTCAACCCATACCTGACCTGTTTATATAAACGGGTTAGTAATCTCAACCCTAACCTGATGACTTATAACCTGAACTGACCCACATAACCCGTTTAATTAATCGGCTCAAACAAGTTAACAGGTTAGTCAGGTCAAACGGGTTAACGTGATCAACCTTTTCAAACGTATATGCAAAAGTGCAAGATATCAAAAGTTCAAAACATGCTGCAAATATTATCATGCTACGTTAACCAATGAAACTTAGGTTCAAAACATGCTTCAAAGAGCATACTATAACCAAATTACATAAACTAGTTAACATAAGCTGAAATACTACAAAGTTCTTAACAAAATACCACACAACACCATAAGCTGAAATACATTAAACATTAAGAATCAAACATCATTCTCAAACCAAAGTATCCAAAAGACCAATTCACCACATTGCCATACTTCTTCGACCATCATTCTTCATCTTTATTGATATCCAATGTCATGATATTTTTAGTTACCTCTTCAAGATCACCATGTGACACCGATAATTGAGCATAAGTTCTCAATTACAATGCAAGCAGATGAAGTAACAATAGACTTATGCGATTCAGAAAACATAACAGTAGACTAATCCTTTAGCCTTGTCACTGTTTGTAACGTTGTTAATTTATTTTCACATAATGTATCAGTTTTAAATATTAAACAAAAGGGAGATTTTCACATAATGTATCAATGTGATGTTATATGAATGAGGCGTTTAAAAGGATTCATTCAACAAACAAAAGAAGTTAGAGTTATATCACCTTTTTATGAAAATAGCCAATCCCTAGTGCATATCAAAGCTTCGACAGTAGGAGGCTTCATTGAACTTCGATATTGATCCAAAAATCTTCCACCAAGGCTAAAAGCCGACTTGGATGCAATTATTGAAACAGGAACACAAAGTGTTGGGAATTATACTAACAGTTACCACGGCTAGTGAAGACATTACAACTGCTGAAGAATGTACTTGCAGTGGAAACTCATTACCACTGCAAGAACATATATTACCACTGATGTTTAGATAACTGTTAGGAAACGTGTTTAGATAAATATAGAATAGATCTTGTGTATATCTTATTCTATTAGCATTATATTTATCTTGTAGAAGAGGATTCCTTGTGCTATAAAAGGAGATCCTAGGTTAAAGGTTAGATATACGTTTCTAGAGCTTCAAGGTGTAACCCTAGTGATATCAAGATCACTCGTATTATTATCATTAATAATATTGGAGCTAATCGTTTGTTACATACACTGTTCTTATTCATATACAATTGTCTCACTCATAATCAAACTTCTAAGTGTTACTAAGTAGATTCCGCATACTTAGTGATATAACTCAAAGTATCAATCTAACACAGTTTAAGGTGTTTAGATCCATCAAGTGGTATCAGAGCCAGACTTTGATACTTTGATTTAGAATACTCTAGTTCACTCAGAAGAATCAAATGGAGACATAAACCAGTCAATCAAACATTGCTGCTAAGCTTCCAAAGCTTAAGTTGAATGACTATGAGATGTGGAGGCTAATGATCGAACAATTCTTTATGGTCCAAGACTATACACTCTGGGAGATCATTATGGTTGGAAATTCCTTCAAACCAAGTTCTACTTCAGATATGGTTGGTGGCAAGGAAGTAATAAAGGTTAACACTGGACCTGTTACTAATGATGAAAGACTTCAGATGAAGAATGATCTGGAGGCCAGAGGTTTGTTGCTGATGACACTTCCCAGAGATCAAGTTCTAGCTTTTAGCAAGTACAAGACTGCAAAGACTCTTTTTGAGGAGATCTGTAATGTTTTTGGTGGTAATGATTCCACCAAGAAGACTCAAAAGACCCTGCTGAAACAGACTTTTGAAAACTTTGGTTCAACAAGTAATGAATCTATTGATAGCATTTTCACAAGGCTACAAAAGATTGTTACTCAACTCACTGTTTTTGGAATTGAGGTGGAAAGGGAATACCTTAATCTAAAGTTCTTAAGAAGTTTACCCTCTGAGTTTGGAACCAATGTTGCTGTATGGGAAGATAAGCCAGACTTGGAGACTATGAAACTTAATGATTTGTACAATAACTTCAAGGTTATTGAACAAAGACTGAAGAAAGCTGGCAAATTAAGCACAAGTTCAGGTAGTGTAGCACTTGTATCATCATCTGTTGATGATAGTTCAGATGAAGAAAGTGATAGTGATGATGACAGTGCTAACACTGTTGTTTCCACTAGTAGTGGAAGTGTTTCCACTGGTAGTTCAAAAAGGCAGATTGCAGGACTTAGTGATTCTACCTTCTATGCCTTTATATCAAGTCAAGTGGGTGGTTCAATCCTCAATCACGAGGATTTGGATCAAATTGATGAGGACGATATGGAGGAGATGGACATTAAATAGCAGGTGGCATTACTAAGCTTAAGAACAAAGAAGTGTTGGAAGAAGACTGGAAGAAAGATTAACATCAGTGGCAATGAAACAGTAGGTTTTGACAAATAGAAGGTGGAGTGCTATAATTGTCATAAGAAGGGGCACTTTGCCAGGGAGTGCAGGAAACCAAGGAAATCTGACAACAGATCAACTTGGTATAAGAAGGACAAGAAGAAAGAACCTAGGCAATTTGGTAGTGTACAGAAGTAGGTCACCAACTCCTAGGGGTAATATGAGGAGTTGGAATCATGTTAAATCTAGGCAATTTGGTAGTGATTTTGTGTTCAATAACAAACCCTGTCATATATGTGGTAGCTTTGACCATTTGTCTTATAGTTGTACCTACCAATTGGGTAGAAGGGAAGTGTTTGGGAATACTAGGGTGAATGGCCACAATGATAATAACTTAACTCACCCAAATCCTCTTAGCAAGATGATTCCCAGGTCTGTTTTGCTTAACTCTGGCATTAAACCAATTCCACTGCTAAACCAGCAGTCTCCACTGCTAGGCCAGCAGTTGCCACTGCCAGAAATAAAAACAGAATTTACCCTAAGTCCCCTGTTACTAATTTTGTTAAAACTAATCAAACAGGGAAAAAGACCAATTTTGAAAAGAAAGTTTACAATAATCACAAGTGGGTACCCAAAATTTCAAAACCAGCAGTTTCCACTGCAAGGCCAAAGGTTTCCACTGGTGGGTCTGTGAACAATAAAAGGGTAAATATGGGAAATGCTGTTAAGGCCTCAGCACGTTGGGAATGAAAACCAAAATGAACCATCACCTCAAACAATCCCAATGGTGTATCAATGACCTTTGACAGATACAACTATATTGATACACGAGGCAGATCCAAGTCATTTGTGGCTTGGGTCCCCAAAAGGAACTAACTCATTTATTTTGTGTGCAGGAACATTCAAAGACTACAAATGATCAAGGATACTCGGACAGTGGATGTTCCAGGCACATGACTGGCAATAAGTCCTATCTTTCAGACTTTCAACCTTATGATGGACAATTTGTCAGCTTTGGAGGAGGAATTGGTGGCAAAGTTTCTAGCAAAGGAACAATTAAGGCTGGAAACATAGACTTTGAAGATGTGTAATATGTGAAAGAACTCAAGTACAACCTTTTTAGTGTGTCACAAATGTGTGACAAGAAACATAGAGTTCTATTCACAGAAGATGAATGCTATATCTTATCTAAGGATTATAAGCTCCCTGATGAAAGTGACATTTTGCTTAAAATCCCTAGAAAAGGTAATCTGTAAGCATTGACATGAAGAACATAGTGGCTAATAATGATGTTACTTGCTTGCTTGCAAAAGCCACTTTGGATGAATCAATGCTTTGGCACAGAAGACTTGGTCATATTAACTTCAAGACCATCAACAAGATTGTGAAAGATGGACTTGTCAGAGGTCTACCTGAGAAAAGATTTGAAAATGACCAAACTTGTGTTGCCTGTCTCAAAGGAAAGCAACACATAGCTTCATGAAAGACCAAAGCATTCAATTCTATTGATCATCCACTCTTTATGCTGCATATGGACTTGTTTGGTCCTACTTCTGTGAGCAACATCAATTTGAAGAAGTATTGTCTTGTTGTGACTGATGATTTTAGTAGATTCACATGGGTTTTCTTTTTAAGAACCAAGGATGAAACCACTGGCATCCTTAAGACATTCATCACTGAAGTTGAAAATCAATTTGAAAAGAAAATCAAGATCATCAGGTGTGACAATGGGACAGAGTTCAAGAATAAAGTTATGGATGATTTTTGCAGAGACAAAGGTATTAAAAGAGAATTTAGTGTTGCAAGAACTCCTCAACAAAATGGAGTTGCAGAAAGAAGAAACAGAACACTAATTGAGGCTGCTAGAACCATGTTAGCTGACTCAAAGCTTCCAGTGACTTTTTGGGATGAAGCAGTTAACACTGCTTGTTACATACAGAACAGGGTTTTAGTGGTCAAAACAAAGAACAAGACACCTTATGAGTTATTCAGAGGAAGACCTCCTACTTTGGAGTTTATGAGGCCATTTGGGTGTCATGTTACTATTCTCAATACCATTGATCATCTGGGTAAATTTGAAGAAAAGTTTGATGAAGGTTTCTTTGTTGGATACTCTATGGTTAGCAAGGCTTTTAGAGTCTATAACTTAAGAACAAAGAAGATTGAAGAGATTTTGCATGTTGAGTTTCTTGAAAATAAAGCAAACACGGCAGGTTCAGGACCAGATTGGCTATTTGATCTTGAAAGATTATCCAATACAATGAATTATGTACCTCTTACTTCAAGTACAGGAGACAAAGAACTTGAAGATTCAGAAGAATTCATTGATGAAGATGAAGCTTGCAAAGATGATGAAGATCAAATTGTTATGCCACTTTGGGACTTTGTTGACAATTCTGAAAAGTCAAGTGATGCAATTCCCACTAGCAATGGTGACTCAATTCCCACTGCTACACCAGAAGTTTCCACTGACAGCCCAAATGTGGAACATACTTCTCAGGAATCACCAAGTGATGATGTAGAACTCACTAACATGCCTACAACATATGATATTCCTAGCACATCACATACTTCAATTCACAAAGTGCATCCACTTAATAATGTTATTGGTGAACTTCAATCAGGTGTGAGGACTAGAAGACAGACAAAGAAAGATGATATTCATGGGTTCATAAGTGAAGTGTATGAGTTCAAGAAACATAAAAGGAAGAATGAATGTTTGTTTTTCTGTTTTCTTTCACAAGTGGAGCCTAAGAATGTTTCTATAGCTCTAGAAGAATCTAGCTGGGTTGAAGCAATGCAAGAAGAGTTATTGCAGTTTAAACTTCAAAAGGTTTGGGTTCTTTGTGACTTGCCTGATGGTATGAAGGTCATTGGTACTAAATGGGTTTTCAGAAACAAGAAAGATGAAAGAGGTATTGTAATCAGGAACAAAGCTAGATTGGTTGCTCAAGGATACACTCAAGAGGAGGGTATTGATTATGAAGAAGTTTTTGCTCCTGTTGCAAGGATTAAGGCTATTATATTGTTTTTATCCTATGCATCATTTATGTGCTTTACTGTCTATCAAATGGATGTTAAGAGTGCCTTTCTGTATGGTACTATTGATGAGGAGGTATATGTCTCTCAACCTCCAGGTTTGAAGATCCTCAACACCCAAATAAAGTGTATAAAGTGGTTAAGGCTCTTTATGGCTTACATCAGGCTCCAAGGAAGTGGTATGAAACATTAGCTAATTATTTGTTGAACAATGGGTTTCATAGAGGTAAGATTGATCAAACTTTGTTCATCAAGAAAGACAAGGGTGATATTCTACTTGTTCAAGTATATGTTGATGATATTATCTTTGGGTCTACTAAATAAGAGATGTGCAAAGAGTTTGAAAAGCTGATGAAAGATGAATTTCAAATGAGTTCTATGGGAGAACTTACATTCTTTTTGGGGCTACAAGTACAACAGAGTAAAGAAGGCATATTTATCAGTCAAGACAAATATGTGACTGAGATCATTAGGAAGTTCAAGTTTACTGATGCAAAACCTTCAAATACTCCTGCTGACAAGACCACTCAACTATTGTTGAAGAATGCTAGTGGTGCTAATGTTGATGTTCACACTTACAGATTGTAACAAAATAAATGCATGTGAGTCCTAAAATGTGAAATAGCTCTTATACACTTGCCATGAGGTTTTACGACGAAATAAATGCATGTGAGTCCTAAAATGTGAAATAGCTCTTATACACTTGCCATGAGGTTTTACGACGAAAGATATAATTAAATAAAAGTTTCGACGAAAAATAATCAATTATTAGTAATCATATATATTTGTTTTTATTGAGTTTTGGGACGTTATAATGAATTCAATTATCGACGATTTTATAGGATTTAAACTCCTAGGTGTAATGTGCCGTGAGACAGTAAGATCTTTTCAAAAGTTTCTTATTATATTACCTTGAAGTGCGTGAAATATAAACATGAATGCCGTTGAAAGTTATATATCATGAGCGCAGAAAATTATCCACTAGTTTTTCGTAAATTCAAATATCCATAACTTACTCATTTTAAGTCCATTTTTACTCGTTCAAGTCTCCAAATTTAGCTATTAATGTCTATGTTCATAATACAAAGGCTAAGTCTCCAAATTTAGCTTTAAAATACTGATTATATGCACGATTACTCGTTTAGTTAATTATAAAGCCCTTATAAACATGACCTGAAACTTTGCCAAACAATTTTTTTTACCAATCTTATGTCGTATGACCGATTGTAACAATTTTGTAATCGATCTTGTAATCCTAAACCTTAGATATTATTGTTGACAAGTAATTAAGTAGATACAAATTCTTAAAAAATAAAAATATTAATTAATTCAAAAATAAAATAAACCAATAAAAATCCGATTACGCAAAGTAAATAAATTCAGTTACGAAATTTGAGTATCAAAAAACGTGACACCCTCAAAAACTAACAAAAATTACCACGCGGGAAAAACCAATTACTCAAAAACAAACACAAACCCAAAAATTACCACGCGGGAGAAACCAAAAACTCAAAAACTAACACAAAATTCAAAATTTTCACAACCCACTCCCATTGGTCCATCCCCAATCACACGGATCACCCCAAACCAATTCTCCACCGTCAGATCCCCCTTAATCCAACGCCTCAAACCACCCCACTCCCCTCCTTTCATTTCCCATCCCACTATATAACCCTCTCACCCATAACCCATCCAAATCACACACACTCATTTCACATTCAAAAACACACACAAAAAGCAAATCAAATCAAAAAAATGGATGCAACAAAATCAAAGAAGGGAGCCGGTGGACGTAAGGGAGGCGGTCCAAGGAAGAAGTCGGTGACCCGGTCTGTGAAAGCCGGACTCCAGTTTCCGGTCGGGAGAATTGGAAGGTATTTGAAGAATGGAAGGTATGCTAAGAGGGTTGGTACTGGTGCTCCGGTTTATCTTGCTGCTGTCCTTGAGTACCTTGCTGCTGAAGTAAGTCTGATTAACAATTTCATTTGAATATAGGGTTTCTATTGAAAAAATTAGGGCTTTTTTGAAATGAGGTTGAAATTTGGGGGTTTTTGTCTTGGTTGGTTTGTTTTGATGTGAATTTTGGATTAGTGTGATTAATTTTTTGATTTAGGTTAAAATGAGAAAATTAGGGTTTCTTAATTTAATATGAAATTTGGGCGTTTTTGTTTATAGTTATTGGGTTTGATGTGGATTCTCAAGTTTAGTGTAATTAATTGTTGAATCTAGGTTAAAATGTGGAAGATTGGGATTTTATGAAATGTAATTAGGGTTTCTTGAAATTTAGGGTTTCATTATGTCAAAATGTGAAAAAATTAGGGTTTTATTAAAACTAATCCTTAATTTGTTTCTTTTGTGGCATTTAAGGTTTTTTAATGAGATAAATTAGGGTTTCTTGAAATTTAGGTTTAAAATGAGACAAATTTAAGGTTTTATTAGGCCAAGATTTGAAATCAATTATGGTTATTACGTATGATTGACTAAATGTCGGTGTGTTTGGAAACAGGTTTTGGAATTGGCTGGAAACGCTGCAAGGGACAACAAGAAGTCAAGGATCATCCCAAGGCACGTTCTATTGGCAATCAGGAACGATGACGAGCTTGGAAAGCTGTTGTCTGGAGTGACTATTGCACATGGTGGAGTGCTTCCCAACATTAACCCAGTCTTGTTGCCAAAGAAGACTGCAGCAAAGGAACCCAAGTCACCATCTAAAGGAAAGTCTCCAAAGAAAGCTAAAGCTGCAGCTGTTGCCACTGAGTAGATGGGCAGTGTTTTGGGTTGTGGGTGTTGATGGGTTGTTTGTAATTTGTAGTTAATGAATGATTATGTGGTCAGTTGTTTGTTTAGGTTGTTATGGTTATTATGTGTTGTTTATCGATGGTTATTAATGAAGAAACCTCTTGTTTCAGTATCTTCTTTTGTTATTCAATTTGCTTGAATTATGCTTATTTGATCTGTTTCTGATTTCTATACATTGTGCTTGTGAGGTAATTTATTACATCTGTAAAGAGAATAAACTTTTATCTAGTGTTATTTTAATTGTATTTGACAAGTGATATTATTTAACAGTGCCATAGTTGTCTTGTGGTGCTTTTGTCTTTGTAGTGTCTATAAAAGTGGAACTTTAGACCACTATTTGGAATTAGAGGTTGAATTGTGAAAATAATGAAGTATTAGTGTGTTTGAATCTGTTGACCTCCCTATGTTGATATAAAAGTGGAACTTTAGACCCTTTCGTTTATTTTGTCTGTCAATAAACTTGTTTCGGCTGGTTAATGTTTGTCCAACACATTTAATTATGGTAGATTCATACAAGAACTCTAAAGTGTAGCCATCTGTTGTATTTCACAGTTACTGTTTCATCCGTTTAATATATGGACCTAGTTAACGATTCCAGGTAAGTTCAACACAAAATAAGAAAAAACAGCGTGTAAACTGAAAATTTCTTTGCAACTATTCAATTATAGAGCATGGGAGTTGTAACTAATGACAGTACCAGCATATATACATGTGAAAATGCTGATATAAATGTTCAACGTTTAAGATATGGACCTAGTGAAAGTAATAAAGTCGCTGGTTTTGGATATTTAAAAATGCCTTGATTCATACAAGATATCTACAAATTTTATAAGGTTATAAAGTGGCAGACTTCGTACAAGCTTTTACATGCAAGAAAAAAACCGCAAGACATGGGATCGTAAAAGCTTAATTAAGTTTATAGTAAGAAACTAAAAACATTGGGTTATATTATGCTGTATTGCAAATTTTGCTTAAATTCTGGCAAATATCAGACACAAAAAACATGCTTCTGAAAGGAAATGGCCATTTCATGCCATAAAGAGGATATGTCTTTTTAGCTGAAGATGATACAAGTAGATTTTAAACAAAAACATAAGTTTAGACTTAAAAAAAAAAAAAAAAAAAAAAAAGAAAAAAGAAAAAAGAAACCCCTTAGAAAGATTTGTTGGTATAATAGTTTAATTGATTGTCGTTCTAGCTAATACATGATATCTTCAAAGATCCAACAAGATGATTTGCAGGAATTCTTCACCTAGACACACATTTCACTCTAAAACTTGACACTTGCTAGGTAATGTTATTCAGGAGTGCCAACATTCTCTGTAGGTGTTTCCGTCTTGGCAAACTCAGCGAAAACCAATCTGCCATCCACGATCTGCGCAGTAAATGCGAAAAGGATCAGGTCAGGTAATCTTTATCAACCATAATGTCAACAGAAAACTAAGAACTTTTACTATCTTGAAGGTTTCTCTATTCCTAATTGTACAAGGTTTTCATGTCTATCAATGTCAAGAATCAGTCTGTATGCATTATAAAGGGTCAATATGCAGCAGTATAGCAAAAGTTTAAGCAAAACTGAAAAACCATTAAATAACTTGTTATCCTTCTGTTTGTCAATGTCAGCCTTAGCTTGGATTGCACACCTAAATTCGTCATAGAAATTCGTTGGATTGGTAGAAGAAATGCACCATTGCTATTTTATTTGTGTGCTTCTTTTAAATTACAACAGTACAAGATATAACGACAGATGCCCAAATAATCGCATTAATTTCGATATAATCTGACAAATGAGCTAAACGAGAGTTCTAGATTCAAGTAATGACTTGTTTGACCTTAAAAGTCAAAAGACAAATGAAGTAAGCATCTAGCTGGCTTGAAAATAGCTTGTATAAAACAATAATTGCCACAAAAGAAGACAAAAATAGTATTTCCAACCATTGTATTAGCAATTAGCATTTCATTTTCAGACTGCAATATTTGTTTTATAAAATTGTTAGCAGTAAAGAGTATATTCCAAAAAGATGAATTATGCAGCGGTTTAGAAGTTTTAACTAATGACAAAATCAACAAATAGACAACTGAAAATACTGATACATTAAAGCAGAACGTATATATGCTCTACGGTTGATGAAATCCTATGCGCATTCATATCTCATACAACTTCCTGGTCAAGCAAAGCTAATGATATCTAATATCCTCTACGGTTGATGAAATCCTATGCGAATTCATATCCCATACAACTTCCTGATCAAGCAAAGCTAATGATATCTAAGTATATGATTTCAAACAATTCAAGCATGTAAACCGTAAGAAGATAGCTAGCATCAGTTCCTATTCGCTATTTGTGTAATTGGGATGGACTATGGATTAACCTCTTCAAAAGGTAAAATGAATTTCGGCATAGGAATGTAAAAGGTTCCCCTTAAGGTTATATGAGTGTTGTAGTTTGCATAAGCTTTTTCACAAGACTCCTAAAGTCACACAGTGAAAGTAGGAACAGAAAACTATTAATTCCCCTTATCATGTTAAGGGACATAGCCTGAAGATTTAGTTCATTCCATATTTCCATCTCCATAAAGGGAAGAATAACAATGAGCTTCTGCATGTAATGAAAAGAGTCGGTCTAAAAATAAAATAAAATCAAGACTTGTGTGCTTTTGCTCAGAAAGAAATGAACAAGCTTACTGATTTAAGCCACATCAACGAACCCACAAGACTTTATTCATAGAAGGCCACACAGCTTAAAAAAGTTTTTGGTAAAATTTTATCATAATATACTGAATTTTTGTGGAAGAACGTGTTGAAGAAAATGGGCGTTTCATTTCAAAAAGAGCATTGGCTTCACAAGGTGACAATGATAAATAGAAGAAAGTTGGTCTATAGACAAATACTATATAAAATTTGTGACAGTGATAGAAAGATTCATGAGGATTCAATTCTTCCTCACATATTTCACAGAAGTATTCACTCTTATGGTTCTCAATTGGGAGGTAACTCAAGCTCAACGGAGGTTTGTCATACTTGCGCTTCAGAATGTTGTGAGTCTGATCTGGCAATGGTAGATGGAGAAGATCAGGATAGTCTGCATCCTCATAGTTTTTAACGAGTATACCAGAACCTGAAAATGAAATAACATGCGTGGTTATTATATCTTATATGAATAATCGTTCAATTGCTAGATAGTTAATAAGGAATACTAATCTAATTACTTGAAGAAATCGTAGAATAACTTACCAGTACTAGACAAGATGGACATGAATGGTTCTCTTCTTGATGTCGCACAATCCAAATGGGCATAGTACTGCCTTTATCACAACAACTGAATTAATAGACCGTCTCGTATTTCCAAGAGTGTGGAGATGAAACATAACGCCTCATGAGCTGTTCAAGTTCTTACAAAAATTGTAGTCAATCGCATACTTACATTCGAGACACTTAAATATCATCTTGTACCGCAATCGGTTACCACACATACTGCATTCACAATCACTTGGTGTCCCTTGAGTGAAAGAGAGAGGATGTTGGTGACCGGGTGTCTTATGAATGTTCCCAAACTTCACATTCACAAACTTGTAGATGCTGTTAAACATTATACTGGATTCCCTATCTGACATATCGGACCGAAGTATTAACGGAGCACAAGCAGAATGCACCGACTGAACACACTTGTGACAGTGATAGAAAGAACTATGAGGATTCAATTTTTCCTCACATATTTCACAAAAGTATTCACTCTTGTGGTTCTCAATTGGGAGGTAACTTAAGCTCATGGGATGTTTGTCATACTTCTGCCGTATTGTCTCAGGCAATAACAAAGCACACCGGGGATGTATAAATATCTTGTCACAAATGCTGCAACTGAATGAAAAACGACCCTTGTATATATATGTGCGACATATATGACATCTCCCGCCATATTTAACTAATTTAACTCTTGAAAGAAGGTGGTTTGGGTGTGCTTTATGTGTGATATTTTCAGGAATAAACCCCACAATTAACATCTACACAGTAATCACATTTGACACAACCATATGCAAATCCATTGCAAGGTAATTGGCAAATACCACAATAAAATATGCTGAAAAATGCACCAGGGACATTTGGCATAAGAAAAAGGGTATGTTGTGGGTGTCCTGGGTGGTTCTCTACTCTTGTTGGCAGTCGGGTGCACCACTCATGTAGAGCAAAGTTGCAACTCTGAGCACACTTATAATATGGCATTGACATTATTGGTCTCAAACATGCGTTGATGCAACAGGAATGCTTCTATTGTTGAAGAGGTTGACCCTATGCCTACGGTTTTTGTATCAACTAAAATTACCTGGTGTTGATGTTTGATATGTTGTAGGTTTACCTCATCCGTTTCAAAGGTTCTAGGTTCATTGTTTTTGAAAAATAAATGCTTCAGAATGTTGTGAGTCTGATCTGGGAATGGTAGATGGAGAAGATCAGAATAGTCTGCATCCTCATAGTTTTTAACGAGTCTACCAGAACCTGAAAATGGAATAACATGCATGGTTATTATATCTTATATGAATAATCGTTCAATTTCTAGATAGTTAATAATGAATACTAATCTAATTACTTGAAGAAACCATAGAATAACTTACCAGTACTAAACAAGATGGACATGAATGGTTCTCTTCTTGATGTTGCACAATCCACATGGGCATAGTACATACATTTCTCGCATTTGTAACTCCAAAGACTAGCCTTGTAGCGAAAATCATCATTGCATACTCTACATCTTGGGTGATATTTAGCTTTCTGGTCTGGTTTTGGGAAGGAATATGAAATGGTGAGTGGATGAGGATGGTAGAAAGCATCATCTGTTGTCTTTTGAATTAACAGTTTTTTTGGTAAGAAAGCACAATCATTGTGTATTGTGAAGTTAGAACAAGTTGTACACTGATAGAAGATCCCTTTATGCTCCTTCCCGCAAGCGTTACAAAAACACAAAATGGGTGTGGATATAGCACACACTAGTAAGTGTTGGTGGCTTGGGTGATAGATGCTCTTTTTTTCCATTTCCACTGCACATTTTACATCAATTGCAACAAGATATTCGGTACAATGGTAAGATACCACATTAGCGTTGATTGTGCTTTGACAATTCTGGCATTGATTTCTATTGTAACGTGTAGTGAGGTGAAGAGGAAGTGGGTGTGATGTGTGTTTGAAAATTGGGGGCAACTCTGCACAGAATTTGTGAAGCAAGAAATCACATGAATCTAAAGTACATTTATAGTAATACCTATTGTACACAGTGATGTCTTGGTGGCACCAGTTACATGGACGCCGAAATTCATCTTCAATAATCAAGTCATCGTCATCGTCATCAGATTCTTCTTCCCATACGTCTACAATCTTTGGCGGCTGCAAATCAACGATCTCCAGTGGATGCTCATGTTTTAAGATCTTCATTATTATAGCTATATTTGTACTGTATGTTTTAAGATATAGTGTTCGTTGAGCTCATATACTACTACTTATAGTGAGAAATAACAAGATGTATGATACTCCGCTTGCAAACCAATTCATGAAATTGAGAGCATCTTCTTTTACTTTTTCTTTTTTTATCTTTATGTTATTACAAGTTTGTTTTATTCTTATAAAACTGTGTTTTACAAGTCATTCCTCAAATTCAATGTTTCCATACAACTAATGTGTGCCTTTGCTTGTTTGTTTTAATTTAGTCTCTTCATGTTTTTTAAGAAAAAGAAAAGACGAAATGGAGTGTTTTACAATTAATATATCATGAAATTGAGGGCATCTTTTTTTTTCTTTTCATTTTTTACCTTTATGTTCTTACAAGTTTGTTTTATTCTTGTAAAAGTGTGTTTTACAAGTCATTTTTCAAATTCATTTTTTCAATAGAACTAATGTATGCCTTTATTTGTTTGTTTTAATTTAGTCTCTTCATTTTTTTTAAGAAAAAGAAAAGACGAAATAAAGTGCTTTACAATTAACATATCATGAAATTAAGGGCATCTTCTTTTTCTTTTCATCTTTTATCTTTATGTTCTTACAAGTTTGTTTTATTCTTATAAAAGTGTGTTTTACAAGTCATTCTTCAAATTCATTTTTTCTATAGAACTAATGTGTGCCTTTATTTGTTTGTTTTAATTTAGTCTCTTCATTTTTTTTAAGAAAAGAAAAGACGAAATAAAGTGCTTACAATTAACATATCATGAAATTAAGGGCATCTTCTTTTTCTTTTCATCTTTTACCTTTATGTTCTTACAAATTTGTTTTATTCTTATAAAACTGTGTTTTACAAGTCATTCCTCAAATTCAATGTTTCCATACAACTAATGTGTGCCTTTTGTTTGTTTGTTTTAATTTAGTCTCTTCGTATTTTTAAGGGGGGGGGGGGGGGGGGGGGTTGGGGAAGACGAAATGAAGTGCTTTACAATTAACATATCATGCAATTAAGGGCGTCTTCTTTTTCTTTTCATTTTTTACCTTTTTGTTCTTACAAGTTTTGTTTTATTCTTATAAAAACTGTGTTTTACAAGTCATTCATCAAATTCAATGTTTCCATACAACTAATGTGTGCCTTTATTTGTTTGTTTTATTTTAGTCTCTTCGTTTTTTTAAGAAAAAAAAAAAGACGAAATGAAGTGCTTTACAATTAACATATCATAAAATTGAGAGCATCTTCTTTTTTTTTCCTTTACCTTTATGTTTTTACAAGTTTGTTATAAAACTGTGTTTTACAAGTCATTCCTCAAATTCAATGTTTCCATACAACTAATGTGTGCCTTTATTTGTTTGTTTTAATTTAGTCTCTTCGTTTTTTTAAGGAAAAAAAAGACGAAATGAAGTGCTTTACAATTGACATATCATAAAATTGAGAGCATCTTGTTTACCAAAAAATAAAATAAAATGAGAGCATCTTCTTTTTCTTTTCCTTTACCTTTATGTTCTTACAAGTTTGTTTTATTCTTATAAAACTGTGTTTTACAAGTCATTCCTCAAATTTAATGTTTCCATACAACTAATGTGTGTCTTTATTTGTTTGTTTTAATTTAGTCTCTTCATTTTTTTAAGGTAAAAAAAAAAAAAAAAAAAAAAAAAAAAAAAAAAAAAAAGAGAGCTTTTTTTTTTTTTTTTTTTTTATGTTCTTACAAGTTTGTTTTACACTTAAGTGCGGATAGACCGTCCACCCAGTGCCACTACCCACTTCTACTAAGGCTGGGCTTAATAGGAGCAAGAGACTTGGTGGCAACAACCAGAATGAAATATTTATTTAATCATGTCAGGCGCACCTATCAATGTTTCCATACAACTAATGTGTGCCTTTATTTGTTTGTTTTAATTTAGTCTCTTCGTTTTTTTAAGGAAAAAAAAAAAAACGAAATGAAGTGCTTTACGATTAACATATCATGAAATTAAGAGCATCTTCTTTTTCTTTTCCTTTTTTACCTTTATGTTTTTACAAGTTTGTTTTATTCTTATAAAATTGTGTTTTACAAGTCATTCCTCAAATTTAATATTTTCATACAACTAATGTGCCTTTGTTTGTTTGTTTTAATTTAGTCTCTTCGTTTTTTTAAGGAAAAAAAGAAGAAGAAATAAAGTGCTTTACACTTAACATATCGCAGATTTATGTCGGAGCATCTTCAATCAAGTCATGTTCTCAATTTGACTTTAACTTTAGAAAGAATCTAATGTGGGTAAAGAATGACATGAGCATATGAAAGATAAAAATGCAATGACAGAATATTAATCAATATTAATACATAATGAACATGTTTATGTAAAAACCCGTGCATAATTATTAATTGTACTTATATCACAATAAAAACCATTAAACACGGGCAAATTCTTATAAGTTCGTATACTAAACTAAAATTTTACAATAAATTTGATTCATATATAAACCCGGTAGGTGCACGAGACATATAACTAGTATTGTAAATGCTGTCTCATACATATTATTACACCTTAGTTATATCTGTGTCCGCATGTTTATGAAGTGGTGTTGGATTGTTAATGTTCGCAATAAAAGAAATTTGATGTGCTTTTGTACTATTACACCTCAGTCTGTCAGTCATATATGAGATTGATTACCAAAAAAAAATAAAAAAAAGAAACTCTCGTCATTGTTTATCTTGTGAATTTGTTCTATTGTTTTTACACAAATGCTTAATCTTTTACATAATAGAAGTAAAAGTAATTTTAAGTAGCGTGATAAATTAAACAGAAAACCTAAATAATAAACACATAACTTTTTATAAGTGTATCAATCTATTGAACATGCTTTTATATCATTCAGTATCTTCATTCCTTATTGGCATAATGTAACAATAGCAAATAGCAACCAAGAGTAGAGATTGAGATTATGTGACTATTTGCAAATTATGATTAAAAAAAAAAAAAAAAAAAATTAGGCAAAAGTACAAAAAGAAGAAAGTTGCCAATGTAGGCCAAGATAACAAAGAAAATATTATGATAAACAAACTTGTTTAGGCAAAAATACTAAAAGAAGAAAGTAGGCAATGTAGGCCAAGCTAACAAAGAAAAGATTATACTTGCTAAGACCATAATTGTTGCTAATGAATGATTGTACTGATTGCATAGTTTATAATATGACCAAAATGAATGACCCTATAATATGGATCAATCAAAGCTTATGTGCATTAAAAGTTAAAACTAACTGTGCCACTATTGGCATGTTCTCCTTCCCTATGTCTAACAAATATTCAAAACTGTTGCAAAACAAGGTACATAACAAGTTCATAAGATAACATACCACAGACAGATAATCAATGGTAAAATATCAAGAAAATCTGTTTCAATTTTGCATGTGAAGCGTACCAAGGTTTGGTCTAAAAAAGGATTCAGATGGGAAGACACAACATTTACACATAAAAATCCTCATATAGAATCAAGGATGACAGATTTCAAAAGACAGCAGGTTAGGAATGCAACCTAAACTACTCAGGCTCTGATCGCATTCGCTCAATATTTTGACAAATCTATGAACTGACTTCTTTCCTCGCAGTCCGTATTTAGATAGTTGATTCATTAACAATCTTTTTTTGCAAGATAATACCTAAATATGATATTGAGCAATATCTAATTCCTATGTCTGAGCTTGTTATCACAAAAAAGTTGCATTTTCGTCCAGGATCAGAAATTTAAGGTCTTTTCCGTGAAGCTTTCGCATACCTAAATAGTGAAGATCATTTAATTATGCTAAATAACAAATTTATGGATGATAAGATTAAGATGTAACGTAATACTGTTTCAGTAAAAGTATAATTTGGAATATACAGAAGATTCCTGTCAAACTATTTTCTTCTGCTCTTATATGTTGCCATTTTGGGGGGTAACCATCATTTGGCACTCCTAAAAAGGAACCTAAATCATATATTCAACCAATATGAAAAATGCAGCCAACTAAAGTTCCATTAGGATACCACAAATATGAGTAGGTTCAGGATATATCATAGGTTAAAATTTTAATTTATTTTTGACAACCACAGATCATGCAACAGTTGATATCATATATGTTTGTCTGATCCCATGTTTATAAAATAAGAGGATGCAAAATGAAGTACATAATTTGATAAATGACCGTATCAAGAGTTTGAGGTTCAAATAATCATAAAAGTCAAATTACATAAAATGAGCATTCAACAGGAATAGCATATCATATTTCAAACCATTTTATTTAGCAATCAGCATTTCATTTTGAGACAACCAATATTTGCTTCATGAACTTTGACTAGTGACTAATACTGCTTTTAAACTAATCATTCCAACTGTTTAAATTATGCAGCATCTGAAAGCTGAAATTAATGACAAAAACAACATATATAGTTGAAGATACTAATACAATAATACAAAAACGAATAACTTGCATCTCACTGTTCTCTATGGTTGATGAAATCCTGTGCACTTTCATGTCCCATACAATTTGTTGGTCAAGCAAAGCAACTATCATTAAAAATTAATATATCATGTAAATCAATTCAAGCATAACTGTAGGAAGGTAGCTAGAATTAGTACCTATTCTGGTAACTAGGATGGACTATGGATTGACCTGTCCAAAGTCTAAACACAAATTTTGACCTAGGAAAGTAAAAGGTTTTACTTAAAAGTTGCTGAAATTATAAATATGATTTGATTCATACAAATTTTATAAAGTGTCAGAATTTGTAAAGCTTTTACAGGTAAAACAGAATCCGTGATACATGGACATGGTATCGTCAGAAGTAAGCTCAACCAAGTTTTTAGTAAGAAAGTAAAAAACAGTTTACATTATAATAAATTGACATATTCGATTGAGATCCTGCAAATGTGTCATGAACGACAACATGCATGTGTAAGAACATGTGCAAGAAAATGGGAATTCATGCCATAAAGAGCATACTTTCAAGCTGAAAATGATACAAGCAGGATTTTAGACAAAACAAGATTTTTGTTGGTATACACTATATTAATTGATGATTGTTGTAGCAAGTACATGATATCTACAAAAATCCAAGAAAATGATTAGGAGCAATTCTTTACCTTGGCACACATTTCATTAAGATATATCTGACTTTGACAATGATGTTATTTAAGAGTGTCACCAATCTCCTCAGGTGTTTTTGTTTTGGCAAACTCAACAAATATCAATCCGCCATTCACGATCTGCACAGGAAATGTGAAAAGGATCAGGTCAAGTAATCTTTAGTAACCACAAGATCTATCTTGAAGGTTTATGCATTTCAAATATGATACAAGTTTTTCATGTCTATCAAAGTCAAGGATTAGTCTGTGTGCATGATAAAACTGTCAAAATGTAGCACTATAGCATAAGTTTAAGCAAAAATTGAGAAAACGTTAGATAACTTGAAATCCTTTCTTTTGTCCATCTATAATGTTAGCTCTAACAAGAAAATATCTTTTTGAACTCTTAACCTGGATTGCACCAAAATTCGTCCTATAAATCCAATGGGATTGGTAGAAGAAACACACTATTGCAAATTTATTTGCGTGCTTTTGTTACAATACTATAACAATAGAAGATATAACGGCAGAAACCCAAATAATTACATTAACTTCTATATAATTTGACAAATGACCTAAATGAGAGTTCTGTATTCAAATAATGACTCGTATGACCATAAAAGTCAAAAGACAAACGAAATAACTCAATAAGCATCTGCCTAGCTTGAAAATAGCCTGTAAAAACAGTAACCGCTACAAAGGAAGACACATATTATTTCTAATCATTGTATTAGCAATTAGCACTCCATTTTCAGACAGCAATATTTGCTCTGTAAATTGTGTACATAAAAGAGTCGTTAAAGCTATATCTTCCATAAGTTGACATATGCAGCGGTTTAGAGGTTTTACCTAATGACAGTAACAACATATATACAACTGAAAATACTGACACATAAAAGCAGAACAAATAACTTTTATCTCACTATTCTCTACAGTTGATGAAATACTATAACACAATCACAGGGCGTCCCATGAATTTTGGTGGCCTAGGCGATAACCGAAACTAGGCCCTTCTAGTTTTCAAAATTCAGATATATGCTCATCAATACTAAAACAATGTTCTAGTTCAAAAATATTAATGCAACAAGCAATCTGTTATTTGAAGAGTGTGTTTCTCCAAGCATTTTTATAAGTAAACTCGTTAATCGACTCTTTGTAATCAACTATAAGTCTATAATTGAACATACATACAAGATAGCTTACTAGAAAACAATGTGCAGACATACTAACTTCAATAAATTGACGTCTCAACCAAAAGTAATATAAACTAAATAATCTTAATAAAATAGTTTGTTAACTTATAGAACAAATGTGATGATGTAGATCAATATGAAATATACATGAGGGTATATCTGTGTTTTCTTCCCTTCATTTACACATTAACGCTGGTATATGTTGAATTTAACGACTGAACTTTAATGTGAACATGGGGCCTAATATTGGGCATTAAAAAAATGTTTTATAGGAACATATATATACAGCGGGCTTTCTATAAAATGGTGCCCTTCCTTAATTTGGTGCCTGTGCGTCGGCCCAGCTCGCCCTGGCCCAAATCTGGGCTGCACATTCATATCCCGTAAAACTTCCTAGTCAAGCAAAGCTAATAATATCTAAAACATAAGATTTCAATCAATTCAAGCATGTTAAGCGTAAGAAGATAGCTAGCATTAGTTCCTATTCGCTATTTGGGTAATTAGAATGGACTATGGATTGACCTCTTCAACAGGTAAACAAATTTTAACATTGGAAAGTAAAGGATTCCCCCATTAAATTTCTGATATTAAAAATATGCCTTGGTTCGTACAAGATTTAACTGAAGCCTCTGCAAATTTTATAAGATTATCAGAGTGTCAGAGTTGTAAAAGTTATTTCACAGGACTCTTCGACCCAAGAACACAAAAGTAAAAGTAGAAATAGAAGACTATTAAAACCTCATAATGATGCTTAGGGACATTGAATGAAGAATTAGTTCATTCCATCTCCATAAAGGGTTGAATAAAAACGAGCTTTTGCATAAGATAAATAAAAAGTATCCATTATTCAGAAAGTATTGAATGAAATAACAGTTATAAGCAACCCCTTTTCAGGTAAAAATGAACCGACAAGACAGGGATCATAAGAAGGTCACACGTTAGCTCAACTTTTTTGTAAATAAGTTATTTTATATCATAATATTATGGTTACATTCCTGCAGATGTGTCATTAGCATGCATGTGGAAGAACATGAGCAGAAAAATGGGCATTTCATTACCTAAAGAAAATGTGCAATATAAGCTGAAAATGATAAAAAGAAGTAGGCAGGTCTTTAGACCAAAAAAGAGAGACAACTTATAGGGAAGAATGCTCAAAGAAGAAAGCAGGCAAAGTAAGCCGAAAGAATAAAGACACGATTAAACTTGCTTAACTGATGATTATGACTGAAAGCTTGTACTGATTAAATATATATGGCTACAACTCTATTTATAAGCATATGAGCGAAATAGATGACCCCATAATATCTATCCACCGCGGCTTATGTGCATTTAATATTACTGTGGAGGCGTGTTGTTAGCTATATATAGCCAACCGTGCCACTGCAGACATAGATACAAAACTACATCAAAACAATTTGATAACTCAGGTGAAATTCATAAGATAATAAACCAAAGACAGATACATTAATGGTAATAATCTGGATCAATTTTGCTAGTGAAAGATACCAAGGTCTGATCACAAAGACAAATCATACAAAAGGGAGGATACAACATTTACACATATAATGATTATAGAGAAACAAGGATGGCAATTTTTAAAAGCCAACCGGTTGGTAATGTGACCTAAACTACTCAGGCTCTGATGAGATTCACTCAATGATTTGGCAAATGTATGGACCAACTTCTTCCCTCACTGTTCATATATTGACGGTTGATTTACTGTCACAAAAATTACCTTGAATATAATCTTGAGCTATATGTAATTCCTATGTTTGAGCTTGTAATGACAAAAAAATCTGCACTTTGTTCCTGGATCAGAAGTATCAGGTCTTTCGCTCTTTCCCATGGAGCTGACACATACTTGGCAACTTAACTAGTTATGATACTCTAATTATGCCATAAAACAGGTTTATACATCATATGACTAAGATGTGTAATTAGTTATTTTAACGCCAGTTTATAACTTGGTGTTCCTTCAGTAAAAGCAAAATTTGAAATTTTATTGAAAATTCTCGTGTACACCATTTTCATCTGCCCTTTGGTTGCCATTTTGGGGGAGTTATCATTTGGCCTCCCAAATGGAAACTTAATCGGATCTTTGTTTCCTCAAGCTAAATTGTGAGGACACTAAAGCTCAATCATGATACCACAAACTCTGAGTAGGTTCATAAATTATTTTGATCTAAACCGGGTCTATCAAATTGTTATCTGCATTCTAGTTTTTTCCGAACCAAAACTCTGAGATTAGAATTTTCAACTTTTTGTTCCAGCTACAATTTAGCTATCATGCACCAATGTCATATATGTTTGTCTTACCCATGTTAAATGAACTTGATAGGTCACCCAACTCCCACTTACAATTTCCACGAGTTATATAGGTATCACATGCCTGGCATAAAGAACAGACCATTTTTTATAGATATATCTATCAAAAGATTACTATGGTTTCAAAGAGCACTTCCACTATAATATAACCTATTGAGTTCTCGCTAAGGTATGTCAGGACATGTTGTGATAAGGGATTTAAAAAAGTAATCATTGTTGGATGCCTATAGAGTTCTGGCTAAGGTATGTCAGGACATGTTGTGATAAGGGATTTACAGTATGACGGGTGAGCAGTGTCAAACAAATATTCAGTTTGAGAATCTAAAGTATTCAAAAGATAAACTTTAACTATATTTAGTTCATAACAAAAGGAACTATAAATATACCATGTACAACAACTTCATTTCCATTTCGCATTTAAAAAATAATATGGCTGGCCTCAAAGTGGTGTCATTGAGTATAAGGAATGGAAAATAATATCATGAAAGAAAGATGGGTAGTTATAATATTATGGTGACAAACAAACTTTAGATAAAAACAGACTGTGGTGTAAGGTAACCTGAACTACTAGGGTGAGGATCAAACCTCAACTAATAATTTTGCTTGAGGGAAACATGATACGAAGATCATTTTATGCTTGTATAATAACAAGTCTTCAACTGATAAGACCATGATGTTATTGGATAATATATTATTCGCTAGTTTAAAATTTTGAGCTTCTTTCATCACAACTATATTTGGGACAACCTTTTTAAATAACTTTTCCATAAAATTAAAAAAATTATAACTTAATCTGAGGAATATTGGATCTTAAGTTTGATGTTTGAGCTTAGAAATGAAAAAAAAAAAAAAAAAAAAAAAAAAAAAAAAAAAAAAAAAAAACTATAGTTTTTTCCGTGATCCCATTCATCATAATCCAAAGTTTACGATATTCACATATGAAACTAGAGACATATTTGAGGTCATAGAGGTCGCCTAACATCATGTTAAGCTAAACCATATGTTTCTGCATGATAGGATTAAAATGCTCAAATGTCAAGTACTTTTTACCACGACTTCAATAACTAATTTGGAAGTTCAATGATGATAGACATTAATCTTCCATAAAATTCTTCCATTTACTCAATATTCTCCCATTCTATTCCGTATTTGATTCCTATTTCATGGGTTTACTCTACTAAAATAGAACCATATCTTCACAACTAATTCCAACCCATATACCAAAAACATTAAACAACCAAATCCTAAGACACTATGTCAATCTTGATATCACAAACTCACATAACTTTGCAAATTTATGTCAACCGCATACATTTTAATCATTCAAGTATTCTCGAATCAAACTCCAAGATCAACAATTCAATTTCTTTCACAATTCATAAAAACAAAAACATAAACATAAACAACCCAAAACATCAAATGTACCTTCCCATTCATAGCTTTCAACGCATTCTGAGCATCAACATCAGACTCAAACGTAACGAAACTGAACCCTTTCGGCCTTTGTGTTCTCGGATCAACAACAAGTCTAGCTGCAACAAATTAACCAACTTTATCCTTAAAGATTCAAAGGGTTACAAAAAAATCACATTTTTTTTATAACCCACAAATAATTTCACAAATTTAGCATGAAATTGATTTATATACCTTCAGTGATTTGCCCAAAAGGTGAAAAGAGCCTTTTTAATTCCTTGTTTGTGGTGTAAAAAGACAATCCTGCATATAATGAATGAATGATCTTTTAGTTAGTTTTAAGGAAATTAAGGTTTGAAAAGATGGAAGGAAAGATTACTGCTGATAAATAGCTGTGAGTTAAGTAATCTGTTTGCCATTTGTAGAAGACCGTTAAACCCAACAAAACCCTGTTGTGTGTTTTTCTACTATGGTTGGGGGTGTTTGGTTAATTAATGAAACTGTCGATTCGGTGTGTGTGTTTGGGAAAACAGGTTAACAAAATAAATTTTGTAATCTTTCAACCTTTAATTCGACGACGAGCATCCATTACTCTTTCTTTAGCAGTGTTTTCAAACCGGGGTCGACCTGTGGGGGTTAATCGTTTCGACCGGTTCTGGTAAAAAAAACATGTAAAAAAAACTCGGGTTTCTAAAACCTGGTTAACCGATTAGACCCGCCGGGTTTCGAGTGACCTGGATCAACCCGATTCTAGAAACTCGCCCAGGTTTTGTTTTTTCAAATTTTTTTAATAAAAACACGGGTTGACTCGGTAGTAGAACCGGTTGACCCGGTCAAAAAAATAAAAAAACAATAAATTGAAAACTAGGTTGACCCGGTGGTCAAACAGGTCGAACCAGTTGACTCGGTGCCCGGTGACTCAACCGGGTCGATTTCGAACCCGGTTTTCAAAACATTTTTCTTTAGTAATAAGCGATTTATCATCCATTGTAAGACTAATAGGCAAGGGTAATTTGCAATTTGGTGACTGCCAAAGTCACACCGAAACCATGGCCTCCAAATAAGTCAAGCGTGAAAATTGTGCAAATCAAGAAGACTTATGGTGACCGAGTCACCTTAAGTTACATGGTGTGAAGTGGGTCCATTTTTTTATATTTTATTATTTTATAATTTATATTTAGTTTATAAGTGTTTGTGGGGTATTCGGTGGATTATATTTGAATAAAATAGGTATTTTTAATGAAAGGTGAAGTTAAGGTAACCATGTCCACAAAAAAGTGAGTGAGAGTGAGGAAGTGAGATGAGAGAGAAGGCTGATGTGGCGCTGATGTTTAGGGTGAAAATGAAAGAATGTAAGGCTAGTAGGCAAGATAATGTTTTTTTTACAAGACACATAAGCTTTCTCTCTCCTATCACTCCCCTTCACCACTCTTCACCTTTTAGTGGGCAAGGGGACTTCTCACTTCACCTTTCATTAAATACCCACTTTATAAAAATATACCTCACTAAATACTCCCACACACACTCACACACAAAATAAAAAATAATAAATAGGGCCCGATTTCCTTGTTTACCCTTCGGTTGTCAGACCACCAATTGTGATCTTAAAATTTGTGCATGGCGTTAATTGGGGTAGAGGGCAAGGGGATGATTGGTGAAAGTGGGCCCGTTTGGTGTTTCGATAGTGGTTGTGAGTATGGTTGATAATCCGCCATTTGGATTATTATTTCATTAATTGGTAGATAAGAATATGACAAATTTGAGTTTGGGTTTTTAAAAACCCTAAATTTAATTCTCTAAGTATTAGATAAAATGTGTGAGCGTTCAACCAAACTATCTCTTCACATCTAAAAGCATTACTTGTCGCGAGTTGACTTATGCTCTTTAAGTAGCAGACAACTTACAAGTCAGTTGAACTAACCTTTCGTGTTTGGGAATTACCGGGACTGCCAAAACTCATCGAAACACCACATAATGACATAGGACATCGTTCACGTGGACAGGAAAAAAAATCTTTAATTAGCGAAAGTCGATTATTGTTTCTTGATACTCATGCTAGACAACTATATGGAAAAAATTCAATTTGTATCGAACATAAAGTAATTTTAAGAGATGAGGCTTTTATAAGTTTATCGAAGGGAATACTTAACCCGATTTTAGTGTGTGTGACGATGAGTTCAAACCCTATGAATCAGTCGTTCATGAATTTGGAAATTTTAGCCACTTAAAAGGAAAATAAATTTAAGATAAAAGTTAAAATTAATTATACATAAAGTTAATTATGACTTCTGGAGTTTGAGGGAGGTTTTACCTAGGGTTTAAGTCTCACAAGAGACAAAAAAATCAATGTTTTAT
Source organism: Artemisia argyi (assembly GCA_030686995.1). Lineage (NCBI taxonomy): Eukaryota > Viridiplantae > Streptophyta > Magnoliopsida > Asterales > Asteraceae > Artemisia > Artemisia argyi. The sequence goes on along the minus strand of CM060678.1, from coordinate 135,118,351 downwards.
TCCTAGTGCGAATCCGTGAGTTTTAGGGGTTTCCTTTCGCGGGCTCTCCTAATAGTTGGGTCCCGAGGCCTACCCGTTTGAATGGTTTAACTCGGGAGGTCGGATTTCAAGTGTGGTGTCGTTCAAAAAATAAAATAAAAAATACTTAATTTTTGCTTCTATTAATTAGAAAGGTACATATTATACAATTTATAGAGGAATATATTAGCTACAAATTTTTGTAACTAATTGACAACAATTTTGTGCTATAAATGAGAGTGCATTATTTTCTTGTGGGTCCCTAATTCTTTTCTATGGTCCCTGATTCATTGTTTATGTTTTTTTTTTGTAAAAGAATTGTAGAAAATTAACTACAAAAAATGTAGCCAAACTATCGCCATCTATAATCTATAATCTAAAAACATTTCATTCCCCCCCACCCCCTCCACTTTTTAGTTTCCCCCCTAAGTTTGCCGCCCCATTCATCAAAAATTGGCCAATTGTTCTTTTTACTCTCTTGATTTATGTTCCACTAACCAAACCATAACTTCTTCAACTGTTCAATTGTTTCTTTTAACCGCTTTAATATTTTCGATGGGGATGATCAATATATTACTTCTATGGTTAGAATTTCAATTAATTTATGGTTACCTTTAGATGCATCCATTGAAACGTTATCCTCTCAAATTTAATATTTGTTGGTATCTTTGTAAATTTATGATCATGAACTCATGATTTTTTTGACAGGGAATGTTTTTTTTTTTTTTTTTTATTTTTTTTTATTTTTTACAGCAAAATTTTATAAAGAAAACTAGCAAGCCGCTAGAAAAAGTTACATATTACAAGCTATGGCAGGGTTTTGTAACCAAACCCCCCACGACATCTTACAATTTTTCCGCCGATTGCAGAGCCAAAAAAAGGATCTAGAAACAATGTCGTCAAAAATATTGAACTTCCGAGGCTTCACCGAATCAAAAATGAAGGAATTGCGGAAATTCCACAAAACCCAAAACGTCGTACAAACAACTGCATCAAAGCATTTTCGTTGCATAACGGAAAGCTTAGAGTGATCAGCCCAGTTAATAAGAGAAACAACTGATAGGGGAGAAGGAGTAGGGACGTTCCACCACCTACTAATGCTACTCCAAATACCGCGAAGCTCAATGCAATCAGCAAAGACATGCTCTACCGTCTCCAAGGAAGAAGAACACACCGGACATAGATTAGAATCTAAAACGATTCCGCGTGACACTAAATTATCTCTAGTAGGAATACGTGACAAAGCAACTCTCCAAAGCAAAATGTTCAACTTAATTGGAACAAAATTATTCCAGCGAGTTGAACTACCTCCACTAAACAACGAGCGACTGTCCAAGAAATATCTCGCGGACGAGACAGAGAACTCATATGAAGAATCTAAAGTCCAACGTAACATGTCCGGCTGAGGAGAAACAACGAAGGCCTGAATCAGAGCAGAAATAGCCTCCCATTGCTCGGTCTCTACACCACCTCTCGGCTCCCTTCGAAGAGAAGAGGCAACCCAACCAATACGCAACCTAACTGCCACCGAAATAGTCTGCGAATCATCAAGGGCAAAAATTCTGGAAATTCGAGTGAAAAGAGGTGTAGATCCGAGCCACGTGTCCCTCCAAAAGTCTGTAAGCTGCCCATTACCAACACGAATTTGGCAAAAAATCTGCAAACCATCGCCTCGGTCTTTCAGTTGTCTAAAAGCTGAAATAATCCCCTTCCACGGCCCAGAATGAGCTCCAACCGTGGACAGATCATGCAATCTACCAGAGTAACCGTGTAAAGCGCGAATAACAGAGACCCACAAAGCGTTAGGATTGTGGAAGAATCTCCAGAACCATTTAAATAACATAGCTCTATTAAAGGAAAAAAGACTTCCGACTCCCAAACCTCCCTCTAGCCGACTCGACATAACCCTCGACCAACTAACCCAATGGAGTTTCTTCTCTCCTATATCCGCCCCCCAGAAAAAACGGGCCCTAACCCCTTCAAGATCCCTAAGGACAGTAGGCTCTTATGAATTGTTATTAATTGTTCTCAGGACTCGGTTGATTTGCGGGCCATTGAATTTGTAAGGTCCGATTGTTAAAGGCGAAAAATGGATTAAGAACCAATCTATACTTTGACTTCTACAAAGTTGAAGGTACATTATATGTTTATTTTAACTTGACACAATAATTCTGTATACTTAGTAATCAAAATTTATTTATTAGGAAATCATTACTTTTATCATTCACATATACAGTTAGTTAGTACTTTTATGAAATCCACTATATAAATATTGATACATCTCATGCTCTCAATTTTTGTTTTGTTATATGTTTGATGCATTTGTTGCTTAGTTTATCAAATATGATTTACTCAAAGAAATGGTAAATGTGTTATGGTAATTAATTTGATAACAGTTAACCTTAGTTTATATCCATTTTGATGTAAATGTGTCCCATGGCTGTTAAACAACATATTCAAGAACATTTTCATATGTGTTTATCCCCTCATATGTCTTACAAACATTTTGTTGACAACTAGGATATGATTGCCTACACTTCAGGCTATCAACTTGTAATATTTATGTTATACACAAAATAATTAGATATCCCTTTACTTGCAGTATTTATTGTTTGTGAAAACTTGAAAGACAAACTTCATTTGTTTTTGTAACTATATATATGACAAGTTTATGACCAGTAACTTAATGTGATAAACTTAATGTGATAATCTGGCCATGTCCTGCAATGCCATATAATAATGATCTCTTCAAACTTCTAATATTCCATATGATTAATGATTTGTTAACATGGAACTTATGCTTACATGCGTATTGTTTAATTGTAGGTATTACCTCAAGACAATAAGTGCTAACACAAGAAACTCTCTTTATGGTTTCCGTTTATTACTCTAGGAATAGTTTTCAAATGTTAGGTGACTTTAGTTTTGATGATGTTACAACCTTATGAGGTTACAAACTTTTGTATGAAAATGATTTATTGGAATGAAATTTCATATTTTTTTATTATCACTCGATCTTAAAATGTATCATTATACAATGGAATAGTTTGAAACGTTACGACGTTATATATAATGATGCCTTGTATCATGAAAGATTTTTCAATACCAATAAATGTGTTGATGCAACATGCCATTTTGTCCCACTAAAACACTTTTTAGGACGCCAATATGTGTCTCAAAATGTAACACTAGTTAGCCATATATTAGGACCTCATAAAGGATCCTATTATGTGGTGTATTAGGCCAATCTTTGTGTTTTATTATTTACTTTTATAGGACATTGAAATTGGTTTCATAAGATTAGTGCTTAATAGGACGCTCAAAAGTGTCCTAACTACCTATTACAACCCCTTCCTATGGGACACTTTTATTTTGGTCCTATTAAGTTAAAGGTCCTATAAACTAACATAATAAGACACTAACGGGTGTCCTATAAAGTTTTTTTTGGTGTAGTGAGTACAAATCCATTTACTTTTCATAAAATTATAGAGATCAGAACATTTAAGGGTTAAACATCCCAATACCTATAACCAGTACTGAAACATCCGCATATAAAAACCTTTGGTTAATAAGTCAGCAAAGTTGTTATTTGTATGAATTTTAACAACTTGTATTAACCCTTTTTCATTACAATCTCTTATAAAATGATGCCTAATCTCAATATGTTTAGTTTTAGAATGTTGAACTGGATTTTTTATAATACACATTGTACTGCTATTGTCAATATAAATAATTGTATTCAAGAAGTTATACCCATAATCAAGTAATTGATTCTGAATCCAAAGAACTTGATCACAATAACTTGCAGCAGTTATATATCCAACTTCAGTTGTAGAAGTAGCCACCATAGTTTACTTCTTGTACTGCCATGAAATCAATCTACATCCTAGGAATTGACAACTACCTGTTGTTGACTTCCTATCCATGCTAGCACCAGCATAATCACTGTCTAAATATGCCGCCAAATCAAAGGAAAAGTCTTTGGGATACCACATACCTAAATTAGGTTGAACTTTAAGGTACCTAAAGATTCTCTTCACTGCTGTCAAATGAGACACCTTAGGAGTGACTTGAAACCTTGCACAAGCACATACTGCAAACATAATATCTGGTCTTGATGAAGTGGGATACATCAAGGACCCAATCATAGACCTGTGTGTGTGTGTACATCCACAACTTCACCACCTTGTTCTTTAAATAGCAAATGTGTGTCTTTGTCAGCAGGAGTACTAGCTTCATTTGCATGAGTGAACTGAAACTTCCTCAATATCTCAGCAACATATTAATCCTGACTGATAAATATTCCATTAGGTTTACGTTGCACTTGTAAACCTAAGAAGAAGGTAAGTTTACCCATAGAACTCATCTGAAATTGATCCTTCATTAACTTCTCAAACTCTTTTGGTAGAACCAAATATGATATCATCTAGATACACCTGCACCAATAGAATATCTCTTTTGTGTTTCTTGATAAAAAGAGTTTGATATATCTTGCTTCTATGGAACCCATTCTTCAAGAGATAAATAGCCAGAGTCCCATACCAAGCCCTTGGAGTTTGATGCAGTCCTAGAGGGCTTTCACCACCTTGTAAACCTTGTCTGGATGGTCTAGATTAATAAAGCTTGGAGGTTGAGAAACATATACCTCATCTTCAATAGTGCCATATAAGAATGCACTCTTCACATCCATCTGATAAACAAGAAAGCCCATGAATGAAGCATAAGCTATAAAAAGCCTTATTGCTTCAAACCATGCAACTGGTGCAAACACCTCTTCATAATCTATACCCTATTCCTGAGTATATCCTTGAGCCACAAGTTGCTTTGTTTTTGATAACAATGTTTCTCTCATCTTTCTTGTTCCTGAAAACCCATTTAGTACAAATAACCCTCATGCCTCTAGGTAAATCAACCAGAACCCAAACCTTTTGAATCTTGAACTGAAACAACTCTTCTTGCATTGCTTCCACCCAGCTTGAGTCTTATAATGCCTTGAGTACATTTTTGGGTTCAATATGTGATAAAAAGTATACAAACAGGCATTCATTTGTGTCTTCATGAGTCTTTTCTTTATAAACTACACTGAGAAATCCCATGATGATCTGGCTGTTCTTGATTAGTTGCCTTGAGTTGCCTTCTAGTTAGTACATCAGATTGTACATCACCAATTACATTATCAAGAGTGTGATCCTTGTGTACTTTTTCTTGGGGAGTTGAGAGAACTTCATAAGAATTTGGCATGTTGTTGATCTCTACTTCATCATCAGAAAAACTAGCATTTGGATCAATGGTAATTGTTGGTTCAATTGTGTGAAGATTTGAACCAGCGGTACCATCTTTTGGCTCAGCAGTACTAACTTTATTTGTATAACTCTTGTTAACTTCTGATACTTAAGCATCCATTCCATTGACATTGCCAGTACCTTTCTCCTTATCAACATCTTTTGATGATTGTGGATCATCATTCTTTGGGGAAGAGTCAACCAATGGACTGTCTTCCAAGATAGGCATCAAAACATGATCTTCACTTGTTTCAACATTTTCTTCTCAATGTGCAATATCATTAGTATTTGTACCTGTAACAGGCACATAATTCATAGATTCTGAAAGTTTATCAATGTCAAACAACCAATCTGAGCCTCCATCTGCAACATTAGGTATATTTTCTTGAAACTCAATGTGCAGATTTTCTTCTACATGCTTAGTGCTCTTATTATACACCCTAAAAGCTTTGCTATGCAGAGAATACCCAACAAAGAAACCCTCATCTAATTTCCCATCAAACTTTCCTAATTGGTCTTTGGTATTTAGAATAGTGACATGACATCCAAATGGTCTCATGAATCCTAAGGCAGGGTTTCTACCTCTGAAAAGTTCATAACGAGTCTAGTTTTTAGATTATACAACTAAAACCATGTTATGAACATAACAAGCAGTACTAACTGCTTCAGCCCAAAAAGTAATAGGTAACTTAGAGTCAGCTAACATGGTTCTGGCAGCTTCTATAAGAGTCATATTCTTTCTTTCAGCAACACCATTTTGCTGAGGGGTTCTAGCCACACTAAACTCTATTCTAATACCCTTTTCTCTGCAAACTTATCCATAAATATGTTTTTAAATTCTGTCCCATTATCACATCTGATTATTTTAACTTTCTTATTTGCTAGGTTTTCTACTTATACAATAAATTTCTTAAGGATCTCACTAGTTTCATACTTATTTCTCAAGAAGAAAACCCATGTAAACCTGCTACAATCATCAGTGATTACATGATAGTACTTTTTATGATTAAACTCTGAACATATGTAGGACCAAATAGATCCATATGTAAAAAATAAAGAGCTTAAGTATTAGTTATGTTTCTTAGGCTTACAAGAAGCTTTGTGTTGCTTACCTTTAAGTCAAGAAGCACAGGTTTGATCATTTTGAAAAATCTTTTGAGGTAAACCTTTTACCAAACCATCTTTCACAATTATGTTAATGGTTTTAAAGTTGACATGACCAAGTCTTCTATGCCATAACATTGACTCCTCCAATGTGGTTTTTGCAACAAGGCAAGTAAGATTCTCCTTAGGAACAATCTCCTTCATATCAACACTATGTGTATTCCTCTTTCTAGGAACTTTAAGTAGTGCTTGACTTTCATCAGGATGCTTAAAGTCAGGAGAAATAATAAGACATTCAGAGTCAGTAAAAAGAACTTAGTTATTTTTGTCACATATTCGTGAGACACTAAAGAGATTATACTTAAGCTTTGGCACAAAATAAACATTTTCAAAGTCAAGCTTACTGGTTTTAATTGTACCTTTACCATTAATTCTGCCACCAATACCACCTCCAAAAGTAACATATCCTCCATCAAATTATCTAAATTATGTGAGGTATGACATGTTACCAGTCATGTGCCTTGAACATCCACTATCAGCATATCCTTGATCTTCTTTTCCATTATGTGAATGTTCCTGCACATAAATAAAAGAATTAGTTTCATTTGGGGACCCAAGCCATTATTTACTTGTATATGCCTCACGCGTCATTGTAATTATATTTATTCAATGTGATTGATGCACCATTGGGTTTGATAGGTCTCCATCCTAACGTGTTAAGGCCTTCACAGGATTTCCCCAATTACCCTTAACAGCTTGCATTTGCCTAGCAATACTAACTGTTGTCCTAGCAGTAGAAACTGTTGGCTTAGCAGTTATACCTTATGCACCCATTTTTTATATTGCCCTGCTGTTTTCTTGAAAAAGGCCTTATTAACTATTTGTGCTTGCTTATTATCTGAAAATTTTGGCTTTGCACTTGAAACAGTTTGCTTGTAATAAACAGTCTGTTTGGCCTAGCAGTATAAAGAGATTTGGTGTCAGATTTTAACATGATTGCTTTGGGTATCATTTTAGCATTATAGTGAGTTTGTTTTGCATAGTTATTTTTGTTCACTCTAGATTGTGTATTCCCATAAACCCTTGTATCCCTTGAAACCACATTTTTCCATGGGTTATGGTTATAATATGCAGCATGATGGTCAAAACTTCCATATACAAAACGTGTTTTGTTCTGCATAACAAAATCACTGCCTAGTTGTTGAGATTTCAAATTATTCCAATTTCTTTGATTACCTCTAGGTATTGACCTATACATCTCTGCATATTTAACAGTATTCCTAACTGGTTTTATAGTTTCTTGTTTAACCGCTTTAGGAACATTTGACACTTCTACTTTTACATATGACTTAACCTTAGGGACAAACTCATTGACTAAAGAAGTATCACTTACACTTTCAAAAAATCCTCAGACTGCTTAACAGTAGGACTTTCATTGGTCTTATGACCATAAGCTGTAAATTCTTTTTCCTTAAATTCATCTAGACCAATGTGAGATAAATCAATGCCTGGAGGTAGAAAAATTCCTCTGTTAGGAGATGCAACAGATTTGTAACCTAATCCTGATCTAGCTTTGTTGACAAGTTGAGCTTCTATTATCTTTTGAACACCTTTGGATGTATACTCAGGTGTGTCAACACTTAATTGTATACTTTCCTTTTGTTCCCTTATCTGTTCTATATCATATTTGATCATGCTGATTTGGGCATTTCTCTTTTCTAATTCTCTTTTTAAGATAGCTATATCCTCAGTAAAGTTTGACTCATTCTGTCTATAAAAAGCAAGTTGTTCTTCTAACACAACTAGTCCACTTTTATGATTTGCTAAATTAAAGTTAACATCATTAAGTTCTATTCTTTGACTGTCATATTTAACCTTAAGTGATTTATATTATTTTAAAGCACGACAAGAGTTACAAAAACTGTTAATATTGTATACCTCATAATCTGAGAAAGCCATCAGTGCACACTCAGTGGGAGCTTCTTCTTCTTCCATAAAACTCTAATCAAAAGCAGCTCCATCAATGGCTACCTCATGAGGCGAAAAATGAACCGTTTTTAGGGGGTCATTTTAGCCCGGATTTGAATTTATTTGAACAAATAATGCCCTAAATCGTTCCTTTTGTCATTTAAGGTACTTTTGGAGTGAATTCTAGAAAAGGAAGCATTTTGGACGTTTTTGGAGCATAAAAGTGAAGAAAACGGCAAAGTCTTAATTTTCCTTGCTGGGAACAGTACCTGACGGCGTCAAGAGTTCTCAAGTGACGGCGTCAAGAGTAATACAAGAGGTGGAAGTGGATAAAGTCCGTGACGATCCAGAAGAGTTTTACACTAGGGACATGACGGCGTCACCATAGGCCGTCATGGTCCAAATAAGAGTGACGGCCCAGAGTAATATTACATATGACGGCATCAAAATTGGATCTAGGCAATCCGATTTCATTATGGGCGGCGAGTTGACGGTGTCAGAATTCCCTTCTTGATGTCGTCACCCTGTAAAATCTATATATAGTTTTGCAATTTTCATTCATTAGAGAGGAACAATAAGGGTGTAACTTTGGAGAGAAACCCTAGTCCGAATATTACAACTTTTTCAAGGGTTTTTACCCTTTAAAACCTTTCATGTTCAATTGAGATAAGTACTCTTTCAATTCATTCAATATGTCTATGTGTTGTTTGAATATATCTTACACTTGTCTTGAATTTAACATGCTTGGCTAGATCTCTTGTGTGTTTGGTTAGATGTAGTGAAACCTAGATGTTAATTATGGGTTGATTGTTTGTTTATAGTTGTTACGGATGATTGTATTCGATGTTAGGCTTAAGAAAACTGGCAGACTTCCATTGGTGACATGCTTGAACGTCTTAAGAAACATGATCAGAGGTGTACTATGATTTTTGGTTGTATTTAATGCGTAGGAGAATTCTAATGATTCCCATGTTAGGAGCTTCTAACGGCTCGACATAGGAGTGAAGTAGGATCCTATAGAGTTAGGAAATATTGTACACGGCCCTACGACTAGTATTAAGGAATACGACCCGTCATCCATGCAATTGTAACAAACTATCAACCTGTAAAAGATATCTAGGGAGTAATGAAACCTATATAAACACAACTCTCCCCATTATTGTTCACACCACATTAGTAATTAGCTTTATTTTCATTTTTGTTATTTTATTTTCATTGCATCTTAGTTAAATTGGGTTAGTTGACAAGCAACTAATTCCGCCCACTCTTCCAAAACCGAGATTTTTAATTGCTTTTATAAAATATAAAAATACAAAAAGAATCATCCCTCACCTCTAGACCTAGTTTTTAGGCTTTCTAATCCTAGCGACACTATTCCTGAGTTGAACGATCAATCCCCGGTACTTGTCACTATACTATACTACAACGATCAGGTACACTGCCTGGTGGGGGTTGTAAGCTTCTCGAGATCCCTCGAGAGGTAAAGCCTTGTGCGATTCCCACGTATCAAGTTTTTGGCGCCGCAACCCGGGGAATAGTTATTGTCTAGGTTAGGATTTCTTTTTATTAGGTCTACTTGCTAGATTCCTTTCTAGTAAGATTTTATTTTTATTTTTTAGGTTTTCTTTAGTCTATCTCATTTCTTCGTGTCTTTGTTCGTAATCTTTACCATTCGACGTCATGGAAGGTGGTAACATCTTTGAACCCATCAACCCACCACAACAAAACCACCCGCAAAACCCACCATCATGGCATAGATCTTTGGCTCCAAGTCCAAATCTTCTATGACCATATCGATCTCTCCACAAGGAGAACTATTGACCAATCGGCTGGTGGCAAGCTATGTGATCTAAGTGCGGAAGAATCACGAGAACTCAGAGAAGATCTTGATCTCTATTACAATGAAAATTGGAATGATCCCCATGATTTGAACAAAACGGTCAAGGCAATATCTTTGCCTTCGAACAATTCTAGCACTCTCGACCGTAGGAACATGAAACTTGAGGACCAAGTCAAGTTTCTCATGAAATCTTACGAAGCTCCTAAGCCTTTAAGCCAAGTGAACAAAATCACTTCTTCATGTGAATTATGTAGTGGTCCCCATGACACTCATGATTGCGTGGAACTCCCCGGAACAGCTTTTGCGGACTACGCATCCTCACGTACCGACGAAGCGGGAGACAAGTGGTACACTTTCAAACCCGAGCCAAACCCTTACGGTGATTCCTACAACCCTTCTTGGAAAAATCACCCGAACCTTAGGTGGAAACAAAACCAAAACAATTCTTCCAATCCGCCTAATCGTTACCAACCAAACGGTCCACCCTCTGACCATACTTTCAACAACAATCCTTCCAACAACTATGGTAGTACCAACAATCTTGAAGGGTTGAGGTCCAAGTTTATGGCATCTCAAGAACCTCACATAGCTAAGTTTGAAACTGAATTCAATCAACAACAAACGGAGATGACCAATAAGATTGACAACTTGTTGAAAGCCCTCAACAACCAAGTGCTAGCTACACCTAGGATGGACACTAGGGACACCAATAGCGGAATCCAAATTAAGGACCCTTCATCATCCAAACACGTCCACTTTGTCAATGTTGTCACTATTAAGCCAAAAGATAAGGATATAGAAGAAAGTGACAATGATGAAGTTGGAATAGAAACCGAGACTAGGGATGAAATTAAGGAAGTTGAGGTTAATAAGGGAGAAAAGTTAGAGGAAGTAGAAAAATAGAAGAATACTTTGATAAGATGCCAACCAAAGAAGAACGGGAATATCACAAGGATTTATTCGATGATCCTGAGACACCATATATCCTTGGTTCACCCCTTATTAAAGTAGGTGATCCCTCTAACATCAACATACCATGCAACATTGGGCATATGCATGTATGGAAAGCATATATCGATCCTAGGTCTCCTATAAACATCATGACTAGGACCTATTATAACTGGGTAATGAAGAAGCAACTTGGTTATAGGATGATGCCCAGCAAGAATTTGATATGTAATTTTGTTGGAAGAGTGAAAGGATTGCATGTATTTGTAGGAAACTTCACTTACGTTACCGACTTTGTGATAGTGGAGGATACTCGTCCGGTAATAGATTCTTGCCTTAGTCAAGTAGTGTTCAGAAAACCATTTGTTGAGGCCTCTAAGATGAGTTATGATCCAACCCTAGGGATAGTTAGATTTGTAACACCCCCAAATCTGGTTTAGCGGAAGCATTCGGGTCATGGGGTGCTACTAAATTGGTAATCACAACACAAAAGAATAAAGAACGGAATACATACTCCGTTTAAATATATTACACCAAGTAGTTAAAGTTTACAATAAGTTCATTTGCGGGAAATAGAGCCCATAGTTTAAGTGGTCCCAATTAACATAAGTTATTGATGTGTAAAAACACTTCGGTAAATAGTCTACGACCCTTGCCATGCCCATACCTTGCTTCAATCACGTGAATCAAACACCTGAGAAAAACATGCTTAAAAGTCAGTGAAAAGCTGGTGAGTTCATAGGTTTAAAGTAAGCAGTATAGTTGGACCAATGTATAAAGCATATGCACATTACGATGAGTATAATGCCATACAAAACAGTCTATTACGCTAGCACTAAGTTCATGCAACCGAACTACGACAGTGGTGTATGCATAATGTTGTCATACTAAAAAGGGGCCCATTGCGAGTGTTTATCCCAATACACTCGATTCCGATATGGTATACGTTTCGCATCGACCTATGAATGGCCAACCGAACGGGGGAGTCACCCCAATAGATCTATCTATAGCAATCGCGTTTCCTGCAGGAACTAACGGTTCATGAAAGTGGGCATAAGTATGGGATCAAGGGCTTAGGCTTTCCACGTAATAGTTTTTAAGCATAGTATTGGTCCATAAAAGTTTTGCATGTTTCTCACCCCAATTTTGTAAAGCAAGTATAAGTAAATTGGGGCTATAAACTCACCTTAGCAAAAGTAGTCTGAAAGTGAAAAGTCAAGTAGTGGTAATGAGCGGCACCGACACGCGGCCTAAATTAGTACGACAAGTTTAGTACACCATTCCCATTTAAGACTCAACAAGGCTTAACTAAGTTTAAAAGTTTTAGAATGTTTGCGTTGTTGATGCTTGTGTGGTAGCATTAAAGTTCGAAAGCAATTTCTGAATATGTATAAGTATTGGCTCATGGAAGTGACAAGTATATCAGTAGACGATGAAATTTCACGAACAAACACAAAGACTGAAGGATGAGGCATGGAAGTAATCATGAATAGATGTTAGATGTTGACGGACTTTGTATTTATTATTGTGAAGAGTATATATAATACTAATTGGGTATATTCATGTATAGAAAAATATCTAAAATAGAGTTAAGTAAATACATTAGTTAATATTCCCATTTTTACGAATGAAATTCCTCATTGTTGGTTAAAAGAATTGTAAGCTATAAGTTTGAAATATATATATATATATATATATATATATATATATATATATATATATATATATATATATATATATATATATATATATATATATATATATATATATATATATATAGTATTGATTATAAGTGAATTTCATAGCTCGTCATATTACGTCGTGAACTCGCGGTCGTGTGATGTGAATCGGGTTGGGAACAAGTTCGGATAAGTCATTGGATAGGTTGAACCACTGATGGCTAAGTGCTCGAAATCAGTGGCTGTAGCCCAGGTAAGAGAGACACCAATACCCTTTATATTGTATTAGTTTACTAAATAGACCAGTAGCTTTATGTTAAAGGCATAGTTATAATTGAAATCCTTGTTTATGGTAATGTTAACGCACCCTAACACATGGTGAAGTGGGCTGGCCCAAAGTGAAACACGTATACGCCCCTTTATGCAGAAAATAAATGAGAAGATGCACCATTTAGGGGCTGAGATGAGCAGCTCCAACGCACCCCCTGGTGCAGGGAAATAAACAAGCAAAACACGCCCATTTAGGGGCTGAGATGAGCAGCTCCAACGCACCCTTGTGCAAGGAAATAAACAAGCAAAACACGCCCATTTAGGGGCTGAGATGAGCAGCTCCAACGCACCCTTGTGCAAGGTAATAAACAAGAAAAACACGCCCGTTTAGGGGCTGAGATGAGCAGCTCTAATGCACCCTTGTGCAAGAAAATAAACAAGCAAAAACACGCCCATTTAGGGGCTGAGATGAACAGCAACAAACACCCCTGGTGCGATCGTTGTTAGTCAAATTATGACACCTTATGTGGGTGATGATGGTCGAATCAAAAGCAGGGCCAGGCATTCTTTTATTATGCCTAGTGTACAGGTAGGGAAAATAGAAACCCAGTTTTAAAAGCTAGTGCTATTTTGAGTTTTGTAAACTTAAAGTTATTAAGAAGTAAAATAACATTTACCAATGTGAGCAAACCAAATCTCATACCTATAAAATCTTTTGTGAGTTTTGAAGCGGCAAGTTGAGGCAACGAGGTAACCAACCAAAACCCATCCACTGTGGTTCGACCACAGTGGGTTTTGACCCGTAACCAAGTCTCCACAACCCAACCTTTAAACAAGGTCTAACCTTAACCAATCACAAGGCAATCCACCACTGTGTCAAGTCACGGTGGGTTTTGTTTCAAAGCTGAATTTAGGCGCAACTTAATTCATGTGCTAAACAACCAGGAGTGTAGAACAAGGTACGAAGTAACATAATCACTTCCATTACCTAAGCCAAACAACAACATGCCATCGTGGTACTACCACAGTAGTTTTTGACCAGTAACTAGGCCCAGAAGTTAACATCGCTGAACCAAGTTGGTGATAGTGTGTTCTAACCAATAAAATAGGTACTTCCGTTCAAGCCAACACTTACAAGTGTTTAGAATCAAAAGTGTAATAAGTTTATAAGATTCAAAAGATGCTGGAACAATTTCTACTGTTTATCTGTCGGGACTTGTTATATATCCAAAACATAAGCATACCACACAAGATCAATTAATTAACTACAGAAAGTTTATCATTCTCGGATTTATGAACTTAGGCCGATTGACCAAAAGTCTAGTAATACTAAAATCAAATAGTAAGTTTAATAACAAGAAACTAGATTTATTCAATATCAAAAATCCCATTAATCACTTAACGAAGCAATAATAATAACAAATCGATTCGCATAATCAAAACTATTATAACAATCAAAAACCCAATAATCACAGAAGTGTATACGAATCAAAACCAGGAAGTTTGAGGTTCTTACAATACGAGAATCGATTGATAAGGATGAACAATGAGACCCAAATCCGATTCCAAGCAAACCCACACACCTTCGATTATTGACAAATACCCTTGAATACTTGAATCTTGTGAAAGTTATTGTGAATGAGTTTGAGTGAGGGTGGATCTGTTGAACATCGAATACCATAAAAGGGGACATTATAGAAGGTCTTCAACCTCACTTTTTGGACATGGAAATTGAGGATTAACCAAAATGAGCTAAAGGTTGACATCTTTCTTCGATAACCTTGTTGACTCCTGGGGAGAGGGCAAGATAGAGGTGATAATAGACTGGGAAAAAGAGAAAGTTGCATAGATTCCTAGTTCATAGTGATGGTGACCTGTGATAGTCTCAGTGTGCTGGAGAAGAAGTCAAAGGCAGAAAACGATAAAATGGGGCGGGGTATGTGGGGAGTGATTATCAGGGGTAGGATAAAGGTTTTTACTTTCTTGTTTTATTACAATGAGTGTATTTTGTGTACCCCGTGTCCCGTTGAGCTCCGGTGTAATTGTGACACCCCGGTCTCATATAACCGTGAAAAGAATACCTCGGGAAACATTTTCATAAGAATGACATAAAAGCAAAATTATTGACTCCGGGAATTATTTATAGAAATTAAACTGTAATTTAGACGGTGCCGGTACGCATGCGGTGTCGCGCTCTAGTACATGCGAGATATTTCTCGGTATAATTTGTAATAATTAGTAATGGTCATAAAATGGGAAATTTATATTTCCTGATGAATTTTTAGTAATATAGTGAGTTATTGTACGCTACTGTGTGCGGCTAACCCGTCCGATACAGTTATGTAAGCTCATGAGCGCTTAGTTTAATATTCTGAAATAATAAATTGGCATTTATTATCAAAGTATCAGTGGAAAATTACCGTTTGTCACAGCCTTCCTGCCTTAGAAGGAAAACCGTCCTCGATTTTCAGTTAGAGTTACCCGATGGAGTTAAGAAAAGATGAGGGTATTTACGCTTGATTTCGTCTTCACGCTCCCACGTGAATTCAGGACCTCTACGTGAGTTCCAACGGACTTTGACAATAAGGATACGGCTTTGCTTAAGCCGTTTGACTTCTCGGTCCATGATTTCAACGGGTTCCTCGATGAAGTTTAGTCTTTCATCGATCTGGATCTCCTCTAGGGGAATAGCAAGAGTTTCATTCGCGAGACATTTCTTAAGGTTGCACATGTGAAACACGTTGTGCACAGAGCTGAGTTCTTGTGGTAATTCGAGTCGGTAGGCTACCGGCCTAATTTTGGCGAGAATCTTGAAAGGTCCAATGTAACGGGGATTTAGTTTCCCACGTTTTCCAAAACGGATTACACCTTTCCATGGTGAAACCTTGAGCATGACTCTATCTCCAACTTGAAACTCAAGTGGTTTTCGTCTTTTGTCTGTGTAACTCTTTTGACGGTCACGAGCTGCTTGCATTCGGGTCATGATTTGCACAATCTTCTCAGTAGTTTCCTGCACTAGTTCTGGACCAGTAATTTGACTTTCCCCTACTTCAGCCCAGCATACGGGTGATCTGCATTTTCGGCCGTAAAGTGCCTCGTATGGTGCAGCTTTGATGCTGGTGTGATAGCTGTTATTGTAAGAGAACTCGGCTAATGGTAAATGCCTCTCCCAACCATTTCCAAAGTCTATCACACATGCTCGCAGCATGTCTTCTAAAGTTTGAATTATTCTCTCACTCTGACCATCAGTCTGCGGATGGTATGCAGTACTCATATCAAGGTCGGACCCCAAAGCATCCTGAAGTGATCTCCAAAAGTTTGATGTGAAACGACATCTCTATCTGAGATGATGGAAATTGGAACACCATGTCGTGCAACGATTTCCTTCACATATAACCGTGCGAGTTTATCCATGTTGTCGCTCTCCTTCATTGGTAGAAAGTGGGCGGACTTAGTGAGACGATCAACGATCACCCAAAAAGTGTCGTAACCGCTTGACGTCCTTGGTAACTTGGTGATAAAGTCCATAGTTATCCGTTCCCACTTCCACTCAGGAATTTCTGGTTGTACAAGTAAGCCCGATGGTTTTTGATGTTCTGCTTTAACCTTTGAACAAGTTAAGCATTGACTGACATACAATGCGATGTCAGCTTTCATGTTGGGCCACCAGTATAGTTTCTTTAGATCAAGGTACATTTTTTCGGCTCCGGGGTGGATGGAGTATTTAGACTTGTGGGACTCGTGCATAATGAGGTCACGTGTTCCCCCGTAAAGTGGGACCCAACTCCTGTCCTTGAAACACAAAAGTCCATCTGATCTCTTGACGAACCCATTATTATTCTCAGGCATACCATAGATTTTCTCGCTCGGTCGGTTTTCTTCCTAGAGGGCTTCTGCCTGAGCCTCAAGAATTTTGGATGGAAGAGGTGAAATGATTGTCATACCCAATGATCGTACCCTTAGGGGTTTTGGTCGTTCTTTCTGGCTAAGGGCATCAGCTACCACATTTGCTTTACCCGGATGATATCTGATTTCGCAATCATAGTCGCTAAGTAACTCTAACCAACGACGTTGCCTCATGTTAAGCTCTTTTTGGTCAAGGATGTGTTGCAAGCTCTTGTGGTCGGTGTAGACTACACACTTGGTGCCGTAGAGGTAGTGTCTCCAAATTCTGAGTGCAAACATTACTGACCCCAATTCCAAGTCGTGTGTAGTATAATTCTTCTCGTGCTTTTTCAGTTGTCGAGAGGCATATGCTATCACCTTCTT
Source organism: Artemisia argyi (assembly GCA_030686995.1). Lineage (NCBI taxonomy): Eukaryota > Viridiplantae > Streptophyta > Magnoliopsida > Asterales > Asteraceae > Artemisia > Artemisia argyi. The sequence continues at coordinate 135,100,973 of CM060678.1, read as the reverse complement.
TCGTTGCATAAGCACGGCTCCCAAGCCTTTGTGTGAGGCGTCGCAGTAGACTACAAAGTCTTCACTGCCCTTAGGTAGTGCCAAAATAGGTGCACTACACAATTTATCCTTAAGGAGTTGGAAGGCTCCCACCTCCTTCTCTCCCCAATCGAACTTTACATCCTTCTGAGTTAGTTTAGTTAAAGGTTTCGCTATCTTCGAGAACCCTTCAATAAACTTTCTATAGTAACCAGCAAGTCCTAGGAATTGGCGTATTTCGGTGGGTGTCGTGGGTGTCGCCCAATCCTTCACTGACTCGATCTTTGCAGGATCTACATGTATGCCTTGACTATCAATTGCATGACCCAGAAATTGAACAGTTGGTATCCAAAAGTCACACTTTGAAAATTTAGCATACAACTCCTCCTTCTTTAATAATTCTAGGATTAATCTAAGATGTTCCTCGTGCTCCTTCTCACTCTTAGAGTAAATCAGAATGTCGTCGATGAAGACGATTACAAATTTGTCCATGTATGGTTTGCACACTCTATTCATAAGATCCATGAATACTGCTGGTGCATTGGTCAAGCCAAAAGGCATAACTTGAAACTCGTAGTGGCCGTAACGAGTCCTGAATGCCGTCTTTGGTATATCTTCTTCTCGAACCCTAAGTTGATGATACCTGGACCTTAGGTCAATTTTTGAGTAAATGCTTGAACCTTGTAGTTGATCGAAAAGATCATCGATTCTTGGGAGTGGGTATCGATTTTTGATGGTTAGCTTGTTCAATTCTCGGTAGTCAATGCACATTCTGAAGGACCCATCCTTCTTTTTGACAAACAAGACCGGAGCTCCCCAAGGCGAAGAACTCGGCCTAATGAACCCTTTCTCTGAAAGTTCTGACAATTGGTTCGATAGTTCCTGTAGTTCCGTCGGAGCTAATCGATAAGGTGCTCGTGCCACGGGTGCGGCACCTGGCACTAGATCGATTCTAAATTCGACCTGTCGAGTTGGCGGGAGTCCAGGTAAGTCTTCGGGGAAGACCTCCTGGAAGTCTCTCATGATTGGCACATCTTCCAAATGTTTCCCTTCCAGTTCCTTTTCTTCCTTCTCGGTGACTTGTGCTAAAAAGAGGTGACATCCTTTTTCAATGCACTTCTGAACCTTGGTGCAAGATATGATGTTCAATCTTGATATGGCTCTCCTATCGCTTCTGTCGCCTTCTATAGTTAGGATTTCATCTCCATAGGGTAGTCGAACAAGTTTCTCATCGCATATAATGGCAGCATGGTATTTTGACAACCAATCCATGCCGATGATGACGTCAAAACTACCTAATTCTACCGGCATAAGATCAATGTTAAAGGGGTGGTTTAAAAGGTTTAGTGTACACCCTCTTATGATGGTGTCTACTCTTTCTACGTTCCCATTAGCTAATTCCACATCATACACATTGTCTAAAGTGATCGGGGCAATTCCAAGTAGTGGACTAAATGCTGTTGAAACAAAACTCCTATATGCTCCCGTATCAAACAATACAGATGCATAACGGTTATTTAAAAGGAACGTACCCATCACAACATTCGGGTCCTCCTGAGCTTCCACCTTGGTTACTGCATAGGCCCTTCCACGACCTCCTCCACCATTGCCTTGATTCCCCCGAGATCCAGTGGCCCCTTGTGTCACAACTCACCATTTCAGGTCATTTCAGGTCATTTCCCGAACTTTGGAAAAACACTATTCATCAAACACTATTCATCAGTTTACTATTCATCGTTTTCGAGGTCAATTTGATATTCTGAGAAACTTTTGGGAAATTTACTATTCATGGAACACTATTCATTGCGGGAAAAGATTTCATCATTCACGTGCATTACACATTTCATCGTAAATTTAGTTTACGGGTATTCAAATTCGCGTAACCATATTGGTTCAGGTGCGAATTCATGCATTATCAGTAATAACATTTCATACGGACTGGGGATAGTCTGCATATCATCATAACAACATTTTCATGTTATACCACTCTCAGGGTTTTCAAATTATTATATTTGATACATTTAACGTTTTTACGTATAAGTATTTATAGTAAACGTTAACACCCGGTTTATACACGACGAATATATCTAAATATTCCCACAATGGTCCCGACATATTTTTATATCCACTTTAACATCATAAAAGTTATAACATTCAGTTACCCAGTATTTTGGAAAATTATTTTATTTATAACGTACGCGTATAAATACAACGACGGTTTTCGTGAAAACTAAACAATAATCACCCGATCACTCAGTAAATGTACCCAACATATTTTTAATATGTTTTTATCATTATTATGACTTTATTTCATCCCGGTTAATTTCGTGAACGTTTATTGCTATTAAACCCGGTACCCGATTTTAACGAATAACGCGTAATAACACTTAACGCTACACTATATTTTCTAAGTGATCAAAACCGTTTTGGCTACTCCTTTTCACACCCAAAACCAGCCATGACCACTCCTTTTTAACCTTGTGCATTGATTTATCATTATTTAACAAATAAACACATAAAAACCTTACTTTACCAAATTTTCCAAATGACACTTTAGGTCGTTCAATGTAACTGTAACTGTGGTGCTATGACAGACACCCCCAGGTATTCCATTCCGCTGCAAGTCAGGTAAATTGGGGGTGTGACAGATTGGCATCAGAGCTAAGGTTATAGCGAACTAGGATGTATCTTGGACCCTAGACTATAACCGCATCATCATAGCATCTCATCATTTCATCATAAGTGCATAATCATGATACATGTTGTTTCATACATACCCTGTGCGAGTTATTTATACTCATATCCGTATATGTATATCATTTTATTGACCTGGTTCACGAGTGACATGTCTTCAGATACTCACCCTGACATCCTTTTATCGGATTCTGACATTGAAGATGCCTTGTCATCTTCCACTACCATTATACCATCAGTTGCACTTACATCACCATTAGTACTATTGATTTGCCATAGGAACAGAGTCTTCCTATCATTCAGCCCGTACATAGAATGCCTTTTGGTAGTGTATTCAGAATTAATCTTAATGGACTTATTAGGATGCTTATTGCAAGGAAGATAGTGTGTTTTCTTTCCATCACTAGTAGGGCACTTACTACTCAGGTACTATCACCACCATCAGTTACTTATTACACTATTGGCCTTCCCACAGTGTGTACTTTAGTTTTACCTTTTGGATGTCGCGAGGTAGCGCGAAAGAGGGTAGTATTTCATTCACTGGTACCATCATTGTCATTTCCCTTTTCCATTCCCACTTGCCATGAACTAGATGACACCTAGTAGAAAATACCAATAACACGGACTCAACAGAAACATCCGCAGATTCTTCAGGAATTAGGTTGATTTCGTTTTTGACGAATTAGAAGACTATTACCATTCGACAAGATTCACTCACGTATCCAATACACCATTCAAGCTATTTTACTATCATATGGGGAAACTGTTTTACAGAAAAATTTTCTGAAGTAAGCTATTTTATTACCACCCTATAAATTGATTTTTCTGTCATTACACCAAGTATTTACTATTGTTATGCGAAGCAATTTTCATGTTACTTGAAACAAAACATCAGGATACCATTTTAATAACAATGCGTTGAACACCATCTAAAACTTTTGAGGAAAGTTATGATATTTTGACAAAATCCAACATCGCATCATTAGTCCTCAATTATACATAGCCTGATCACCTATGTAAAATTCAGGAAGGATTATGCCATGAAGGAAATAATTACCTTTTCAAAGGATTGTTAATAACAATCTTCATCCAAAAGTTTTGTAAACAAAGGAACTCTTTCATAAACATCCCTTTTGCCGAACTATCTCTGGATACTTACCCCACCAGTCACTCATTCAGCCATTAAGTTGGATTTTCCCATTGACTTCCCTAAGAGAGACTTTCCATATCAATTACATGCAGGATTCCTCAATACAATAAAAGCAATGAAAGGATTACAGAACTACTAACCAGGACTAGAAGCATATAGTGAGAGAATTCATAACTCAACAACAAATCCTCAGATACTGTGAGACCATCCTAATTACCGTCTCTGACTTAGTTGTCCAATGTCATTATTCAAGGGTACTAGCTATACTGAGCTACAGGATTGAACTCAATAAATGTCCGCTGGACAACACAATAGAAATAAACCCAGCTTCTAATTGAGACTGTAGAGCATTTCATTTAAACATGGCCTTATCCATACATAAACTTTCCTGCAGTAAGTTTTCACAAAGGACAATTGTTTGAATCAAGAATATCGATGTAGATTTCACTAAGGCATTATGTCTAGAAATTTCAGATAACCTCACCTTCATACCAAGCAAGGGATCAAGCCAGAACATATCTCCTCATCTACATGGGAAAACAGAATAGGCATTCATCGACACAACATCAAGTGATACCTTCGTCTTGCCAATTACAACGATGAACTATTTCAGGACTTAAGTTAGTCTAAATACCTATGCTTGTAGTTATGTCAGATAACCATCAATAGACATTATACAACCTTAGGAACTAAGTGTTAGACATCCATGCATTTAAGCGAACATTTCCTATTCTATCATTTTATCCTTTTCAGTGTTTTCACTTTTAAATAAAGTTGATGCGTTTACATAAATCACATACCTTGTGGAAAAATGATTTCTGAAATTCCTATTTTGAACAAGTACGATCCTTTTTGGTCAATCTTTAGCAACACTATGGTACAATGAGGAAAAATACATAAACATCAAACTTTGGTAAGCAGTCGTAATCACAACATGTTTGAAAACAGTTCCTATTTCATAACTACTGGATTTTGGATCATCAGGAAAAATATTACCCAGTAAATCATTTGCTCCATTTTCTAAATTCGTTTATTCAGAAAAGGATTTCAACTAAAACTCATAATCGCGAGACAAATTTCCAGAACAAATTTCTCTACAACATCGCTTATGCATTTAGGATTTGTGACTGGACAATAGAGAATATTTGGATTATGTGATGAAGGAATTAGGAGGAACATCACAAATTAATCGCGAACTTCAGTAGTGGAGACCAAACCCATTAGACAAAGAAGAACATATGTCTTATCATCCGTTGGAACAAAACACAAGGAATCAAATTGTTACCTATATTCTATCCCTTCAGATAACGCCAAGTTCGAAGGACCGAACGTTATGGAATTAGTCACAAAGGTTTATTGTACCCATTTCAGTTATTCCTGTTAAGGAAACCGTTTCAACTTGGACCTCAGGTAATCATTTCAGGATTTCCTTCAGAAACCCATTTAGATGTGAACATCACCTATCATCCTCAGAACGATGGTCAAAGCGAGAGAACAATTTAAACATAGGAAGGTATGCTCAGAGCATGAGTGATTGACCCTGTAAATGGTTGGACTAATCACTCAACATAAATCAAATTCATCTACAACAATAGTTATCACACCAACAGCGAGAAACTGGCAGAAGTTAGGTTGGTACATAACACCCATCATTTGGATTGGATATCCTGAACATCAAACCATCCAGATTCAAGGGGGAGAACAAACTAAGTTAGAAGCATTGCCTTGGATTGGCATGATACAAATTGGATAACAAGAAAGGTTGAACCTTTAGCATATTGGACTATTTAAGATTCATTTTAGAATCGACCAACTAGCATGCAAACTTGAGTTCTGGCAGAATTCAGCAGTATATATTACCAGTACCACATTTGAAACCTTAAAGAAGCGCAGACCATCGATTGATGGGCCAAACTTGGGAAAAAGCTCAACTCATTAGTTCAGTAGGCATTCATGAGATAACCAGAAATTTTCTACAAGTCAAGAATCAGTTACAAGTTCAATAAGTCGTAAACCATTAAAACTTCAAGTTCTGCAGAGTTATGCAGAAAGTTCTGCCTAGGAAAGGCATGTTATCGTTCAGAAAACTTGGAAAGTTACACCAATATACACTGGACCATTTATATTTCAGACAGGGTAGGCCTAGTGGCCGTCAGATTTGAACATTGCCAGAAAACAACAGGATTACACGAACATATTTCACATTTTCAGATCCCCATAAATGACTTTCAGATGAGTCACTCATGATTCCATTGGAATGGATCCAACCCAAATGACAATCTCAGACCTTGTAAGAGAACCAACAGAAATCATGGACCGTGTGGTCAAACAGTTGAAACAGAGTCGAATTCCTATCGTTAGAGTTCGCTGGAATTCTCGAATATCATCACCTTTTCACCAATACATTCTCAGAGACCAACATAAACTGAACTTCGGGACGAAGTTCCTTTTAGGGGGGAAGACTGTCACAACTCACCATTTCAGGTCATTTCCCGAACTTTGGAAAAACACTATTCATCAAACACTATTCATCAAAACACTATTCATCAGTTTACTATTCATCGTTTTCGAGGTCAATTTGATATTCTGAGAAACTTTTGGGAAATTTACTATTCATGGAACACTATTCATTGCGGGAAAAGATTTCATCATTCACGTGCATTACACATTTCATCGTAAATTTAGTTTACGGGTATTCAAATTCGCGTAACCATATTGGTTCAGGTGCGAATTCATGCATTATCAGTAATAACATTTCATACGGACTGGGGATAGTCTGCATATCATCATAACAACATTTTCATGTTATACCACTCTCAGGGTTTTCAAATTATTATATTTGATACATTTAACGTTTTTACGTATAAGTATTTATAGTAAACGTTAACACCCGGTTTATACACGACGAATATATCTAAATATTCCCACAATGGTCCCGACATATTTTTATATCCACTTTAACATCATAAAAGTTATAACATTCAGTTACCCAGTATTTTGGAAAATTATTTTATTTATAACGTAGCGTATAAATACAACGACGGTTTTCGTGAAAACTAAACAATAATCACCCGATCACTCAGTAAATGTACCCAACATATTTTTAATATGTTTTTATCATTATTATGACTTTATTTCATCCCGGTTAATTTCGTGAACGTTTATTGCTATTAAACCCGGTACCCGATTTTAACGAATAACGCGTAATAACACTTAACGCTACACTATATTTTCTAAGTGATCAAAACCGTTTTGGCTACTCCTTTTCACACCCAAAACCAGCCATGACCACTCCTTTTTAACCTTGTGCATTGATTTATCATTATTTAACAAATAAACACATAAAAACCTTACTTTACCAAATTTTCTAAATCATAATCACACCTTTTGAGCTAAGACAAATTTTCATCTCATCTTCCCCATTTCCATCTTCAAACCCACGACTTTTATTGATCTCCATGATCAAGTGATCATTTTCCATAAAGTAAAACACAAAAGTTGTTCATTTTACAAGTCTAATCAAGAATCAAGCAACAAAAACACAAGAATATCAAGCATAATCATCCAATAATCATCTCATTTTATCAAGTAAGTTTTCATCTTTATTTTTTCATGAATCATCCTATTTTTTCATGTATTACATAAGAATCATGCTAAAAACCATGTACAAGTAGCTATACCACACTTTATTTTGGCTAAAAACAAACATACAAACCCTAACTTATTTGTTATGAATCCCCTAGCTCTAATAACTTGGTTAGGAGTCCATGGCACCCTAAGAAGGTGTATGGTAAGATTAGATTAGTCATGTGGTGATTACAAGAGGTTTGGTGATGGTAGAAATTGGTTTTTAACCTTGGAAACTTGATTTGGAAACTATTTTAGACATGCTGTCCCATTTTGTAAAAATCTGGAAAATCAGTAAACACCAAGGAAACTTTGGCAAAATTTTTAGAAAATACTTTCAAAAACGAATCCGTAGGCGAAAGAACGGATTAAAAAGAGCTTATAACGAAGAAGTTATGATTTTTGCAAGATTATAGACGAAAAGTATTTTCTGGAAAAATAGTTGCTGTTGGACATTTTTCGTCGGTCAAAAAGAGGCTTTAAACATAACCCGGAGGAGCCGAGCTTTCCAAAATATATTACTACATACTAAGACGAAACCGTGGATATAAAGAACAAGTAAAACGGACAAGTAACGACAAAGATATACTCGTTTGAATATCGGCTAAAACCCTTTATTAATTGACAGCTTTTAATATATTTGGCGCAAAAACTACGAAGTGCATTTTCAAGCTAAACATAATATCAAGTACCGAGCTTTATAACTAACGTAGTATTAGTTATTACGAGTATGTTTTCATCATTTCAAGGATTACAACCCGAGTATTTCAACGCTAACATGGAAACTTACGTTATATATATATAAGTATATATATTATAACTAGCCATTTATATTTTCTAATAGCAATATTTTCCTAAGTCTTGGAATATATACTTTTGGTAACAACAAGTGTTTTTTCAAAGAGTAGAGTGGTATAGTAAACATGTGCATGGACATTCATAACATCATTTCATGATCTAAAGTAGATCGTACATCATTCATATTAGGTTGCGGCTAGTATGCGCGCCTTGTTTTTCAGCTCAGTACATGTTCATGGTACCATCATATTGGGTTGCGACAGCAAATGGTTCATTGGTGTTCATTTCATTTCATCACAGTTTCATCAGTTAAGGTGAGTTTTCATAGCCCCGTTTTCAATTCAACGTTTTTGATTGTTTTCAAATCCCACGGGGGGAATACATTGCATCAATCATTTCAGTACGAGCCCAAGTATTCAAACATGTACATAGCTTAAGTTACCTTGCCAAGTGCTAAGTCCCCTGTAACATCATGAACCGTTAATTTCAAGTACTAAGCGAGAGTGAGTGGATAGATCTATCGAGGGTGACGCCTCCATCCGTGGTAGTGGATACCAACAGTAAGCGGATGCATGTCATGTCTTTTACATTTGAATGTTTCGGCAGAACATTCGGGAGGGGCATAGAATTTCATCAGTCATAGCTTCGGTGTCATGAGCTTAAGGCTATTGTACAATTTTCACGAGATTTTTATCTTGCATTTTTACTTGTGGTGGCCGTACATCAGTACATTTTACAAACCTATGGAATTCACCAACATTCGTGTTAACGTTTTAGCAATGTATTTCAGGTTATTAAGGTAGCTCATGTGACATGCATTTGGACCTTCATGGAGTCGCGGGGTCGACGCGTCTCATCATTATTTCATGCACTTATGTAAACATTTGATCTAGTATGGCTTGTTTTTCATGAACATGTAACACATTTTGGGGACCTCATTTTGTAAACTCTGAATTATTTCAATGATCAAATGCAGTATTTTCCAAACGACACTTTAGGTCGTTCAATGTAACTGTAACTGTGGTGCTATGACAGACACCCCCAGGTATTCCATTCCGCTGCAAGTCAGGTAAATTGGGGGTGTGACAGATTGGCATCAGAGCTAAGGTTATAGCGAACTAGGATGTATCTTGGACCCTAGACTATAACCGCATCATCATAGCATCTCATCATTTCATCATAAGTGCATAATCATGATACATGTTGTTTCATACATACCCTGTGCGAGTTATTTATACTCATATCCGTATATGTATATCATTTTATTGACCTGGTTCACGAGTGACATGTCTTCAGATACTCACCCTGACATCCTTTTATCGGATTCTGACATTGAAGATGCCTTGTCATCTTCCACTACCATTATACCATCAGTTGCACTTACATCACCATTAGTACTATTGATTTGCCATAGGAACAGAGTCTTCCTATCATTCAGCCCGTACATAGAATGCCTTTTGGTAGTGTATTCAGAATTAATCTTAATGGACTTATTAGGATGCTTATTGCAAGGAAGATAGTGTGTTTTCTTTCCATCACTAGTAGGGCACTTACTACTCAGGTACTATCACCACCATCAGTTACTTATTACACTATTGGCCTTCCCACAGTGTGTACTTTAGTTTTACCTTTTGGATGTCGCGAGGTAGCGCGAAAGAGGGTAGTATTTCATTCACTGGTACCATCATTGTCATTTCCCTTTTCCATTCCCACTTGCCATGAACTAGATGACACCTAGTAGAAAATACCAATAACACGGACTCAACAGAAACATCCGCAGATTCTTCAGGAATTAGGTTGATTTCGTTTTTGACGAATTAGAAGACTATTACCATTCGACAAGATTCACTCACGTATCCAATACACCATTCAAGCTATTTTACTATCATATGGGGAAACTGTTTTACAGAAAAATTTTCTGAAGTAAGCTATTTTATTACCACCCTATAAATTGATTTTTCTGTCATTACACCAAGTATTTACTATTGTTATGCGAAGCAATTTTCATGTTACTTGAAACAAAACATCAGGATACCATTTTAATAACAATGCGTTGAACACCATCTAAAACTTTTGAGGAAAGTTATGATATTTTGACAAAATCCAACATCGCATCATTAGTCCTCAATTATACATAGCCTGATCACCTATGTAAAATTCAGGAAGGATTATGCCATGAAGGAAATAATTACCTTTTCAAAGGATTGTTAATAACAATCTTCATCCAAAAGTTTTGTAAACAAAGGAACTCTTTCATAAACATCCCTTTTGCCGAACTATCTCTGGATACTTACCCCACCAGTCACTCATTCAGCCATTAAGTTGGATTTTCCCATTGACTTCCCTAAGAGAGACTTTCCATATCAATTACATGCAGGATTCCTCAATACAATAAAAGCAATGAAAGGATTACAGAACTACTAACCAGGACTAGAAGCATATAGTGAGAGAATTCATAACTCAACAACAAATCCTCAGATACTGCGAGACCATCCTAATTACCGTCTCTGACTTAGTTGTCCAATGTCATTATTCAAGGGTACTAGCTATACTGAGCTACAGGATTGAACTCAATAAATGTCCGCTGGACAACACAATAGAAATAAACCCAGCTTCTAATTGAGACTGTAGAGCATTTCATTTAAACATGGCCTTATCCATACATAAACTTTCCTGCAGTAAGTTTTCACAAAGGACAATTGTTTGAATCAAGAATATCGATGTAGATTTCACTAAGGCATTATGTCTAGAAATTTCAGATAACCTCACCTTCATACCAAGCAAGGGATCAAGCCAGAACATATCTCCTCATCTACATGGGAAAACAGAATAGGCATTCATCGACACAACATCAAGTGATACCTTCGTCTTGCCAATTACAACGATGAACTATTTCAGGACTTAAGTTAGTCTAAATACCTATGCTTGTAGTTATGTCAGATAACCATCAATAGACATTATACAACCTTAGGAACTAAGTGTTAGACATCCATGCATTTAAGCGAACATTTCCTATTCTATCATTTTATCCTTTTCAGTGTTTTCACTTTTAAATAAAGTTGATGCGTTTACATAAATCACATACCTTGTGGAAAAATGATTTCTGAAATTCCTATTTTGAACAAGTACGATCCTTTTTGGTCAATCTTTAGCAACACTATGGTACAATGAGGAAAAATACATAAACATCAAACTTTGGTAAGCAGTCGTAATCACAACATGTTTGAAAACAGTTCCTATTTCATAACTACTGGATTTTGGATCATCAGGAAAAATATTACCCAGTAAATCATTTGCTCCATTTTCTAAATTCGTTTATTCAGAAAAGGATTTCAACTAAAACTCATAATCGCGAGACAAATTTCCAGAACAAATTTCTCTACAACATCGCTTATGCATTTAGGATTTGTGACTGGACAATAGAGAATATTTGGATTATGTGATGAAGGAATTAGGAGGAACATCACAAATTAATCGCGAACTTCAGTAGTGGAGACCAAACCCATTAGACAAAGAAGAACATATGTCTTATCATCCGTTGGAACAAAACACAAGGAATCAAATTGTTACCTATATTCTATCCCTTCAGATAACGCCAAGTTCGAAGGACCGAACGTTATGGAATTAGTCACAAAGGTTTATTGTACCCATTTCAGTTATTCCTGTTAAGGAAACCGTTTCAACTTGGACCTCAGGTAATCATTTCAGGATTTCCTTCAGAAACCCATTTAGATGTGAACATCACCTATCATCCTCAGAACGATGGTCAAAGCGAGAGAACAATTTAAACATAGGAAGGTATGCTCAGAGCATGAGTGATTGACCCTGTAAATGGTTGGACTAATCACTCAACATAAATCAAATTCATCTACAACAATAGTTATCACACCAACAGCGAGAAACTGGCAGAAGTTAGGTTGGTACATAACACCCATCATTTGGATTGGATATCCTGAACATCAAACCATCCAGATTCAAGGGGGAGAACAAACTAAGTTAGAAGCATTGCCTTGGATTGGCATGATACAAATTGGATAACAAGAAAGGTTGAACCTTTAGCATATTGGACTATTTAAGATTCATTTTAGAATCGACCAACTAGCATGCAAACTTGAGTTCTGGCAGAATTCAGCAGTATATATTACCAGTACCACATTTGAAACCTTAAAGAAGCGCAGACCATCGATTGATGGGCCAAACTTGGGAAAAAGCTCAACTCATTAGTTCAGTAGGCATTCATGAGATAACCAGAAATTTTCTACAAGTCAAGAATCAGTTACAAGTTCAATAAGTCGTAAACCATTAAAACTTCAAGTTCTGCAGAGTTATGCAGAAAGTTCTGCCTAGGAAAGGCATGTTATCGTTCAGAAAACTTGGAAAGTTACACCAATATACACTGGACCATTTATATTTCAGACAGGGTAGGCCTAGTGGCCGTCAGATTTGAACATTGCCAGAAAACAACAGGATTACACGAACATATTTCACATTTTCAGATCCCCATAAATGACTTTCAGATGAGTCACTCATGATTCCATTGGAATGGATCCAACCCAAATGACAATCTCAGACCTTGTAAGAGAACCAACAGAAATCATGGACCGTGTGGTCAAACAGTTGAAACAGAGTCGAATTCCTATCGTTAGAGTTCGCTGGAATTCTCGAATATCATCACCTTTTCACCAATACATTCTCAGAGACCAACATAAACTGAACTTCGGGACGAAGTTCCTTTTAGGGGGGAAGACTGTCACAACTCACCATTTCAGGTCATTTCCCGAACTTTGGAAAAACACTATTCATCAAACACTATTCATCAAAACACTATTCATCAGTTTACTATTCATCGTTTTCGAGGTCAATTTGATATTCTGAGAAACTTTTGGGAAATTTACTATTCATGGAACACTATTCATTGCGGGAAAAGATTTCATCATTCACGTGCATTACACATTTCATCGTAAATTTAGTTTACGGGTATTCAAATTCGCGTAACCATATTGGTTCAGGTGCGAATTCATGCATTATCAGTAATAACATTTCATACAGACTGGGGATAGTCTGCATATCATCATAACAACATTTTCATGTTATACCACTCTCAGGGTTTTCAAATTATTATATTTGATACATTTAACGTTTTTACGTATAAGTATTTATAGTAAACGTTAACACCCGGTTTATACACGACGAATATATCTAAATATTCCCACAATGGTCCCGACATATTTTTATATCCACTTTAACATCATAAAAGTTATAACATTCAGTTACCCAGTATTTTGGAAAATTATTTTATTTATAACGTACGCGTATAAATACAACGACGGTTTTCGTGAAAACTAAACAATAATCACCCGATCACTCAGTAAATGTACCCAACATATTTTTAATATGTTTTTATCATTATTATGACTTTATTTCATCCCGGTTAATTTCGTGAACGTTTATTGCTATTAAACCCGGTACCCGATTTTAACGAATAACGCGTAATAACACTTAACGCTACACTATATTTTCTAAGTGATCAAAACCGTTTTGGCTACTCCTTTTCACACCCAAAACCAGCCATGACCACTCCTTTTTAACCTTGTGCATTGATTTATCATTATTTAACAAATAAACACATAAAAACCTTACTTTACCAAATTTTCTAAATCATAATCACACCTTTTGAGCTAAGACAAATTTTCATCTCATCTTCCCCATTTCCATCTTCAAACCCACGACTTTTATTGATCTCCATGATCAAGTGATCATTTTCCATAAAGTAAAACACAAAAGTTGTTCATTTTACAAGTCTAATCAAGAATCAAGCAACAAAAACACAAGAATATCAAGCATAATCATCCAATAATCATCTCATTTTATCAAGTAAGTTTTCATCTTTATTTTTTCATGAATCATCCTATTTTTACATGTATTACATAAGAATCATGCTAAAAACCATGTACAAGTAGCTATACCACACTTTATTTTGGCTAAAAACAAACATACAAACCCTAACTTATTTGTTATGAATCCCCTAGCTCTAATAACTTGGTTAGGAGTCCATGGCACCCTAAGAAGGTGTATGGTAAGATTAGATTAGTCATGTGGTGATTACAAGAGGTTTGGTGATGGTAGAAATTGGTTTTTAACCTTGGAAACTTGATTTGGAAACTATTTTAGACATGCTGTCCCATTTTGTAAAAATCTGGAAAATCAGTAAACACCAAGGAAACTTTGGCAAAATTTTTAGAAAATACTTTCAAAAACGAATCCGTAGGCGAAAGAACGGATTAAAAAGAGCTTATAACGAAGAAGTTATGATTTTTGCAAGATTATAGACGAAAAGTATTTTCTGGAAAAATAGTTGCTGTTGGACATTTTTCGTCGGTCAAAAAGAGGCTTTAAACATAACCCGGAGGAGCCGAGCTTTCCAAAATATATTACTACATACTAAGACGAAACCGTGGATATAAAGAACAAGTAAAACGGACAAGTAACGACAAAGATATACTCGTTTGAATATCGGCTAAAACCCTTTATTAATTGACAGCTTTTAATATATTTGGCGCAAAAACTACGAAGTGCATTTTCAAGCTAAACATAATATCAAGTACCGAGCTTTATAACTAACGTAGTATTAGTTATTACGAGTATGTTTTCATCATTTCAAGGATTACAACCCGAGTATTTCAACGCTAACATGGAAACTTACGTTATATATATATAAGTATATATATTATAACTAGCCATTTATATTTTCTAATAGCAATATTTTCCTAAGTCTTGGAATATATACTTTTGGTAACAACAAGTGTTTTTTCAAAGAGTAGAGTGGTATAGTAAACATGTGCATGGACATTCATAACATCATTTCATGATCTAAAGTAGATCGTACATCATTCATATTAGGTTGCGGCTAGTATGCGCGCCTTGTTTTTCAGCTCAGTACATGTTCATGGTACCATCATATTGGGTTGCGACAGCAAATGGTTCATTGGTGTTCATTTCATTTCATCACAGTTTCATCAGTTAAGGTGAGTTTTCATAGCCCCGTTTTCAATTCAACGTTTTTGATTGTTTTCAAATCCCACGGGGGGAATACATTGCATCAATCATTTCAGTACGAGCCCAAGTATTCAAACATGTACATAGCTTAAGTTACCTTGCCAAGTGCTAAGTCCCCTGTAACATCATGAACCGTTAATTTCAAGTACTAAGCGAGAGTGAGTGGATAGATCTATCGAGGGTGACGCCTCCATCCGTGGTAGTGGATACCAACAGTAAGCGGATGCATGTCATGTCTTTTACATTTGAATGTTTCGGCAGAACATTCGGGAGGGGCATAGAATTTCATCAGTCATAGCTTCGGTGTCATGAGCTTAAGGCTATTGTACAATTTTCACGAGATTTTTATCTTGCATTTTTACTTGTGGTGGCCGTACATCAGTACATTTTACAAACCTATGGAATTCACCAACATTCGTGTTAACGTTTTAGCAATGTATTTCAGGTTATTAAGGTAGCTCATGTGACATGCATTTGGACCTTCATGGAGTCGCGGGGTCGACGCGTCTCATCATTATTTCATGCACTTATGTAAACATTTGATCTAGTATGGCTTGTTTTTCATGAACATGTAACACATTTTGGGGACCTCATTTTGTAAACTCTGAATTATTTCAATGATCAAATGCAGTATTTTCCAAACGACACTTTAGGTCGTTCAATGTAACTGTAACTGTGGTGCTATGACAGACACCCCCAGGTATTCCATTCCGCTGCAAGTCAGGTAAATTGGGGGTGTGACACCTTGATTTCCACCAGTCCTTTGGTTCCTCTGATTACCTTGGTTACCTCGGTTACCACCATTTCCTTGGTTTTGGGGATTTCGGCACTCACTCCGGTAATGCCCTTTTCCACCACACCCAAAGCAGGTTGCATCTGCCCTTGGGTTTTGAGCTGGTGTTGCTTGAGCCGTTGCTAGAGGTCTAGACCTACAGTCCCTAGTAAAATGTCCAATCTTCTGGCAATTGCGGCATTTGACCGTACACTGACCCTTATGGTGTAGTTTGCATCGGTTGCATAATGGTGCAGTCCCTTCATAGGGCTTTCTTTCTCCAGATCCAGCCGCGTAAACCTTAGCAACTTCTTGTCTTTTATTTTGCTTATGGTTGTTGTGGTTGTTTCGGGAGTGGTCATCCCATTTTCTTTTGTTAGTCACAACCGTTTCAGCTGAATCCTCAATGACTTGGTCCATCAATTTGTTAGCCACTTCCATAGTCTCGTGAAGATCTGTGGCTTTAGCAGTAGTGACATTACCCTTGATGGTCTGGGGTAATCCTCCAATGTACCTCTCGAGTAAGCGAGTCTCAGTTTGGACCATCTCAGGGCATAGTAAAGCCAACTCTTGAAAGCGTTGGTTGTATGCCGCCATATTAGTACCCTGTACCTTGAGGTTCCAAAATTCGACCTCTAACTTCATAACTTTGTTGCGAGGACAGTACTTTTTGAGCACCATATCCTTGAAGTTTTCCCATGGCATTGAGTAGGCGGCGTCAAAGCCGGCGGATTTCAGATAATTGTTCCACCAGGTTAAAGCAGCATCCTTGAAAGTGAATGATGCAAACTTAACCCTGTCTTCATCCGCACAATTACATATTCTGAACACAGTTTCCAATTTTTCCACCCACCTGATCAAGACAACAGCTCCCTCAGTTCCCCCAAAGAGATCAGTCATTGTCTTTCGGAATTCCTGGTAGTTACAACCGCGATTGTGATTGTTTGTCGTTCGTGAGTTTCCGACATCATTGGTGGAATTATTTGCTGCGGCTAGTGCTGCTGCCACCCGTTCCTCTACTAACTGATCAAGTATAGCTCGGTTCACAGGTGGAGTGGTTGCATTAACCCTGGTTGAGGCTGGGGTAACTGGTTGCACACGAGCAGTCCTGTTTGACTTTTTCCTGGGAGGCATCTTGCTATATCACAAAATGAGATAAAGACAAGTGAGGTTTCATAAAGAGGAATTTTAATCACTCGAGAGTAAGATCAACATAGGTAGAGTATATGACTAAAATCAATCATATAAGAAATGGCACGATAGAGTAATCAAACGAGCTTGTTATAGATTAGAGTCGTTACACGTACAGAAAATTACAAGCTACGAATACAAGAAAGGAAAGTACTAGATTTGGATACATAAAGGAAACATAATAACTGCCACTAACTGATGACTACTCAGTTTAGTGGTTACAACAACATCTACCAGCTATGCCTAAATCTGATCACGCTCAAGGCGCAATCGTTGAATCCCTGCAATCAGCTCTAGCTGCGTGGCCTCAAGCTCCTCAATACGCCTACGGCTCTCCCGGCCGTACCTCATTTCTGCAGCGAGCATGGATTCCAAAGTCGTAGTCCTCTCCCAATGAGTCCTCGCAGAGTCCCGTGCGACCCATAGAGTCCTCTCCACCTCTTCGACCCTATCGTACAGTCCGGTAACTCCTCTGCCCTGGCTACGAATCCTAGTATCTAGATCACGAAACCCACGACCATAATATCCTTCCATCACATCAACTCTACCCCTCAGACCATACATATCCTGTCTAATCAGGTCAACACTTTCAAACAAAACACGTGCATCCTGGCCCATAGTCTCAATCCGTTGTTCCTGCCCCTGTAACCTCTCCAACTGATCAGTGTGAACATCCAAGAGGCTGTCGTGTGTCTCTAACTGTAGGATAATCCGCTCCCCATCAGTTAAATCCTCTTCCTCGGTATGTGGGGAAACTGGTTGGGGAGCAACTGGGGAAGGTGGTATCATAAAAGGTGGTGTAGTAGGTGTGTAGTTCGGACTCTCTACTCGAGGTGCAGTGCTAAACATGCACTCAATGTCTCTCCATATCATCCCATCACCCTCCTCCTGATAAGCTCCCCTAGAACTCTGTCCAATCTCAAATGTAGTAGGAATACCATCCAAACTTTCTGCCCTAGCATGAATCATTGCAGCTCTCTGTCCAAATCCTAATGGTGCATCCGTACCCTGAATTTGTGCAGCTGTTGAACTCTGCCCTATCTCAAAGGTATCTTATACATCCGTAAGGATTATATGGTCATACCATGGCACAATCCTCTCCTGACCCAACTCTTTCTGTACCCCCACATCCTTGTCTCCACATGCACTATCAATGATGTGCCCAACAGGTGATAACTCGACTCTAGCTGGTGCTGGTGTAGCAGGCTCTTCTTTGGGTTCCTCTTGTGGGTTTTCCTCAGACTCCTCTTGGGGCTCTTCATCATCATCTGAATGAATGTCACTAGCCCTGCTGAGACCCTGGTGAGGTGGTGAGTGAGTGGAAGGTGGGGCGGGGGATGATGCGGATGGAGTAATGGAGATGCCCGTAGAGGTAGTCCGGGTCCTTTTTGGGGAAGGTTGAGATGAGGACAGTATGTTGTACCCTCGGACTT
The DNA here is from genome assembly GCA_030686995.1 of Artemisia argyi. NCBI lineage: Eukaryota > Viridiplantae > Streptophyta > Magnoliopsida > Asterales > Asteraceae > Artemisia > Artemisia argyi. The sequence continues at coordinate 135,082,234 of CM060678.1, read as the reverse complement.
TCTTATAAGTAGTACGATGGCCAGTAGTAGGTGGGGTGGCCTGGATGGATGGTGGTGGAGTAACGGTGGAGTTTGTAGTGATAGTAGGTGTAGGCTGAGTAGGTGTGATGTCAGGTTGTGCTGCCTGTACTGCTTGGACAGATGGGTCTTCAGCAGTGACTGTGAGCTAGCCCAAAGAGTAAGCATGCCCTGCAGCTGAGGGGTCTACCTGGACATCACCGTGAGTAGTAGGCGAAGGCGGTAGTGACATTATCTGTGACAAGGCGGTGAGTATGTGTAAGTATACCGAAAATACTTATATAGTATAAAACGTAAAATAGGAAAGTGTAACATATAGTTAAGGTAAGTAAACACTAATTAAAATGGCAAGCAAGGTAGGCAGGCAAGTAGCGGTCGTAGAGTGATCTTTTTGTAAAAAGCGGTCATAATTTAGGGTTTATATGTACCTAGTTCTCTATAACCCTGGCTCTGATGCCAATCTGTAACACCCCCAAATCTGGTTTAGCGGAAGCATTCGGGTCATGGGGTGCTACTAAATTGGTAATCACAACACAAAGGAATAAAGAACGGAATACATACTCCATTTAAATATATTACACCAAGTAGTTAAAGTTTACAATAAGTTCATTTGCGGGAAATAGAGCCCATAGTTTAAGTGGTCCCAATTAACATAAGTTATTGATGTGTAAAAACACTTCGGTAAATAGTCTACGACCCTTGCCATGCCCATACCTTGCTTCAATCACGTGAATCAAACACCTGAGAAAAACATGCTTAAAAGTCAGCGAAAAGCTGGTGAGTTCATAGGTTTAAAGTACGCAGTATAGTTGGACCAATGTATAAAGCATATGCACATTACGATGAGTATAATGCCATACAAAACAGTCTATTACGCTAGCACTAAGTTCATGCAACCGAACTACGACAGTGGTGTATGCATAATGTTGTCATACTAAAAAGGGGCCCATTGCAAGTGTTTATCCCAATACACTCGATTCCGATATGGTATACGTTTCGCATCGACCTATGAATGGCCAACCGAACGGGGGAGTCACCCCAATAGATCTATCTATAGCAATCGCGTTTCCCGCAGGAACTAACGGTTCATGAAAGTGGGCATAAGTATGGGATCAAGGGCTTAGGCTTTCCACGTAATAGTTTTTAAGCATAGTATTGGTCCATAAAAGTTTTGCATGTTTCTCACCCCAATTTTGTAAAGCAATTATAAGTAAAGTGGGGCTATAAACTCACCTCAGCAAAAGTAGTCTGAAAGTGAAAAGTCAAGTAGTGGTAATGAGCGGCACCAACATGCGACCTAAATTAGTACGACAAGTTTAGTACACCATTCCCATTTAAGACTCAACAAGGCTTAACTAAGTTTAAAAGTTTTAGAATGTTTGCGTTGTTGATGCTTGTGTGGTAGCATTAAAGTTCAAAAGCACTTTCTGAATATGTATAAGTATTGGCTCATGGAAGTGACAAGTATATCAGTAGACGATGAAATTTCACGAACAAACACAAAGACTGAAGGATGAGGCATGGAAGTAATCACGAATAGATGTTAGATGTTGATGGACTTTGTATTTATTATTGTGAAGAGTATATATAATACTAATTGGGTATATTCATGTATAGAAAAATATCTAAAATAGAGTTAAGTAAATACATTAGTTAATATTCCCATTTTTATGAATGAAATTCCTCATTGTTGGTTAAAAGAATTGTAAGCTAATTATATATATAGTTTAACGAAAAGTGGACATGACCAAAGTACATGCCAGATTGGTAGACCGTTGAATATTATTTATAAAAGTCAAAGAGGTCTTTACAAGCCGGAGTATGTCAATTAACTGTAGATATAAACCATTAGTATTTATAGCAAGTTCAAAACTTAAGATTTGGTTTAGTCAAATTTTATAAGTTTGAAATATATATATATATATATATATATATATATATATATATATATATATATATATATATATATATATATAGTATTGATTATAAGTGAATTTCATAGCTCGTCATATTACGTCGTGAACTCGAAGTCGTGTGATGTGAATCGGGTTGGGAACAAGTTCGGATAAGTCATTGGATAGGTTGAACCATTGATGGCTAAGTGCTCGAAATCAGTGGCTGTAGCCCAGGTAAGAGAGACACCAATACCCTTTATATTGTATTAGTTTACTAAATAGACCAGTAGCTTTATGTTAAAGGCATAGTTATAATTGAAATCCTTGTTTATGGTAATGTTAACGCACCCTAACACATGGTGAAGTGGGCTGGCCCAAAGTGAAACACGTATACGCCCCTTTATGCAGAAAATAAACGAGAAGATGCACCGTTTAGGGGCTGAGATGAGCAGCTCCAACGCACCCCCTAGTGCAGGGAAATAAACAAGCAAAACACGCCCATTTAGGGGCTGAGATGAGCAGCTCCAACGCACCCTTGTGCAAGGAAATAAACAAGCAAAACACGCCCATTTAGGGGCTGAGATGAGCAGCTCCAATGCACCCTTGTGCAAGGTGTGGAAAACTAGAAGGGGGGTTGAATAGTTTTCCCTTCTTTTTCATTTTATAAAAACTTTGTTTCAAAATGTTGATTCAAATTTATTCAATTGTTTGTTTGGAAAACTTCAATTAGAGTTTAGTATGAAAACAACATATAATCAATATGATCAATTATATATGTAAGCTTTTGGAAAAGCTTAGTTTTATGAATGAAGCTTTGGTCGATCTTTATGTGAATACGTTTTCCTTTTAAAATCTTAAAAAGTTTTGTATCAAATTATCTATCAAGTTAAACTTAATATGAGAAGTGTGAATAATAATCTATTTGACCATATCATGCAATTATACAAACAATCACAATATTAACTACTATGTTCAACACAATCAATCATCACAACTATATAAGCAACGACTAAGACATGTAGGCAAGCATAGAAGTAAAGCGATAAATGCAAGAACAAATGATAAGAGATAAGAGAAAGGAAATGCAAACCGGACACGATGATTTATAGTGGTTCGGCTACAAGGACACCTTCCTTGTTCCTACTCCACTCCCCGAGTCACCTACTCGAGAGTTTTCTTCACTACTCAACAAGCTCCCTTTTGGCGGAGAAAACCGTACACAACTTTTGCTAACACCATTTAACGACACTAAGCTAAACGTCGAGTTCTAATAGTAGCTAGAACCAATCTCACAACACAACTTCGATCACTACACAACTTCTACACAACTTCACGACTTCACGACTTCATCACAACTTCTTCACGGCCTCACAACTTCTTCACGTCTTCACGACTTCACAACTTCTTCTAAACTCCACTACTTAATCACACACCTACATCTTCACAACTACATGTCTTCTCCACACTACTACTTCCTTCCACTACTTCTTACTCACTCATTAAATCACTACTAAGTAAGATCATCTTGATCTACTTATTACATATACATAACTCACAACTTCACATAAGCACTAACTAGATCCTAAAACATCTTTGGCTTTATGATAGGGAGGATTCTTCTCTTGCACTTTGAGTGATGAGAAATTGGATCACTTGAAATAAAGATTAATAATCTTATGATCAAAGGGTTTTAGAAGGATGTTTAGAGAGAGTTGGATCTGAAAATTTTTGTGCAAAAGGTGAGAAAAATTCCAGGTTTGAGGTGGTATTTATAGGGAAAAATTTATGACCAAATCTGACAGGGGAGCGTGGCCGGTCCCCTTAATTGTGTGCCGGTCCCCTTAAAATTAAGGGGGCTGCCCTTTATAATTAAGGGGGCCGCCCTACTGAAACGGCCAGATTTTCTGTCTTTTAGTGGGGAAAGTTTATTTGGTGAAAAACTAACTAATTTTGGTTAAAAGTTTGAAATCATATATTTAGTATGATTAAAACATTTTTCTTTATTACCAAAAGTGTTTTTCAAAAATATATAATATGTTTATATAATTAAATAAACTTTGTATTAGTTAATTCAATACCCCTTTGATCATGAGATGTATTAAACACTTGTTTACCCATACCTTAAGTGATTGTTGAAGCATACTTGAGACGTTGAGATGTCGAGGCTTGTTGACGTAAGAATGCATAGAAGAATTGTGAACACAAGTAACTTAAGCACTTTACGTTATATGTTGTAACTTACATCTTTGTCATCATCAAAACATGAAGAGGATGTTTAGATTAAATATCGTAATATTCATGCCAACACAAGGAAATAAACAAGCAAAAACACGCCCATTTAGGGGCTGAGATGAGCAGCTCTAATGCACCCTTGTGCAAGGAAATAAACAAGCAAAACACGCCCATTTAGGGGCTGAGATGAGCAGCTCCAATGCACCCTTGTGCAAGGAAATAAACAAGCAAAAACACGCCCATTTAGGGGCTGAGATGAGCAGCTCTAATGCACCCTTGTGCAAGGAAATAAACAAGCAAAAACACGCCCATTTAGGGGCTGAGATGAGCAGCTCTAATGCACCCTTGTACAAGGAAATAAACAAGCAAAAACACGCCCATTTAGGGGCTGAGATGAACAGCAACAAACACCCCTGGTGCTATCGTTGTTAGACAAATTATGACACCTTATGTGGGTGATGATGGTCGAATCAAAAGCAGGGCCAGGCATTCTTTTATTATGCCTAGTGTACAGGTTGGGAAAATAGAAACCCAGTTTTAAAAGCTAGTGCTATTTTGAGTTTTGTAAACTTAAAGTTATTAAGAAGTAAAATAACATTTACCAATGTGAGCAAACCAAATCTCATATCTATAAAATCTTTTGTGAGTTTTGAAGCGGCAAGTTGAGGCAACGAGGTAACCAACCAAAACCCATCCACTGTGGTTCGACCACAGTGGGTTTTGACCCGTAACCAAGTCTCCACAACCCAACCTTTAAACAAGGTCTAACCTTAACCAATCACAAGGCAATCCACTACTGTGTCAAGTCACGGTGGGTTTTGTTTCAAAGCTGAATTTAGGCGCAACTTAATTCATGTGCTAAACAACCAGGAGTGTAGAACAAGGTACGAAGTAACATAATCACTTCCATTACCTAAGCCAAACAACAACATGCCATCGTGGTACTGCCACAGTAGTTTTCGACCAGTAACTAGGCCCAGAAGTTAACATCGCTGAACCAAGTTGGTGATAGTGTGTTCTAACCAATAAAATAGGTACTTCCGTTTAAGCCAACACTTACAAGTGTTTAGAATCAAAAGTGTAACAAGTTTATAAGATTCAAAAGATGCTGGAACAATTTCTACTGTTTATCTGTCGAGACTTGTTATATATTCAAAACATAAGCATACCACACAAGATCAATTAATTAACTACAGAAAGTTTATCATTCCCGGATTTGTGAACTTAGGCCGATTGACCAAAAGTCTAGTAATACTAAAATCAAATTGTAAGTTTAATAACAAGAAACTAGATTTATTCAATATCAAAAATCCCATTAATCACTTAACGAAGCAATAATAATAACAAATCGATTCGCATAATCAAAACTATTATAACAATCAAAAACCCAATAATCACAGAAGTGTATACGAATCAAAACCAGGAAGTTTGAGGTTCTTACAATACGAGAATCGATTGATAGAGATGAACAATGAGACCCAAATCCGATTCCAAGCAAACCCACACACCTTCGATTATTGACAAATACCCTTGAATACTTGAATCTTGTGAAAGTTATTGTGAATGAGTTTGAGTGAGGGTGGATCTGTTGAACATCGAATACCATAAAAGGGGACATTATAGAAGGTCTTCAACCTCACTTTTTGGACATGGAAATTGAGGATTAACCAAAATGAGCTAAAGGTTGACATCTTTCTTTGTAACCTTGTTGACTCCTGGGGAGAGGGCAAGATAGAGGTGATAATAGACTGGGAAAAAGAGAAAGTTGCATAGATTCCTAGTTCATAGTGATGGTGACCTGTGATAGTCTCAGTGTGCTGGAGAAGAAGTCAAAGGCAGAAAACGATAAAATGGGGCGGGGTATGTGGGGAGTGATTATCAGGGGTAGGATAAAGGTTTTTACTTTCTTGTTTTATTACAATGAGTGTATTTTGTGTACCCCATGTCCCGTTGAACTCCGGTGTAATTGTGACACCCCGGTCTCATATAACCGTGAAAAGAATACCTCGGGAAACATTTTCATAAGAATGACATAAAAGCAAAATTATTGACTCCGGGAATTATTTATAGAAATTAAACTGTAATTTAGACGGTGCCGGTACGTGTGCGGTGTCGCGCTCTAGTACATGCGAGATATTTCTCGGTATAATTTGTAATAATTAGTAATGGTCATAAAATGGGAAATTTATATTTCCTGATGAATTTTTAGTAATATAGTGAGTTATTGTACGCTACTGTGTGCGGCTAACCCATCCGATACAGTTATGTAAGCTCATGAGCGCTTAGTTTAATATTCTGAAATAATAAATTGGCTTTTATTATCAAAGTATCAGTGGAAAATTACCGTTTGTCACAAGATTCAAGGAAGAGAATGATGAGATTGCTTACCAAATGCCCTATAAGATTGAACAATACTGCCTCCTATCAAACATAGAAAAGGAACACAAGCAAGCGGTTTACTATAGGAACGATGAGGATAGACGTAGAGGAGTAGAATATGTTATGAATGGAATACTTGGTTTCTACAAAGAATGCTTGCAACTAGGTCCGGAACACAAAACCAATATTGGAGATGACCTAGAGAATGAGACCAACGATGAGGTCACGTAACTGCCCATGACCTTGAGTCTAGCTACAAGACTCGTAAATAAAGAAAAGCGCTTCTTGGGAGGCAACCCATGTTTTGTGTGATTTTTATTTATTTGATTGTTAATTGCTTCCGTATGCATGCTTTATTTTATTGTTGGTAGATCATGTTTCAAAACTAAAATTGTGAAAATGTTATATTTTGTCGTTTGACTTCGTCTTAACTTCATACAAAGGTATTTCGCAAAAGATAAGTGTAAGGGGAAACCCCAAATATGTTTTTAAGAAACGAAATTGATCATGATTCTCCACAATATTAAATGAACATGTGTATTAGTATTTGTTAGAGTCAAATGCTTGTATCGAGTCATAATGAAGTTTTGCAGGATTTTCCAAAAAGTAGGACATAAGTTTTTCCAGAAATTTTCCGGTAACTTAACGTAAAGATTTCTGCATGTCACTTCTGACGGCGTCAGGAGTTAACTCCTCACGGCGTCATGTGAAAAATTCTGGAAATTTTGCTAGTTTTGTTTTTCTAACGGAGTCTTGAAGTTTTTGTTAATTCTTTAGTTTTATAAACTCCAGGAAATCTGCAAACATTCATTCCACAAGCATTATATCTTACATTGTTTTCTATGACTTGTTAGTACATATAGATTGCCGCCGATTTTACGTGAGGTTGTCTTGTTTGTTTTCTCAGGTTTATCAGGTTATATATGACAAGAAGATGATTTATATTTCTCGAAGAGAAGCTTTGATTGTTCATTTTCTTGGAGGAAGATCTAACCTTGTTTCCACACTATCCACATCGAACAAATCAGGGGAGTATTTGATTTCATTCTTTTACCTGTTTCACTTTTACATTCTTTAATTGAACATTGGGGACAATGTTCATCCTAAGTGTAAGGGAGGGTAAATGATGATACCTTATAGGATACACTTGCACTTGAGTTTGTTTGTTTGATGGTAGGTGTGTAATAAAACTATGAGAAATACTTGTTAGTGTAATTTTAGCGCCAAATTTAAATTTTTTTACAACATTTAGGAGTGAAACTTTAGCCTTAGCAAGCGTCTCATGGATAGGAGTTGTATGACTAGCACAAAACCGTACTATTCAGAAAAAATTTCCACCCAAATATGTGAGGTTCGCCTTTAGATTTGATAGAAAAAGCATTTACTATTAGTGCTTATGAGTGTACCGGTAGCATTTAGATTCTAGAACTTGCGTTAGTGATGCATCCCGAGACCGCTAGTGAGACTACATTCATGTGGTAGGATTTACTACATGATAAGAGGCATTAGGATCACCCTTGTGTTAAGCCCGTATCATAATTACTTGACCATTTAAGTCATATTACTTGGCTAATAAAGTCAACTAATTTTTCCCACACCTTAGCGTTGTACTCATTTTTAGTACACGAAACCCTTAGTACACCCCTCTGAGCCTATCTTTTCGTTTCTAACTTTAAGTATCTTACTTAAATGAAGAATTTGTTACAACCCACTTAAATGTATACCCAAATCGCCTTAGCCTTCCGTGTATGCACTCATCTTTAGTGCATTATTGTTACATGTTTAAACCCTTAGTTAATTATCTAATTGATTACATGGTTGCTAAGTCGAGTCATATCCTTGTACATATTGTTTTGGGATGATTGGGACTCATGGGTAAAGTACTTGAGTTATGGAGTAATGAGGAAGAACATCATTTATTACCCCATATGTGCGTTAATCTTAAAAGTACTCCAAGTGTTTTGATTATCTTGATTCGAGTCATTAGATTAGTTTATTGTAAAGCAAGTAAAAATTCAAGTGTAAGGGGAATGTTCATTCCCTATGATATATTATTTTGGATGGTAGGGTAAGAGTGTATGCAAAAAAATAAAAATAAAAATAATAATAATAATAATAATAATAATAATAATAATAATAATAATAATAATAATAATAATAATAATAATAATAATAATAATAATAATAATAATAATAATAATAATAATAAATAGAAAAACAAATAGAAAAAGAAAAGAGAAAAAAAAAAACATACGGACTACCATCCCGTTTCATTCTATGTTTATTTTATGTTTTTGTTATTTTTTTATTTATTTGCTTAAGTCGAGTCTAGTCTTAGCTTAGCAACGCCATATTGTATATGTAATTAACTGTTGGGAATTCTGCTAAGATAGAATTCTGCTGAAGAATCTGCTGGTGGTTTCTACTGATGAGACAAATTCTGCTTATAGATTGTTTCTGCTGAAGTTTAGTTTCAGCATGATTAGCTTCTGCGGATATAGTTTTTCCGTGTTTTATGTAATATAGTTAGGATATGCATGAGTTTATTTAGGAAGTGATAATGCATATCTTTTAGAAGTTTTAGAAAATACGTTTCTTGTGAAACGGTTTAGGGTTCCTTGTGTATAAAAGGAACACATGATTATGTATTGAGTGATGTTTTTTTGAGAAAACACTTTTATCATTATTAAAAGATCCATAGAGGATCAATTGTTCTTAGTATTAAAACTTGTGTTTGTTTCCGCTTTAAAATACAAGTTATAGAGATTGTCTATTAGTGTGTTGGTGATTACATTAACATAACTAACGATTCTAGAGTGCTCAGAAGATCTATCAAGGTCTTAGTTTCAACAAGTTGTATCAGAGCGGTTGGCTCTTGATATCTAGGGTATTTACAAGGTTTCCATATTGATTTTTATTTTCGAGAAGCTGCTTTGAAGAAGGAAGCCTACTACGTACAACATGGTAAAATATTCACTTATCCTTTAAATCATATTGGCTGATTCATGAAGATCCCCTCGTAATTTTTTTTGGAATGATGAATTCATGGTACTTTCAATTAATGATTTGGTGGAATAAAGTGAATTAATTTAATTGATTACCATCTGATTTACACGTGGTTTTACCTCGTATTGCAATTGAATTGATCAGTGTGTCCATGTTTTATCATTGATATCGACCTATCAATTAATATCAAATTATTTGATTGTTGTGCTGCTGTGTTTGTCTATTAAACGAGAGTCAAACTTTTGCATAAGAGGATTTGTCGTGATTCAACCGTTGGACTGATTATCTTTAATCATTGGTGTCATTTATCACCTGAATTGGTCAAAGATTATCCTTGTACTAACGTGTGATTGGTTAAAACGAGGTTACTTTCGTTTGGTGTTGCTGTTGATAGGGTCGATTCTTGGAACTGGTGTCGGTGTGAATTGAATATATCTAGTACTATTAATTAGTGGGTTTGTCATTTTCAACCATGGGGAATCGATAATGGTGGAACAGATTTGGTTATTAAAATTGAAGGTAGATATAAAATATTGTGGGAATCATCACGTGGAGCTGATTGTTTTGCATTACCTCGTACCAATTTTTGTCGACAAGTGTATGTGAATTGGTGGAATATTTTCAGGATCAACACAAATTTGTATCACATTTATCTAGTGTATGGTACTTCAAAATTGAATATTATATCAGATTTAGTTGTTTCGATCAATTTGGTGGGCCGATTATATGTTTATGATTATGCAAGAAACATGAGACAGTAGCATTGTTCATTATTTATTCTACTCTGTTGTGGGGTAAGACTTATCATATGTGAGTTACTACTGGCTGCTTTAATTGATACTTATTGAGTTTATACGGTCAATACTGATGCTCTCTATTACAGTTGCTAGTGAAGTGAAAGATTGTTTCTGCTGCTGAGCTTTTTGTTCCTACCGATTTCACTTGTTTCTGCTGCTCGTTTGTAAAATGGCAGAAGTTGACAATGAAAGGGATCATCCAATGTTTCCTTATTTGATGAATGATGCGTATGAGGTCTGGGCTAAGAAAATGGAACAATGGATCACGAACAATAACATGAATATCTGGAAGGTGATTCAAAATGGCAACAGCTTGAAAAGGCATAGAAGAGATCAAGATGGAAATGACATTATTCTTCCTCCAACGACTGCTGATGAACACATTGCTGTACAAAGGGAATCAAAGGCAAGAACTACCTTGCTTAAATCTATTCCTGCTGATCATGTAGCAGATTTCCATTATATGAATGAGGCAAGTGATATATGGAATGCAATCAAAGCAAGGTATGGTGGAAATGCTGAATCCAAGAAGATGAGAAAGGAAGCTTGCACTAAATCCAAGACTGAAGAATTTGCACTGATGGGACTCCCTTCTCAGGTACATACTTGTGTCTTTAGTTGTAGTGTAAGATATAATGAACTTAAAGAATCATATGATGAATTGAAACCTAAATATAATGAATGCTATGCAGAAGTTGAGGCTTATAAAAAGGCTTTAAAAACTTTAGAAAGACAAAAAGTATGGTTTCAAAAGAATCAGGTTAAATATGAAGAGAAAATAAGAGTGCTAGAAAGTGATTTAGAATGTGCTAAGATTGATTTAAGGCGTACTGAGAAAGAAAAAGCTGATGTTGTTTCAAAAAATCTAGTGCTGAAAGAGAAACTAGATAAAGAGATAGCTAGAAATAAACAATGGTTAATATCATGTGATAATCTAGCTAGTGTACTTTATGGTAGTCAGGCTGTAAACTCTGGAATAGGTTTAGGATTTAAAAAATATGTTGGTTTAGAATCTAGGAATGACCTAGGTAAATCAACACCAGCAGGGTTAGCTAACTATGTTAAAGAAGGTAACTTACATGTTGTAGTTGGACCTATTAGAGGAGAACACATGCCCACTGACCTTTCCATAGCTGTTGACTTTGATGGATCACACCATTTATATGGCAAAAAGTCAAGTGACTTGCCAGACCCTGATTCTAAATCTACTGACTTTGCCTCTTGTTCTGACAGTGACAAGTCCTCTGACCAAGGGTCTACTACATATACCAGTTGTGATTCAAGTGAAAAGTCTGACTCACCTAGGCAGTCACTCAAGACCACACCCATGTCCAAAGTAGCTAATAATGAACCCAAAACAAAAATGGTTACTTATTCTGTTAAACACAATTTTGTTTGTAATTCTGTTTCTGATAAGTTTGAGTGTAATAAACAAAGTTGTGTTAAGGATAAGTCTTTTAAGAAGAAAACTTGTTTTGTGTGTGGTAGTAAGTCTCATCTCATTAAAGACTGTGATTATCATGAGAATATGATGGGTGTTTCCTATGGACAGCAGACCTCTAGACCCAAATGGAATAATGTTGCTAGTATTCCTCCATTTGTCCCACAAGCACATGTAAAAACCAGCAGATCCAATCCAGCTGATAAATCAGTTTCTGCTGATAAGTCAGTGCCTGCTGGTAAGCCAGCTGGTAGACCTTTTCCAGCCGGTTGGAAAAGTCATGTTGCTAAACCATTTTACATACCTACTAGCACTTACTTTCAGAATGGTTTTTGGCCTGTTTATTATGACCCATGGTATATGGGGGGGACAAGATGGGATACTGGTGTTAAGCTCTCAACAGGTTGTTCTTGAACAAATAAAAGAAAAGGTTCATTCTGGGTACCCAAGAAAAATAGTTCTTGTCAGGTGCACTGATTGAGGGGAGGCATAAGCCTAAGGGGAGACTTATTGTTGTATTCTTTGTATTCTAACCATTTTTGCAGCTGTTGAATCCTCATAAGCCTAAGGGGAGGCTTAGTGTTTCTGTTGGCACTACATTTTTCTTTTGGTTCCTGCTGCTGATTTATGGTATATTTTATATATTTCATATTTCTTTTTCTTTCTTTCTTTATTTTAGTAAAAAAATTAAAAAAATTAATATATATATATATATATATATATATTAAAATAATAATAATAATAATAATAATAAATTAAAAAAAAACAACAACAACAACAAAAACTAACGTATATTTGTATAGTTTTTGTTTTCTCTTGTTTGCAAGTTTTGGTGTTGGTTAATTACCACACAACAAATGGTTCTCAACTCACCATGTCTTACTGACACAAGAGTTGGCTAGCCCACAAGATTATGGCTTATGGTAAAGGTTGCGGAAATCCATAAATGGTAATCAACTCACCATGATGATGACGACATTCCATCAATGAGTTGGCTAGTCCAAAAGCAAACGGTTTTTGGTAAAGACACATCAATTCCGTTGATAGGTGTAATGGTTTGCTCAAAACCATAGGGTACTCAACTCACCCATGCTTCATTGCTGAGAGTTGAAATGGTCATCAATTCACCATGGTTGCTGCCCTATTGGGTAACCAAAGGATTGGCTAGTCCTGAGCAAACGGCTACAGGTAAAGACATCTCAAATCCGTTTATGGCTGTGATGATTTGCCAAAAATCATTAGGGCATTTCAACACATCGATGATTCACGTTGTAAGTGTTGAACTGGTCACTAGTTCACCAGGGTGATGTCATGATTCCACCAAAGGACTAGCTAGCCCAAGAGTGAGTAGCTACTTGGTAAAGGCTTAGCAAATCTACTCTTGTTGCTGCTGGTTCTGTTGCTGCTCATACTTAGGAGTTGCTTATGGTACCTTGTTCTTCAAAGATGGTTTCTAGTTGCTGCTATAGAAGTTGCTGCTAGTTCTCATATTCTGCTGCACACTTATTATGTTACAATCCTCAAGCTTCATATGTTCAAAGATTTATCCAGGAATCTTGAAGTTAACACAGTCAGCATCAAGATTAGGGGAGGATTGTTGGGAATTCTGCTAAGATAGAATTCTGTTGAAGAATCTGCTGATGGTTTCTACTGAAGAGACAGATTCTGCTTATAGTTGTTTCTGCTGAAGTTTAGTTTCAACATGATTAGTTTCTGCGGATATAGTTTTTCCGTGTTTTATGTAATATAGTTAGGATATGCATGAATTTATTTAGGAAGTGATAATGCATATCTTTTAGAAGTTTTAGAATATATGTTTCTTGTGAAACGGTTTAGGGTTCCTTGTATATAAAAGGAACACATGATTATGTATTGAGTGATGTTTTTTTGAGAAAACACTTTTATTATTATTAAAAGATCCATAGAGGATCAATTGTTCTTAGTATTAAAACTTGTGTTTGTTTCCGCTTTAAAATACAAGTTACAGAGATTGTCTATTAGTGTGTTGGTGATTACATTAACATAACTAACGATTCTAGAGTGCTCAGAAGATCTATCAAGGTCTTAGTTTCAACATTAACCAAGATGATTAACTCACCACCAGTAAATATTGCCTTTATCCAACAAAACCGTGTATTCCATATCCCTACACCTAACGTTATAACCCTTTAAAAGACCTCTTTGATAGTTTATCCTAGGTGCTTACGCCATGCGATGGAGGTTTGATCCTTTCCTAAGCCTATGGTAATCTATTTTGCTATGACAGGTAGTGAGAGATGTTTTCCATTTCCATATTGTGATATATACTTTATAACACCCGAGAGATGTGAGTATCTAAACACTATTTGTGAGGTGCTAGTGTATGACCTCCGTGCTTGTCTTTGGTCTTTAGTGGAACGATTATTTGTTGTAATTACTTTTATATTAGTGTTAAATGACCCCTAACTTGTATTTTGATTAGAATAAAAGCGCATTTGCTTGAGGACAAGCAAATCTCAAGTGTAAGGGTATTTGATGAGGCGAAAAATGAACCGTTTTTAGGGGTCATTTTAGCCCGGATTTGAATTTATTTTATCAAATAATGCCATAAATCGTTTCTTTTGTCATTTTAGGTACTTTTGGAGTGAATTCTAGAAAAGGAAGCATTTTGGACGTTTTTGGAGCATAAAAGTGAAGAAAACGGCAAAGTCTTAATTTTTCTTGCTGGGAATAGTACCTGACGGCGTCAAGAGTTCTCAAGTGATGGCGTCAAGAGTAATACAAGAGGTGGAAGTGGATAAAGTCCGTGACGATCCAGAAGAGTTTTACACTAGGGACATGACGGCGTCACCATAGGCCGTCATGGTCCAAATAAGAGTGACGGCCCATAGTAATATTACACATGACGACGTCAAAACTGGATCTAGGCAATCCGATTTCATTATGGGCGGCGAGTTGATGGCGTCAGAATTTCCTTCTTGACGTCGTCACCCTGTAAAATCTATATATAGTTTTGCAATTTTCATTCATTAGAGAGGAACAATAAGGGTGTAACTTTGGAGAGAAGCCCTAGTCCGAATATTACAGCTTTTTCAAGGGTTTTTACCCTTTGAAACCTTTCATGTTCAATTGAGATAAGTACTCTTTCAATTCATTCAATATGTCTATGTGTTGTTTGAATATATCTTACACTTGTCTTGAATTTAACATGCTTGGCTAGATCTCTTGTGTGTTTGATTAGATGTAGTGAAACCTAGATGTTAATTATGGGTTGATTGTTTGTTTATAGTTGTTACGGATGATTGTATTCAATGTTAGGCTTAAGAAAACTGGCAGACTTCCATTGGTGACATGCTTGAACGTCTTAAGAAACATGATCAGAGGTGTACTATGATTTTTGGTTGTATTTAATGCGTAGGAGAATTCTAATGATCCCATGTTAGGAGCTTCTAACGGCTCGACATAGGAGTGAAGTAGGATCCTATTGAGCTAGGGAATATTGTAGATGGCCCTACGACTAGTATTAAGGAATACGACCCGTCATCCATGCAATTGTAACAAACTATCAACCTGTAAAAGATATCTAGGGAGTAATGAAACCTAAGTAAACACAACTCTCCCCATTATTGTTCACACCACATTAGTAATTAGCTTTATTTTCATTTCTGTTATTTTATTTTGATTGCATCTTAGTTAAATTGGGTTAGTTGACCAGCAACTAATTCCTTCCACTCTTCCAAAACCGAGATTTTTAATTGCTTTTATAAAATATAAAAATACAAAAAGAATCATCCCTAGCCTCTAGACCTAGTTTTTAAGCTTTCTAATCCTAGCGACACTATTCCTGAGTTGAACGATCAATCCCCCGGTACTTGTCACTATACTATACTACAACGATCAGGTACACTGCCTGGTGGGGGTTGAAAGCTTCTCGAGATCCCTCGAGAGGTAAAGCCTGGTGCGATTCCCACGTATCACTGCCATGGCCTTAGAATAAGGCTCCTTTATAGTCACATCCTTCCAGTTGCTCTTCTTGTAATCATTGTCTCTATTTTGTCATTTGGGGCTTCTGCATTCCCTGGCAAAGTGTCCTTTCTTTCTGTAGTTGTAGCACTCCACCTTGGACTTATTATAGCCAGCAACATCACCTGAGTTAAGAGTAATCTTCTTTCCATTCCTCTGAAAGTACCTCTTGGCCCTTATGCTCATCAAATCCGACTGCCACTTTAAATCATTGCTTCCAACTCATCATCATGTATTTGAAGCAAGTCTTCATTATAGAGATGGGCATCTTCAGCTTTGCTAGCCAATAAAGCATAAACAGTGTCATCACTTAATCCAACACTGTTAGTTTGTGAGCTAGCAGTACTGACTCTAGGGTTAGCAGTACAAATATAGGTGGAATCATCACCATCAGAGCTGAAATCCCTGGTAGATGACAAGAATGCCATGTTTCCTTAACTTGTGATTCTACTTCCATACTTCTTCACCATTGGTTTAACAATCTTGAGATTGTTGTAAAGATCATTAAGAGTTATATTCTCCAATTCAGACTTGTTTTGCCAAATAACAACATAAGTATGCCATTCAGCAGGCAAACTATTGAGAAACTTCATGTTGAGATGTTCTTGTGGAATAGCAACCTTCAACACAACCATTTGGCTGACAATCCTTTGCAACCTGTTAAAAACATGATCAAGAGTTTCATTGCTTGTGGCAGTGAAATTCTCATAGTTTTGCTTCAGCAGAGTCTTTTGAGTCTTCTTAGTAGCTTCATTACCACCAAACCTCTCCACTATTGCTTCAAAGATAGTCTTTGCAGTTTCATGATGACTGAAATTCAAAACTTGATCATTAGGAATAACCATGAGTAAAAGATGCTTGGCCTTTAGATCATTCTTTTTGCAAGCTCTTTCATCATTGGTTACTAGAGCAGTATTAAGCTTGGATGACTTGGAACCATCAACATTGGTAACTTCAGACATAGATGGTTTGAATGAATCAGCATTCATGATGATATCCCATAGTGCATAGTGTTGCACCATGAAGTACTGCTCAATTTTGAGCTTCCAGAGATCATACTCATTCAACTTGAGTATGGGTAGCTTTGCAATTGTGGAGGATGACTGTGTAATTTCCATGTCCATCTTCATGAGTGAGAGTAAAAATCTTTCTTCTGGATCTTCTTATTTAAAGTATCAGAACCTGGCTCTGATACCACTTGAGAGGATATAACACACGTATTATGTTGAGGATACTTTGAGTGAATATCAATTAGTATGTGGAATCTACTAGCTAATACTTAGAAGATTTTATATATTGATGTATGGAACAGTTATATTAATAGAACAGTGAAGTATGAACAAAGTTATAAACCAAACGCTTCAATATTATTGATTATAATACGAATGATCTTAGACTATCACTAGGGTTTACAACCTTGAAGCTTTCACAAAAGATACGTACTCAACATCTAACCTAGGATCTCCTTTTATAGCACAAGGAGTCCTTTACAAGTTAACAATCTAGATACAATATTCGTATCAATCTAAATGTATAAGATATACATGCAATCTATTCTATGTTTATCTTCAAACGTATCTTTAGAAATCTATCTTCAGCTCATAAGCAGTACAAACATCTTGTACTAGCAGTACTTAGTCAGTTAGTACTGTTAGTGTAATCTTCAGCAATTGAAACTTCTTCACTAGCAGTTTGTACTGTTGGTTTAATTCCCAACAATATTGATACACTAGCTTAGAGACCCGTTGACACCGAGTAATTTTTTAAAGAAATAGGTCAAATGAGATGATAAGAAAAGTAATAACGTAAAAATGTCCATTTAAAATATGAAACAAATAATGAGACAATGCGTCCATTATCAAATTAGAAATTGCTTCTGTTATAATTACGATAACAAACATCCAAGCTTGGGCTATCCAAAATGTATTGAATTGAGTAGCAAAAGATGTGCGTGAACACCTATCGATTTACAATGCAATGTCCATGCCGTGCACACCTAATAGACAATGCGTCAATTATATTATAAGAAATTTACTTTGTTACAATTTAGTTTCATGAACATTCCTTGACTTTACTCTTTTTAAAATAAACACTTCTGCTTCATGAAATTCAAATTGTATAGGTCAATTACTAAGTTATATCATGATTTATAATTACTAAACACAATCATAATCTATACACAGATCTATCTCATCCGACCATTCAGTCACAACAAATGAATCTTGACTCGTGCATTGGGACTTCAAGAAAGCTTCTTTCTCAGAAGAAATATCCATTCTTTCGTCATTATCTCGTGATAGTTGTTGTTAATACTCATATTTTAACCACTAATTGTAAGTGATAAGTATAGGATCAATAGCCTTAGCTCACATCTTGAGTCATAATAGCATTATAATAGGAGAAAACATCGTCCGTCTACTTGTTTTATAAAGATTTATTCAACAAATGAATGTGTCATTTCAAAATGATGTTTTCAAAATTAGTTGTTAAATACATCAGAAGTGATTTGGCTTTATTAGATGCGAAGATAGAAAAGCAAAAGTTATGTGATAGATCCAAAGATGAAAGTCTTCAAGTCTGCCCATTTATATCCTGATTCAAATTGCAACAAAATACAATTATATAACTAATAAAATCATTACTATATGATGGAATAAGATAGGTACATAAAAATAATGACAATAATCTGAATTTTTTGATCAATTTTGGGTTCTTTGGTAACTTCTGAACATCGTCATCATCGGTTTCAATATTTTCCTCTTTAATTCCTCCAACGGCCCCTTCAACTCTTGGTTAAATACCAGATTATTCAAACTTTTGATCCTCTTTGACAAACCAAAGATGACATGTTGCTATTTTCAGGAGCTCACCAAATGGTGTTAACCCATAATACAGCTCAAAACTTGTTTTGACCCTTTGGTTCCTGATGAGACGAAAAGTGTACCACTTTTGGGGGGTCATTTAAGGCCAAAGTTGAGATTATTTGATCAAATATTGCCCTAAATCATTCATTTTGTCATTTTAGGTACTTTTGAGTGAAAATTTACAAAAGAAAACATTTTGGACATTTTTGTTGGGAATTACAGATTTGAAGATTACAAAACAAACAACTTGAAGTGAAGAAAGAAGAAACAAGAGGGGCCTAATATGTAATAGTTACTTAGCTTTCTTAGTAAGCTAGGGTTTAGGGTTTGTAACCTCCCCCTATTATATAAAGAGGGGAGGCGTCTAGGTTACATTCATCTCTTTCATAGCTAGTCTCTCCAATGAAAGTCTAGAAACGCATAGAGCGTGTAGTAGTAGATTAGTAGTATTAGTAGTTTATTTTATATTCAATAAAGAAAACCTTGAAGTAACTTTGATTCTTATATTCTTATTCCGTTGTGCAAATCATTGTTACTATATCCTAGATAGGGCTTAAACGATCTTTCACAGTTGGTATCAGAGCGGGTGGCTCTCGATATCTAGGGATCTACAAGGTTTTCATGTTCGTGTGTTATCAATAAAAAGCAGTTTTGAAGAAGCAGGCAGATCTGGTAAAAGATGTTGATACAGCAGTTGATGAAGGTTTGATTGATTGTCAAAGGGTTATTCAGGTATTGATTTTTTCTGTGACAATAAAAATACTACATGGCATGATTGGTTTAATAATTGTGTTTGTCGGTACATCGAATTTTATTAACCACAAAACAACCTTGTACTATTAATGAATAATTGAGTCAATGGTCTGTGCAATTAAAAGGGTTGTCGTCTTTTGGAGAAGTGGTGTGAATACAAACTAAACCTCGTGTTGCTATGTAATTAATTTGTCGAATTTTAAATCTAAAGTGGAGCTGTAAAGTTGTCATATTATGCATAAGTAGTTTCATTCTGATTGGTTGAACTAATTATGGCTCGGTTGCTATTAAGGTTGTGGGATCTTGATGAGGCAAAAAATGATCCGTTTTTAGGGGGTCATTTAAGCCCGGAATTGAATTTATTTGATCAAATATTGCCCTAAATTGTTCCTTTTGTGATTTTAGGTACTTTTGGAGTGAATTCTGGAAAAGGAGGTATTTTGGACGTTTTTGGAGCATAAAAGTGAAGAAAACGGCAAAGTCTTAATTTTCCTTGCTGGGAACAGTACCTGACGGCGTCACAAGATTCTACATGACGGCGTCAAGAGTAAAACAAGAGGTGAAGTGGATAGAGTCCATGACGATCCAGAGAGTTTTTACACTAGGGGCATGACGGCGTCACCATAGGCCGTCATGGTCCCATTACATGTGACGGTCCAGAGAAATTTTGCACTTGACGGCGTCAGATCTGGATCTAGGCAATCCGATATTACTATGGGCGGCGAGTTGACAGCGTCAGATATTTCTTCTTGACGCCGTCACGATGGAAAATCTATAGTAATTTTCATTCATTAGAAGAGGACAATTAGAGGGATAACTTGGAGAAACCCTAGCACGATTTTTACAGTTCTTTCAAGAGTTTTTACCTTTTGAAACCTTTCATGTTCAATTAAGATAAGTATCACTAGTACAAACGAGGCTTCTGCCGACGACTTTTTCAGGCCCTTTCCGTCGACATGTCGACGAAACCATACCTTTCCGTCGACATGTCGACGGGAACATAACGACGGTTGTGCTTCGTCGGGAACAGTGTTCCCGTCGACAATCACCGTTTTATCAGTATTTTCAAGGGTTTTCACCCCTTGAAACCTTTCATGTTCAATTAAGATAAGTATCCTTTCAATTCATTCAATATGTTTATGTGTTGTTTGAATATATCTTACGCTTGTCTTGATTTTTACATGCTAGGCTAGATCTCTTGTGTGTTTGCTTAGATGTAGTGAAACCTAGATGTTGATTATGAGTTGATTGCTTGTTTATAATTGTTACGGATGAATGATTTCGATGTTAGGCTTAAGAAAACTGGCAGACTTCCATAGGGTAACATGCTTGAATGTCTTAAGAAACATGAACCAATGCGTACTAGGTTTTTATGGTTGTATTTAATGCATGAGCGAATTCTAATAATCCCATGTTAGGAGCTTCTTGCAGGCTCGACATAGGAGTGAAGTAGGAGCTTATAGAGTTGGGGAAGTACGTACGCCACCCCACAAATGGTATTAAGGAATATAACCCGTCATCCACGCAATTGTAACAAACTATCAACCTGTAAAAGATATCTAGGGAGTAATGAAATCTAAGTAAACGCAATTTTCCCATTATTGTTCACACCACTAGTTTAATTAGTTGTATTTCAATTTTTGTTATTTTATTTTGATTGCATCTTAGTTATTGGGTTAGTTGACTAGCAACTAATTCCGCCCACTCTTCCAAAACCCGAGATTTTAATTGCTTTTATAAAAAATATAAAAATACAAAAAGAATCATCCTTCACCTCTAGACTTAATTTTTAGGCTTTCTAATCCTAGCGACACTATTCCTGAGTTGAACGATCAATCCCCCGGTACTTGTCACTATACTATACTAGAACGATCAGGTACACTGCCTGGTGGGGGTTGTAAGCTTCTCGAGATCCCTTGAGAGGTAAAGCCTGGTGCAATTCCCACGCATCAGATCTTCATTATTTAATCACAATCATAATATTCAAAGGGTGTCAAAATATTGGGGGTTGTCTGTGATGATTGTCGAATTGTTATTTTATGATGAAGCATATACTCGTACTAGTTAATTAATTGATGATGGTCGGTGGAAAGTATAGTTTGAGTGAGGATATGATTATTTGTCGATTATTTCATATGGACGAACGTGTAAAGAATTTTAATTGGTTGTCGTTTATGCATGTGAGATACGGGTCGGCGCACAAATTGGTTTTCTACTAGGCTACTTGGTCGAATTGTGCATTATTTAAAGGCTCTTGGCATTTACACACCAACAATTTCGACATTACACACCAACCAATCATTACCAATCATTAGTTTCATGTGATTTGTATTTTTTTTGTTTTGTTGTATATTATTTTTATTTGTTTTGTTGCATGTATAGATAGTAAAAGGTGGTGGACTGCTATAACAAAAAGGAGGGAAAAAAGAAGCGGCAAATATAGATATAATGGAAGGGAAATAAAAAGGCGGGAAATAAAGAAGCGGCAAACAATGGGAAGGAAAGAAAAAGGCGGCAAATTTGGAGGCTACTAAATAATGGGTTGATACTTTATTTTTTGGGATTTAGATATTTTGATTGTACTCTTTTTTATTTTTAATAGGATTTACGGAGTAGTAATTAATTAAAATTGATTTTGCAATTATTTTAGTTTCACTCGGTAAAATATTTTAATAATGTTGATTTTTGGGGAACTGATTATGACGTGTCTTACAATAATTTTTAGTGGATCTATATTCGGCAAATATTCGTATGTCTTACATTAATTTTTCGAGGAGAAAAGAAAATTAAGAGTCGTTTTAGTTACATAATGTATATTAGAATTCATGTTTTGTAAAAATTAAGTAGCTATTATGTGAATTTGGATGGTAGGAAAAAGAGCGTTAAGTAGCACTTATGTTTGAAATTAATGAATAACGTAATATTATTGAGTATGAATAATATTTGATTGACATAGTATATAAAAACAATCAAATATATAAACATGAACTAAATGATTTTCATTAACCTTTTCAAATCACGATAGTGTTATGAAATTACACTAAGTTAGACCAAAAAAAATAATAATAACTTAACATAATGAACTCACAATAGTTAAAAAAAAAAAAAAAAAAAAAAAAAAGAATTGTATAGAACATGTATGTTACCTGATAAGTGCAGAATAAAGATGTGTGACAATTTTTAGACTAAAAAATAATTAGTCAAACTTTGATACACTCCTTTAACCCAAAGGTAACTCCACTTGATGAATCATACTCATATCTGTACATCAAAAGAGTTAGAAATACGTCAAATCACATAATTAATGTGTTTATTACTTGTCACATCAAATATTTATTGCAAATAAATAGCCACATTTTTCTACATAGTAGTATCCCCAACATGTCTCAAATATGAATCAATGGAACATACAAAATTACTAAAAGACAAAATATACTAAAAGACAAACATCAAACCAAGCCAATACTGTATTTGACTTATCCAGTACTAATGTGGTCCACTAAAAAAAAAAAAAAACATACATTGTATAAGGTGGTGTGTATATGACACAACCCTATTTAAATCATAACCTAGTACAGTTTTGGTGCAATACAGGGTTTGGGTATTTAAACACCACTTTGACCGATTTCAAATGCAAACAACTTTTTACAATTTCCCATGTTCTCTCTCTCTCTCTCTCTCTCTCTCTCTCTCTCTCTCTCTCTCTCTCTCTCTCTCTCTCTCTCTTACTGATACAAAGTTAAAAAAAATTTAGATACATGTCTTTTCCATACTCAGTGGCCTGATTTTCTTTCTTTTAAATATCCCTTATCTACTTTTCCTTTCACCTCCATTGTCTTCCCCACCCAAACCCGACCAAACGGACCATCACCGGAGGTGTTACCCGAACAATCAAATACCACCATCATCTTTGCCACTCAACTCCGACCAAAACCCCACTTACCAAACCACCAGAGGAACCGTCAAACGCTGACGACCACCGCTGACGTGAGAGGCGGCGCAACCACTAGATACCGGATCGGCAACTTGCAATACCACAAAACCCGACCAAGCCATCTAAAATGTGGGTGAAGTTAAATTTCGACCGAAGATGACACCACTACAACCCTTTGGTTGAACATAAAACCCGACCAAACCATCCAAAAAATGACGTCACATGCTACCATGCGACGCCACACGCACCGTCGTCTATCACCGACGGAATTTTCAAATCTGGCGTCTGTCGAACTAACTCCAACAGCAGAACAGTGATGATGAAAGCGTCACTTCTGCTAGATCTGGTCATCATCAACAATTTGGATTTGTTAATACTTTTTTGGAACCTATTTATTTAAGTTGATTTTTGATCTTGTTGGATTTATGTATTTTGATGATTTTTTTTATCTTGTTGGGTTTATGTATTTTGTTTCAATGAGGATGGAATTGGTGATGAAGACATGAAGTAATGAGTGTTTATGCGAGAGAAACTAATACTGTAAATGGTAGTATATTAGAGTGAAATTACAGTAACTAATATCGTAAAAGACAAAATGTTGTGCCATTCATAAAAGGGTGGTGTGTGATTTCTAATTTAATGGTGTGTGATGAGTGTGTAAATACTCATCATTTTTATCGTATCTGAACTGCCAAAACATCCAAAAACACTCAGAAACGCATCAAAATACAGAAATTATCCAAAAAGTGTATTTTATATGTTTTAGATGCAAAATGTTTAAAAACAAATGAAAAATGAATAGAGTTTCCACAATTGGCAGTTTCAGTCTCTCAAGTTTCAAAATTTGACAAAACTAGTCCCTGGAAGTTTAAAATGAAAGAAAAGTCAACCCAAGGCAAAGAAAAGTCAAAAATTGTCAAAATAGGTCCTTGGGTGAAAAGTTTGAGAAAATTACATGTTTGGTCCCTGTACTTTGCAACTTGGCAAAAACGGCCCCCGGGAATTTCAAAATGAAAAAATATCACTTGTGGCCCGTGTACTAATGAAACTATGGCAAGAATGATCCTTGGAATACTTTGAAGAAGTTGTCAATTCCAGTCCCTCATTTTCAGTAAATTACAAATTTGGTCCTTGTGCAAATTTCAAACCAAACGGACCTAATGTTTTTATTACTCCCATTTAATCCAAATCCATAAATAAACAAACCCCAGCCCATGTTTTCTTGGCCCATCACCACAACAGCCCAACACCCATCCGTTTTAATAATAATACTCCCTCCCCAGTCAAACTGTTTGACCCTCCACCTCCTCCAACACCCCGTGACCCTGCAACTCTCATCATCTCCACCCACTCAAACACTCAACCATCATAACCCTATCCCCCCTCCTACTCCAAACCAAACACTACCCTCCAATACTACCCTTCTGGCATCAAGTATTTGCAGAAAGAAGCCAAAAATACATTGGGCGCCAAAACAAATTCAAAGGTCAGGATTGAAGCTACTAATCCAATGGTCAAGAAGTAAGCTGAGAAGAGTCCAAAGGTTTTCTAGAAACCCTAATATTGGGCTATAAAAGAGAAAGTGATGCAGTGGTGCTAGGGGGTTAGAATTTTAGAGTAATTTAGTTATTTCCAAGTTAATGTAATCTCAGTTTAGACTTCAAGTTGTAACTCAATTCCTTTTTATTAATATAAGTTCTCAGTTTGTTAATTCACTTTCAATTTTCACTTGAATTTCAATTCTATTAGAAAAAATACCAAAAAAATATTAAATAAATAAAAATAAAAAGTCAGAGAGAGAGAGAGAGAGAGAGAGAGAGAGAGAGAGAGAGAGAGAAGCATGGAGCAGGGTTGATCAGGGATGGCCTTGGGTTAGAATTCCATGGGGAATGATAGGGATTTGAGTTTGATCCTTGGTTCAGTTGAATAGCAGGAATGCACCATGTGAGCCCTTTACTCAATTTCTTGTATAACTCTGTTTAATGGATTATCAGTTCTTATTTGATTTCTTTTGTGCTCATTTAATGTATTTTAGATATAATATTGCTTAGAATGGTTAGTTTGTTTATTAAAATCTCATGGTTACTCAGTTTTTGATCATTGGCATTGTTGAAATAGCATATTTGTGATTAGTGAGAATTAGTTGTTGTGAGCTGTATTTTTGAGTTAAAATTGGTTGATCATATCATAATAAAGGCTTTGGAATTGATCTCATGGTTTTAACCAATCATTTACTTTAATAATCACAAAAACAGTCCTGCTTAGGGGTGTTTGGATCAGGCCTTCTTGATGTGTTCTGGTTGTTTAAAGTTGTAAAACTTGGTTCAAGTAAGATACTCTAGTTCATAATAGGGTAGAGTGACCATCAGTTTGGTCATATTTCAACCAAATGTCAAAATAGCTTGTAAACTCATCCAATTAGTTATCTGTTGGAATTTTCATTTAGCATACCTATCACATCAATGCAATAGTTGTTAATCTAGCTTATATTAGTCTTAAATCAGGTTAATATTTCATTTTCAGTCATTTAGAACCAATCAAAGTTCCTTTAAGTCAAACTTAGCTCATAAAACAAAAAGTCAAAAATTGCATTTGACACAGAATCTCATTTTCTGTGAGATTTTTCATGATTTTTGTGGGTGGATTTGAACCTTGAAATTTTCAGACATCAAAACCTACCACCTAAACTACAATAATCAGCAATCAGATTAATTTTGTGATTTTTCTTGAGGTATGTGCAAACAGCTTTTTGAGGCTGCAGGGAAGGGCACCTCCCCTGCTTCAGGTCATTGGCCATTTTACTTAGACTTGCATTTTGCTACTCAGTGGACCCCACACCCATCATTTTAGCTTATTGAGTAGCTTAGCAGCCCTAGCTCTCAGATTTTAGCTTATTTTGATCCTTGGCTTATCTCTACACAGCTTATTGGTAGCTTAATTGTGGCCTGTTACCCTGTACCAAACCTGACTACTCAGATTTTGAACCATCTTCCAAGGCCCACACAGGGCTCATTAATAAGAAATAAGCAGAGCTTATTGGCTTATTTTGTTCCTTGCCAGGTCACCTTGACAGGTCAAGTTCCAATCTGGCCTCCCCTTCACCTCTGTGGACCCCACAGAGGTCCAAAAGGCACAACTTAGGCCTGTTTGGGTCTGTCAACAAATGGAGATTGCTTATTAGCTTATATTGGCTTATTCAGTGTAGTATTCTTGTTGTTTTACCATCATTCAAGTTCTATTAAGTTATTTTCAGCTTAATTCATACCCTGGGTGCACTGCATTGCTTATTTGAGCTTATTTACCCCACCAAAAGCTTCAAAAGTTCACTGAGTGGCTTATTAAGAAGCACATAGCTTATTTCTGAGTTCCAAAGAAAGTTCCTTCATAAAAATTTCTTAATTTTAGTTGTAAATCAGTTTTGTAAAAGAAAAATTGGAAAAAGACAAAAATTAGGAAAGTGATAGCTTCTATTTTAAGCTATTTGGCTTATTTTTCTGCTTATTTATAAGCACTTCTCATTTTTAAATTTTTCTTAGGCTTATTATGACTAAAAATAATTTTAGGAATTTTTTCAGATTTTTCCTTGTTCATTAGTATTTTTTATAATTAATTTTAGTTTAAATTAATTAAATAATTAGTTTTAATTAATAATTAATAATTAAAAAGTAGAAAAAATAGGTTTTCTGTTTTAAAATTAGTTTTATAATATCTTAGATTTTTCTAAATTTAATTTTCATTTTTCTAGTTAATTTTCATAATTAATTAATAATTAGTTTAATTTGGTTAATTAAAAAGTAATTAGAAAATAGTAATTAATTAAAAAGTGTAAAAAATATTTTTCTTTTTCTAAAAATTTTCTTAAGACTTTAGGATTATAAAAATATAATTTTCACGTTCGTAGGACTTTATTTGCTCACGTTTCACTTTTTATTTTGCGCGTTCGCGTTATTTTTAACTCAAACGCGCGTTTTTAGGTTTACTCACGTTTCTAGGTTATCTGATCATCAGTAATAGTCATAATAGTGTATCTAAACCATTTTCAATCATAATCTCGTAGTATAATCACTCAAATCAAATTTCTGATCCTCCTGTTAAATCACCCGATCACTTTAAACGTTTTTTAATACAATTGCTTACCTCGCTGAGACATAACGACCCGGGAATACACTGTACTCCTTGGTTAGTTGGTTTTAGACATTTGAATTTGTTGACCATCACCTGGTAAACTTAGTTGACCGTTCAGAACCAATCAAAATTTGGCGCCGCTGCCGAGGAGGTAGCTGCATATTTAAACGTTTCTTAGAGATTAGTGGTTTTTCACTCGTCACTGTATAAACCCACCACCTTTTTGTAAATTTAAATCATAAAACAAAAACTTCATTAACACTTTTCCTAAAGTGTTAACAACACCAAAAAAAATCAAAAACAAACAAAATATATCGTTACGTTTTCTATATCGCGTTTCTTTTAAGGTGATTCTTAAAGAGATACGATTTTGGTAAACGAACGATACCAAAAATATTGTCCAAAAGTTTTTAACCCATACACAAAAACCCAAAAACATTTGTCATTTTCTTGTGAATAATAAACTACATAAAAACAAACCGTCGCAAACCAAGGCAGAACACCTACCAACTGGGGGTGTGGACATAATAAGTTCCCAAACCAAAGATAAAAACTTGCCTTTGTATCCTTGTGAGTGGTGTACCTTTCTTAAAGAAGCCACTCATTTGTGATTATTGGTTTAAGTTCACTGTTTATTTGCCTCGATCTTGTTTTGTTGAAATTTTGTGTTAGTGCATGCGCACTCGTTCACAATCGAAACGAAATCGTCAACTGAAAAACGTAACTGAGTTACGTCCTATTGTTGAGGATCCAGTTCCGAGAATGGAAGGTAATCAAGAACCACCCATCATAGATGATGCAGCTCCTGATCTCCGAACGATGGAGGAGTTGTGTCAACCCACAATGCTTGGAAGAGGCGGGCACATTGCCCCTCTTAACATTGCTGCTACTGATTTTGGACTTAAGCATCACATGATACAACAAGTCCAGAATTCGTGCCAATTTCATGGCTTACCTGGTGACGATGCAAATAAGCATCTTGATAAATTTCTTACCGTCACCCAAAGCTTGAAACAGAATGGTGTCTCCGATGATGCCCTTCGTCTATCTCTTTTCCCCTATTCTCTAACCCATCATGCCACTGCATGGTTTGATCGACTTCCTAAGAACTCGATTCACACTTTCAAAGAAATGGTGACAAAATTTTTAGCCAAATACTTTCCACCATCCATGGTTTCTAAGTTACGAAATGACATTAGTAACTTTCGTCAGCATCCCGAAGAGTCTCTATTTGAGGCATGGGAACGCTATAAGCTCTCAATTGATCGGTGTCCTAACCATAACATGTTACTCGTTACCCAAATAGATACTTTCTATAATGGGCTGACATTGAGACACCGTGATATTCTCAATGCTGCTGCTGGTGGGACCTTTATGAAAAGGCGTCCCGAAGAGTGCTATGATCTCATTGAGAACATGACTGCCCATCATAATTTCTGGGACTCCTCAGCTGAGAGGGAAGAGTCATGTAAGTCTGTCACTCCAGCATCTTCTGAAATAGCGATCCTTACTAAAAAGATGGATGATTTCGCTACGGCTATGTTGAGGATGAACCAAAGTATCCAAAATCAACAAGTCCAAAATCAACAAGCCAAAGCCGTTAGTCAAAGTTGTGAAACTTGTGGAGGTCCACATGCTTATTCCGAGTGTCCAGCCACTAGTGGCTACACTCATGAGGACGCATATGCTGCTTAAGGTTCCTATAATTCAAGAGGTAATAACTACCAACCGCAAGGGGACCGCAATCTTCTTAGATATCGTTCTAACAATTTTCTTGGACCTCCCGGATTCAATCAAAACCCTAATGTCCCAAACCGTAACCAGAACCAAAATCAGAATCAAACGAACCAAGGTTACCAAAACCAAGGAAATGTCAATCAAACCCAAAACCAAGGTTTCCATCATAACCAAAATCAAGGAAACTACAATCGAAACCAAGGTCAAAACAACTATCAGGGAAATAATTCTCATGGACATGGCAACCAACATCAGGGAAATTTTCAAAACCACGGTTCTCATCAAAATAACCGTGCTCAAAATTTTCCCAATCAAAATCAAGCCATCACTCCAACTACTCAGAATTACCCTAACCAAGCTCCTCCTCACCATACTCAAGCAATTGTTCCAACTGGCCCATCACATGATGAGTTGTTGAGACAATTCATGAAATCTCAGGAGGAAATGAATAGGGTAATGATGACGCAGATCGCAGACCTTAAGAAGTCTTTAAATGATCGACCCTCGGGCTCAGGTATTACTTTACCTAGCAACACGATCGCTAATCCGAGGGGCGATGTTAAAGCGATCACAACGAGAAGTGGTGTTTCCTATGATGGACCCAAAGCTCCTACTACCTTTTCTTCTCCTCCCAAGGTAGTAGAAAGTGAGCCTGAGGTGACAAAGGACAAGGTGCAATTTACTAGCCCACGAAGTACCGCACACGTCCACCCTCAGGTTGTACCAGAAACCGTACCAAAACCAGGAGTTGTCTTTGAACCACCAACAACGCCTGAAGAGAACCCTAAATCCAAACCTTCACTACCATATCCATCTCGGTTACAAGACCAGAAGCTCCGCGAAAAAGCAAATCATCAAATGGAAAAGTTTTTTCAAATTTTCCGAGATATTCATTTTGATATTAGTTTCGCGGATGCCCTCCTTTTAATGCCTAAATTTGCATCGACAATCAAAAATCTGTTGAACAATAAAGAGAAGCTATTTGAGATGGCACGAACTCCACTCAATGAAAACTGCTCTGCAGTTCTTTTGAAACAGCTTCCCGAGAAGCTAGGAGATCCGGGAAAATTTCTCATTCCATGTGTTTTCCCTGGAATGGTTGAGTGCTTCGCCTTGGCCGATCTAGGTGCAAGCATCAACTTGATGCCTTATTCAATATGGAAAATGCTCTCTCTTCCAGAACTCACCACCACCTGCATGACTCTCGAGCTTGCAGACCACTCAACATCTCGTCCCCTCGGCATTGCCGAGGATGTATTTGTAAAGGTGGGAAACTTCCACTTTTCGGCAGATTTTGTGATTGTTGATTTCGATGCTGACCCGCGAGTTCCTCTCATTCTTGGGAGAGGATTCTTAAGGACGGGTCGTGCATTAATCGATGTGAACGAAGAGGAAATAACTCTTCGTGTTGGTAATGAATCAGTAATGTTTAACCTTGATCAAACTTCGAGGTACTCTAATTATGACGCCGAATCGGTTAACTGAATTGATGTCATTGATATTGCGTCTGAGGAGTACTCTCAAGAACTTCTTGGTTACTTACCGAGTGGCAGTCCCACTCCATCTACTGAGCCTATCATATCCGAATCGTCCCCTTCTCTCACTCCTTTTGAGGGAAGTGACTTCCTTTTGGAAGAGGTCGAGGCTTTTCTCGCCCAAGATAGTTCAATTTCGGGTAAATTTGATGAGGACTATCTTGATCCTGAGGAGGATATTCTTTTGCTAGAAAAATTATTAAACCAATATCCATCTCCCCCTCTTCCTCCAAAAATACTTCATAAAGAGGAAGTCAAAAATGTTGAAATAACTTATGACTTTCCTGTGGTTGAGCTTAAGGACTTGCCGCCTCATCTTGAATACGCATTTCTGGAGGGTGATGATAAATTACCCGTCATAATTGCTAAAAATTTAAGTGTTGAGGAAAAGGCTGCTCTCATTAAGGTTTTGAAGTCGCATAAACAAGCAATTGCTTGGAGACTCTCTGACATCAAGGGCATTGACCCTGAATTTTGTACTCACAAGATTTTAATGGATGATGACTTCAAACCAGCAGTCCAACCCCAAAGAAGGGTGAATCCAAAAATTCATGAGGTCATTAAACAAGAAGTTTTAAAACTTCTTGAGGCCGGATTGATTTACCCTATCTCGGACAGTCCTTGGGTTAGCCCAATACATTGTGTTCCCAAAAAGGGTGGCATTACTGTTGTCACAAACGAGGAAAATGAGTTGATTCCAACTCGATTGGTTACGGGTTGGCGTGTCTGTATTGACTATCGTAAGTTAAATGACGCCACCCGCAAAGATCATTTTCCTCTGCCCTTTATGGATCAGATGCTCGAGAGATTAGCGAGGAATGAGTACTATTGCTTCCTCGATGGTTTCTTGGGTTACTTTCAGATTCCCATTGATCCGCAAGATCAGGAAAAGACCACTTTCACGTGCCCCTATGGAACTTTTGCTTATAAACGTATGCCATTTGGTTTATGTAATGCTCCGGGCACGTTTCAAAGTTGTATGATGTCCATATTTTCCGACATGATCGGGAAAACTATGGAGGTCATCATGGACGATTTTTCGGTCATTGGGGATTCGTTCCAATCATGTCTCTCCCATTTAGACAACATGCTCAAACGTTGTGAAGACACAAAGTTATGTCTAAATTGGGAGAAGAGTCACTTTATGGTCAAAGAGGGCATTGTCCTCGGCCATAAGATTTCAAAGAATGGGATTGAGGTTGACAAAGCCAAAATTGATGTCATTGCAAAATTACCTCGTCCCACTACCGTCAAAGGTATTAGGAGCTTTTTGGGTCATGCCGGTTTTTACCGTAGGTTTATTCAAGATTTTTCTAAGATCGCCCGGCCTATGACCCATCTCCTCGAAAAGGATGCTCCTTTTATCTTTTCACCTGAGTGCGTAGAAGCTTTTGAAACTCTAAAGAAAAAGCTTACTGAGGCACCTATTCTTGTTGCCCCCGATTGGGACTTGCCCTTTGAACTTATGTGTGATGCTAGTGATTATGCAATAGGGGCGGTCTTGGGGCAACGAAGGTCTAAACACTTTCAGCCTATACACTATGCAAGCAAAACGATGACCGAGGCTCAAAGTCATTACACCACCACTGAAAAAGAATTATTAGCTGTGGTGTATGCCTTTGAAAAATTCCGGTCATATTTGATCTTGACTAAAAGCATAGTGTATATGGATCACTCGGCTTTGAAGTACCTTTTTGCAAAACAAGATGCAAAGCCGAGGCTACTTCGTTGGGTTCTCCTCCTGCAAGAATTTGATATCATTATTCGTGATAAAAAAGGAGATGAGAACCTAGCTGCTGATCATCTCTCCCGTTTGGAAAACCCCCATCAAGATGTCTCCGAAAAAAGGGAAATTAATGAAACCTTCCCTCTCGAGACCCTCAATGCGGTTGCCTTTCGTGGAGATTCTGTTACCCCATGGTTTGCCGATTTTGCAAACTACCAAGCGGGTAACTTTATTGTTAAAGGGATGTCGTCCCAATAGAAAAATAAATTCTTTAAAGATGTGAAACATTAATTCTGGGATGACCCCTACCTTTTCAAAATATGTGTGGATCAAGTCATCTGGCGGTGTGTATATGGTCAAGAAGCCACTGAAATTCTTAAGGCTTGCCATGTTGGTCCCACGGGGGGCCACCACAATCCAAATTACACCGCCAAAAAGGTGTTTGATTCCGGTTTCTTTTGGCCCACGATTTATAAGGATGCCCAAGAGTTAGTCAAATCCTGTGACGCTTGTCAACGTCACGGGCATATTTCACAAAATAATGAAATGCCACAAAATGCAATCCAAGTTTGTGAAATATTTGACGTATGGGGCATTGACTTTATGGGGCCATTTCCGTGATCTCATGGAAACAAATACATACTCGTGGCTGTTGACTATTTGTCAAAATGGGTTGAAGCAAAAGCTTTACCCACAAATGATGCCCGAGTTGTTGTGAAGTTTTTGAAAGCTCTTTTTGCTTGATTTGGAACTCCACGTGCTATAATTAGTGATCGTGGTACGCATTTTTGCAACGACAAATTTGATAAAGTCATGCAAAAGTATGGTGTAACTCACCGTCTTTCTACTGCGTACCACCCTCAAACAAGTGGACAAGTAGAAGTTTCCAATCGTGGCATTAAGAGAATATTGGAAAAAACCATTGGTAAAAATCGTGCATCCTGGTCGGATAAATTAGATGATGCACTTTGGGCATTCCGTACGGCTTACAAAACGCCCATTGGGTGTACGCCTTACAAACTTGTGTACGGGAAAGCGTGCCATCTTCCGATCTAGCTTGAGCATAAAGCCTATTGGGCTCTCAAGCATGCAAATTTTGACCTAAAAACTGCGGGTGATCATCGAAAAGTTCAACTGAATGAATTTAATGAACTTCGTGATCAAGCTTACGAGAACTCTTTGATCTATAAAGAAAAGACAAAGAAGATTCATGACTCCAAAATCAAAAACCGCGTTTTCAACGTTGGTGATCGAGTCCTTCTTTTCAACTCTAGACTCAAGATCTTCTCGGGAAAGCTAAAAACCCGATGGACAGGTCCATTCACTATCGTTAAGGTTTATCCTTATGGCACTGTCGAATTATCTCAAAATGACGGTCCTAATTTCAAAGTGAATGGACATCGTGTGAAACATTACTTTGGAGAGGACATACCATCCATGGTTGTCCCGGATCTCCAAACTTTCCCCAAGGACAATTGAATTCAGGGATCGAGTCAAGCTAGCGACTCGACAAACAAAAACAGTAGCAACAACATGGGTTTTCACCCGTGTCTCTGATTTCTTTCTACTTTCTACCACCCTAGTGTGGGGGAATGGCCAACCCCCCCCCCCCCCCCCGCTATTTGAAAATGTATATATCTCAAAAAAAAAATGTGTGTGATTGTATGTACAGATAAATAAAGTGAAAAATACAAAACGATATTTCCACAGTTAGCTTTTAATATTATCTTTTTACGTTCATAGATTCGGCATAATAGCCGGAACTTTGAATATTGAGTACAATATTCAATTCTAAGTGTGGGGGGGGGGGGGGGGAATTCTAGCGAATTTTATCGCAAAATAGTTTCAAGTACCCCCATTTTGGCCCAAAATTTTTCACTTTATTTCAAAATTTTTGTGGTAATCAGTCCACCGTGTCTAAACGACAAAAAGGATTGGCTAATCCATGAGCAAACGGCTCTTGGTAAAGATATCTCAAACCCATTGACGGCTTGCAATTTGCCCAAAATTGTATGGTAAATCAACTCGCCATATCCCATAAAGCGAATGAGTTGGCTAGCCCGCAAGATTATGGCTTGTGGTAAAGGCAGTGGAAAAACCATAATTGGTAATCAGCTCACCAAGATGTTGACTATTCCATCAAGAGTTGGCTAGTCCAGAAGCAAACGGCTTTTGGTAAAGACTAATCAAATTCGTTGACAGCTGGTGGTTTGCTCAAAATCACACGGTTATCAGGTGTACCACAGTTCTCACACCTGGCTACTCCAGAAGTAATGGCTTTTGGTAAAGAGTTTCAAATCCATTAAATTTTCTCAAAAGATTGCTAGGGACTAGCAATAGTTTAGTGTGGGGGATTGATGAGTGTGTAAATACTCATCATTTTTATCGTATCTGAACTGCCAAAACATCCAAAAACACTCAGAAACGCATCAAAATACAGAAATTATCCAAAAAGTGTGTTTTATATGTTTTAGATGCAAAATGTTTAAAAACAAATGAAAAACGAATAAAGTTTGCACAATTGGCAGTTTCAGTCCCTCAAGTTTCAAAAATTGACAAAACTAGTCCCTGGAAGTTTAAAACGAAAGAAAAGTCAACCCAAGGCAAAGAAAAGTCAAAAATTGTCAAAATAGGTCCTTGGGTGAAAAGTTTGAGAAAATTACATGTTTGGTCCCTGTACTTTGCAACTTGGCAAAAACGGCCCCCGGGAATTTCAAAATGGAAAAATATCACTTGTGGCCCGTGTACTAATGAAACTATGGCAAGAATGATCCTTGGAATACTTTGAAGAAGTTGTCAATTCCAGTCCCTCATTTTCAGTAAATTACAAATTTGGTCCTTGTGCAAATTTCAAACCAAACGGACCTAATGTTTTTATTACTCCCATTTAATCCAAATCCATAAATAAACAAACCCCAGCCCATGTTTTCTTGGCCCATCACCACAACAGCCCAACACCCATCCGTTTTAATAATAATACTCCCTCCCCAGTCAAACCGTTTGACCCTCCACCTCCTCCAACACCCCGTGACCCTGCAACTCTCATCATCACCACCCACTCAAACACTCAACCATCATAACCCTATCCCCCTACTACTCCAAACCAAACACTACCCTCCAATACTACCCTTCTGGCATCAAGTATTTACAGAAAGAAGCCAAAAATACATTGGGCGCCAAAACAAATTCAAAGGTCAGGATTGAAGCTACTAATCCAATGGTCAAGAAGTAAGTTGAGAAGAGTCCAAAGGTTTTCTAGAAACCCTAATACAGGGCTATAAAAGAGAAAGTGATGCAGTGGTGCTAGGGGTTAGAATTTTAGAGTAATTTAGTTATTTCCAAGTTAATGTAATCTCAGTTTAGACTTCAAGTTGTAACTCAATTCCTTTTTATTAATATAAGTTCTCAGTTTGTTAATTCACTTTCAATTTTCACTTGAATTTCAATTCTATTAGAAGAAAATACCAAAAAAAATATTAAATAAAAAGAGAGAGAGAGAGAGAGAGAGAGAGAGAGAGAGAGAGAGAGAGAGAGAGAGAGAAGCATGGAGCAGGGTTTATCAGGGATGGCCTTGGGTTAGAATTCCATGGGGAATGATAGGGATTTGAGTTTGATCCTTGGTTCAGTTGAATAGCAGGAATGCACCATGTGAGCCCTTTACTCAATTTCTTGTATAACTCTGTTTAATGGATTATCAGTTCTTATTTGATTTCTTTTGTGCTCATTTAATGTATTTTAGATATAATATTGCTTAGAATGGTTAGTTTGTTTATTAAAATCTCATGGTTACTCAGTTTTTGATCATTGGCATTGTTGAAATAGCATATTTGTGATTTGTGAGAATTAGTTGTTGTGAGCTGTATTTTTGAGTTAAAATTGGTTGATCATATCATAATAAAGGCTTTGGAATTGATCTCATGGTTTTAACCAATCATTTACTTTAATAATCACAAAAACAGTCCTGCTTAGGGGTGTTTGGATCAGGCCTTCTTGATGTGTTCTGGTTGTTTAAAGTTGTAAAACTTGGTTCAAGTAAGATACTCTAGTTCATAATAGGGTAGAGTGACCATCAGTTTGGTCATATTTCAACCAAAAGTCAAAATAGCTTGTAAACTCATCCAATTAGTTATCTGTTGGAATTTTCATTTAGCATATCTATCACATCAATGCAATAGTTGTTAATCTAGCTTATATTAGTCTTAAATCAGGTTAATATTTCATTTTCAGTCATTTAGAACCAATCAAGGTTCCTTTAAGTCAAACTTAGCTCATAAAACAAAAAGTCAAAAATTGCATTTGACACAGAATCTCATTTTCTGTGAGATTTTTCATGATTTTTGTGGGTGGATTTGAACCTTGAAAATTTCAGACATCAAAACCTACCACCTAAACTACAGTAATCAACAATCAGATTAATTTTGTGATTTTTCTTGAGGTCTGTGCAAACAACTTTTTGAGGCTGCAAGGAAAGACACCTCCCCTGCTTCAGGCCATTGGCCATTTTACTTAGACTTGCATTTTGCTACTCAGTGGACCCCACACCCATCATTTTAGCTTATTGAGTAGCTTAGCAGCCCTAGCTCTCAAATTTTAGCTTATTTTGATCCTTGGCTTATCTCTACACAGCTTATTGGTAGCTTAATTGTGGCCTGTTATCCTGTACCAAACCTGACTACTCAGATTTTGAACCATCTTCCAAGGCCCACATAGGGCTCATTAATAAGAAATAAGCAGAGCTTATTGGCTTATTTTGTTCCTTGCCAGGTCACCTTGACAGGTCAAGTTCCAATCTGGCCTCCCCTTCACCTCTGTGGACCCCACAGAGGTCCAAAAGGCATAACTTAGGCCTATTTGGGTCTGTCAACAAATGGAGATTGCTTATTAGCTTATATTGGCTTATTCAGTGTAGTATTCTTGTTGTTTTACCATCGTTCAAGTTCTATTAAGTTGTTTTCAGCATAATTCATACCCTGGGTGCACTGCATTGCTTATTTGAGCTTATTTACCCCACCAAAAGCTTCAAAAGTTCACTGATTGGCATATTAAGAAGCACACAGCTTATTTCTGAGTTCCAAAGAAAGTCCCTTCATAAAAAGTTCTTAATTTTAGTTGTAAATCAGTTTTGTAAAAGAAAAATTGGAAAAAGACAAAAATTAGGAAAGTGATAGCTTCTATTTAAGCCATTTGGCTTATTTTTCTGCTTATTTATAAGCACTTCTCATTTTTAAATTTTTCTTAGGCTTATTATAACTAGAAATAATTTTAGTAATTTTTTTAGATTTTTCCTTGTTCATTTAGTATTTTTTATAATTAATTTTAGTTTAAATTAATTAAATAATTAGTTTTAATTAATAATTAATAATTAATAATTAAAAAGTAGAAAAAATAGGTTTTCTATTTTAAAATTAGTTTTATAATATCTTAGATTTTTCTAAATTTAATTTTCATTTTTCTAGTTAATTTTCATAATTAATTAATAATTAGTTTAATTTGGTTAATTAAAAAGTAATTAGAAAATAGTAATTAATTAATAGTAATTAATTAAAAAGTGTAAAAATTATTTTTCTTTTTCTAAAAATTTTCTTAAGTCTTTAGGATTATAAAAATATAATTTTCACGTTCGTAAGACTTTATTTGCTCACGTTTCACTTTTTATTTTGCGCGTTCGCGTTATTTTTAACTCAAACGCGCGTTTTTAGGTTTACTCACGTTTCTAGGTTATCTGATCATCAATAATAGTCATAATAGTGTTTCTAAACCATTTTCAATCATAATCTCGTAGTATAATCACTCAAATCAAATTTCTAATCCTCCTGTTAAATCACCCGATCACTTTAAACGTTTTTTAATACAATTGCTTACCTCGCTGGGACATAACGACCCGGGAATACACTGTACTCCTTGGTTATTTGGTTTTAGACGTTTGACTTGGTTGACCATCACCTGGTAAACTTAGTTGACCGTTCAGAACCAATCAGTGTGTAAAGACACAATCCCGCAATATAATGTTATTCATTGT
Organism: Artemisia argyi; assembly: GCA_030686995.1. Lineage (NCBI taxonomy): Eukaryota > Viridiplantae > Streptophyta > Magnoliopsida > Asterales > Asteraceae > Artemisia > Artemisia argyi. The sequence continues at coordinate 135,043,771 of CM060678.1, read as the reverse complement.
ACCTTAAATTGCAAGAGAGGTTATTGATGGGGACTGATCATAGGTTGTCTACACATGATAATATTGGTTTGTTGTTAACTTCGTACTTCTTAAAAGTTGTGGGGTCAACGATCTATCAGTTTGGGATTTATTCGGAGTTGGGGCTAGATGTGGGACAATACATATTATTAACGAGAAGTTTGTTTACTCATATGAGTGTGTGCTGTTCTATTCCTGCTGCTCACCTCATGATACTACTCCTACACTATTTTCGTTTCTGCTGATACAAGTTTTGGATATTAATGGTATGCATATATATTATTTTTATCATCAATCAAGTGGATCCCATGAATAAAGTGATCAGAATGCTTGTTGATTGGTAGAAGGCAGTTTTGTCGTCTGGTACTATTTTTAATCATAGGGTTGATGTTACATCTCATTTGCTGCTGATGTGTTTGGATTTATGGGTCACATGTGGTACGGTCAATGTGATAAAAACAAAGTGGGGCTGACATACTGGTGCTACTGTTGTTCGCGGGATAGTACATGTGCTCTCAATTTATAGTGTTTGGGTTGGAAAATGATTCACAACTGATGGGTTTCTACTGTTGCGTTTGCTGTTTCTACTAATGCATATATATTGTTCCTACTCATTTCACTTGTTCCTACTGCTACGATTATCTGTTTCTGCTGGTACTCTTATTTGTTTCTGGTGATGGCTTATGGTTCCTACTGGTCAGTTTCTGCTGATCAGTTCCTGCTGATCGGTTGCTGCTGCTCAGATTCTGCTGCTGTGTTAAAAAAAATATTATTTTGTTTTTGTAGGTTGATATTTGATTCTAGGTCCGAAGACGCCCTTAAATCTTAAACAATGAAGATGTGTATGGTTCGTTTTAGAGATTCAGTTCGTGGTATAATTCTTGACTGGAACAGTTACACGCGCTTTACAAATATTTTGGGGGGCATATGATACCATACAGTTCATGATATGATTACACAAAATTAGATAATCATAAGCATTGAGCGGTTTCTGGTTGATCCGTCTGTGCTCACTGAGACTATCGGCCATTACATGTAATCGCCATGCATATATTGACTACAAGAATTGTTGATGCGTGGGAATCGCAACAGGCTTTACCTCTCAAGGGATCTCGAGAAGCTTACAACCCCCACCAGGCAGTGTACCTGATCGTTGTAGTATAGTATAGTGACAAGTACCGGGGGATTGATCGTTCAGCTTAGGAATAGTGTCGCTAGGATTAGAAAACCTAATTAATAGTTCTAAAGGTGAGGGATGATTATTTTTGTATTTTTATATTTTTATGAAAGCAAGTAAAATCTCGGGTTTTGGAATAGTGGGCGGAATTAGTTGCTATTCAACTAACCCAAAGCTAATATATAATTAAAATAAAATACTAAAAATGAAATTAAACTAAATTACACTACGATTGTGAGCAGTAATTGGAGAAATTGTGTTTACTTAGACTTCACTACTCCCTAGATATCTTTTGCACGTTAATTACTTGTTATACATGTATGGATGACGGATTGCATTCCTTAATACCATTCGTGGGGTGGCATACATAACTCCCCAACTCTATGAGCTCTTATCTCCTCCTACACCATGACCCAGCACAACTATAGGGATTGTAAACAGTGGCTCATGCATTAAATACAACCAATAAAGACCTAGTACGCCACGGTTCATGTTTCTTAAGACGTTCAAGCATGTTACCATTTGGAGATCTGCCAGTTTTCTTAAGCCTAACATATAAAATCATTCATCCAAGACAAGAATAGACAAGTAATCAACACATAATTAACATCTAGGTTTCATTAGATCTAAGCAAACACAAAAGAGATCTAGCCTAGCATAGTGGAATTGAGACAAGAACAAGATATAAACAACCAACACATAGACATATTGATTGAATTGGAAGAACACTTATCTCAATTACAATGCAAGGTCTCAAGGGTTTGCAACCCTTGAAAAACCTGTAAAAGATACACCAAATTCGTCTTTAGGGTTTCACCAAAACTTCTCTCTCTTTAATGAAAAAATTAGAAAACTATATATAGGAAAACTGGGCTGACGGCGTCAAGACCACCATGTGACGCCGTCACCTCGCCGCCAAATACTTCCTCGGACGGCCTTGATCTACTTATGACGGCCTATGTGACGCCGTCATCAACCACGGTATTTTATTCTTGCCACTTTGACGCCGTCATGATGACGTTTGACGCCGTCACCACCTTCGGTATTTTATTCCTTATGTCTGACGCCGTCAAGATGTAACTCTTGACGCCGTCACCTTGTGTCTTCAGCATGGAAATTTGGTACTTTGCCGTTTTCTTCACTTTTATGCTTCAAAAACGTCCAAAATGGCTTCTTTTCCAGAATTCACTCTCCAAACACCTAAAATCACAAAAGGAACGATTTAGGGCAATATTTGATCAAATAAAGTCGGATTCGGGCTTAAATGACCCACTAAAAACGGATCATTTTTCGCCTCATCATATACCCTTACACTTGAGATTTGCTTGTCCTCAAGCAAATGAGCTTTTATTCTACTCAAAAGACAAGTTAGGGGTCATTTAACACTAATATAAAAGTAATTACAACAAATAATCGTTCCACTAAAGACCAATAGACAAGCACGGAGGTCATACACAAGCACCTCACAAATAGTGTTTAGATAATCACATCTCTCGGATGTAATAAAGTAATATAACATTATGGAAATGGAAGATATCTCTCACTACCTGTCATAGCAAAATAGATTACCATAGGCTTGGGAAAGGATCAAACCTCCACCACATGGCGTAAGCACCTAGGATAAACTATCAAAGAGGTCTTTTAAAAGGTTGTAACGTTAGGTGTAGGGATATGAATTACACGGTTTTGTTGGATAAAGGAAGTTTTACTGGTGGCGAGTTAACAATCTTGGTTAATTACATGTACAAGATGGCGTTGCTAAGCCAAGACTAGACTCGACTTAAGCTAATAAATGAAAAATAACAAAAACATAAAATGAACATAGAGTGAAACGGGATGGTAGTCCGTATGTTTTTTCTCTTTTTCTTTTCTATTTTTTTTTTTTCTTTTTCTTGATTTTTTCGATTTTTTTTTTTTTTTTTTTTTTTTTTGCATACACTCTTACCCTACCATCCAAAATAATACATCATAGGGGTATGAACGTTCCCCTTACACTTGAATCTTTACATACTTTACAATAAACTATTCTAATGACTCGATTTAAGAAAATCAAAACACTTGGAGCACTTTTAAGATTAACGTACATATGGGGGTAATAATATTATGTTCTTCCCCATTACTCCATAAAATAAGTACTTACCCATGAGTCCCAATCGTCCTAAAACAATATGTACAAGGATATGACTCGACTTAGCAACCATGTAATCAATTAGAAAGTTAACTTAGGGTTTAACAAATAACAATAATGCACTAAAAATGAGCGCATACACAGAAGGCTAAGGCGATTTGGGTGTACATTTAAGTGGGGTGTAACAAATTCTTCCTTTAAGTAAAATACTTAAAATTAGAAACGAAAAGATAGGCTCGGAGGGGTGTACTAGGGGTATCGTGTACTAAAAATGAGTACAACGCTAAGGGTGTGGGAAAAATTAGTTGACTTAACTAGCCAAGTAATATGACTTAAATGGTCAAGTAATTGTAATACGGGTTTAAAACACAAGGGTGATCCTAATGCCTCTTATCATGTAGTAAATCCTACCACACGAATGTAGTCTCACTAGCGGTCTCGGGATGCATCACTAACGCAAGTTCTAGAATCTAAATGCTACCGGTACACTCATAAGCACCAATAATGAATGCTTTTCCTATCAAATCTAAAGGCGAACCTCACATTTTTGGGTGGAAAATTTTTTTGAATATACGGTTATGTGCTAGTCATACAACCTCCTATCCATGAGACGCTTGCTATGGCTAAAGTTTCACTCTTAAATGTTGTAAAAAATTTTAAATTTGGCGCTAAAATTACACTAACAAGTATTTCTCATAGTTTTATTACACATCTACTATCAAACAAAACAAACTCAAGCGAAAGTGCATATGTAAGGTATCATCTTTTTACCCTCCCCTTACACTTAGGATGAACATTGTCCCCAATGTTCAAGTAAAGAATGTAAAAGTGAAAAAGTAAAGAGAATGAAATCAAATACTCCCCTGATTCACTCGGTATGGATTATAGGTTGGCCAGGTTAAATCTTCCTCCAAGAAAACGAACAATCAAAGCTTCCCTTCCAGAATATAAATCATCTCCTTGTCAAAAATAACCTGTAAATCCTGACAACAATAGACAAGGCAACCTCGCGTAAAATCGGCGGCATCCTATATAAGTTACTAAATCCTAGAAAACAAAGTAAGATATAATGCTTGTGGAATGAAGTTTGCAGATTTCCTGGAGATTATAAAACTTAATAATTCACAAAAACCATAAGATTCCGTTAGAAAAACAAAACCGGTAAAATTTCCAGATTTTAACTCCTGACGCCGTCAAGAGTAATACTCTGACGCCGTCAGAATGGACCTGCAGAAATTCTTATGTTAAGTTTCCGGAAAATTTCTGGAAAAACTTTGTCCTACTTCCTGGAGAATCCTGCAAAACTTCATTATGACTCAATACAAGCATTTGACTCTAACAAATACGAATATACATGTTCATTTAAAATTGTGGAGAATCATGATCGGTTTGTTTCTTAAAAACATATTTGGGGTTTCCCCTTACACTTATCTTTTGCAAAAATACCTTTAGGTTGAAGTTAAGACTAGGCCAAACAACATAATAAAGTATTTCCAAATTTTAATTGAGAAACATGATCAACCAACAATAAAAATAAAACATGCATACGGAAGCAAATAACAATCAAACAAATAAAATCACACAAAACATGGGTTGCCTCCCAAGAAGCGCTTTTCTTTATTTACGAGTCTTGTAGCTAGACTCAAAGTCATGGGTTACTACGTGATTCGGGTGAGTTCCTCGTTGAGGACATCTTTGGGATCAAACTTAGGTTTTAACTTTCTATCGGTTTCCTTAGTATGGTATGACCTTTCAAACTTTTCTCCATCCGGATCATACAAGGTCATTCTAATATGCCATGACCCGTCACCTTCTTTAGGTGGCTTGTCCCACCTCCATTTAGACTTATCTCCCTCTCTTTTCCATTTATTCCTTTCTATGTTGATGGGCATTACGCTTAATAACTCAATCATCTTCCTAAAGACTAAGGGATCCTCAAAGGGGTCTAGCTCCTCATCTCTAGCAATGAGTTGTTCTACCGAATGTGTCTTCTCAACAAAGTCCGTCTCTAGATAGAATGGGCATTGAGGTCCTATGAAATTCCTTTCTATCCAAGGCCCATATCTAGACGGTCTCCTATTCATCTCTACCCAATACGGTGTTGGTTCATCATCACAATCATAACTATGCTTCTTAACATCATACACCGACCAAGTATCGCCTTCACCTACCGTTATCTTTGATTCTTTGCAATCTATCATGGCACTAGCGGTTGCTAAAAATCCTCTTCCTACCAATAATGGGCATGTAGTGTCACTAACCATGTCTAGGACGTGAAAATCCGCTAATATCGTTAACTTTCCTACGTGAACAACTACATCCTTAATCATTCCAACCGGGTGTGCAATACTCCCATCCGCTAGACCTATCAATACCTCCGTTTCCTCTAACTTTCCCAGCTTAAGAGTGGTGAATAAGGATAAGGGAATCAAGTTGAGGCTTGACCCTAAATCGGCTAATGTGTCGAAAGCTTCGGATATTCCTATCTTACAAGGCAAAACAAATATATCCGGGTCATCAAGCTTTTTAGGTAACTTGTTTTGAACAAAGGCGGTCCCATTTTTGCCTAGCTTACACTTCTCATATTTTTCTAGGAGGGCGCTATAGTAGGGAGCACGCGCTAAGACATCAATGACGGGGCGTTCAAGGTGAAGTTCTTTGAATTCATCGTCAAGGTCTTGCGTAAGAGGTGTTTCAACAATGCTTTTGACCGGCTCTATAGTGGGGGTTTTAGTTGATTGGTCCTTTTGGGGAACTTGGTTTTGTTTGAAACACGTGCTCGTTGATTTTACCGAGTAATATTGTGGACACGAAGTGGGTGACGAAACTGATGATATGGAATTAACGGTTAGTTTCGGATTCTTGACCGTGTCACTCGGGAGTGCTCCCATTTCTCGGTCATTGAGAACTTTCAACAATGCATCAATTCTAGTGGTCATCTCGCTTTGCTTTTGTTTGAAATCGGCTTCAAACTTGGATATGCGAGCTTCTTGAGATGCCATGAACTTTGACATCAATCCTTCAAGATTGTTGGTACTACCATAGTTGTTAGAAGGATTGTTGTTGAAGGTACGGTTGGATGGTGGACCGTTTGATTGGTAACGATTAGGCGGATTGGAAGAATTGGGTTGATTTTGTTTCCACCTAAGGTTTGGGTGATTTTTCCATGATGGGTTGTATGAATCACCGTATGTGTTTGGCTCGGGCTTGAAAGTGTACCACTTATCTCCCGCTTCGTCGGTACGCGTGGATGCGTAGTCCGCAAAAGCTGTTCCGGGGAGTTCCACACAATCACGAGTGTCATGGGGACCACTACATAATTCGCATGAAGAAGTGATTTTGTTCGCTTGGCTTGAATGCTTCGGAGCTTCGTAAGATTTCATGAGAAACTTGACTTGGTCCTCAAGTTCCATGATCCTACGGTCGGGAGTGCTTGAATTGTTCGAAGGCAAAGATATTGCCTTGACCGTTTTGTTCAAATCACGGGGATCATTCCAACTTTCATTGTCATAGAGAGCAAGATCTTCTATGAGTTCCCATGATTGTTCCGCACTAAGATCACGTAGCTTACCACCTGCCGATTGGTCAATGGTTCGCCTCGTGGAGATGTCGATATGGTCATAGAAGATTTGGACTTGGAGCCAAAGATCTATGCCATGATGAGGGACTTTTTGAAGTAAGTCCTTGAAACGAGTCCATGCTTCATAAAGAGATTCATTTTGACGTTGTTGGAACATCAAGATGTCATTCCTAAGCTTAGTAGTTCTCCCCGGTGGGAAAAATTGAGCAAGGAAACGAGTGGTGAGATCATCCCATGTGGTGATGGATCCCGCGGGTAAACGCTCAAGCCATTGACTAGCTTGATCCCGTAGAGAGAATTGGAATAGGCGTAAACGGGTAGTCTCTCTAGTTTCAACACCTAGGTCTATGGAATCTACGATTTTGAGGAAGTCCTTAAGGTGTTGGTTTGGATCTTCGGAACGAAGTCCATGGAATGCACATCAGCTTTGCACCAACCGGATGGTGTCGGATCGCAAGGGGGTCACATTGTCTCCGGTGAGCTCAATGGTGTTTCGGTAGCCTTGGTGGCTAGGTCGGGAATACTCTCCTAAAGTTCGGGGCCTAAGGGGTTCTAATGGTGGGTTTTGTTGCGGTGGGATGATGGGTTCAAAGATGTTACCACCTTCCATGATGTCGGATGGTAAAGAGTTACGAACAAAGGCACAAAGAAATAAGATAGACTAAAGAAGACCTAAAAATAAAAATAAAAATCTTACTAGAAAGGAATCTAGCAAGTAGACCTAATAAAAAGAAATCCTAACCTAGACAATAACTATTCCCCGGGCTGCGGTGCCAAAAACTTGATGCGTGGGAATCGCAACAGGCTTTACCTCTCAAGGGATCTCGAGAAGCTTACAACCCCCACCAGGCAGTGTACCTAATCGTTGTAGTATAGTATAGTGACAAGTACCGGGGGATTGATCGTTCAGCTTAGGAATAGTGTCGCTAGGATTAGAAAACCTAATTAATAGTTCTAAAGGTGAGGGATGATTATTTTTGTATTTTTATATTTTTATGAAAGCAAGTAAAATCTCGGGTTTTGGAAGAGTGGGCGGAATTAGTTGCTATTCAACTAACCCAAAGCTAATATATAATTAAAATAAAATACTGAAAATGAAATTAAACTAAATTACACTACGATTGTGAGCAGTAATTGGAGAAATCGTGTTTACTTAGACTTCACTACTCCCTAGATATCTTTTGCACGTTAATTACTTGTTATACTTGTATGGATGACGGATTGTATTCCTTAATACCATTCGTGGGGTGGCATACATAACTCCCCAACTCTATGAGCTATTATCTCCTCCTACACCATGACCCAGCACAACTATAGGGATTGTAAACAGTGGCTCATGCATTAAATAGTACGCCTCGGTTCATGTTTCTTAAGACGTTCAAGCATGTTACCATTTGGAGATCTGCCAGTTTTCTTAAGCCTAACATATAAAATCATTCATCCAAGACAAGAATAGACAAGTAATCAACACATAATCAACATCTAGGTTTCATTAGATCTAAGCAAACACAAAAGAGATCTAGCCTAGCATAGTGGAATTGAGACAAGAACAAGATATAAACAACCAACACATAGACATATTGATTGAATTGGAAGAACACTTATCTCAATTACAATGCAAGGTCTCAAGGGTTTGGAACCCTTGAAAAACCTGTAAAAGATACACCAAATTCGTCTTTAGGGTTTCACCAAAACTTCTCTCTCTTTAATGAAAAAACTAGAAAACTATATATAGGAAAACTGGGCTGACGGCGTCAAGACCACCATGTGACGCCGTCACCTCGCCGCCAAATACTTCCTCGGACGGCCTTGATCTACTTATGACGGCCTATGTGACGCCGTCATCAACCACGGTATTTTATTCTTGCCACTTTGATGCCGTCACCACCTTCGGTATTTTATTCCTTATGTCTGACGCCGTCAAGATGTAACTCTTGACGCCGTCACCTTGTGTCTTCAGCATGGAAATTTGGTACTTTGCCGTTTTCTTCACTTTTATGCTTCAAAAACGTCCAAAATGGCTTCTTTTCCAGAATTCACTCTCCAAACACCTAAAATCACAAAAGGAACGATTTAGGGCAATATTTGATCAAATAAAGTCGGATTTGGGCTTAAATGACCCCCTAAAAACGGATCATTTTTCGCCTCATCAATTGTCCAAAGACATTTTATGATGTCTTTTTCGAAGTAAAGGAAGAAATGTTCCATGCTACTGAGTTCGAGATTCATGAGATGGTTAGTATATTTTTCAAGGGAAGCTTATTGTTCAAAAATACTTATCCATCTACATGCATCACTTAAGGGGAAGCGTTTACAAAGATGCACAAGACCCCTAATGGATGATTACAAAAAGGGGAAGAAGAGTTATGATGTGCAGCTTATTATTTGTGATGACATGTTTTAGCATTGTTTCTTCATGCAGATTGTTTTGTAATATCAAATAGGGGAAGATTGTTGGGAATTACAAATTTGAAGATTGCAAAACAAACAACTTGAAGTGAAGAAAGAAGAAACAATAGGGGCCTAATATGTAATAGTTACTTAGCTTTCTTAGTAAGCTATGGTTTAGGGTTTGTAACCTCCCTCTATTATATAAAGAGGGGAGGCGTCTAGGTTACATTCATCTCTTTCATAGCTAGTCTCTCCAATGAGAGTCTAGAAACGCATAAAGCGTATAGTAGTAGATTAGTAGTATTAGTAGTTTATTTTATATTCAATAAAGAAAACCTTGAAGTAACTTTGATTCTTATGTTCTTATTCCGTTGTGCAAATCATTGTTACTATATCCTAGATAGGGCTTAAACGATCTTTCACATTTGGTATCAGATTGTAAACAGATCATCCCAATCATTGAGGTTTATGTAACTCAACCCAAAGGCTTTGGGTTGAGTTACATAAACCTTAAACGATATTTCACAGCTGGTATCCTAGATAGGTCTTAAACCTCAATGATTTGAAAATCATTGTTACATAAACGATGTTTAAGTTTATAGAAGATACATTATGTGAAACGGTTTAGGGTTCCTTGTATATAAAAGGAACGCATTATTATGTATTAGGTACACGTTCTAAAAATAGCTTTTAGTATTATTAAAAGATCCATAGAGGATCAAAGCATTTTTAGTATTTTGTTATTATACTTGTGTTTATTTCCGCTTTAGAATACAAGTTATAGAGACTTTCTATTAGTGTGTTTGTGATTACATAAGCATTACTAACGATCCACGAGTGCTCAAAGATCTGTCAAGGTCTAAGGTTCAACAGTTTTTGGAGCGAAAAAGTGAAGAAAACGACAAAGTCTCAAAATCATGCTAAAAATTGTACATGACGACGTCACAGGTTGCTAGTGACGGCGTCAAGACTTGACAAAGGGGTGGATAAATCAAATACACGTGACGCGCCATAGAGTTTTCCAAAGGAGTCGTGACGGCGTCACCCTTTAGGGTCGCCAAGGCCGTCACGTACATCACAAAGAGAGACGGCCCAGAGTATGCAAAGAGTGACGACGTCAGAAGTGGATCTAGGCAATACGAGTATTATTTTGGCGTCGAGTTGACGACGTCAGACCTTACTCTTGACGACGTCAGAGTGTAAAATCTATGTATAGTTTTCTAGTTTTCATTAATTGTATGCAACTTTGAAGGGAGTAAACCCTAGACGAATTTTACTGATATTTTGAGGGTTTCAAACCCATGTTTCATCCATGCTTAATTGAAGATAAGTCTTTCAACAAATCATTCAATATGTCTATCTGTTGTTTGATTATATCTTATGCTTGTCTTATCTTTAACATGCTAGGCTAGGTTTTCTTTGTGTTTGCTTAGATGTAATGAAACTTAGATATTGATTATTGGTTGGTTGTTTGTTTATAATTGTTATGGATGAATGAATTCGATGTTAGGCTTAAGAAAACTGGCAGACTTCCAATTGGTAACTTGCTTGAACGTCTTAAGAAACATGATCGGAGGTGTACTATGACATACTGGTTATATTTAATGCACATGTAACTACTAATGAGGCCATGTTAGGAGCTAGTAGTCGGCTCGACATAGGAAGAGGTAGAAGCTTATAGAGTTAGGGAAGATCGTACACGGCCCTACGAATGGTATTAAGGAATATAACCCGTCATCAATGCAATTGTAACAAACTAATCACCCGGTAAAACCTTTTGCGAGGGTGCAATTCCATGCATCAAGTTTTTGGCGCCGCAGCCCGGGGAATAGTTATTGTCTAGGTTGAAATTTCTTTTTATTAGGTCTACTTACTAGATTCCTTTCTATTAAGATTTTTATTTAATTTTTAGAGGTTTCTTTAGTCTATCTTTTTCTTCGTTCCTTTATTCGTAACCTTTGCCATCCGCCATCATGGAAGGTGGTAATCTCTTTGATCCCATCAACCCACCACAACCAAACCAACCTCCTAGACCCCGAAATTTAGGAGAGTACTCCCGTCCTAGCCACCAAGGCTATTGAAACACCATTGAGCTCACTCAAGGAGCTAATGTGTCTCCCATGCGATCCGACACCATCCGGTTGGTGCAAAGCGGATGTGCATTCCATGGACTTCGTTCCAAAGATCCTAATCAACATCTCAAGGATTTCCTCAAAATCGTAGATTCAATAGACCTTGATGTTAGAACTCGAGAGACGACCCAATTGCGTCTCTTTCAATTCTCTCTACGTGACCAAGCTAGTCAATGGCTTGAGGGTTTACCCGCGGGATCCATCACCTCTTGGGATGATCTCACAACTCGTTTCCTTGCTCAATTTTTCTCGCCGGGGAGAACTACTAAGCTTAGAAATAACATCTTGATGTTCCAACAACATCAAGGTGAAACTCTCTATGAACGATGGACTCGTTTCAAGGACTTACTCCAAAAGTCCCTCATCATGGCATAGATCTTTGGCTCAAAGTCCAAATTTTCTATGACCCCACAAGGCGAACCATTGACCAATCGGCCGGTGGCAAGCTTCGCGATCTAAGTGCGGAAGAATCATGGGAACTTGTAGAAGATCTTGCTCTCTATGACAACGAAAGGTGGAATGATCCCCATGATTTGAATAAAATGATCAAGGCAATATCTTTGCCTTCGAACAATTCAAGCACTCCCGACTGTAGGATCATGGAACTTGAAGACCAAGTCAAGTTTCTCATAAAATCCTATGAAGCTCCTAAACCTTCAATCCAAGTGAAAAAAATCACTTCTTCGTGCGAATTATGTAGTGGTCCCCACGACACTCGTGCTTGCATGGAAGTCCCCGAACAAGCTTTTGCGGATTACGCATCCTCGCGTACCGACGGAGCAGGAGATAAGTGGTACACTTTCAAACCCGAGCAAAACCCTTACGGTGATTCATACAACCCCTCTCGGAAAAATCACCCGAACCTTAGGTGGAAACAAAACCAAAACATGCCCCAAAATAATTCTTCCACTCCACCTAATCGTTATCAACCAAACGGTCCACCATCTAACCGTACTTTCAACAACAATCCTTCCAACAACTATGGTAGTACCAATAATCTTGATGGATTGATGTCTAAATTTATGGCATCTCAAGAAGCCAACATAGCTAAGTTTGAATCCGAATTCAATCAACAACAAGCGGAGATGACCAATAAAATTGACAACTTGTTAAAAGCCCTCAACAACCAAGTGCTAACTACACCAAAGAAGGACACTAGGGACACTAGTAGCGGAACCCAAATTAAGGACCCTCATCATCTAAACAAGTCCACTTTGTCAATGTAGTTACTATTAAACTAGTCGCTAATAATATGGAAAAAGGTTATATAGATTAGATTAAGGAAGTTGTGGAGAAAAAGGGAGAGAAAGTTGAGGAAGTAGAAAATGTAGAGGAATACTTTGATAGGTTACCTACCAAGGAAGAACGGGAATACCATAAAGATCTATTGGATGACTCCGAGACACCATACGTCCTTGGTTCACCAATCATCAAAGCGGGTGATCCCTCTAACATCAACATACCATGCAACATTGGGCATGTGCATGTGTGGAAATCCTACATCGATCTTAGATCTCCCATAAACATTATGAATATGACCCATTACAATTGGGTAATGAATAAGCAACTTGGATATAGGATGATTCCCAACACGAGTTGGATGAGTAATTTCGTGGGAAGAGTGAAAGGATTGCACGTCTTTGTAGGAAACTTCACCTATGTTACCGATTTTGTGATTGTAGAAGATATTCATCTGGTAATAGATGGTTGCCTAAGTCAAGTAGTGTTCGGAAAGCCGTTTGTTGAGACTTCTAAGATGAATTATGACCCGTCTCTAGTGATAGTTAGGTTTAAGGATGAGAACGATGAGATAGCTTACCAAATGCCCTATAAGATTGAACAATTTCGTCTTTCATCAAACCTTGAAAAGGAACACAAGCAAGCGGTCTACTATAGGAATGATGAGGATAGACGTAGAGGAGTAGATTATGTTATGAATAGAATACTTGGTTTTTACAAGGAATGCTTGCAACTAGGTCCGGAATACAAAACTAAAATCGAGGATGACCTAGGAACCGTGACCAATGACGAGGTCACGTGATAGCCCGTGACCTTGAGTCTAGCTACAAGACTCGTAAATAAAGAAAAGCGCTTCATGGGAGGCAACCCAAGTTTTATTAGTTTTGTTTGATTGTTTGTTCGTTTGATTTTATTTGTTTCCATATGCATGCTTTATTTTTATTGTTTGTGGATCATGATTTATAAAAAATTGTGAAAATACTTTACCTTGTTGTTTGTCTTAACTTCATAAAAAGGTATTTCGCAAAAGCTAAGTGTAAGGGAAATCTAAATTTGTTTTTAACAACGGAATTGAACATGAATCACAACAATATTAAATGAACATGTATATTAGTATTTGTTTGAGTCAAATGCTTGTATCGAGTCATAATGATATTTTGCAGGAATTCCAGGAATTAAGGCGTAAGTTTTTCAAGAAAATCTTTGGGATCTTAACATGAGATTTCTGTCAGAGCACTCTGACGGCGTCAGGTGTAAAAATCTGAAAAATTTTGCAAGTTTTGTTTTTCTAACGGAGTCTTAAAGTTTTTATTAATTCTTTAGTTTTATAAACTCTAGGAAATCTGCAAACATTCATTCCACAAGCATTATATCCTTATATATATAGATTGCCGCCGATTTTACGCGAGGTTTGCCAAGATTGTTTTCTCAGGTTTAACATGTTATATTGGACAAGAAGATGATTCATATTTCTGGAGGGAAGCTTTCAATGTTCATTTTCTTGGAGGAGGATTTAACCATGTTATCCATTTATCCACACCGAACGAATAAGGGGAGTATTTGTTTTCATTCTTTTACCTTATTTGCTTTTACATCCTTTAAATGAACATTGGGGACAATGTTCAGCCTAAGTGTAAGAAGAGGGTAAATGATGATACCTTAGAGAATACAATTGCACTTGAGTTTGTTTGTTCAATAGTAGGTGTGTAATAAAACTAAGAGAAATACTTGTTAGGGCAATTTTAGCGCTAAATTTAAATTTTTTTTACAACATTTAGGAATGAAGCTTTAGCCTTAATGAGCATCTCATGGACAGGAGTTGTATGACTAGCACAAAAATCGTACCACTAAAAAAAAATCCACCCAAATATGTGAGGTTCGCCTTTAGATTTGTTATGAAAAGCATTCATTATTAGTGCTTATGAGTGTACCGGTAGCACTTAGATTATAGAACTTACGTTAGTGATACATCCCGAGACCGCTAGTGAGACTACATTCGTGTAGTTAGGATTTACAACATGATAAGAGGCATTAGGATCACCCTTGTGTTAAACCCGTATCATAATTACTTGACCAATGAAGTCATAATTACTTGACTAGTAAAGTCAATTAATTTTTCAACACCTTTGCGTTGTACTCGTTATTAGAACATGATACCCCTAGTACACCCCTCCGAGCCTATCTTTTTCATTTCTAACTTTAAGCATTTTACTTAAAGGAAAAATTTGTTAACAATCCACCCCAGATGTGCAACCAAATCGCCTTAGCCTTCCGTGTATGCACTCATCTTTAGTGCATCATTGTTGTTTGTTTAAACCCTTAGTTAATTATCTAATTGATTACATGGTTGCTAAGTCGAGTCATATCTTGTACATATTGTTTTGGGACAATTTGGATTCATGGGTAAGGTACTATTGTTATGGAGTAATGGGGAAGAACATCATATATTACCCCCATATGTGCGTTAATCTTAAAAAGTACTCCAAGTGTTTTGATTATCTTGATTCAAGTCATTAGAATAGTTAATTGTAAAGTATGTAAAAGTTCAAGTGTAAGGGGAATGCAAATTCCCTATGATGTATTATTTTGGATGGTAGGGCAAGAGTGTATGGAAAAAAAATCAAAAAATCAAGAAAAAAGAAAAAAAAAAAAAACATACGGACTACCATCCCGTTTCCTTTTATGTTTGTTTTATGTTTTTGGTTAGTTTATGATTAACTTAAGTCGAGTCGAGTCTTGGCTTAGCAACACCACATTGTACATGTAATTAACCAAGATGATTAACTCGCCACCAATAAATATTGCCTTTATCCAAGAAAACCGTGTTTATCATATCCCTACACCTCACGTTATAACCCTTTTAAAAGACCTCTTTGATAGTTTATCCTAGGTACTTACGCCAAGTGGTGGAGGTTTGATCCTTTCCCAAGCCTATGGTAATCTATTTGCTATGACAGGTAGTGAGAGATGTTTTCCATTTCCATATTGTGATATATACTTTATTACACCCGCGAGATGTGAGTATCTAAACACTATTTGTGAGGTGCTAGTGTATAATTTCCGTGCTTGTTTTTTGTTGAAGTGGAACGATTATTTGTTGCAATTACTTTTATATTAGTGTTAAAGGACCCATACCTTGTATTTTGATTAGAATAAAAGCGCATTTGCTTGAGGACAAGCAAATCTCAAGTGTAAGGGTATTTGATGAGATGAAAAGTGTACCGCTTTTGGGGGGTCATTTAAGGCCAAAGTCGAGATCATTTGATCAAATATTGCCCTAAATCGTTCCTTTTGTCATTTTAGGTATTTTGGACGTTTTTTGAGCGAAAAAGTGAAGAAAACGACAAAGTCTCAAAATCTTGTTGAAAATTGTACATGACGACGTCACAGGTTGCTAGTGACGGCGTCAAGACTTGACAAAGAGGTGGATAAATCAAATACACGTGACGCGCCAGAGAGTTTTCCAAAGGAGTCATGACGGCGTCACCCTTTAGGGTCGCCAAGGCCGTCACGTACATCACAAAGAGAGACGGCCCAGAGTATGCAAAGAGTGACGGGGTCAGAAGTGGATCTAGGCAATACGAGTATTATTTTGGCGTCGAGTTGACGACGTCAGACCTTACTCTTGACGACGTCAGAGTGTAAAATCTATGTATAGTTTTATAGTTTTCATTAATTGGTTATATTTAATGCATAGGTAACTACTAATGAGGCCATGTTAGGAGCTAGTAGTCGACTCGACATAGGAAGAGGTAGAAGCTTATAGAGTTAGGGAAGACCGTACACGGCCCTACGAGTGGTATTAAAGAATATAACCCGTCATCAATGCAATTGTAACAAACTAATCAACCGGTAAAAGATAGCAAGGGAGTAGTGAAATCTAAGTAAACACATTTTCTCTCATTATTGTTTTCGCCATAATTAGTTTAAGTTTATTTTATTTTATTTTGATTGCATCTTTAGTTATTCGGGTTAGTTGATTAGCAACTAATTCCGCCCACTCCTTCAAAACCCGATATTTTTACTTGCTTTCCATAAAATAAAAAAATACAAAAAGAATCATCCATCATCTCTAGACCTAGTTTAAGTGAGTTTTAACCCTAGCGAACACTATTCTTTGAGTTGAACGATCAATCCGCCAGTACTTGTCACTATACTATACTACAACGGTCAGGTATACTGCTTGGTGGGGATTGCAAGCTTCTCAAGATCCCTTGAGAGGTAAAACCTTTTGCGAGGGTGCAATTCCACGCATGAGTTCCCATGGGTGAAATGGGTATATTTTACATTTCTTCCTTGGTATTTTATCTTTCATAGTATGCTTCATGAGAGCCCCACTTTCTTTGCCCTACCACCAGATGGTTAGATTGTTAGCTTAAATGGTATTGATTAAAAGGCTACAGATTCAATACACGACTAAATTATATGATTATTTAAGAAACAAAATGTTTTTGTTTAAATTAATTTAAGGTATCAAACACGAATTTCCTTCTTCATATTAATGGTAGATAGCACATACGAAAAAAATGAAGACCCAATCATACCAGAAATTTTTTCACATTCAGATTACAATTATACTAAATGATTTAACCCTACTCAAATTTATAAAATCAATCAACGAATCAAAGGTTGAAGAAATAAACGTTTTTTACTTACAAAGATACAATCGTTTGACGAGGTATGCCATCGAACCAATCACCATAGTCCAATCTTCTTTCCTATTTGTTTGAATTCCTTACAAATTTAACCCAAATTCCAAATTTAAATAGATCCATTATCAAAAGGTTATATTACTGACACAATATATCATTTGTAATCAGTTGGCGAACAAACCATATTTAAAAAAAAAAATAGTCAAAAGTGTTGTAGATCAACCCGGCCTCACCCATCTCATAATTGTTCATTTTGACCCAAACTTGTTCCACTTGTTTGTACCCGCCCCACCGAATTTTTTTGTAACATCATTTCAATGTAGGTGATCAAATATAAGTATTCTTAATATAAATGACCATTTAAAAATGAAAATCGGTGTACCTTCCATTTGCTGATGGTTTCCTCACAAAGTTGAAGTACCACAAGGTTATTTCCTGTTGCAAAATATCCACTCTTAGCATCCATTTCAATCTCAGATCATAAATTTATTCCTATCCATAACATCCTAATTTTACTGCTTGGTGCAAAAGTATTACCTACATGGCCGCACAGTTCCACCAGAAACAAGATGACTTACAAACACGTGATCAAAACCACCTTTGTCTAACTTCCTCTCAACCTTATATTGTTGTGATCCACCTACTTGAACCTGAAAATTCATCCATAACGATCATATATATTAGTTCATGAATTAAGATTCAAAATTTTTGAATTAACAAAAATCTTGGGCAAAATTAGATGATCATTTGCTTCGGTTACGACCTAAAAGAAAATATAAAGCCAAAATAGTTTCGTTGTTCCATTTGAACATGTTTTCTATCGATGAAGCCATAATTAAGTATCTTTTCTATCGATGACTCCATAAGCCTCTATAAGCATTTTTCAATAAGCAATCCAAACAACCCTTATGAGTAGTTACACTAATAAGCAATCACATACAACCACTAATAAGCAATCCAAACAACCCTCTATAAGCAGTTGGAATAAGCAATTTTAAAGTTATCTTATAAAGATTACCTGACAACAATTTTAATAAGTGATTCCAAACAACCTCAAAAGTATTCATTTTAATAATAGCCGTTATACAAACATTCGATACGAAGTTTCAATAGAAACTCATAAGAACATTAACATTTCATTTATAAACAAATTTTGACCCGTTTGCTTTTAAAAGCTAATTCCAGATTACTACTAAAGCTTAAATTTTGGCTGACAAAGATTAAACAATGATAGCCTCACTTTTGCCTGCAATAAAAGGATATGTTTTATTATAACCCTTATTTTAGTTATACATGTTTCACACATTTGGTGGTTAATATACACAAATTAATACAAATTCACATATGCCTCAGTATGAGTATGTAACCATTCACTCACCCATGTAGTTAACATGCCCCTTTTCAAGGGAATGTTAAGCCATTTTGCATTTTCATACAATTCCTCTTTGCTTCCCCACATACACATCAGAAATGCAAAACATATTCATTCAAGCATTTAATCAAACACTTGATACGGATTTAAACGCTAAAATGTTAAGCAAATACCAAGGAAGTAGAATTACTACCAAACACATGAAATTCAAAACAAAGTGAAACTATGAACCCGAGTTTAGTGAATCTTTCTACATCATTACTAAAATTTAAAATTATTAGTAACTTTTATAATCATTTGGTCATATGAAGGTGTTTCGGGTGAATCTAACCAGGCCGAAATTGTTTGGACTTTTGACCCGACAAAAGATTTACCCATTTGACGTGTTACACTACCCGTCCATGTTTTCACTTTTACATCCAACTTTAGGCACGGATCAATATTATTAAATCTGGAACGTAGCAAATTCATATAAAGGCATCATAGACGTAGCTTGTGGCAATAAACGGATCACCAGCAATCCTACCAAAATTGGTTCCCCCATTTTACTATCAGAATTAAAGAAAATAACACTTTTTTGATGACATTACCAAGCAAGTCGGATATTAAATCTATACTGTATTAATGAGAGATGAGTTGTAACTAACCATCATTCATCTCTCTTTCCTGTCAACGGATAGTTTCGATCAAAACGAAAGACGGCTGAAGTAAGCGCGAGGTCATCATGTTTTCCTGAACAAAAAGAACTACAAAACGTGAACAAACTTAGAGCCATGGACCCAAAAAACCCTTTATTTATCCTCATACATGAATACAAACAATAAAAAAGATTGTAAACGAAAGTAATAATGGAATTAAGCGTACCCGTTCATTTAATTTTGATAGTAAATTTCTTTTTAGCATCTTTTCAGTACATGAATGGTCAACACTACTTATCTGAACGACTGAACCACAAAAACACGAATCCCATAATCAAACTCAACCTATCTAACAAAATTATTATAAAATCTATTTTTTTAACCCACGGAATCAAACACAACCCCAACATCAAATGGCTTGGCAAGGAGTATATTATGCAACTTTGCTATAATATAAAAAACGTCTCACCTCTCCCATTCTACAACGTTGCGATTTTAGCCTTCAAAGCTTCGACCTCAAGATCAACTAAACTTCCTGGTTAAACAAATCAAAACAAAATAATCACAACCTAAAGGTAATTCAATTTACATTTAAAATCATCTTTTTTAAACGTCATTCTCTATTTATCTTACGCCTAACAAATCATCTCAGTCAACATAACAAACGGATTTGTGAATGTAATCCCATCTACACATAACTTCAAATACAAAACAATAAATCTTATCAAAATTAACAATCAAACATACAATCAACAATAACAAAACTAAAAAAGAGTTATAAAACGTAATTTCCCCTAATTTTTATAGGGTTTATGATAAAACACAATGAATTGTAAATAATCGAAGGAAAACATACTATAGTTGAATAGAAACAAATAATTATAAACCAAATCGAGTCAATAAAAAAAAAAAAAAAAAAAAAAAACTTACTGGAATTATTAGGTGGAATTCAAGATCATCCATGGCAGTTGATGACCAATTATTCACCTTTCAAAAAGAACATATGCAACAAATAATTGGAAACGAAATTGAAACAAAATTGAAACGAAAAAGGAAAAAGGTAGATAACTTACAGATTTAAAAAATAACATAATCAAAATGGGCTGGCAAATCAACATCTCTATCAATCGGTTTACAAATATAGTTCACACCGAAACTTAAGGAGGAAGTGATTGTTTTGATTTTCATTATCAAATGATTTTTTTGGATTTACGGAAACAGTTTTGTGTATGATTTGTTAGAATAAAAAATGTAGGGAGGAAACGCAAAATTGATGGAGGCGTGTAGAGGAAGATGTGGATCTGAATTAATTGGTGGTTACACATTTACAAAAATAGGATTGAAGATGGAGGATTTGAATGAGGAGCGTGTAGATGAAAACCATAGAAAAATAGATGCAGATGATAGTTGTACAATGACTCTAAATATGTTATGACACGTATGAGCATTAAACCAATTTTTAATACTTGGTGCTTAGAAGGGCTTGTACAAAAGCTTATTTTATTAGATAAAATAGATAACCTGGATCCCTAATCAGAAAAACATGTATTTGTAAACAGTAAATAGCAACGAGTTACCTTAATTCGACGACTAGCATCCATTAGACTTTCTTTAGTAACAAGCGATTTATCATCCATTGTAGGTTGTTGGAATGTTTTAGGTTTTCGGCAATCTTTTTTATGACCCATTATCATTGTAGGTGATTGAAGTTTTTTAGGTTTTTCGGGCATCTTTTTATTGATCCATTACCATTGTGTAAAAATTGACTTGTCATTTAGGTTTTTAATAGACTTTTTGATCTATTCTTGTACTAACGGGCCTGTTAATGAGTCATTTTATAAAACCAGATTTAATTTAATGAAAAATGATAAAGAAGCCTAATAATTAGACCTAAATATGGGCCTAATAATACTAAAGTGACGTGTTGCATTTTGTATATTTCAGTTTATATTTTATTCTATTCCAAGTTTACCCTTCTTGTTTTGTTAAATATTTTTGTTACTGCATTTATTCCCTCTACCATAACTACGCTGAAAGTCTGAAACATGAACCGACTTACATTCTGCCATCGTCAAGACATCCAGATATTGCCATTGCTTTAATATAATGAAACCCCTAATTTTGTAATTCTAAATTATCAAATATATCTCTCCCTTTGTAAGAAGATCAGGTACATATCCATCCTCATTTTGATAGAACATGCAAAAAATGTGCATAGAGTTATTTTAGTTTTGTAACAACTGTGATATCATATCAATTGTTCAAGTGTTTATACAAAGGCAAGGCTTCATGGTCAATGTCAATTCGTGGGTTATGTTTCAAAATTTTAATGGGCCCTTGATCATGTATGTGTTTTTACTACTTTTAAATACGATGATTCATGTGGGTGAGTTGCATTACATGGAAGAATTCTTTAGATTTACAAAAGAGAACTAGACTGATAATACATGAGGAAGAGGAAAAAGAAAGATCAATGCGAGATTGAGAAGAGATATACAAATTACTAAAATGTAGGAGTTAGTTAACGAGGGTATATTAGGATTAATGCAAAAACTCGATTGAGTATTTAAAAGAAATGACAGGTGTCAATTTAATATTCTTAGGTTGATTTTTAGGCCTACAAGTTTAGGTCTATTTATCAAAACTCTAATTTAATTTATTTTTCCAGTAAATTGGCAAAAAGATCAAACAATTACTAGTATTTCATTTTATCTTTTTTTATCTTCACTAAATCTTATCCCACAAACTAGTCAGTGTTAATTTTCCTTTAAATTGTTTTTAACTTCAAAATTCACAACAATCAACCACCCAAAAGGCCAAAACTTCAAAATTTCAAATTTAATTGTACTCCATGTGTTAAAAATAGAAAAACCAGTTATTACACGCTTCCTCCCATCAATCACAACCATCCATTAACACCTCTCAACCCCCCATCCAATCCAACGCCCCACATCTTTTCCACGTCACCAATCCGCACCACACCATTTCCACCAATCACACCCCTCCCCTCACCCCTATATAACCCTCTCCCCTCATTCACAACCACCCACAAAAACACATTTTCCCCCAAATCAAATCAACCACGAAACCCTAATTTCCCAAATTCCAATTCCAATGGCACCAAAAGCCGAGAAGAAGCCCGCAGAGAAGAAGCCGGTCGCCGAGAAGACCCCCGCCGAGAAGAAGCCAAAAGCCGGGAAGAAGCTTCCCAAAGACGCTGCCTCAACCGACAAGAAGAAGAAGAGGACAAAGAAGAGCGTTGAGACCTACAAGATCTACATCTTCAAGGTGCTGAAACAGGTTCATCCCGATATCGGTATCTCAAGCAAGGCTATGGGGATCATGAATTCGTTCATCAACGATATCTTTGAGAAATTGGCTGCTGAGAGTTCCAGGTTGGCTAGGTACAACAAGAAGCCGACTATTACTAGCAGGGAGATTCAGACTGCTGTCAGATTGGTGTTGCCTGGTGAATTGGCCAAGCATGCTGTGAGTGAAGGGACCAAGGCTGTCACCAAGTTTACAAGCTCTTAGATATGTTAGGGTTATGGTTTATGTTTATGAATTAAGTTTTTAGGGTTAGGTTTGGTGTTATGTTGATGTTAATGGATGTGGTTATGGTTATGTTTGGATGATGTTATGAGTTTATGGAATATATGGAATGATGTTATGGTTTATGTTATTTTCTATTGTTTTGGTTGAAATGTGGTGTTTTGATATTTTTGTTGTTGTTTTTGGGGGTAAAATTGGGAAATGAAATTTGTTTGTTGCTTAAAAAGAAAAGAAAAAGATGATGCTTCAAATGGGGGGCTTTTGTTTATTGCAATGTGGTGGTGGCATTAAAAGAAGGAAAGATGCTTGTTGAAAGATGAAGCTAGTTTTTAATTTATTTATGGAATAATATTTTGTTGAATAGATGTTAGTGATTTTATTATGGTGCCATTTGTGCATTGACATGTTTTAGTTTCAGCAGTTTGGTACAAATTGGTTTTAAATTGGTTTTATAGACAGATTAACATTTGTTGTAACAAGTTGTTTCTAAAAAGAGGTCACAAGATATTACGGAGTAAAATAAAGTTAGATGATGTAGGTCTGCATCTCGTGGTCTTTAAATGGTTAGATTTGTGTGAATTGTAGAAGACATGAGGGAAAAGTTTGAGGATCATAGAAAAAGGATGAGAAACACCATTTTTGTTGTATAGGTATCGTGAATGGCAATATTTCATGTTATGTTTTGACATGATTGAGGGATATGGTTTGATTAAAGGGGTAGCAAGATTTAATAAGAGGAAAACGAACCTAATTATAAGTCGGCAAGTGAAACAATAATCAAACGACGTGGTTAATGTATGCAAGTTAGGAGTAAGATATGTCGAATCAGCTTCTAGAGTGCGATGTGTTAGTTAAAGGATTCTTGAAATCTCTCTTAGTCAAGAAGCGTTTATTGTGGTTACATGTCAACAAACAACCCTACACCTAGACCGAGATAGATACAATAACAACAACAAACCCAATCACGCTGGAGGAGGGTATGGGTAGACCGAGATAGATAGAAACCCTCTAATTGTTGCGATGTCTAGTTGCACGGGTATGTCAACATGTATTAAAACTCAAAGAACAACGAGAAATTTATGAACTATGGTGCTAAGCTTTCATGTGTAGAACACCCACTCGTCTTTCATTTATAAAGCACATGGCATCTTGTGCTTTTTGCACCGAAACGTCACATTGTGAACATGGGCGGTTTTGGGCCGGGGCATCGTCAGAAACCGAGCCGGGCTCAACCCACTAAGGGCCACTAAATTTTTTTATACCCATTATATGTATTAGACCAAACCCACTAACGATAGTATAATATAGGGGCTACATCAATGGATATTATAATATAGGGGGATTTTTTTTTTCCATGCCGGGCCTAATTTTTTTTTGACGTTCTCAGCACCACCGCTGATTGTGAAGCCAAACCATTATGTCATTTATGAATTGTCAACGGGGTGCCTATCAATATTGTCGTTAAAGATCATAATTTATCAAAAGTTAAATTGTAAAACTTGCTAAACCAAGCGTTATGCAATCGGGTTAAACATATAACACTAATTTAACCGGTCTCATTCTCAAAACTACCACAACAAAATGAAAAATTATTTTCATGCTTAACTCATATGCCTAAAAATATGACTATTCAATTCCTTACTTCGGACAAATTACACTATCTCTTTTTTCTTATATCTACCATTTATTTGCTAGCAAATACGGAGTATTTTACAGTGAAAAGAGTCAAAAAGCAAAAGCAATATATTGGTGAACCACTTGTTGTAAGCTGATAGACAGTTAAGGACCAATCTTGTAAATCTACTCATCTTGATATTTCAGCAGTGCGGCCATTTCACAAATCAGCTGCAAAATAACCACCCGTTGATCCAATAACATCCACCGGATAATTAAAGATGGCATGGAGAGGACAATTGTCGAAAAGTATTAAAGAAGTCCGTGTCCTCTTTTGTCAAACTTCACCTGCCAGCTCTTCCACTAGGT
The DNA here is from genome assembly GCA_030686995.1 of Artemisia argyi. Taxonomy (NCBI): domain Eukaryota; kingdom Viridiplantae; phylum Streptophyta; class Magnoliopsida; order Asterales; family Asteraceae; genus Artemisia; species Artemisia argyi. The sequence goes on along the minus strand of CM060678.1, from coordinate 135,018,909 downwards.
ATCACCAATCATATCAAATAAATCAATTCATTTTTATGATAGTTAAATTTAATTTGTTTGTATGGTTGTGTGATATAGGGCATTTGTTGAGAACAATTACAAGGAGTTGAAGAAAGCTAACCCTAAGTTGCCTATACTTATTCGCGAATGTAGCGGCACTGAACCTCAGTTGTGGGCCAGATATGGTATTAAAAAAAACATCCTTTTATGTTTTACTAACTGACTAAAGTTTTCGATTTAGTTTAGGATGTTTCAGTTAAGGCGAGTAGTATCTGAAATGAATCTGATTTCGTTGTTGACATGACTGTGATTGACTACTTTTTTCGACTCAATAAGTTGTTAGTTTCATTCATATTGAAAAATGTATAAGGGAATTACGAAACGGAGATATGTTGCTGCTTTTGCTTATTGTAGGCTTGACTTTGATATGCCACTTTTACTAAGTTTACCTCATTGGCTCTTTCGTAACAACCTACGTGCTGCTACTAGAATGATCTCAGTTCCTGTGGCGGAGTTTTAATTTGATTCTTAGTCGTTAAAATATTACTTAGACGTGCACCATCACCCTCTTGAGATGACCTGTGACTTGAAGGATCAATGGATGGGACATGGGTATAACATCATTCTGTGGTCAGGTGATTTCGATGTTGACTCTTTCACTTTCCACGTAGATTTATCTTGGACTATTTTACTGAGATTGTTCAGATGACATGGTCCAATCCCCCGATTCTACTTTTGGCAGGATGTGGTGCAGATGAATGTGTGTTTTGGATTCCGCCTTTTCACTGTTAGGATGTCTGTCTAAGAATATGTTGAGTTTAGGAAAGTGTGAATGTAGGAGGTAGGAAGGCCTGTTGGCGGAAGTTAGAGGTCTGTAGCGCGTCATTAAAGGGAAAAATGGAATGTAGGATGAATAGAGGCACTGGGAGGTCGTTGGTGTGCAAGCCAAGATTTTTACCTTAGTTATGATAAGATAGGGACCATAGTATTTAGCTATTAACTTCTGATTAGTCGTGAACTCAACTGAAGATTGTCTGTAAGCTGCTTGAGATAAACCGAATCACCCACTTCATTCTAATCTGGGCCACGTGCTTCATAGGTGGATTTCACATCATTATGTGGTCTGTTGGTTTCCAAGTTTCCTTCCGTTTCATCAACGACTCAACATGTGCGTTATTCTGTCTTTTCACTGCATGGATGTATAACAACGTATCAGGTGAGTTCAGGAAAGTGTGAATGTGGCAGGCGGGAAGGCGTGTTGGTGGTAGTGCTAGGACTATAGTGCATCTTCATAAGGGACAAGGAATGTAGGATTCATAGAGGCAGTTGGTGTGTACGTGACTCGTTTCACCTCACCTATGATAGGACAGAGTCCATAGTGTTTAGCTAAAAACTTCTAATTAGTCCTCAATTTAACTGAAGATTTGTCTGTAAAGTTGCAGCTTAAAATATAACCAATAGCCTGTTTTATTCTAGTCTGAGCAATTGTGCTTCTTAAGGGAAATGGTGTTCTTCCTAACCGTTAAGATAGGGCATGTGTAGAGGAGGCGATTGACTATAAGCCATCTCACAGGGAATGCTTTTTGTTGCACTGTGGGAATCGGTATAGTACCACAATTCAGCTAGTGGAAGCCACTTATGTTAATCATTAGGTTTAAAGAAGCCACTTATGTTAATCATTAGGTTTAAAGAAGCCCATGCACCCGAGGTAGCATTCTAACTTCTAAGCATCTGTTGAGACTTCTAATTGGTCATATATTTGACGATGATAAGGACCTGAAAGGTCTTGATCTTTGGTGATGTACTGTCAATAACTTATTTAAAAAAGTGCTAATGACCACTTTGTCTGTCACAAGTTATGGACCTAGATAACCCATGTAACCTGTAGATATTATTCTAGAAGATATGTGCTACATTCATGGCAGAAAGATGATGCTTGAGAAATGAATTTTGCTCCAAATTGTTCTCCCCGAAATGAATCATGCGTCCACCTTAATATTTTTTGCTTAATCTTTGTTACCACCAATCAATAGCGTATATATCCTCCTAAACTCATCATTTTGGCCAAATAAGCCTAGCATGAGATACTCTGCTTATATTCAACTTAATGTTTACAGTCTTAAATGCATCATCTACTTTTCAGTCTTCTTGAAGGTAGAAATTAAGTTAGAATCTGTGGTTGATAATCCCACAAGGTCATGAGTAACCCTGGATAAGGCATCGGCAACTTTATTCTATGCTCCTTCGTCATAGCTGACCCCATAATGTAAGGCTAGTAACTTAAAGAAAACACTTTTGCTTGAATACGAACTTGCTTATCTAGTAAATATGATTCCATTTCTGCAATTGTATGATTGCTAGTAACTCTCTCACATACGTTGTTTGGGCACGTGTTAAGGTGAAAGAGCTCAATGATGTAGGCAATAGGATGCCCCTTCTGTATCAGTATATCACAGTACCCAGACAAGAAGTCTCAGTTTCGATGGTATTTGTGTAATCATGGTATGCCTTATGGCCCTTATACGAGAGCTAAGCAGGGGGTTGGGTAATGGCTTTCTTAAGCTCGTTAAAAGAAACTTCTGCATCATCTGTACAATGGAAAACATTTTCTTTGATAACTCAGTTAAAGGTTTAGAACTGTTCCCATAGTTCTGAAATAGTAGGGTGTCTCTTCAGAGGTAATCTTAAACTGAGTATGTATGATGTAACTCTGATTTCGTCGTTGATACGAAGCGTAATTAATTACTTTAATAAATCAAAGAAGCTAATAATTGAAGATAGCTACTGAATTAGTAATATCATTCGGATCATAAAGTACGTACGGCAATTACGAAATGGAGATATATAACTATCTTTGCTTAGGCTTTATTGTACCACGACATCTCTGCTAAAGTTACGTCATTGGCTATTATGTAATTACCGATGCTGGCACGAGAATGATTCGAGCATTACCATCTATTTACTGTGGTCTTCCTGTAGTGCAGTTCTAACCCGATCCTTAGTTAATGAAATGCTATATAAACTTGCACTAATGTATGAATCTTGAGATGATCCTTGACCCCAGAGGATCATAGGATGGATATAAGATTATAACGTGGTCAGTTGATTTCCGTTTGCCTCTTTTACCTTTCCTTCCTTCCATGTGGTGTCATGTTGCACCATATGTACTGAGATTGTTAGGAAGACACGCTTCAATTCCTTGATTCTACTTCTGGCAGGCTGTGGTGCAGATGAATGTGGGTTCGGATTCTGCCTTTTCAGTGTTAGGATGTCTAACAAAGTATCGGGCGAGTTCAGGAAAATGTGTATCTGGGAGGTAGGAAGGCATGTGCCGCATGTTGGTGGGTATTAGAAGACTACAGTGCTTCTTACGAAGGGTAACATGGAATGTAGGACAAATTGAGGCAGTTGGTGTGTAAGCCGCCCGCCTTACTTTAGCTATGATAGGACTGGCCTATAATATTTAGTTGATAACTTCTGATTAGACCTCAACCGAGCTGAATATTGTATGGACAGTTGCAGCTTAAGATACCCAGTCAGCCACTGGATCCTAATCTGGGCCATAGCTAGATTGTGCTTCTCCAGGGAAATGATGTTCTCCCTAGCCGTTAAGATAGGGCATGCGTGGAGGAGGCAATTGACCATAGACCATCTCATAGGGAATGGTTTTTGTGGCATTGTGGGAATTTGGATCGCACCAAAACTCAGCTAGTGGAAGCCATTTATGTTAATCGCTAGGTTTAGAGAAGCACGTGCACCCGAGGTAGCATTTTTAGCATCTGTTGAGAACTTATGATTGGTCATCTATTGAGGATAATAAGCACTTGAAAGGTTTTGATCTTGTGCCATGTACTGCCAATAACTCATTAGAAAAGGTGCTAATGATCTTTCTGTCTCTGTCAAAAGTTATGTGCCTAGGAAACCCAAGCAACCTGCAGATATTATTCAAAAAGATTTGTGCTATGGCCGAAAATGATCTTTGAGAAATGAATGTGACCCCATAATGTCCTCCATGAAATTAATCATGCATCCATCTTAATATATACACCGTATTACTTAAGTTCCCTGTGATTACCATTTACTAGTCTATTATTCTTCCTAATCCTATCATTTTGCCAAGTAAACCTGGTATGTTATGCTTCGCTTTCTTCCATCTCTTAAAGATGGTATTGAGTACGTCATCCACTTCCCACTCTTCTTGAAGGTGGTGCTTAAGTCAGAAACTGTGGTAGATAATCCCACGAAGCCAAGAGTGACCCTGGATAAGGCTTCAACTACTTTATTCTATGCTCCTTCATTAATCAAAGCCTAGTAACTTAAAGAAAACGCTTTTGCTTGAATTCTGACTTGCCTATCAGACTCCATTTCTGTACAATATGATGCCCCTTCTGTATCAGTAGTTCAGTGCATCATAATACCCAGACCAGAAAGATCAGTTTTGATGGTAGTTGTGGAATCATGGTATGGGAGAGCTAAGACATGGGGGTGGGTATGGCTTTCTTCTGCTGGTTAAAAGAAACCTCAGCACCTTGTGTACAATGGAAAACATATTCTTTAATAACTCAGTAGAAGGTTTAACACTGCTCCCACAGCTCAAAAAACCGTCTGCAACAATCCATTAGACTAAAAAACCCTCCAAGTTGATTGATGCTTTTTGCTGGAGGTCACTCTTTCACTGCATTCAATTGATACTCTTTCACTGCATTCAATGTTAAAAGTCAAAGGGAGCATATGGATTATTTCGTACCTAGGTTTTCAAGTGCGTGGATTGTTTACACCTTTAAAGATCATGTGGCCTGGGCAAGAACTAGATTACAAGCCACATAGCAGGGATTAGCAGCTTTTGTACAAAAAGATCCATTTTTGAACTTAGTTGTGGCTTGAACTTTGTTGAAATTATCTTTTAACATCACTTGATAAGACATTGTAGAAACTGCACTATGTATTAATTGGACAAGTGTGCTATAAACTTCTGTTGCACATAATACTGCTTTAGGTTTAACTTAGTTCGGTAAGAAGTTTTGGTTGCACACTTGCACTATAATAGTTAATCAATAATTCCTTGGTACATGTAAACTTCATTTACCTTCTCGAGAATTATGTTCTGAAAATAGAATTCTCTCTATTGTAGAGGATCAGGTTACTCTTTCAAGATATGAGGCCAATAACCATATCTGAGTCATTGCTATTGCAGTATTGCTAGCATGGCTAATTAAGCTTGGGAACTCATCACAGCGTATGAATTGGAATCAACGACTATCGTCATACAATATCACTCTTCAACTATTAAACAGATATTTTGCTTGTTAAATGCTATGCATTTTAAAGCCAACTTTCGTTCCATTTGGTTACTTTTGAAGCCAACTTTCGTTCCATTTTGTCATAATGCCTAATAAACTTCATTTAGTCAACTATCAAATTTTCAACACAATATTCACTAAAATTAAGAAGTAAACTTGTATAACCCTGTATCTTACACTAGAGACTGTTTAATGCCTTAAACCCTTTCTTCTATAGAGAATATCACTTTTTATAAGATTTCAGATTATGAATCTTGTGCTTTGTACATTACTACCTTAAGGTTTGTTTATCCTCAAATGAAATTTCTTATCTCTTAAGTTTGAGCGAAAACCCTCTGATATTTGGCAAGAGAATTTGGTATTATTAGAAGGCTTGGTCTTGTCGGCAAGAAAGATCACTAGATCAGAGTGATCACTGATTATGCACCACATGGCTCTTTGTATTTGTTAATACATGTCAGTGTTAATCCTGTGTTTCTGGTGTCAATATGCATCATCTTTGTCTTTATGTCGCATTTTGGTTTATGTGCAGATATGGGCGTTGAGAGGGGTATTCGTTTGGAAGGAATGACAGAAACACAAATCAGTAAAGCACTAGAGGACCTTGTGAAAGTTGGAGCACCCTAAAATCCTAAAGCATTTGCCACCAAACGATGCTCATCTTCTTGAAAGAATAAAGCCTAAGATCAATGGGACTCTTATGATTTATCAACTCTTTCTGCTTTGGTAGGTGACATGAACATTTTAAAAATCAAACATGAATTTGTATTGTATCACATCCGTTACACTGGTGAAGGATCCAGTGATGCAGTTTTTGTTTTTTGATTGTCTATTTCATTCTTGGTTTCTGAACCAGTAGGTGGTAGTTTGGGTTGTATCTTGTTTGGGTACGAGAAATAAAAGAGATGCTGGGAATGACATTTGACAGATATGTTCTAATCAATATTTTTCATGCGTCTCAAACAGCCCCTGAAAGGGATAATCTTGAAGCAGTTTCAGTTATAGATATTGTCATTCAAATAAGAGACCATAATTGGCTGCAAACTTAGAAATGCTTGTCATCTTGGTACTGTCTTATATGTCGATTTGAATTTGTTTTAGTAATAGTTAATCTGGCGTATGAAACTATACAGCTAACAGCCTACCCAGAAATGATCATCAACTTAGTATTAGGCTTCTTGCGATCCACTTCTCCAGTGAGCCCATAGGTCTCAAACAGCCCCTGAAAGGGATAATCTTGAAGCAGTTTCAGTTATAGATATTGTCATTCAAATAAGAGACCATAATTGGCTGCAAACTTAGAAATGCTTGTCATCTTGGTACTGTTATATGTCGATTTGAATTTGTTTTAATAATAGTTAATCTGGCGTATGAAACTATACAGCTAACAGCCTACCCAGAAATGATCATCAACTTAGTATTAGGCTTCTTGCGATCCACTTCTCCAGTGAGCCCATAGGTTTTACGGAGGTGGGTACTTATCTGGAAGCAAAGTGCCAGGGATGGGATTTGAACCCGAGTCTATTGACTCAAGAATGAAAGCCTCACCCAATGGACCAATGCCCCAATGGTAATTATTACTGTTTTATCTCTTTTACGTTTTATAGAATGACAGTTTTACTCTTAATTAGTATTTATTTGAGATGGAGGAGTAACATTTATCAAAAATGATTTTACTGATCATGACAATGGTTCATGTTTGACTACCCCCTTCAAGCTTGCCAAATTACAAAATACCCTTTAAACTCATAAAGTTTTCCTTTCAACACCCTTTAAAGTTTAATAATATACGTAACAAATTAATCTCTATCCCGTTACAATAACATGTGCTTAACCACTGTGGTAACGCGTGAGCCTAATAAACCTCGTCTATGCACATATTGAATCTGGTAGTGGTTGGGCTACCGGCTGATATGGAGGGTATTTGACTAAGCTATTGTGTTTTAAAAACACACCTACTAAGTTGTTTCTATCAAAATACAATTTTTAAGTCTTCAAATAACACTATCACGTACCAGGTTAGCTCATGCAGTCATGTCTCTTTCTTGGTGGTTTAAACCAACATCGAGGCTAAAAAACTTCGGCGAAAAATAAAGTGGTCCGAAAGAACATTGTTGGCCCAGCCTGTTACTAAAGATACTTTATTTTTCCATATACCCTTTTTTGAGATTCTTCATTTGTCCACTTTTGCCTTGCCACGTAGGAACTAGGAACGTGGGATTATTTTTGTCCCAAAAGGATTTAGCTTATAAACTCGCAGTTTTGCAATGACACAATATCAGTCAACCATTCATTTTGTTTCTCATTTTGTGTTGGTTTTAGTCGGGTAAAACATCTTTGTTTTTTATAAAATATTTTTTTGAAAATAAGGAAAAGAGATTTTGCATTCAAATTAGCATTTTCTAACAAAATGTTTTGCAAAATACAAAATCCTCTATTTCTTAACTTAACAAGGAAAATTAAAAAACATAATTTAGTTGTTTTCCTTGTTTTCATTTGTAACCTACAATCTTCCCTCCTCTTTTGCAAAAAAAAAAAAAAAAAAAAAAAAAAAAAAAAAAAAAAAAAAAGCGCGCAAACATCAACTAAACGCGTTTTCTATATTTTCAAGTGTTTTGTGGAAATAAATTTTTACAAAACTATAGATATAAAACAAAAGAATTCTTTTTCCAATTAAACTCACCCTTAGAATAGACTTTATTATTATTATTATTATTATTATTATTATTATTATTATGGATTAAGTGGTTAGTGGGGTTCATGTAGGTCCAAATCTGTTGGAACTACGGGATTCTCTTACGCTGTGTTCTTGAGTTCCCTTTCCCCTTCCTTTCCCTTTCCGGCCAAAAATGGGCGGAAGATTTTATTAAAAATCTTCCTCCCTCCTTCTTCTCAGCTTCACTTTCCCCTCTTAAAAAAAACTCAAGAACACAAAACACATTTCATTTCCTTTCCTTTCCTCTCAAATTTTAACTCGAGAACTGAGCGTTAGGATACAGATGATATAAAGGAAAATTGCAGGCTCAAATAAAAAAATAATATTATATAAGTAAGTGGTTATTTAGAGGTTATAAAAAGAAAAAGAAACGGCGCCAATCATATATACTATGCACAAAGATTTCATAGCAAAAGAACCCAAGAAGTTGACGAACCACCATGGCACCGGCCATTAACATCGACCATTTTGTTTTTCTCCAAATTATGATGGAACGTTTTCCTCGATACATATTCACATGGGCATGTCATTATTACTTGAACGTCAATGACTTTCTTCAAAATTCATACATGATTTTCTATTCCCCTTTAAGTATTTGCTTCGGTGATGGAAGATTTAGGCTCGAATGGAGACCACATACTATTACTTTAAGGCATGTTTATTTTATTTTTTTGCAAAGGTAAATTTATATTAACACAATCAAAACCGTACATCATAAGAATAACTGATAAGGACATGCTATTATGCTCAATACAAAAGACTAACAAACTATTCAACCTATATTTGATAACAAGAAACTCTATTTACAAACCACACTCTGTTTTGATGAAAAAACATAACACTTCATCCTTCTATACCAATCCAAGATTTCATCATTTACCTTTATGCACCAATATACTATCTAGCTACATTTCCTTCCATCTCCCCTCCATGATCACTCAACCCGCATCCACAGTAATCAAAGAATGGAGACAAAAGGCATCACTAGGCACCCATAACCCTTCCAGTCAAGAGCTCTTCCAAGAAACCTACATTTCCTTCTCTTAAAAAAGGCTTCAGCTTCTTGGAAACACATACCTTGAGGGAAGACCAACCATTACCTCCTTTAGCAGTGTATTGGGTGGACCAAACAGGTTCATCTTTCACTCCTCGCTATTCCACCCATCATACACTACTCACCCAAACCATATACCCTTCACAATGCTTATCTTATATTATGGTACATTCTTATGAATTAGACCTCTCACTGGATCCATCAAAGCCTACACAGTTTCCTCCCAAGGCCAAACAGTGATAGGAGAATGAGGATCCAATGACTACAGTCTTACCATTAGAACTCCAAGCACTAAGACAAGACATTGTTATGGTTTGCAATATAAAACAGTTTGCAATTTCCAGGTGAAAAAGCAAAACTATGAAGTTTGCAGGCAATAGTACCTTACTGCCAAACACTCCTTAGTGAATCTGGAACCTCAAAATCTGACACATATTACCTCAATTCAAAGAATAAACTTCTTCAATCATCAGAATAGGACCTTGATCCATTTTCAAGATAAAACCCTTTTACAAGATATACCCCACAAACTTTCCATTCTTCTCACTGCACTACTATCCTTAACTGTCAAACTCATGAGTCTATTCTTCACAGTTTCCACAATACTCTTGAAAACATCATCATTGTTTCTAGTAACATCTTTAAAAATTCTTCCACTTCTTTCCTTCCAGATATTATAAACACTAGCAGCAAGAAGAAGTCTTCTCACCACACTTTGTATATTATTTCCATTTCCAGAATTCACCATATCATCAATAATCTCATGCCAATTAGTACCCTGCCCACTTATTTCAACTAAACTTAAGGCATGTTTATTAGAATAAACTACATTTGAGCTCAATTTAAAAAATATACACAAAGCTCGACTCTAGTGAAATCGCCAAAGTAACTTGGAAAGATGAAAAAAAAATGTTAAACTCAATTGAATTACAACGTAAATTACTTGGAATATTGCTTTATTTGCTTGCAAACTGATAATCATCTAAACCAATCTATTAAACCAAAAAGTTGAATAGTAAGAAGTATCTGTTGATATGGAAGTGATGGTGGCGGTTTCGAGTCGAAGAAAGGTTAAAATTATTAAAAGTTTATATCGAAGTGACGGTGGATTGACCACGTGTAATGAAGAAGTTTGACGGAGTGGAAGTACATGGAGAAGTATTGTGAAAGTGGGGAGAGTCATAGATCAGTCGGGTGTAAACTTTTGTTCTTCTTTTTGGGAGAAAGATGGGAAATGGGTATAATACTTGTTTTTGGTTGGATAAATGGGTTGCTGAAAATGTGGCTTTATGTGAAAAATTTCCAAGGCTTTTTAGACTAAAAATACAGAAAGATATCTCGGTTGGAGAGAAGAGATGTTGGAGGGATGATGGGTGGGCATGGGAATGGAGTTGGGCAAGAAATACAAGGGGTAGAGCTATAAGTGAACTCATGAAATTGACTATGTTAACTAACTTTTTTGTTCTTAATTTACATTTAGATTCATGGAGCTGGCTTCTTAATGATAAAGGGCTCTTCATGGTTAAATATCTTAGAGAAAACATTGATGAAGTTACTTTAAACTCAACGATTATGGCTCAAAAGACTACGTGGAACATAGGGGTGGAAACAAGCCGAGCCGCTCGTAAAAAGCTCGGGATCGGATCGGTAAAAAGCTCAAACGAGCCAATCTTAAACGAGCTCGAGCCCGAACCCGAGCGTAAATTAAAGCTCGTTTAATAAACGAGCCTGAGCCCGAGCTTTATATACATAGCTCGATGTGGCTCGCGAGCCTAAACGAGCTCTAGTATATTTTGTGTATGTATACATGTATAATACATAATATAAACGTATATGTATGCATATATACTACTAGTATCTAGGGGGTGGAAACGAGCCGAGCCGCTCGTGAAAAGCTTGGGATCAGATCGGTAAAAAGCTCGAACGAGTCGAGCCTAAACGAGCTCGAGCCCGAGCTCGAGCCTAAGTTTGGGCTCATTTAATAATCGAGCTCGAGCTCGAGCTCTATACAAAAAGCTCGAGAGCCTAAACGAGCCCGAGAAATATATATGTATATATATTGTCTATGCGTATAAACGAGCTTAAAAGTAGTAAACGAGCTCGAGCCTTATGTAATTAACGAGCCGAGCTCCATTTTAACTTTGTTTTCTTTAAAACATCATACAAATTAGTCGAGCCCGATCTCGAGCTCGAGCTTGTGAAAATAACAATCAATCTCATTTATATAACACTAGCAGGGTACCCACGCGATGCGGCGGCGGGTACCCTGTGACTATATTTTCTGGTAATGTGATGTTATGCGGCCATATTTTTTTAAAGATTAATTTACACATAACAATAATTTTATGGTTGGATCAGTTGGAAAACCCCTTGCATCTTAACCTAGAGGTCAATGGTTCGATCCTCACTCCCTACAAAAGGCCGGAGGTCCTTTCCTACTTAGATATAACTAGAAGCAGCCTCTCTACCTTAGGTAGGGGTATGCATAGTAAGGCGACCGACATTTATATTTTTATTTTTATTTCAAAAAAATTCATTTTTTTTAAACTATATATATATCCCCTACATTTTCATTTTTAATATACACCATTCACATGAACCAAATATCAAAATTAGCCCAAAATCAACTATATCATACAAATAATATACAGCTCAATTAGTAATTAGTCTAAAACCATTTTTAGCCTAAACTAATTTTAATCATCAATATCTATTAAAGCCCATCATAAAACTTTCAAACAATTTGTGATATCATTTGGCCAGCCCAATTAACAATCAAACCGTTTTGTAACCCAAATAGGACTTATAAATACGTTTACAAAACCTAAATTACCTCATTCCTGCCCTAATTTCTCTCACAAAAATACGCAACCATGATTTGCAGCCACATAAACATCACGTACTCTTCCTTTCTTTCTTATCTTGATAGCCGAACATAACCAACAATCTATGTTTGCAAGAAAATCAGACCCTTTTCTTGAATATCAAATGAAAACTCTCTCTAAGGTTTTATATTGTGTTGACCATGATGGTGGTTTTGAGATAGGGTTAGAACTGAGGTAGATGTTGGGTTCTATTGTTGCTGTATACTTTCTGTTCGTGACCATAGATAAAATAAGTTTGATGTTTATTTTGGCTTGATTGATGATTGTTCTTTTCTTCTTTTGTTTCATCTTCGTTTTTGTTTTGATATGTAACGGTACATTTTTTTCTTCTTTTTTGGAATGTATTAATTGGTCGAGGGGGTGACTGGTTTGTGAATTTTGGAGCCGTCCGACCTTCATTGATCTTGTGGTTGCAGTGGCGGCGACTCGGTCAGCGCATGGGCGACCGGTCCGGTCGACCGACCACTATGCCTAGCCTAATGGCTTTATTTTTAAGTACTTGGCTTAGTAGCTTGATTAGCTTGTACATTATGGTTAAATGTGATTGTATATTTTGGTGAAGGGGTAAATTAATTAGTGTATTAATTATATGTGTTGAATAGATTGTTGATATTAAAATCATTGTACTTTACATACTTGTGCTTTGTGTTTTATAACTTGTATTTACTTAAAAGCTATTGTACATTGTGCTTAAATTGTTGTAATTTTTGGTGAATGGGTGTTTTTAATAGCATTAATGTTGTTTGGTAGAATTTTGGTCTTAAAATGACACCACACTGTTTTTTGTTGTACAATATGCTTACTTTGTTGTAATTCTAAAAATTTGGTGCATTAAAGTGTTGTAAACTATGCATTATTTTTTGTAAATCTGATATTTTTGAAGAGATAGTGCTTCATACATTATATGTAGTATAGATTAACCCATCTCATCGTATTCTTACTAAACAATATTACGCCCCCATCTCCATCTTCATTACACTTTCTCTCACCTAACAAACTTCTAAACATAACCTCTGTCCTTCTTCTTTTCTTTTCATTTCATTTGCATACCAAAATACAAACCCTTTTACTCCTTTTGTTTCATTTTTTCGAAGATCGGTAAGACTACGATGAGATCTTTGATAGGTCTCGGAAGTATAGTTATTGTTCTTGGTTTATTCGTTTAGATCTATGACGATTTTCTTTCGATCCGTTAAGATCTTAAAGCTATCTAAGATATATGGAAGAAAAACTGAAATCTTGTTTTATTTCTTTTTAAGTTTGAGTCTTGGTTGTTTATTGTGGTTGACTATGAAATGGGGAGTGTTGTGAGGTTGTTGTTTGTTGTTGTGATGTTGTAGTTGATTGAGATGACATAGGAATATAAGATAGATTAAGGTTGTTGGTTATGTTGTTTACTGATCTTTCTTGTTCACCTTTTTCTTTTCCGTTCTACTCTCTTTTTTGGACCAAGGACAACCAAGAACAAACGAGCTCAAAACACGATTCGAGCTTGATCTTTGCACAAACACATCATAAACGAGCCGAGCTCGAGCCTTATATAGCATAACACGATCCAAGCTCGAGCTCGAGCTTTCTAAAATATAAACGTGCCGAGCTCGATCTCTGGCAGGCTCGGGCTCGGCTCGGCTCGTTTCCACCCCTAGGTGGAACACATACATCCTAAGACAAAATTGCATCTTTGTGTGGCAGCTCCAACAACGATGCCTTCGTGTTCGCTCCTGGTTACATCATATTGGTATGGATTTCAACACAATTCTTTGCCCTCATTGTGATACCGATGTGGAAACTTTTGAGCATTGTTTTATGTCTTGCCCAAAGAGTTGTGGCAGGATGGGAAAAAGTCTTTAAATGGTGAAACATGGGTAATTTTAATGTTGGGTCTATCGAAGATATAATTAAGAGTAAATTACACCGTTCGTCCCTATGGTTTGCTCCAAATCACTACCGTAGTCCCTGATCTATTTTTTTTGCCTTTTTTATCCTTATGGTTTACATATTGCACGCTGTCAGTCCCTATCGCTAACTGTCGTTATCTTCTCCGTTAGGAGACAATTGTCAAGTGGCAATGTTAGTCCATTAAGCAAATGATCATTTGCAACGATAGTCCTTTTACTAACGACCGTTACTAATTAACTCAAATTTTGGTTTTCTTTAAAAAAAATCTTTTCTACGCGGTTTTTATCGTTTTCACCCGTTTTCATGCGTTTTCTTAGTTTACGTCCGTTTTTATACGTTTTCGTCCATTTTCATCTGTTTTTCGTACGTTTTCATTCATTTTTATATGTTTTCTTACGCTGTCATACGATTTTATCCGTTTTTATACGTTTTTGTCTGTTTTTCCCCGTTTCATGCATTTTCTTATGTTTTCGTCTATTTTTATAGGTTTTTGTCCATTTTATACCTTTTCGTCTGTCTTTATACGTTTTTGTCTGTTTTTCTTAAGAAAATGCATAAAAATGGACGAAAACGTATAAAAATGGACAAAAACGTATAAAAACGTACAAAAAAGTATAAAAATGGAAGAAAACGTATTTTAGACGAAAACGTAACAAAAAACGCATGAACCGGGGAAAAACAGACAAAAACGTATAAAAATGAATAATATCGTATGACAACATAAGAAAACATATAAAAACGAATGAAAACATATGAAAACTGTATAAAGACGGACAAAAACATATAAAAACAGACAAAAACTTAGAAAACGCATGAAAACGGGCGAAAACGATAAAAACCGCGTAGAAAAGATTTTTTTTAAGAAAACCAAAATTTGAGTTAATTAGTAACGGTCGTTAGTATAAAGGATTAACGTTGCAAATGAGCATTTGTTTAATGGACTAACGTTGCCACTTGACAATTATCTCCTAACGGAGAAGATAACAACAGTTAGCGATAGGGACTGATAGCGTGCAAAATGTAAACCATAAGGATCAAAAAAGCAAAAAAAATAGATCAGGGACTACGGTAGTGATTTGGAGCAAACCACAGGGACGAAATGTTGGCAAGCGGTTTGCTGGGCAATGTTGTACTTAGTATGGTGTATTTGTAACAAGAGAGTATTTCTGAATAAGATATAGAACCTATCTACAATATGCAACGAAGTACAAGTTCTTGTTTACTTCTGGATTTCACACAGAGCAAAAGGAAAACTTGCGTCCTGGAATGATTGGTCCATTGACCTTGTAAATGCATCTAAATGTTAAAGTGTAGTTTGTTTAGATTCAAGTGTTAGAGATAGTGTACATCGCCTAGTGGAGGGCTATATGTTCGATAATGGAGGATGAGACATATAGGTGAAAGTGGTTCATTTCAAACAGTTGTGATAACTCTGTTTGGAAACAAAGAGCGACACATTTATATGTTCTGTGTTGAGTTGGCTCGTTTGCATATATGGTTCGTGGAGTTGCAAAGGGAACTGAATAGTTGGGAAGTGGTATGCAGTTTCAGATGTTGTTCTCATAAGGTTTTTGTTGTTGTGACAGCTTTAGTTAGTGGTTGCCGATTTTGTTTATAGTTTATGGTCTACAGCTTCAGGTTATATCAGAAGTGGTTTTGGTGTTGTGACAACTTTAGGTTTGTTTTGGGCCCTTTAAGCGTTATTTCTGACCCCAAGCAGGTTGCTCATTCTCGAGTGGTTTAGTGTCGTATGCCATAGGTCACTTGGGGTATGGGTTTAGTCTGTTTTGGCTTTGTGGACCCCTGGTTCTGTTTTGCTTTGTTTTAGTATAGTGTTGTTTGGTTTGGTTTGTTTGTAATGTTAGTTCGTATTTTGTTGTAGTTTCTTTTGTGTTGTTCTTGTCTCTTTAATCGTCTTGTTTGGAGAGAAGGAATGCTGTTTGTTTGTTGCTTCTTTTGTGGTTTTAAATATTGACACCTTTCAGAAAAAGAAGTATATGTTGATTTGTAGCTTACCAGGATTTGACATAATTCAATAAATCATTTAAAGACATTTTTTTATGATACAATGTACTTTTATCAACACATCTCGGATGCAATTACTTTAAATCCTATAATGATTATAAAGTATACATAACATGAAATATATTGAATGCAAAATTTTTAAGTGAACTCGAGTATAAAATAAAGCCAACAGATAAAAAATTTACAACATTTCAAAATATATAATTGAGAAAATGATCGTTGATAGATTTGCAAAATTATCTCCAGTTATACGGACTACAATTGAAATATGTAATAGGATTCAAACACCATATTTGCCAAGCAAAAGTTTATAATTTTGCTTAGTAAAAAAGTATAATGATTTCATTTAGCTATACAAATAAATGAGACACAAAAATGAATTATACAACACACCTCGAGAACTTATAATTGAACTACCGCTTAACAACCGACGAGCCAAACTAAAACCACCAATAATCTATTTGACTGTCATCATAAGACTTTATTGACAAAAAAAAGGAGGGAAAAAAAAACCGCACACATACAAACGACTTTTACCTCTAAACAACACACATAGGCACACAATTATAACTTTTACCTTTAAACTAGACACATAGATACACAATAAATAAATATACACACACAAATTGACATAATCGGATTTTGTCAAAAGTGATACTGTCGTCGTTATGTACATGTAATCGCGTAGTGTATACTCCAAAAAGAAAATTCAAGGTTTGTTTAGGGGTGTTCAGTGTTTAGTTTGACATCGAAAAAACCAAAAATAAACCAGACCGAAACGAAAATTTTAATTAAGGTGTATGGTTTGGTTTAAAACAAAACCAATGTATTTAATTGGTGTTTAGTTTGGTTTTATGGTTTGACAAAAATATAACCAAAATGAACCGAACCGAAAAAATCGAGTATCTCTATCTACATAAAAAATAATAATATAAATATACATGGTTTCTATCTTATCATCCATAATAATTATGATATTCAACTAGGGTTGGATGCTTGAAGATGAAATATTCAAGCTAATAAGACTTTTGAAGACTTTTGTTGAAGAAAATTTTATCTTGTTTTGCTTTCATTTACTTTCTTTAAAATTGTGAAATCTTTTGGTTTCTTAAACTCTTGTTTTGTTGATTTACTTGAGCATTTTGTGAGACCTTTTGAATTGTTAATTTTATATGAACTTTTAGATTTTTATTTATGATTTCTAGATTATTTATTTATTTTTTATGTTTGCTCGAATGTGGTTTTCTTGGTTTTAACCGAAACCAAACCGAATTCTAATTTGATGTATGGTTTGGTTTTATCCGTTCTATAATTGGTTTAATTTGATTTTGCTTTTGACTTTAAAAATTTTCAAACCAATAAACCCAAACCATATAATTGACAAACCCGATAACCGAACCGATGAACACCCCTATGTGTGTTTAGTTGGTGAAAACATGTCACTTTTACAGGATTTTTTTCCTAGAAAAATGGAAAACCTAAAAACCCATTCTTAGAACACTGGGTATGGTAGCATGCCAAAACTCACTTTTTGATGCCACATCACCAACTCACTCACACACCAAAATACCCCGTCCCTCGTAACTCAAGCCAAAACACTCATTTTGGGACCAACCATACCCAATTAGAACATAGCACTCACACACAACACATATTAAAAAAAAAAAAAAAAAACAAAATAAACAAACTGGTGAGAGTGAGTGAACTAGCTCAACAACTCACTCAAGGGGGTGGCGGGTATGGTAACATGCAGCTTGAGGCGCTAGTTTGGTGCCACATCAGACTGGCACAGGTTGGGTGAAAAATGAATCACCATTGGTAACATCTCCAGCTTTCATCCTTAGC
Organism: Artemisia argyi; assembly: GCA_030686995.1. Taxonomy (NCBI): domain Eukaryota; kingdom Viridiplantae; phylum Streptophyta; class Magnoliopsida; order Asterales; family Asteraceae; genus Artemisia; species Artemisia argyi. The sequence continues at coordinate 135,001,185 of CM060678.1, read as the reverse complement.
GTTGCTGCCCACCATTGAAATCCAAGGTTAATTTAAAAAAAAATAAATAATAGCATGACTACATCTAAATAGGTTTTCAAAATTGTTAACTTTTCTCTAGAGAAAAAAAACTATTCCCTTCTAAAAAAAATCTAGATACCTAAAAATAAGAATATTTTCTACCTCCCAACACTTTTTCCAACTAACACAAAGTTCGACATAATACAGGGGCCATTACGCAACATAACAAAAAATGTTTAAAAAAATGAGATGCCCTATAAAAGCACAAACCCTAAAATTGCCTGTCACTCTCTCTACAACTCTTTCATTGTATCACCACAACACAAACAAACGCCGCCTCCATTTTTGTTCTTTAAGGTAGAACCCTGATTTCCATCACAACCCTTTTATTATGTCAATAGTTTTACTTGCATTCATGATTTAATAAAGATGTTATGTATGATCTTGTTGGATAAAATGGAATTGGCATACATTTTATTATAGTAGTGTTTGTTAGATTATTTAAGACCTAAGGAAAATGAGATTTAATCTTATGTTATTTGATATGATATTGTGTACTATTGTTAGGCTTTTATAGTTTGGGCTAAATATTGTTGCTGAAATGTAGTTTAGTTATTTTTTTTGATTATTGTGTTTTGCAAGTGTGCATTAATATTAGATTTGTGTATGTTAACCATGGTGTAACGATTTAGGTTGTTTTTATGAGTATTTTTGTAGCCTTGTGAGTTTATCTGATTTCGGCTTATATTTCAATAAGCCAACAAATATACTCAAACAAACACCCCCTTAACTGCAGTTGGCTATCTGACATTTAGATTGTGTGGTTATAGCTGCTTGTCATTTTTTGGATTAGTTTTGGCTTGTGAAGTATTTTTGGTCTGAGCACCCATCTCGAAACCGAAATGAATTTGGTTCTTATTTAGAATTTTTTCATTAGGAGTCTAAATGTTGGTTGGTTTATATTAAATATCCAAATTCTGCTAACAATGTTTTTGATTTAACGTTTGTGTAATTTTCAGTTAAGTTGCACACCACTTTTACAAAATTTACATCATTAAAAAAATAATCTGAAAGTATTGATTGTATCCTTGTATTGGAGTTGTAAGGGTAGGATGTAGGCTTTAGCTCATGAGCTAAGATTGAGACACACTGTTTGGAATGTGTTTTTGGCATTGGGGTTGTAGTTGTGGGTATTAGGTAAATCGGTTTTACTCAGGCACCAATCTTTGTGTGAAAGTATTTATAAGAACGATAATCTGCAATGTTAGTGACAGCGGAAATTGTAAATTTCTAGGTATAATGACCTGATTCTTCATTTGTTCTACTAGAGGTTCTTTGTTGAATATGTACTTTCTATCTTGCTTTGAAATTTTGTTTAAAATTGAACATGTGTTATTTTTGAGTTACAATTTTCTAATAATTAGTGCTTATAAAACCTACATGTGTTTGTTAGAGATTATCACATGGATTTTTGATCTTTATGAAGAAAGGCAAGATACCAGGATTTATAGTTAGTAATTGTTTTACAAACAAGAACAAGAGATCAACGTATAGCTATCTTGAAACTTATTCCTCCAGTTATTTTTCTACACTATTAGTGTAACCATGATTAAGGGGTTGGTGTTCTGTTTAGTTTGAAAAAGTTTTTAGCCGACATTGTTCAATGTACGTATTACCCTTAAAGTCTAATGTTTGCGAGTATTTCTTTCTTTGTTTTCTTGCAGTTGCTTGAAATTCCAACATGGTGAGAGTCAGCGTTCTGAATGACGCTCTTAAGAGCATGTACAATGCTGAGAAGAGGGGCAAGCGCCAAGTCATGATCAGGCCTTCTTCAAAAGTGATCATTAAGTTCCTAATGGTCATGCAAAAGCATGGTATGCTCTCTTCTGATCGATTTTTTCTTTTTTACCAAGCTAGTAAGTGGACACCAGTCAGTGGCATGATTGTTTTGTTCATACCTGACTTTATCTTGTACTACTGCAGGTTATATTGGTGAGTTTGAGTACGTTGATGACCACAGATCTGGCAAGATTGTGGTTGAATTGAATGGGCGCTTGAACAAGTGTGGGGTTATCAGTCCCCGTTTTGATGTTGGAGTCAAGGAAATTGAGCCTTGGACTGCAAGACTTCTTCCTTCAAGACAGGTTGGTCTTTCTTTATTCTGTTTCTTTTATATGGTTGATATGTTAGTTACGATTACAGAAAGATGTTACTGGAACATAGTTATATTTCTGTCTATCTTTATGTTGTTTCTTCTATATACATAGATGCATCCCTCATGATTATAAAACGGTGTCTTTGAAATAGGCATTTAAATTTGAAGTAAAACTGTTTAGTAGGTTATGCATTACCAGAATAGATGCTGGGCTACTTTCAAGCTCTTTGAACCCTTTTCTTGGTCAAATATCTTGACGTGATCTATTTGTCTTAGATATAAATCAGGATACAAATTGACCTATTTATGTTAAGCTGTGTGAATGGGCACATGTGCTATTTCGTCATGCATGCTGCTCGTTTAATAAACAAATCTGATGTGTAGTAACCTAAAATTGGAACTAATTTTATTGAACAATTGCAGTTTGGCTACATTGTCCTGACCACCTCTGCTGGTATCATGGACCATGAAGAAGCTAGGAGGAAGAACGTTGGTGGTAAAGTGCTTGGTTTCTTCTATTAGGGTGTCGAGATTTTGGAGATTTTCTTGGTAATGCTTTAGTAGGCTAGAGTGAAAGAAAGTATGTTTATGTTCATGATCAGATTTTGTTAAAAGCTTATCATGTTTTTGAATTGATTCGATTTATGTTTAATGTATTGTGGTCTTGTCTTTTGAATTCTGTTATAAAGTATGGTATTGGGTTTGGACGGTCAATTGTTCGTGTTGCTCTTTTACACTTGTACAAATATCTTGAGATCTTTTTTGAATTTTGCCATTTTTATCAGGGACAAATTTAACATATTGAAAAGCCAGCAGTATTTTAATGTGGTCAAAAGTGAAGTTTTTACACCTTATGTGAGTGTTAAAATGGTATTAAAGTGTCATTTGTTGTTGTTACTGATAACTATGACTTTACTTGCTTGTATTAAAGTGTCATTTGTTGTTACTGATAACTATAGGCTTTACTTGCTTGTAAGGATACCTCTCAAATCCACCACTCATTTTACCTCATTCATACTTTTTTATACCTCCCAACATCTTTTTAGTGGCAACCATGCTTTTTTCATACATTCCAACTAAATCTATAGCATCATATATATTAAGCTTATACATAATGCATATAAACTTGTACATTCTCCTGAACTAAATCCATGCCGTGGAATCATATATTGCTGCTGAGCCTTGCCGATGGAGCATGCTGGCTAGGTGGCGGCGGTGTTCACCGCCGGCATGGGCATGCCGTTGGTGATGCCGTTGTCCACTGCCACCCTTCTAAGGGAGGAATAGTTTGCTTGATTACAAGCAACTAAAGTTTATTGTACAACTTACAAGTATATTGTTAACATTACCCTAGTGGTATTTACTGAATGGTTATGTTTATTAAAGTCGGGGTTGTGAGTATGCCTTCAACTAAAGTTCATTGTTAGACTAAAAGTAGTCGTAACATACATGTGGTGACCAGCTATGTCACGAGTGACCACACAAGACGCCCCTCACGGTCAAAATCAAATTAATGGCGAGCCGGTAACGATAGTGTGGTGCAAAAAAATTGTGAGTCTCCCTCTTGTTTTAATGCTTTTTATTTGTTTTGCGAGTGTGTGTGAGAGATATTTAGTGAGTTATATTTATATGAGCAATGATAGAATCACATAATTTTTACAAAGGGTAAATTGCAAAAAAGGTCCATAACATATCGCGAAAGTGCAAAAAAATCACTGAGACATAAAAGAGTGCAAAAACGCCACTCACGTTACGGATAAGTGCAAAACGGCCATCGAGAGCTAACTCTCGTTAGTTTCCTCGTTAAGTGCCACGCCACTGAGGGTATTATAATCATTTCGTTGATTTAAGGATTAGGTGTCATAGCACTATTGCTTTAGGGTCTAAATTTGCAAAGTAATTTTTATCATTTATTTCATAGCCGCCACCACCACCACTCTCTGCCACCACACAACCAACACCACCACCTTTCAACTTCATCTTCTCCGATGCCAAACCCAGAATCCGGTAACTAAACCAAGATTCCGATCTTTTTTTTTTTCGTTAAACACACAAACCTTAGAAAGCATAGAAGATTGACCCCTAAATTGCTAGCGTTATATTTTTGTAGTAAAATAAACCCCTTACCTTTTATTATCTACTCTGCTGTTTCTACGCTAACTCTGCCCTTTTGTTTGAGAGCATAATATTACTTCATGGCTGGAATGTCAAACTCATGTAGATAGAAAAATAAGATGTTTGAAAGATTGGCCACTGTCCCCATTTGATTACAATAAACATGTTGCGTACAATGAGGAGTTTAGTATTTGGTGTGCAAATCACTTCCTCTTTCAAGCCATTTAGCAAGTCCAATCAAAACTTCTAATCAGCCATCGAGAAGAAAGGATTACAAATTGGCAGGTACTATATATACGAACCTAGTGAGTCTTGCCCCCATTGTGACATAAGGTCCGGAGGCCTAATATTTGCATGACTAAGATACTAATTCTACACCGATGGCCAAGAAAGCAAAACAATTGAGCTGAAGAAAAAAAAAAAGTGACAAAAAGTGTAGACCGTGACTTCAGATGATTCATTCTTAATACTATTGATATCCAGGGATTACTAAGGACTCTGAGGTTCAAATTGTTACCAGTTTTACTTAGAGCAGAGTTACACATTGGTTCATACCCGAACAGATGAGTCATCACATGAACAATAATGATGACGATATTTAAGAAGCTTTTCACATTAGGATAGAAGCATGAGGGTTGATACAGGCTTAAGTTACATATCACCTACTAAGATCAAGCAGTTCTTCATAATTAGCATAGCTAAATAATAATTACAAGGATGAAACAACAACACTGAGTAAAGACTGCACTAGAGACGACAACAAAAGACATCACCAAAAGAAGACCTTGCTATTTAGAATGGGCTGGCTGCAAGTTTTTCAAAAGCAAGCTTCCATAACTTGATTTGGTTCTTAGCAAGAAGCTTATTTGATTGCAGCCTATAAATTTCATCATCATTCTCCAACATCTTTTCTTGCAACTCCTTGATCTTCTCTTCAAGTTCATTTATCTTGTTTTCAAGTATTGGCTTTTCTTCATTGTGCTTCTCAAGATCTTTCTCAAAGAGTTTCACCTTTTCCTCCTGCTGGCTCACTTTGACTTTCCAAACACGTAACTCGTTTAAACGAGCTTGCAGAGCACCGACATTAAACCCATGAGTCTCTAACTCAGCTAAAGTATCCAAACTGTTTTTTATTATGTTGATGGGATCATTCATCCGAAATCGTCTGAGTAACATTTGCAAATATCACCATGTGAGCGATGGCTAAAGCCTCATGACAATCCTCTTAAACATTTTTCAATGGTGCAAAATGTGGCTTTTGAGGAGTCTTTAGGTACAACTCATCTTTTATATAATAAAGGAATTACATTATTTCAGAGTATTTTTGACAAAACAATCTTAGTGGAAAAAAAATTGGACCAATTGGATCATTCAGTTGTAAATCCAAAATCGTCTGAGTAACATTTGCAAATATCACCATGTGAGCGATGGCTAAAGCCTCACGACAATCCTCTTTAACAGTTTTCAATGGTGCAAAATGTGGCTTTTGAAGAGTCTTTAGGTACAACTCATCTTTTATATAATAAAGGAATTACATCATTTCGGATTATTTTTGACAAAACAATATTAGTGGAAAAAAATTGGACCAATAGGAAAGCTCGAATTTAACACAGGCGAAATCGAGCAATATGATTGACCAATAAAAAGTCAAAATTGAATTAATTTTTAGTCAAACTTTAATAAATTTGGTGGAAAATTTGATTGAGAAAAAAACACAAAAAAAATATAGGTGTCAAATTTATGAAAATAAAAACTTAAAAAAAGATGAGGTAATTAATAAAATATTAGTGGTTGAATTTTAAATATATTATATGGAGTTAAGTGTAAAGTTATAATCTCCATGTTTTTTGATGACTTTAGATAATAAACAAATAACCCTTACACTTTATACCCCCTACACTTTATATTATGAACTTTGTTTACAACTACATGAGTATTAGTATTGGTTTGAGACTTCCATCCATTAAACTTACAAAATTTTATAAATGTACGAATTAGTTTTAATATACGTTAAATACTTTTAAAATAAATATTAGTTTTAAACTTTCATCTATTAAAATATATTTTTACTATGTACGTTAAATATAAATAAGAACTCATGTTATCCTGTTTAAAAGTTTAGGGTGCGTTTGGTTTATTAAGAGTTTAGAATCGGATTTAGATTTGATAATTGTTTGAAAAAAAAGTGTAAGAGATAATAAATAAGAGAGAGAAAATGAGATAGAGTTATTGTATATTATTTTGAAATAAAAGAAAAGAAATATGATTAATGATAATTAAATGTGTGGTTGAGAATTTTAAGAAAATAAAAGCTACAACATGATTGGTTGGAATCATGAAAAGTCACTAGTAGGGTAGAGAATGTAATCTTTCATTCTAAATTCTAAATCCATAGTGAGGGAATTAAAAAAACACCAAACAATTGATTTGATTTTTCTTTCAATCCACACCCATCAATATCCAAAAACTAAACGGGCCCTTAATCTTTACGTACACGGGTTTGAATATTAAATACAATTAAATTATTATTAACGGTAATATAAATATCAAATGGTAAGTACGAGTTACTGTGATATGAAAATAAATATACGCGATTGTACTTATAACGACTCATGTAATTATTATTTAAAATTTATATACGGATATCCGAAAAAACATTATTAAAAAACTTTACGGGGTATATTTTAACTTCATCAACGCTCATTATGTGCTACTGAACTTGCACATTTTGTACAACATGATATTAATAGTTAAAGTTAAACAACAAAATCAACCACAACATTAACATATATGTCAGCCAAATAAAGTTAAATCTTTCATCCAATTTAAAAAAAAAAAAATATTAATTGATATTAATACATAATGAAAAACTCCTGCATACTTATTAGTTGTACTTATATCATAATTTTCACGGTTAAATTCTTATATGTCCATACAGTAAATAAAAATTTTAAAATAAATTTGATTTATATGTAAACCCATGTGATCAAAGAACCTTTGACCCAATAACATTATAAGGAGACAAGCTCAAGAATCAAATATAAGGTCGATGCCACGGTTATATTTACAATTTCTACGAACTATTTTTCTTACTTCCGCACATGTTCATGCTTTAACTTTTTAAAATATACATAAGATTTTCTGTTTTTAAACGATAATACTATATAATTAATTTTTTCTGGAAACACCCCGTGCGTGCACGGGTAGTATAACTAGTATGATTCACTGACGGCCCGAATTGGAGACCGCTTCAGAAATGGCCAGGTTTTGTGGTATTCGGTGCTTCCACTATTTTCAACAATTGCCGCTGGAATGAGTGCATCACCAGATTCATCATGGTTGTCACATGGATTACGACAGGAACTTCCTAAGTACAACAAGAACCAAGATTGTATGCAGAAAAATGCAGAATCAGAACTCATATTTTTTCAAGGTGGCAATTCCCAACACTTGATTAGGAAAAGGTCAATTCAGGTGATGTTACATCTCTAATAGGTAACAGGTCAAAAAACTTGATAAAGATGAAATGGATCAAATAGATCGAAAGTCTCCCAAGGAGTATATTCTTGCAACAACCTCAGTCCGAAATAGTTTTATTATATTCAAAACACTAGTTATATAATAACTTTTTGTCACTTTTTTTTCTTCTTTTCTTCAGCTCAATTGTTTTGCTTTCTTGGCCATCGGTGTAGAATTAGTATCTTAGTCATGCAAATATTAGGCCTCCGGACCTTATGTCACAATTGGGGCAAGACTCATTGGGTTCGTATGTATAGTACCTGCCAATTTGTAATCCTTTCTTCTCGATGGCTGATTAGAAGTTTGATTAGACTTGCTAAACGACTTGAAAGAGGAAGTGATTTGCACACATCAAATACTAAACTCCTCATTGTACGCAACATGTTTATTGTAATCAAATGGGGACAGTGGCCAATCTTTCAAACATCTTATTTTTCTATCTACATGAGTTTGACATTCCAGCCATGAAGTAATATTATGCTCTCAAACAAAAAGGCAGAGTCAGCGTAGAGACATCAGAGTAGATAATGCAATAGACCAATAAAAGGTAAGAGATTCTATTTTACTACAAAAATATAACGTTAGCAGTTTAGGGGTCAATCTTCTATGCTTTCTAAGGTTTGTGTGGTTAACGGAAAAAAAAGTGACCGGAATCTGGGTTTAGTCATTGGATTTTGGGTTTGGCATCGGAGAAGATGAAATTGAAGGGTGGTGGTGTTGGTTGTGTGGTGGCAGAGAGTGGTGGTGGCGGCGGCTATGAAATAAATGATATTTGCAAATTTAGTCCCTAAAACAATAGTGCTATGACACCTTGATATTTTAATCCTTAAATCAACGAAATGACTATAATACCCTGAGTGACGTGGCACTTAACGAGGAAACTAACGAGAGTTAGCTCTCGGTGGCCGTTTTGCACTTATCCGTAACGTGAGTGGCTTTTTTGCACGCCTTTATGTCTCGGTGATTTTTTTGCACTTTCGCGATAGGTTAGGGACTAAATTTGCAGTTTACCCTTTTACAAAATATTTCTCAAACAATGACATGACATGTGAAATTTAACTAAAATTCATTCTCATCTTTTTAATTGGTCAATGGTGTACAAGTCACTATCACACATTATTGTGTGAACATAATTTTGTAAAATTTATGTGATTCTAGCATTTCTCTATTTGTATAAAGTGGGGGTTTTGATAAAGAGAATTGCTAGACTCATAAAATTTTTTCCACAAAACAGTCACAAAATGAGTTCACATTGTTTGATTGGCTCTATAAAAAAGAAGAGAGATAAACTATAACTAAATATACCAATCAAATAATGCCAACTCATTTTGTGGAAGGATTTTTTTTTTTTTTTTTTTTTTTTTTTTTTTTTTTTTTTTATGTGTCTAGCAATCATCTTTAATGAAACGTGGGGGGAATGTGACCAAAACGAGTGAAAGGTGCGAGGGAGTGAGGGAAAGTAAGAGGAGAGAGAAATCTGAGTTGGCGTTGATGTGGATGGTGAGGGGTGGTCACCACTCCCTTTAGCCTTATAAGTACTATATGTTTAACTGAACATAGGCACAAAATGAGATCTCTTTAGCGTGATAATAATGGAAAAAATGAGATCTCTTTACCTTGATAATAATGAAAGTAGGGTGATATATAAAATTAATCATTTTCTTTAGAGTAAACTCCAAAATACATCCATGTGGTTTACTCCGTGTCGCACTATACATCACTCTCGCAAAAGTTTCAACAGATACATCACTCCGTTAGTAAAGGTTAACCAATATACATCCCTCGGTTAAAATAAGGACAAAAGGTGCAAATTATTTCTGTTATCTCCTAATGAGATAGAAACCTCTGGGTTAACGGTATTTGCACCGCTAGTCCTTTTTAACGGTTTTGTCCGTTTTTTAGGTTTCGTCTGTTTTTTTACATTTTCGTCCGTTTTTTTAAGTTTTCGTCCATTTTTTTACACTTTCCTCCGTCTTTTTACGTTTTTATACGTTTTCATCCACATTTTTTTTTACGTTTTTGAAAACTTATAAATATGGAGGAAAACGCAAAAAAAGGACGAAACCTAAAAAACGGACGAAAATGTAAAAAAAAAGGACTAACGGTGCCAATACCGTTAACCCAGAGGACTAACGGTGTAAATATTTTCTATCTCGTTAGGAGATAACGGAGAAATAATTTGCACCGTTTGTCCCTATTTTAACCGACGGATGTATATTGTTAACTTTTACTAACGGAGGGATGTATCTTTTAAAATTTTCGCGAGAGTGATGTATAGTGCGAAACGGGGTTAACCACATACATGTATTTTGGAGTTTACTCTTTTTCTCTATATAACACTAAAATTAAATGTTGAATAGCATTAGACAAACACTCGTGCAACATGTCTTTACCTTTAAAAGAAAAACAAGAACAATTTAGATATAAATCATATATATGCTTATTTAGGGTTTAAGATAACCCAGAAAATGATATGAAATCTGTTTTGTAGACTATTTATGAAGTTCTTTTACATAAAAGACATACTCAACTTGACAGATGCGCGATGGTATATATAAAATATATGAGATATCTTGTGAGACAATCGTAAAAACCGCTTGTATTAATTCTGATTACATTAACAATGTATCAAAACTACTCCAAAAGTAATACACTTTATCCCTAAAACTCATCTAAAACATTAAAGACATAAAAAAAGAAACCGTCTTCTTCTAGTATCTTGCCAAAGGTTGTGTAGTTGCCCAACTATTCAAGAATAGTTTCACTACTTCATCGACCACCACAAAACTTCAAAAACCACCAACATCCCTCATCCATCTTCATGCCCTCACCAAAGGTGGTGGTGGTGATGATGTTGAACTTTCTAGAGCCACATGTATATCGGAGAATGAATAAAAGAGAGTCAAGGTAGTGATCAAGGTTTCTTTGGTTTTAAAGAATGAAATTTCAAGTTAGTGATAGAGCATATGTGAGGCATATTCTTCAAGCATTAACTTTTGAGTCCATTTCTTTTTGTAATATATTTTCCATGCTTATGTTAAAGTTTGACAAAAGGCTTAACATATATGGTTATGAAAAGTTGTATAACTATGAAAAAGGACATGACCATGTAATAATTTTCTGACATCTTAGGTAATTAATTATATATTCAAATTTGGTTTTGTAACGACGACCATTTACCTAATCAAAGTTTAGCAAAATCATCAATTTAGGCATTAAGCATTTCTCCTAATTAAATATATACTATTAGTTAATGACAATGGGCAATGGTGATGGTCTCGTAGTTCAGTTGGTTAGAACGTTGGTCTTATGAGCCGAAGGTTGCGGCTTGAGACCAAAGAGAAATAAGGTTTAACAATTTAATAACGAGTAAATTGCAAAAAGCTTCCTTGTGGTTTGGCCACATTGCATACCATCCTTATCGTAGTATCGTTTTGCATGCACCGTTCATGCGCAGAACTTTGTGCTGCAATTTTCGTCCTCGCCACAATAAAATAACTAAATTACTTTTGTCTTCTTCCATTTCTGTTTATCTATTGAATTCACATACTACAAAAAAAAAAAAAAAAAAAAAAAAAAAAAAAAAAAAAAAAAAAAAAAAAAAACAACTCGAAAAATATCAAAAAAACATTCATATATACTCTCCCATCACAAAATACAAGTTCATTTGACTTTAAGTATTTTTGTTTGTATTATATAATACTTGAGGTAAATTATATCAATGAAAATACATTTAAAACCCAATCCATTTCTATATTTTGCATCAAGTATTATATAATACAAATAAAAATATTTAAGGTAAAAATTGAATTAAAAAATGAAAATGGACTTATATTTTAGGACGGGGGAATATATATTTATAGATCTTCATTTTAATCACATATTTCTCAAAATTAAGCCATGTATTTAATCAGCTTAACATGCAAATCAAATCAAACATTAAAAATTACTCCATCCGTCTTAAAATTATAGTTCACGTTTCTTTTTTAGGACGTCTCAATTTAATTGTTCACTACTAAATATAGATAGAGAAGTTTGATCGAGTTTACCATATTATCCTTGCTTGAAATTATTATTACAAACTTTAAAAAAGAGATTAATTAATTACTTAATGGTAAAAATGTCATTCTGACAAAAGTAAGAGAGAAAAGTAGTAACAATTATGTTTTTTTTAAACTGTTTGTGTTTTTTATCGGCAGACAATAATTTTAAGACGGAAGAAGTATTATTTTACTTCTTTATTTTAAAGAACACCACGAGCACAAACGAAAGGACCACCAACTTTAACTTTGACAAACACTCACCAAAATCATTGACTAAAAGAATTCATTATCCAAGACTAGTAGGGCATATTTATATTATTAACATGTTTATTACACTTGTTCCACGTAGATAGAAGATATAAATAAAGAATACTTATAATGTAAAGAAAACTTATATGTTCAAGAAATAATGTAGAAGTAACTGTCAAAAGTATAATAAGTATTATATGTGGGAAGCTAGAAGGGGTTGAATAGTTTACCGACTTTTGGTCTAGTTATAAAAGTTTGCTTTGTGAAAAACTTTAATTCGTATGTAAATGAAATCAACCAACACTAATATGAACACAACCTTAAGCTAACACTAATAAACAATAGAGATAAATAAAGAGATAGAGATAGAAAGATCAAACCGAGACAAGTGATTTATAGTGGTTCAGTCATGAAGCTCTTCTTCGCCCTACTCCACTCCCCGAGTACCCAACTCGAGAGTTATAAGCACTATGTCAACAACCTCCCTTCAGGCGGAGAAAACCATATAACGTCGCTTACGTTATTTTTTGACACTAAGCTAGATGTCGAGTACTAATCTTAGCTAGTACCAATCTACCACGATCCACACGATCCAAACTTCTCACACGATCTACCTGATCCTAACCTTTCACACAATCAACACGATCCTCACACAATCTACACAATCTTCACAATAAACTCAATCTACCTTGATCCACTTGATCAACACTCACACACACTAGCTACAAGAGATCCCCAAGATCTCAACACGATCACAATGATCCACACAAGATAGCAAATACAAGATTACAACACTTGATGTATATCAAGATATAATCAAGCAAACAATAGGTAATGCAAGTGCACTACTCAATGACTTTAACACTTTTGTTTCTTCTTGACACCGTGTGTTCTTCTCTTGACTAGTAGATGAATGTAGGTGATCTTTGGTTGGATGAAAGAATCACTCTTTAAACAAAAGAAAACCAACTAATGATCTAATAAGTATATCTAGAAAAAGAGGATGAAATGCAGAAAGTTTAGTGTGAAAAAAGATGACCAAAAACTGGGAAATGAGGTGGTATTTATAGGAAATGAAAATCTGACCATTACAAGAGGACGGTACCACTAAATAGCACACGATACCACTAAATTTAGTAGTACCGTGCCAGACAAAGACGCTCCAAATTTTATTTTTAGTGGTGAAGGTTTATTTGGGGAAGTTTGAAGCTAATTAGGGGGGAAAATAGCTTGTAGAACCGTAGAGGGGGGGGGGGGGTGAATACGGTTTCTTAGGCTTTTTGAATGTTTAAAAACTTTAAGCTGTAAGAGTCACCAAGTGGTTGTACAATAATCCAACAACCACAAATACAACCAAAGTATATAAAGCAAGTAAAGAGACACCACGATATATATTGGTTCGGGATTGGGGGTTTATACCATCCGCACGTCCAGTTGCAAATCCACGACATGATACTATTCCACTAGTATAATCCTTTCGGTGGACTACAAACTGTTACAATTCACGCCACCGATATTCGTCAATATCGATGCTCACAAAGAAGGAGTTACTCCCACGGTATTTCGCCCTCGGAAACCACCCAAAAGAACCTCGTAACTTGATACACTTTGGTCACAAAGACCTCAACCAAAACTTTCACCCGGAAGTATCAAACCCCAACTAGATCCCCAATGATCTAGGCTTGGTCACCAAGACACAAGACTTCCATTACAACCAAATTGAATGATAAAATAAGGTTTCTTTGAACCAAGCCCTAACCTAACCTAGTGACTCAATTCTAGTAGAAAGGGTATAGATAAGAAGACCCTCGACACAATCACAAGAGTGGATTAAGTTCTTGTGATTCTTCCCTTGCAAGGAGATGTGTTCTTCCAAAGATGTTAATGTGTTTAACTAAGAACACAAGAGAGAATTAGAGGATTAGAGAGAAAGAATATAGAGAGAAAGAATAATGGCAAGGGGTGAGGAATACAAGAGGCAAGGGGGTATTTATAGGCCAAGACCCAAACTTGGGAATATTTTACCGAGGCTGGCACGTCGCCCATGCGTCAACGAGCGGGTGGCGCGCCAGGCCCAGTGAAATATTCCCAAATGTTGGGTGTTGGTCTTATAAATACCTACCCTTGCTAAACCCCCAATTGTACTTCACACACTAAACCTTAACATTAATCAATCTAAGGTTTACCAACTCAAATAGCCAATTTGGAAAATGTTTTTGTGAAGTGTTTATAAGAAAACCAATTATCAAAGATAGAAAGAAAGAAGAGATAATTGGGTAGGGGTAGAGTGGGTATTCCACACATGGCATAGAAAAGAGAGAAAAGAATATGACATGGGATATTCCTCTAAAGGGAAGAGTGTGAGAGGTTGGGTTAAGAAGTAACCATGGTTAGGTTAGAAGTGTAGAGTATAAACCATGGTTAGGTTAAAGGGTGTATCCAAGGGAATGTTCCATCCTTGGTGTGGTTAAGAGTTAACCATGGTTGGGTTAAAAGAAGCATATCCAAGGGAATATTCCATCCTTGGTGTGGTTAAGAGTTAACCAAGGTTAAGTGTAGAGAACTAACCATAGTTGGGTTAGAAGAACCATGGTTTGGTTAGGAGAAGTATATTCCAAGGAATATTCCATTTCTTGGGGAGGAAGGAGAAATGGATGGTCGAGATGTGTTGTAAGAGAATGAATGGTTGAGATGAAGAGTGTTAGAGTATGAGTTGGATTGTGTAAGAGTGAAGAGATGTGTGTAAGGGAATATGTAAGTATAGATGTGATGGGGAGCCTTGTGTGTGTAGAAGGTGAAATGGTTGTGAGTAGTGTGTGTTTTTTGAAAATAAAGTTTGTTGGAGGTGTAAGAATGCGTAAGAGAATATGTAAGAGTTGGATGTGATGGGGAGCCTAGTGTGTGTAAAGAATGGGATGGTTGTGAGTAGTGCGTGTATTTTGAAAATAAAGGTGTGTGTAGAAAAGAGTGTATGAGTGTATAGGGAAGTTTATGTATTGGTGTATGAGAAAGGTGAATAGGGAATGTATAAAGAGGAGAGAATCTTGTGTGGGAGAATGTGTGAGTCAAAAAGTGTATAAGAGTGTAAGAGATGTAAGAAGATGTTGGGTTGTTTGGAGTAAGGGTGAGCAAACGGACCGGATGGACCGGACCGACCGACAAAACCGACCGGACCGGACCGGACCGGACCGGACCGACCACATTCGGTCCGGTCCTCGGTCTAGTCTTTTTGGCTTGGTCGGTCCTCGGTCCGGTCGGTCCGGTCCGGTCCGGTCCGGACCGACCAAAAAACCGAAAAAACGTGCCAAAATATGTCTATTTGGACCGGACCGACCGAAGACCGGACCGGACCGAACCGGACCGAGACCGGACCGACCACATTCGGTCCGGTCTCGGTCTATGGTTTTTCCGGTTCTCGGTCGGTCGGTCCGGTCCGGTCCGGTCCGGTTTTCGGACCATGCTCACCCTTAGTTTGGAGGCTTTGTCCCTTGTGTTTAAGGAGATGATTAAGATGAGATTAAGAAGTAATCTAATTGTCATTAAGAGAAAAAGGTTTAGACAATTAAGATTATGAGTTGAGAAAATCATAGGTTACTTATAATTCCAAGTAACACAACGTCGAGAATCCATAGTTTCATAACTCGTGACTTTCCACGACTCGACGTACTCAACTAACACTTTGATTTAAACAAGTTAAGTGCTTTGCCTTGATGTAAAGCATAACCCAAGTGGGAAAGGATGCGTTTACGCAAAGTGACCTTTGACTTAGTTTGACCAATAAGGGAGTAAACCCGTTATGTGATTAGAGAATACGTAAGCATTGGATATGAGCATATGGATGCTTTCACATGATGTTACATGAAATATATAAGCTCCATAAGTTTAGAAAAGCCTTGGCTAGAGGCAATAGTTAGAAAACATGAATTGGTGTTTTCCCGTAAGTGTGTGCTTTAAAAGTTGGATCTCTCTAATCCCAAAACTCGTTTCGAGTGTTCTCAATTAAGCACATAGCATATTCATACATGTATTGAAAGATCCACATTTGTCGGGTAAGGGGAAAGCCGACTTTCAAAATTCGTCCCAACATTCACAGAAGCCTGGCGCGTCGCCCACGCGTCAACGCGCGGGCAGCACGCCAGCAACAGGTATGTGAGTCGGGGAATTTTGGCTACCGTTTGTTATTTTATGTGTTTCGAAGGTTTATTTGTCATCATTAAAACATTAGGAGATCTTGATAATGTTGCCTCAACAATCTCCCCCTTTTTGATGATGACGAATAAAAACCGAAAGTAAATAAAATTACAAAACGTAGCGAAGACAAAGCGCGCCTTTGGTGTAGCTTGCGTCTTGACCTTGCCTTGTAATTTGTTGAAGCCTTTGTTTCTTTTACTTGAGTAGGTCTTCACGCTCTTGCTTTCATTCTCCCTCTTTTGTCGAATAAAAAAGGCGGGACTTCCATTTGAAATGGGAAAGTAGCTTGTTTAATAGCACCCGCCCCCCCCTTGATCATAGCTCCCCCCAGATCGTTGCTCCCCTTGTTCCAAGGCGGGGATCCATGGGTCAAGAGCCTCACCTTTGCGGTGACCTAGCTACACACAACATGCAACAACCAAGCAATGCTCACATCTGAAAGTCCAAAATGGGTTAGGTGACCATTTGGATACTTACAACATGGGTGAGTCCATAACAATATATATATATATATATATATATATATATATATATATATATATATATATATATATATATATATATATATATATATATATATATATATATATATATATATATAACAAGTTATATAAGTTCCAAAATACTTCGTTTCATTTTAAGCATACATGAACAAAATATGCTACACATTTTATTGGACAAGAACTATCCTAGTACTTTATCTAAAAGCACTATACTAGTACTTGATGGCAACATACAAATATGATGTCTAGTTTCCTAGGTTTAGGCATAGGTTGACTTCTTCTTTCATCTTCTTCCCCTTCCCTTTCACCTTATCATCTTCCAATTTCCTATTCATCTTGGAAATGGTGGTTAGCAATTCCATGATTCCTTCATGGATGGACAAGAGCATCACCCTAGACTCAATCCTTGAATCTTTGAGAGCATTGACCATGTGTGCGGTGTTTACTTTTTATGAGTAATTGGATAAGTTCACTCGCGTACGTTGTTAAACATACATTAACTTGAACAGAACCTAGACAACTTTAGTCTACACATTTTAGGCATTTTACTTTCATTTCATGCATATTTCATAAGTCATATTTTTATTTTTTTCATTTTTACGTAAAGTCTGCACATTTTATGTTTTACGCGTTTTTAAATTTACGTTTTTAGATTTAACAATGTTTTAACACTTCGGAATGCCCATGTCTCACCTAAAATATTAAAATTAATTATTTTGTAAATTTATGACATTTTTAGAAGTTTCATATTTTTAGTTACCCGATATTGCATTTTTCGCGTTTTTAAAGTTTCACGTTTAATTTAAAAGCAATTAACACAGAAATACACATACTTATAATTAATCACCTCAAAATTAAACATTTTCTTTCTATTTTTCCTTCTTGCCCGTCCACCATCACCCTCCCCCAATACACCATACATTTTCCTTCTTTTACAATCATTTAATGCCTTAACTATATCTACACACAAGACCCTACACATTTAAATTTATTTGCAAGTATTAACTACAAAAAAATGATGATGTTGTGTGTTTGCATGCCCAAGGTCGGTGCCCCCTTCTCACCCTAACCCGTGCACCAATTAAACTTCAAGCATCTACTCATTATCACCAAAACTACACACTAACTTCACCATTTAACCCTAACTATTTCATTTCATTGTCACCAACACAAAAATCAAATTTTTTTTGCTCCTCTCCCTTGTGGCTGCCGTACACTCACCATCACCATAATCCATCCAGCACTTTGATTCTTACAAGTTATATTGATCTCTGGTTCAAAATTTAGTTGCTAGTTACTTAATCTTAACACATTTCACCATAAACGACATCACCGCATCTTTGATTCTTGTGTTATTTGGAAGATTTTACAAGAGTTCTTACAAGTTTTTCAAGGTTATTTGGGTCATCGCATTATTTGGTTTTTGAAGATTTGGAAGCAAGGGTTTGTGTTTAATTAGTAATTTTTAGAGTAGTGTTCTTTGTTCTTGAATCCATTTCTCACCACCACTTTTGTAAGAACATCATTTCTCATTTGTTTACTTCTGTGCTTTGTTCATATTTTGCATGTTCATACTTTGTACCAATTGATTATACCTTTTATTAGTGGAAAAACATTAGAGAAGCTTGTGTTGATTATGTTTCTGTGGATTGTTTTAAGACCAATAGCAAAACGTGTTTGGTGTCTAAAATCATTGTATTTCTAGGCAAAGATAAAAATCGGGCTATAGATTGATGTCTTAGCTTCGTTTTTCCAGGTGGCTCATTCCGTAACTCCACCGTGAATTAAATAAAAAATCTTACATAAAAGTAGTCCAGATTTGAGTAACAGATTTCATTCGTGTATAACTTCAAATTTTTGTACTAAAACCATTGTCGGTGATCAACTAGAAAAGGTAGAGGACCCTTTAATTTAACCGTGGCCGCTTGAACGGAATCAAATAGAGTTGTAGTTTGTAAAATGTAGCCGTTTTCGTGGGACTAATTGTTGCTGTTAATTAACAGCTTATTGACACTTAAGGGAAAAATAGTAATTTCACTTAGGTTATGCAACTTTTAAGATAGTGGATCCCACACAGCTGATTTGTACACTCAAAAACCTTTTTGTAAATGTAAATACCGAGTCACAACCCTTTATGGTTTAGGAGAACCGAGCTAAACAAGTGGGTAATCACACTTAAAACCTAACAGCTTTCTATTTAGGGCTTGTAATTCTTTGAAAACTTGTCAAAACTAGTCGTTATCCCATTATAAACTTTGAAAACCCTAAGCACTAATGTATAATCAATATGTTAACTTTACAAAACTCATTTGCATTTATACGTTGTTATTTACAAGACCTAAGACGCGACTTATATTCTAGGTTGCTACTAGGACTTTTCTCGGTTTTTCATTAGCTCATTTCTCGTAACTTCGTATCATTTGCTTAAGGTAAGTTCTGATATGTGTCTAAATACACATATATTTTACATTGTTAAACCCACAAAAAATGACCAAAAGCACACAAATAAACCATGTAATGTTACAAATATCCTTGAAATGTGTTTTTGTGTATTTCAGGTGCAAAAGGATTGAAAATAAATGAAAAACGAACACAGTTTGCTTAATTGGCAATTTCAGTCCCTAAACTTCCAAAGATTGTCAGAAATGGTCCCTGGATAAAAAATTTTGAAGAAAAGTCAACAATAGTCTCCCAGGAATCATGAAATGACAAATTTTACCCTTGGAGTTTAAATTTGCAAATATGGCAAAAATAGTCCCTCGATTTTGAGTATTGGCATAAAAGGTCCCCGAGTATTTTAAAATGGACAATTTACATTTATGGTCCATGGGATATTGATACATGGCAATTTTGATCCTTATGGTTATTTTGGAGTGTTGGCAGCTTTAGCCCCTTAAAATCAGCAAATGACATAATAGGTCCTTGGGCTTTTATAACTTCAAACCAAATAAACCCTTTTACACTTACTACCCAAACCAACCAATCCACTCTTTCTGTTAGCCCAATCCTAAGCTCAAACCTACCTAGCCCAACTCCACCCTTTTAATAATAACCCTCGGTCAAACCTTGGGTCAAAACCTCCCTACCCTTCCCTCAAACCCGTAAACCCTGCACAACCTGCCAGGCCTCATCATCACCACCTCCCTTCTCCACTGTCACACTCCACAACCTATCTCACCTTTCCTCCACCCCAGTCCAAACTACACCCTCTGCCAACAAGTTATCAGACCCCCAACATGTAGTACTCCCATTTCCCGCCAAAAAATATTTTAACGGCCATGATTAAAACCACTCATCCAACAGTCCAAAATAGAAGTGGGAAAGCTGTTGTGGGTCACATAACCCTAAAAGCATCAGTATATAAGAGGGAAGAGAAGGCAAAGATGGAGTTAGTTAATGAGTAGTTTAGTTTAGTTTTATCTAATGTCTAATTAATGTAATTTTGAATTCTTAGTTATAATCATAGCTTGTAATCTGTTATCTTTAGATTAGTACAAGTTTTCAATCTTCAAATTCAAGCCTTGTATCATTTTCAGTTTTAATCAAATTTTAAAGCTTTTGGCCAAATCCTTGTTCATGATCTATTGTGGTTAAAAGGTTAGTTTAATGCTCACTTAAGCTCTTAGATACAAAAGAAATCAAAAAACTCAGAAAAAGAAAAAAAAAGAAAAATACAAAGAAAAATCAAAATAAAATAAAAAATGGTGAGACTGGTATTGAAGCAGAGCAAGGATGTTGGTATTTGGTTTAGTGCCCCAGGGGAGGTGTTAGATTGGTTATTGGTCCTTGGGTTATTGCTCTGTGCTTGGAGTTCCTTAGTAAGTTAATATTTATATTTTTGCAAGTTTACTGTAGCTTAGCTTTCTAATGTTTAATTATGTTTTTCTTATGCTTAATTAGTATTACTTAGCCTATTTGTAGCTTAATAAGTTGAACCTGCTCATTGAAATCTTTTGTTGTTTTGGTTTTAATCTTAACTGACATAAGCAGTATAATATGTGTTTCTATACTTTTGTTGTTATTAGTGGTCCCTTTAAGCTCAATTAACTTTATTAGTGATTATGTGAAGTGTTGCAATAATAAAATCAGTAGAATAAATATTAAAATCCAAAGTTGTAGAGTAATCACAAGTATAAAGGAGTGTTTGGTTCAGGGCTCATTCTGTGTTCAAGCTTGTTCTAGTTATTACATTTTGTTCAAACAGTTTATTCTAGGCTCATATAGGATACTTAAACTCTAAAATTCAGAAGTCATTTGGTAGAAAGTCTAATCCTTGGTTTAATTGCTCATTTTTGTTCACTGTTGGAATATTGAATTGCTATATCTTCATGGTAGATCAAGAAAGTGTTTATATTGTTAGATCTATGCTTATTTTAACATAATACAACACAATCAGTGATCTTGGGTAGGTTAAACCTCATCAAAGTCAAAATAAGCTTACTAGTTAAAAAGTCAAAAAGTAAAGTCTCAGAAAAAATCCAAAACTTCCAAGAATTTTCTAGAATTTTGTGTGTTAAATCAAGACTTGAAATTTATTTTGGGTGAAATATCCCAGCTAGACTACAGGAATCTTTGGCTTTCTTATTTTTAAGATTTTTATTTGAGCTTATGCGAGAGCTTAAAGTTGGCTGTTGAGACATGTTTATGCCCTGCACCATGAGTGTTAGTTTTGACCGTTTTTCATTGCTCCATAGCTTGCTCAATTCTTGAGCTTAGGACTTGATTCTTAGTGATTTGGGGAGTCTGTAGGTTGGCTTGATAGATCCATACGTTGTTTGCACTATTATACTTGTTAGCTAGCTTAAATTAGCCCCCCAAAGTCTTCCCTAACCCACTGTTTCTGCTGTTCACATCAGCAGCCCAACTGAGCTTGTTTGATCTTGTTATCTGTTGGATTCTAGTAGTTTAATTGTTGAATTTATGTTGTTGGCAAGTGACTGAGATTGTGTTTGGATGTTGCACTTTTGATCTAGCTTAATTGCTTATTTGGCTGACTTTTCTAATCCAAAAATCTCACTTAAAACCAAAAGTACTCCACTGTTGGAGTTTAAAGTTGGCATAAGCTCGTTTAAGGCTTTAAAGCAAAAGCTCCTTCACAAAACTTGTTTGTTTTTGTTGTTAAAAAATGTTGTAAGAAGAAAATTTGAAAAAAAAATATTTGCAAAAAAAGGTGCCAAGGGGATTCGAACCCTGGTCACCTCTGTCACAAACACAACACAACACTTATAACCATCCGCCCTTGGGTCTTTTTCACTTAGAACATGCAAAATTTAATACAAGACCGTTAGTTTCCTGTTTTGCTTATTTAAACCCTTCAACTTTTAAACAGCTTATTTCACATTTTTATTTTTCTTAGGTTAGTTTTAAGTTTATTTAATTACCAAAAAAGTTTCAGAATTTTCCAAAATAGTTTAGTATTTTTAATAATTATATTTAGTTTAATTAGTATTTAATTAATAATAAATAATTAAAAACTCAAAAAAATATTTTTCTTTTTCTCAAAATTTTCTTTTATCATTAGAATCGTAGAAATATAATTTTCATGTCCGTAGGGATAACGTAGCTTAAAATTCACTTTTTATTTTGCGCACTCGCGTTATTTTTAACGTAAACGCACGTTTTTAATTTTAAATATGTTCTAGGGTAACGTAGCTTTACGTTTCTGTTAATATAGCTTATTTAAGTTATTCTCATTCGTATTTTCTTAGCGTAATCATTCAAACCCCTATTAACCTTTTCCTGTTCAGAATCACCCGATCACAAATCCGTTTTAAATACCTTTGCACGCCTCGCTGGGACATAACGACCCGGGGAAACCCCTATACTTCCACGGAGATTGACTCTAGGCAGTCTGACTTTGTTGACCATTCACTTGGTCAATTTCGTTGACCGTTTGGAGCCAATCAAATTTTGGCGCCGCTGACGGGGAGGTTGTGCGCGTTTTCTAAAACGGTTTTGCAGATTAGTGATTTTTGAATTCACTTCTTTGTAAATTTACCATCCTTGTGTATATTTTCATAAAAACGGTTCCCGAAAACATTTTAAAATTAGTTTTCAACGAACACAAAAACACAAAAAGATTTTCTTTCTTATTTTTATAAAATGTTTATCAAAAATACAAAAAATATTCACCTTTATCCTCTCACATTTTTGATTCTTCATCCCTTTACCCTCTATCCTTTTGATTCTAACTTCTTCCACCTCTCCTGTAATTGATTCTAATGGCATCTCTCGATGACGATTTCTTTGAACAAAGGGCCTTTAAGAGCAACATTGAAAAACTTGTGGCCTTGTCAAAAATTTCGAGATGTCGTGTTGATTATGATGGACCATCGATTCCTATTCCCTCTCCGGTGAGGGAAATGGAATGTGAAACCGGGGTGACAAAGGACCTATACTTTCTTCTGACGATGGGAGTGCTAATTACGTCCAACCTACGGTTGTCCAAAAATTTAAGCTCGCAATTGCTCCTAAATCGTCAAGAATTGAACCTAACCTTTCATGATTTACGGTTAAAAGATTGTTTGAGCTTAGAGCGGTGACTAAAAAGAACGAATTGCCTAATCGTTACGTTTATCAAGAATAAAAACCAGAGACCATAACGGAAGTGGTAGAAATTCCTAGCTCTCAGAGCACACCACTTGTCCCACCTCCGAATTTTATTCCTTGTGTCGGTTGTGGTGAGCCGCTTTTTGGTTTGCCATGTCGTTGGTGTACATGTGAACAATGTGGTAATGATATTCGAGACGGAAGTTGTTTGTTTTGTGGTTCGAGGAATTCATTTGCTTATGATCCTAATCAGAACTCATTCAACGACTCTTCAAATGTTTCCAATTACCCATCACATTCATACGAGCAAGAATCATATTATCCAAATCACAATTATGCTTCGTATCAAAATACACCAAACTTTTTGTGTGAATATTGTGGAGGTCCTCACCAAGGTTTTGATTGTCAAAATAGTCAAAATTTTGGTTATGACCAATATCCATACAATTCACCAAACTAGACTCAACAGTTTTACTATTGTGAGTACTGTCATGGCCCACACTACAGTTCTGATTGTCAATCGGACAACACGCTTGTCTATGAGCAGTTTCCTGATAACAATTATGACTCTAGCACATACGACTCACAGCCACATAAGTTTTACTATTGTGAATACTGTGGAGGTCCTCACTGGAGTTCTGATTGTCAAACAAGGAATCCATTTCCTTGTAACAATTATGACTATTCATTTCAAGACCAACCTCCACAGTACCCAATTATTCAAGCAACTCCTCATGAAACTCAGCAAGACCTTTGTCTAAAGGTTCTAGAAGCATTGAAAGAATTTAAGGAGGGGTTGGCTACTACATCGTTTCAAGATTCTCGTGAGAAATCCATGGCAGAATTACTTGCTAAAGAACGAGATGCTAGAAACGAAATGAGCATGGAAGAATTACTTGCTGAGCAAAGAGCAGCTAAATACGTGCCAATCTTCGCTATGCTGCTTTATTTTATGACGATGATGACAGTGATAATGATGAAGATAACATTGTTATTATTCAAAGGATTCATCGGATACATCAGTTGAAATCCCACCAATCCAAAAATTGCAGGGAGAAAAGAATATGACTGAATCACTAGCCGTTGATCAAATGGAACTTGTAGAATCCATAACTACTAGTCCTTCTCAGCTCCCTGAGTCAGCTGTTATCACAACCGAGGTTCCCACTCACTCTCTAAGCATGGGGGACGAGCATCTTGACACTGTTCTTGAAAAGGAACTGGACGAATTCATAAAGTCTAGTGTTGAGAACCTTGTCCCAATCCCAAGAGAGTCACAGGGAATTCTTGATCATGTGTGTGACCTACCCTCTCCCCCTGAAAATCCAAAAGATCATTTTGAGACTTTCTCCAATTTTAATGATGATTGTACATCTTATGGAGAAGTTGAGTATCAAGAGGCACCACTGCCTCATTCTGATGTTGACCCTCTTATTGAGGAGTTCACAGATGAACTTACTCACATCAATCCACTTCCATTGGGAAGTGATGATGATCTGTTTGACCTTGAAGCCGATATGGGAGAAACTGAAAATCTTTTAAACTCTAATCCCAACATCGAGCTTAGTATTTCACATGCTGCTGAAAATTCTTTATCTTCTGGAGACATCAGTCATGTGGAAGGATTACCTTCTGAGCTAGTCAGCTTAGAAGAAGTGAATGATGAGACTGACACTGAAATCAAAGATGAAGCACTTCGTGCAACATTATTGAATGTCAGTCACCTCATCTCTAAAATTGAGGCTTTCAAAGAGAAACCCATTTCATCTCCTATCCCCATTAAGGATAGTGACATTTTTTCCGATGATTCTATACCGGAATTTGAAGCCTTCACTTTTGATCCTATGGGAGAGAAGATTAGTGGCAGTACCACTTCTCATTCTCATAATTCTCTCCCCGATTATGAATCATTTACCTTCGATGAGTTCTCCTGTGAACTCACGCACATCAATTCAGAATATGATTCATTTACATTCGAGGAGTTCTCCTGTGAACTCACTCATATCATATCACCACCGGAGTATGATAACTTCTACTTTGATCTAGACACACCCGGGATATTTCTTGATCACATGAGCTTAAATGTTGAGATTCATAATGATGAATCTATGAATTTTCCTGAGGATGATGATGAGTTAGTCATGACGTTTATCATGACTTTCTTTCTCTTCTTCACCTACCGGGTGACTTCTCATGTTCTTCATTCCTTCGGGAATGAAGACATTATCTTTGACCCCGGCATCACCGCTTATAGTTTATACTATTTAAAGCCAGGATTATATCTCATCGGTGTGGAACTTTCACGTGCTTCAAATGTTTGTCCAAACATCTTGAATGAAAGTCCGATGGAGATTGTCTCTTCCACATCTTGCTTCCCCAAGAACAAATGAATTCGGGGTCGAGTCAAGCTAGCGACTCGGTAAACAAAAACAGTAGCATGCATATAGGGTTTTCACCCTAAGTGTGGGGGAGTTACCCCTGCTGTGATTACCAACAAAGTGAAAAAATGGTGTTTCCACATTTAGCTTGTAATGTTGCCTTTTTACGTTCAAAGAGTCGACATAATAGCCGGGACATTGAATATTAAGGACAATATTCAATTCTAAGTGTGGGGGGGAAATTCAAGCAAATTTTATCACATTTTACCTTCTAGTACCCCCGTTTTTGGCAAAAAATTAAAATTTTTTTTTTTCACTTTATTTCAAAAATTTTTGTGGTTATCAGTCCATCATGTCTAAATGACAAAAGGATTGGCTAATCCAGGAGCAAACGACTCTTGGTAAAGATAACTCAAATCCTTTGATGGCTGACAATTTGCCGAAAATTGTATGGTATTTAACTCTCCATAGCCTAAAAAGTAAAAGAGTTGGCTAGCCCGCAAGATTATGGCTTGTGGTAAAGGCAGTGGAAAACCATAATTGGTAATCAGCTCACCAAGATGTTGACTATGTCCATCAAGAGTTGGCTAGTCCAGAAGCAAACGGCTTCTGGTAAAGACAAATCAAATCCGTTTACAGCTGGTGGTTTGCTCAAAATCACATGGTTATCAGTGTACCATAGTTATTACTTGAACTGAAACATTTTGCTACTCCAGAAGTAATGGCTTTTGGTAAAGAGACTTTAAATCCATTAAATTTTCATAAAAGATTGCTAGGGACTAGCAATAGTTTAGTGTGGGGGATTTGATATGTGTCTAAATACACATATATTTTACATTGTTAAACCCACAAAAATGACCAAAAGCACACAAATAAACCATGTAATGTTACAAATATCCTTGAAATGTGTTTTTGTGTATTTCAGGTGCAAAAGGATTGAAAATAAATGAAAAATGAACACAGTTTGCTTAATTGGCAATTTCAGTCCCTGAACTTCCAAAGATTGTCAGAAATGGTCCCTGGATAAAATCTTTTGAAGAAAAGTCAACAATAGTCCCCCAGGAATCATGAAATAACAAATTTTACCCTTGGAGTTTAAATTTGCAAATATGGCAAAAATAGTCCCTCGATTTTGAGTATTGGCATAAAAGGTCCCCGGGTATTTTAAAATGGAAAATTTACATTTATGGTCCATGGGATATTGATACATGGCAATTTTGATCCTTATGGTTATTTTGGAGTGTTGGCAGCTTTAGCCCCTCAAAATCAGCAAATGACATAATAGGTCCTTGGGCTTTTATAACTTCAAACCAAATAAACCCTTTTACACTTACTACCCAAACCAACCAATCCACCCTTTCTGCTAGCCCAACCCTAAGCCCAAACCTACCTAGCCCAATTCCACCCTTTTAATAATAACCCTCGGTCAAACCTTGGGTCAAAACCTCCCTTCCCTTCCCTCAAACCCGTGAACCCTGCACAACCTGCCAGGCCTCATCATCACCACCTCCCTTCTCCACTGTCACACTCCACACCCTATCTCACCTTTCCTCCACCCCAGTCCAAACTACACCCTCTGCCAACAAGTTATCAGACCCCCAACATGTAGTACTCCCATTTCCCGCCAAAAAAGATTTTAACGGCCATGATTAAAACCACTCATCCAACAGTCCAAAATAGAAGTGGGAAAGCTGTTGTGGGTCACATAACCCTAAAAGCATCAGTATATAAGAGGGAAGAGAAGGCAGAGATGGAGTTAGTTAATGAGTAGTTTAGTTTAGTTTTATCTAATGTCTAATTAATGTAATTTTGAATTCTTAGTTATAATCATAGCTTGTAATCTGTTATCTTTAGATTAGTACAAGTTTTCAATCTTCAAATTCAAGCCTTGTATCATTTTCAGTTTTAATCAAATTTTAAAGCTTTTAGCCAAATCCTTGTTCATGATCTATTGTGGTTAATGTCACACCCCCAAAATCGGGTCCAGCGGAAGCATACATGTAGCTGGGGTGTAACTCAATTGGTATCTCGACACAAGTTCAAAAATGGTTTGCAGTTGAATCATTTTGAATAAAATAGTTAAATCAAAATGTTGAATTTACATTGTTAAAAGTAATGCGGAAGTAGGCCCTTAAAATAGTTTAAAACGGTCCCCAAATGAATAATCAGAGTCTTCTATGACCATGCCATGCCCTGCCAAAACCTCCTGTAGCGTGCCATTGGTTATAACCTGAAAATACATGCTAAAGTGTCAACACAATGGTTGGTGAGTTCATAGAGTTTGTTGAAAAAGAATGTAATGCATATGAATGAAGATTTCCCAGCAAAGGCATCGTAAATCCACTCAGTTACAAGTCCCGCCATAAGAGACTTGTAACCTGTGTGTTTACAACCCACTGCCAAATGTAATATGTTTGTAATAAATCAGTCATAAGATTGTTGCAAAGACATCGTAATTCTGTAATAATAGTGGTGGAAAAGTATCGTAATTCCATAAGTAATTTTGTATGTACAATAGCCATGGCGATGTCGCCACAAAATGAATCTGACCATAAGCAAAACGCATAAAATGAATATTGATTGCACTAAGTTCAAGGCACCGAAAAGGTTTTCTAGCTATCTGTAGGAGGTTACGCTCCCAAGTAATTGTAGGTAAATCCATACCCAATGCAGGTAAATCCATACCCGTTGAAATTGTAGGTAATCAAACATACCCAATGCAGGTAAATCTATACCCGTTGAAATTGTAGGTAATCAAACATACCCAATGCAGGTAAATCTATACCCGTTGAAATTGTAGGTAATCAAACATACCCAATGCAGGTAAATCTATACCCGTTGAAATTGTAGGTAATCAAACATACCCAATGCAGGTAAATCTATACCCGTTGAAATTGTAGCTACCGGTCCTTAACTTAGGCAATCTTAGGAAATCGGTAAATAGTTTAACTTTATGCACTCATGTCCATGAGTAAATAGCAAGTGAATTGTTTTGTACTCGGATAATCAAACAAGTATTTAGATAAAGCTGAAATTGTTTGAGTAATCAACCATGTAAAGCAAGTAATGCGTTTAAGTAAAACGAGCATGTATTCTCCCCCAAAGAGTTTGCAAAACAATTAAAAGAGTAGGGGCTATGACTCACCTTAACTGATGAAACTGTGATGAAATGAAATGAACACCAATGAACAATTAGCTGCCGCAACCCAATATGATGGTACCATGAACATGTAATGAGCTGAAAAACAAGGCGCGCACACTAGCCGCAACCTAATATGAATGATGAACGATCTACTTTAGATCATGAAATGATGTTATGAATGTCCATGCACATGTTTCTATACCACTCTACTCTTTGGAAAAACACTTGTGTTATCAAAAATATATAATCCAAGAATTTGGAAAATATTGCTATTAGAAAATATAAATAGCTAGTTATAATATATATATACTTATATATATATAACGTAAGTTTCCATGTAAGCGTTGAAATACTCGGGTTGTAATCCTTGAAATGATGAAAACATACTCGTAATAACTAATACTACGTTAGTTATAAAGCTCGGTACTTAATATTATGTTTAGCTTATAAATGTACTTCGTAGTTTTTGCGCCAAATTATATTAAAAGCTGTCAAATATAAAAGGGTTTTAGCCGATATTCAAACGAGTATATCTTTGTCGTTACTTGTCCGTTTTACTTGTTCTTTATATCCACCGTTACGTCTTAGTATGTAGTAATATATTTTGGAAAGCTCGGCTCCTCCGGATTAGGTCTAAAGCCTCTTTTTGACCAATGAAAAACGTCCAACAGCAAACATTTTTCCAGAAAATACTTTTCGTCAACAATCTTGCAAAAATCATAACTTCTTCGTTATAAACTCTTTTTAATCCGTTCTTTCGCCTACGGATTCGTTTTTGAAAGTATTTTCTAAAAATTTTGCCAAAGTTCCCTTGGTGTTTACTGATTTTCCAGGTTTTCACAAAATGGGACAGCATGTCTAAAATAGGTTCCAAATCAAGTTTTCAAGGTTTATAACTAATTTCTAACATCATCAAACCTCTTGTAATCACCACAAAGCTATACTAATCCTACCATACACCTTCTTAGGGTGCCATGGACTCCTAACCAAGTTTTTATAGCAAGGGGATTCATAACTAAAAAGTTAGGGTTTGTATGTTTCATTTTAGACAAAATAAATGGTGGTATAGCTAGTTGTACATGGTTTTTAGCATGATACTTATGAAATACATGTAAAAATAGGATGATCCATGAAAAATAAAGATGAAAACTTACTTGATAAAATGAGATGATTATAGGATGATTATGCTTGATGTTCTTGTGTTTTTGTTGCTTGATTCTTGATTAGGCTTGTAAAATGAACAAGTTTAGTGTTTTACTTTATGGAAAATGATCACTTGATCATGGAGATCAATTATGGGTCGTGGGTTTGGAGAAAAAATGGAAGAGATGAGCAAGTTTTGATCTTAGCCAAAATATTGTGAATTATGATTATGTAATTTGGTAAAGTTATGTTATAAAAGGTTTATTAGTAAAATATAGTTAAGTTAATGCTAGGGGTTAAAAAGGGTGTTCTTGGGCTGGTTTTTCAAGGGTAGGAGGGGGGGTTAGGGTACTTGGGATTTAATTAGAAAACCTTGTAAGAATTTGCACTAGTTTGTGTTTTTAGTTACGATCGGGTACCGGTTTTATTAGAAATAAATGTTCACGAAGTTTACCGGGATGAAATAAAGTTATAATAATGTTAAAAACATATTAAAAATATGTTGGGTACATTTACTGAGTGATCGGGTGATTATTGTTTAGTTTTCACGAAAACCGTCGTTATATTCATACGCGTACGTTATAAATAAAATAAATTTCCAAAATACTGGGTAACTGAATGTTATAACTTTTATGATGTTAAAATGGATATAAAAATATGTCGGGACCATCGTGGGAATATTTAGATATATTCGTCGTGTATAAACCGGGTGTTAACGTTTATTATAATTACGTATACGTAAAAACGTTAAATGTACTGAATATAGAAATTTGAAAATCCTGAGAGTGGTATAACATGAAAATGCTGTTATGATGATATGCAGACTATCCCCAGTCCGTATGCAGTGTACTTAACACTAATGAAATGAATTCGCACCTAAACCAATCCGGTTACGCGAATTTGAATACCCGTAAACTAAATTTACGATGAAATGAGTAATGCAAGTGAATAGTGAAAACTTTTCCGGCAATGAATAGTGTTTAGTGAATAGTAAAATTTCTGAATGCTTCTCGGAATGTCAAACTGACACAAAAAATGATGAATAGTAAAATGATGAATAGTGTTTTGATGAATAGTGTTTTTCCAAAGTTCGGGAAATGACCTGAAATGACCTGAAATGGTGAGTTGTGACAGTCTTCCCCTCTAAAAGGAACTTCGTCCCGAAGTTCAGTTTATGTTGGTCTCTGAAAACATATTGGTGAAAAGGTGATGATATTCTAGAATTCCAGCGAACTCTAACGATAGGAATTCGACTCTGCTTCTACTGTTTGACCACACGGTCCATGATTTCTACTTGTTCTCCTGCAAGGTTTATGTTTGACTATGGGTTGGATTCCTTTCCAAATGGGATTATGGGTGACAATTCTGAAAAGCTGATAATACGTGGTTGTGTAATCCTGTTGCTGTTGTTCTCTAACAAGGCTCAAGTCTGACGACCACTAGGCCTACTCTGTTTGAAATATTACATGGTCCAGTGTATATCTCGGGTTTAACTTTCCAAGTTTTCTGAATGGTATCATGCCTTTCCTAGGCAGAACTTTCTGTATAACTCTGCTTACCAACTTGTAGTTTTAATGGTTTACCAAAGATCGATGTTTAAAATTTCCTAACAATTCAATAGTTTTGTAAAGGATTAACCAAAAGGAATTTGTTTATCAAAATAAGTGCCTCAGAAAAGTATTTCTTACAAGATATATGTTTTGTATAACTGTAGTTTGAAGAAAAAAATCCATTTAAAAGTGAAAGTATTAAGAGGATAAAATAGTCAGGTATGTATATCTGCACAAAGGCATAGGTGTCTAACAGGTTTAGATAAAGTCTATTGGTGAGGACATGTTCAATCTATAGTCTCTGTTAAGAGGTTGGATTTATCTCTATGGTGTTGCTTAGTGAGCACTCGTTATTGAAAATAATCCTGTAATTCAGTCAAGCCAATACTTTCTAGATGGTGGAATTTTGGTGACCAGGCCAATGATAGGGGTTCGAATTGTTTTGTGATATCCTGAGATTTATGTTGAGTTTTGAACGGTCTTAATGTACCGAGAAATTCTCCTTATAGATGGTATGGAAAGTCTTTCCTAGGGAGGTCATTGATAATATCCACTTATCAATATAGGGAGTAGTGTGCGATGAGTGGCATAGGAATCCATAAAGTGTCAGCTAATTCTATATATATATGGGGATGGGGAAAGGTAATGATAGTGATGGTGAGAAGGGAAGAGACTGTGACAACTGCGACAAAATGAGATTGTGATAAAAGAAAATACCGTGATGTAAGTGTATCATGCATAGACGTGAATGTTCATGAAATGAAATGATCAATTGACATACTTCCAAGTGGCGGTTCATGAGGTGATGAAAAGTATGAATGTTCTGACAATGAGGGTATACTCACACATGCATGAATGAAACATTTGGAAAATGAGTTGAGAATTTATTACAGACAGAATTTTATTATAACCATTCTCAGTGTTGCAAAATTCATTTCTGAGTCAGACATAGGTGGTCAGCCTATATCTCACTATCCCGGGTTGAATATAAATGACCAGTCTATATTCCATCGAGGTTCCATGAATTTTGAAATACTCAGCTCAGTCATACTAAGACTATGTCCTTCACAAATACCAAGACGTTCCGAAAGACAAAAGCAAATGACCAAACTCGAGGTCAAATGATGAAACTATGCAAGGAAAAACATAATGCGGTGACATATATGATACGTGAACATGCTTATATGAAAGACAATTATAGTAATCAACTATAATAAATGAATATAATATATATATCAGATAATGAGACACAAATCTCATCACCTATGTCAGCAACTAACCACAAATGAGGCTTCAGCTTGGCAGGCAGGCATGTGACGGTCATAGGGTTAAGTTTTCTTGAAAGTAGCTATAGTCTAGGTTTTAAAAACACTTAGTTCGCTATAGCCATAGCTCTGATGCCAATCTGTCACACCCCCAAAATCGGGTCCAGCGGAAGCATACATGTAGCTGGGGTGTAACTCAATTGGTATCTCGACACAAGTTCAAAAATGGTTTGCAGTTGAATCATTTTGAATAAAATAGTTAAATCAAAATGTTGAATTTACATTGTTAAAAGTAATGCGGAAGTAGGCCCTTAAAATAGTTTAAAACGGTCCCCAAATGAATAATCAGAGTCTTCTATGACCATGCCATGCCCTGCCAAAACCTCCTGTAGCGTGCCATTGGTTATAACCTGAAAATACATGCTAAAGTGTCAACACAATGGTTGGTGAGTTCATAGAGTTTGTTGAAAAAGAATGTAATGCATATGAATGAAGATTTCCCAGCAAAGGCATCGTAAATCCACTCAGTTACAAGTCCCGCCATAAGAGACTTGTAACCTGTGTGTTTACAACCCACTGCCAAATGTAATATGTTTGTAATAAATCAGTCATAAGATTGTTGCAAAGACATCGTAATTCTGTAATAATAGTGGTGGAAAAGTATCGTAATTCCATAAGTAATTTTGTATGTACAATAGCCATGGCGATGTCGCCACAAAATGAATCTGACCATAAGCAAAACGCATAAAATGAATATTGATTGCACTAAGTTCAAGGCACCGAAAAGGTTTTCTAGCTATCTGTAGGAGGTTACGCTCCCAAGTAATTGTAGGTAAATCCATACCCAATGCAGGTAAATCCATACCCGTTGAAATTGTAGGTAATCAAACATACCCAATGCAGGTAAATCTATACCCGTTGAAATTGTAGGTAATCAAACATACCCAATGCAGGTAAATCTATACCCGTTGAAATTGTAGGTAATCAAACATACCCAATGCAGGTAAATCTATACCCGTTAAAATTGTAGGTAATCAAACATACCCAATGCAGGTAAATCTATACCCGTTGAAATTGTAGCTACCGGTCCTTAACTTAGGCAATCTTAGGAAATCGGTAAATAGTTTAACTTTATGCACTCATGTCCATGAGTAAATAGCAAGTGAATTGTTTTGTACTCGGATAATCAAACAAGTATTTAGATAAAGCTGAAATTGTTTGAGTAATCAACCATGTAAAGCAAGTAATGCGTTTAAGTAAAACGAGCATGTATTCTCCCCCAAAGAGTTTGCAAAACAATTAAAAGAGTAGGGGCTATGACTCACCTTAACTGATGAAACTGTGATGAAATGAAATGAACACCAATGAACAATTAGCTGCCGCAACCCAATATGATGGTACCATGAACATGTAATGAGCTGAAAAACAAGGCGCGCACACTAGCCGCAACCTAATATGAATGATGAACGATCTACTTTAGATCATGAAATGATGTTATGAATGTCCATGCACATGTTTCTATACCACTCTACTCTTTGGAAAAACACTTGTGTTATCAAAAATATATAATCCAAGAATTTGGAAAATATTGCTATTAGAAAATATAAATAGCTAGTTATAATATATATATACTTATATATATATAACGTAAGTTTCCATGTAAGCGTTGAAATACTCGGGTTGTAATCCTTGAAATGATGAAAACATACTCGTAATAACTAATACTACGTTAGTTATAAAGCTCGGTACTTAATATTATGTTTAGCTTATAAATGTACTTCGTAGTTTTTGCGCCAAATTATATTAAAAGCTGTCAAATATAAAAGGGTTTTAGCCGATATTCAAACGAGTATATCTTTGTCGTTACTTGTCCGTTTTACTTGTTCTTTATATCCACCGTTACGTCTTAGTATGTAGTAATATATTTTGGAAAGCTCGGCTCCTCCGGATTAGGTCTAAAGCCTCTTTTTGACCAATGAAAAACGTCCAACAGCAAACATTTTTCCAGAAAATACTTTTCGTCAACAATCTTGCAAAAATCATAACTTCTTCGTTATAAACTCTTTTTAATCCGTTCTTTCGCCTACGGATTCGTTTTTGAAAGTATTTTCTAAAAATTTTGCCAAAGTTCCCTTGGTGTTTACTGATTTTCCAGGTTTTCACAAAATGGGACAGCATGTCTAAAATAGGTTCCAAATCAAGTTTTCAAGGTTTATAACTAATTTCTAACATCATCAAACCTCTTGTAATCACCACAAAGCTATACTAATCCTACCATACACCTTCTTAGGGTGCCATGGACTCCTAACCAAGTTTTTATAGCAAGGGGATTCATAACTAAAAAGTTAGGGTTTGTATGTTTCATTTTAGACAAAATAAATGGTGGTATAGCTAGTTGTACATGGTTTTTAGCATGATACTTATGAAATACATGTAAAAATAGGATGATCCATGAAAAATAAAGATGAAAACTTACTTGATAAAATGAGATGATTATAGGATGATTATGCTTGATGTTCTTGTGTTTTTGTTGCTTGATTCTTGATTAGGCTTGTAAAATGAACAAGTTTAGTGTTTTACTTTATGGAAAATGATCACTTGATCATGGAGATCAATTATGGGTCGTGGGTTTGGAGAAAAAATGGAAGAGATGAGCAAGTTTTGATCTTAGCCAAAATATTGTGAATTATGATTATGTAATTTGGTAAAGTTATGTTATAAAAGGTTTATTAGTAAAATATAGTTAAGTTAATGCTAGGGGTTAAAAAGGGTGTTCTTGGGCTGGTTTTTCAAGGGTAGGAGGGGGGTTAGGGTACTTGGGATTTAATTAGAAAACCTTGTAAGAATTTGCACTAGTTTGTGTTTTTAGTTACGATCGGGTACCGGTTTTATTAGAAATAAATGTTCACGAAGTTTACCGGGATGAAATAAAGTTATAATAATGTTAAAAACATATTAAAAATATGTTGGGTACATTTACTGAGTGATCGGGTGATTATTGTTTAGTTTTCACGAAAACCGTCGTTATATTCATACGCGTACGTTATAAATAAAATAAATTTCCAAAATACTGGGTAACTGAATGTTATAACTTTTATGATGTTAAAATGGATATAAAAATATGTCGGGACCATCGTGGGAATATTTAGATATATTCGTCGTGTATAAACCGGGTGTTAACGTTTATTATAATTACGTATACGTAAAAACGTTAAATGTACTGAATATAGAAATTTGAAAATCCTGAGAGTGGTATAACATGAAAATGCTGTTATGATGATATGCAGACTATCCCCAGTCCGTATGCAGTGTACTTAACACTAATGAAATGAATTCGCACCTAAACCAATCCGGTTACGCGAATTTGAATACCCGTAAACTAAATTTACGATGAAATGAGTAATGCAAGTGAATAGTGAAAACTTTTCCGGCAATGAATAGTGTTTAGTGAATAGTAAAATTTCTGAATGCTTCTCGGAATGTCAAACTGACACAAAAAATGATGAATAGTAAAATGATGAATAGTGTTTTGATGAATAGTGTTTTTCCAAAGTTCGGGAAATGACCTGAAATGACCTGAAATGGTGAGTTGTGACAGTTAAAAGGTTAGTTTAATGCTCACTTAAGCTCTTAGATACAAAAGAAATAAAAAAACTCAGAAAAAGAACAGAAAAAGAAAAAAAAAAAGA
This sequence comes from Artemisia argyi, assembly GCA_030686995.1. Lineage (NCBI taxonomy): Eukaryota > Viridiplantae > Streptophyta > Magnoliopsida > Asterales > Asteraceae > Artemisia > Artemisia argyi. Next base: position 134,964,694 of record CM060678.1, on the reverse strand, counting down.
AAAAAAAAAGAAAAATACAAAGAAAAATCAAAATAAAATAAAAAATGGTGAGACTGGTATTGAAGCAGAGCAAGGATGTTGGTAATTGGTTTAGTGCCTCATGGGAGGTGTTAGATTGGTTATTGGTCTTTGGGTTATTGCTCTGTGCTTGGAGTTCCTTAGTAAGTTAATATTTATATTTTTGCAAGTTTACTGTAGCTTAGCTTTCTAATGTTTAATTATGTTTTTCTTATGCTTAATTAGTATTATTTAGCCTATTTGTAGCTTAATAAGTTGAACCTGCTCATTGAAATCTTTTGTTGTTTTGGTTTTAATCTTAACTGACATAAGCAGTATAATATGTGTTTCTATACTTTTGTTGTTATTAGTGGCCCCTTTAAGCTCAATTAACTTTACTAGTGATTATGTGAAGTGTTGCAATAATAAAATCAGTAGAATAAATATTAAAATCCAATGTTGTAGAGTAATCACAAGTATAAAGGAGTGTTTGGTTCAGGGCTCATTCTGTGTTCAAGCTTGTTCTAGGTATTACATTTTGTTCAAACAGTTTATTCTAGGCTCATATAGGATAGTTAAACTCTAAAATTCAGAAGTCATTTGGTAGAAAGTCAAATCCTTGGTTTAATTGCTCATTTTTGTTCACTGTTGGAATATTGAATTGCTATATCTTCATGGTAGATCAAGAAAGTGTTTAGATTGTTAGATCTATGCTTATTTTAACATAATACAACACAATCAGTGATCTTGGGTAGGTTAAACCTCAACAAAGTCAAAATAAACTTGCTAGTTAAAAAGTCAAAAAGTAAAGTCTCAGAAAAAATCCAAAACTTCCAAGAATTTTCTTGAATTTTGTGTGTTAAATTAAGACTTGAAATTTATTTTTGGTGAAATATCCCAGCTAGACTACAAGAATCTTTGGCTTTCTTATTTTTAAGATTTTTATTTGAGCTTATGCGAGAGCTTAAAGTTGGCTGTTGAGACATGTTTATGCCCTGCACCATGAGTGTCAGTTTTGACCGTTTTTCATTGCTCTATAGCTTGCTCAATTCTTGAGCTTAGGACTTGATTCTTAGTGATTTGGGGAGCCTGCTAGGTTGGCTTGATAGATCCATAAGTTGTTTGCACTATTATGCTTGTTAGCTAGCTTGAATTGGCCCCCCAAAGTCTCCCCTAACCCACTGTTTCTGCTGTTCACATCAGCAGCCCAACTGAGCTTGTTTGATCTTGTTATCTGTTGGATTCTAGTAGGTTAATTGTTGAATTTATGTTGTTGGAAAGTGACTGAGATTGTGTTTGGATGTTGCACTTTTGATCTAGCTTAATTGCTTATTTGGCTGACTTTTCTAATCCAAAAATCTCACTTAAAACCAAAAAGTACTCCACTGTTGGAGTTTAAAGTTGGTATAAGCTCATTTAAGGCTTTAAAGCAAAAGCTCCTTCACAAAACTTGTTTGTTTTTGTTGTTAAAAAATGTTGCAAGAAGAAAATTTGAAAAAAAAAAAATATTTGCAAAAAAAGGTGCCAAGGGGATTCGAACCCTGGTCACCTCTGTCACAAACACAACACAACACTTATAACCATCCGCCCTTGGGTCTTTTTCAGTTAGAACATGCAAAATTTAATACAAGACCAGTAGTTTCTTGTTTTGCTTATTTAAACCCTTCAGCTTTTAAACTACTTATTTTCTGCTTATTGGTAACTGCTTATTTCACATTTTTATTTTTCTTAGGTTAGCTTTAAGTTTATTTAATTACCAAAAAAGTTTCAGAATTTTACAAAATAGTTTAGTATTTTTAATAATTATATTTAGTTTAATTAATATTTAATTAATAATAAATAATTAAAAACTCAAAAAAATATTTTTCTTTTTCTCAAAATTTTCTTTTATCATTAGGATCGTAGAAATATAATTTTCATGTCCGTAGGGATAACGTAGCTTAAAATTCACTTTTTATTTTGCGCACTCGCTTTATTTTTAACGTAAACACGCGTTTTTAATTTTAAATACGTTCTAGGGTAACGTAGCTTTACGTTTATGTTAATATAGCTTATTTAAGTTATTCTCATTCGTATTTCCTTAGCGTAATCATTCAAACCCCTATTAACCTTTTCCTGTTCAGAATCACCTGATCACAAATCTGTTTTAAATACTTTTGCACGCCTCGCTGGGACATAACGACCCGGGAAAACCCCTATACTTCCACGGAGATTGACTCTAGGCAGTCTGACTTTGTTGACCATTCACTTGGTCAATTTCGTTGACCGTTTGGAGCCAATCAAGTTCATAGCCCCACTTTACCGTTTAATCGTTTTATAAACTCTTTGGAGGAGATACATGCTACTTACTTTTACCATGGACACAAGTATGTTTGAAACTGTGTGCTTATCTGAAAGTATTATTGCCTAAGTACCATTTTTGCCAGAAAAGCCCCTATTATCATGAACCATTAATTACTTTGTGTAAACGCGAATGCTACTGAATAATTCTATTGGGATTGATGAATACCGTTTGAATTGATTGGATAGACAACCGAACACACTGTATTTGAGATGCTAAGTAATTGGCAAATCACCTACTAGGGCATTTGTTACCATTATATCATTGTTTTGATACTCCAGTTATTGTTTTCGGGGTTATGAGCTTAGAGCAATAATAACTGTTTTACGACTATTGTATGTGTTACAATTTTCACTACAAACTCCTGAAATCTTGTTGTCCACTACTTTAACTATAAATCTGTGAATTTCACTCAACAATTTTATTGACTTTTTAGCATGTTTATCTCAGGTCCGTAAGGTGATAGTATGGTTGGAGCATTAGAGTCTTATAGCATATTTGAAGACTTTATTGCATTTATATTTCCATTTAATATTACATTTGAAAACATTATATAACTTTATTTCTACGGGACATCTCTTTTGTTATAACTCTGATTATTTGTCAAATGGAATGTATTTTAAAAGTTTTATTTACAGGTCGTTTTCTATTACCATATATTTGTGTTATGAAGTAATACCCGTAGTTGCCTTCCGCAACTATCATAAATTTGGGGGTGTTACAAGGGACTAGGATGGCTCATGTGTATTAGGTCGACTGCAGGGAGGAGGATGACTCGGGTGTATTGTGGATCCGTGACTCAAGCCGACACTGTTCACACACCGAGCCAAGTTGAGCTGTTGGTTAAGAGGATTAAAAAAAGAATAGCGGGTTTTCCACTAATCTGCCACTTAATTTTCACTGCAGGTTATACACATGTTTTTTTTATAATCAATTTTAGATTCATTTACAATTGGAAGCGGCATTTCATTTTTTTGGTGTTTTATACAAAAATTCAGACACACACATAGGGGGGGGGGGGGTAGGTAAGAAAATTAGATCTGAAATTTATTTATGCAAAAAATGTAGGTATTTAGGGTTTATTGATTTAGCTGGTTAAAGCTGAAATTATTTTAGGGATTATGGCCAGAATGATGAGTAGAACTCATGATTATGCTTGATATATCATTACAGTTAGCTAAAAGAGTTTTTCGAGGTGCTAGGTTTTTGTTCAGTGTTGGTGCAGTTTATTTTGAATCACAGTTATTAAGTTCGATTTTCTTGATTCTGCTTTTAAGTTTGAATCTTTTGAAGGGCTTTGTTTATGTTAATTAATAGAATACTTGGTTATGCTTAATGTTTAAAGTTTGATTAGCATGTTGTGAGTTTGTAGTATTTTGGCTAATATGGGTAGTACTTGCTTCGCTATGATGATTCGATTACACAACGATTCATAGTTTTGGCTTGGAAAAATCAGATGGCATAAAATGCAACTGTATTTTGCAGCCAACCGTAGTATTGGCATGGAAAAAACCGTATGGTATAAAATGCAACCGTATTTTGTAGTCAATTTGATATGTCAGCCATGGTACTAGATGTGGGATTTTAATGGCTGACATATGTTTCATAGATTTTATTTGGATAGTACTTGCTTGAATTTTTTTTGAACAACATAGTACTTGCTTGACTATGATGATTAAGTTACTGTATGAGCCATAATTTTTGCGTGGCAAAAACCGGATGACATAAAATGCAACCGTGTTTTACAGCTAATAAGATACTGATCCTAGGCTGAAATTGTTTTAGAACTTGGCATTGGTATCACCAAATTAAAATTTTGGTGGTTTGGATTTCAGGCTCTTTCAGTTGACGCGTTCAGGTCTCATTTTCATGAAACCTGCACTCTGATTTGTTGCTGCATAATGCAGGCAATTCTTGAGGAGTGTGAGGGTGCTCGGTATAATATTAAGTTTTGTTGCGTATTTCCATAGGATTATATCTAGAACCCTTAACGCTTCTTGAGAATGTTGAGATCATGCGTTGTGATCAGTAGCGAAGCTAGAACTTTTATTTTGGGAGGGCCAAAGATATACATCTTGTATTTTGGGAGGGCCAAAAGCTAATATAATTTTTTAACATAAAAATATCATAAAAAATACATTTAGCACAAAAAATCTTGGGAGAGCCACCACCATCTTTGGTTTCCACTACCCTCTGCCTATGGATGTGATTCGTTGTTGCATAATTTTAAATATTGAAGGACTAAAAACGTGTGTGTATATATAAGCATCTTTGATACGTACTATGGCTTTGCGGATTTACTAATAATTTATGTTTAGTCTTACATGACGATAGTTGTTTTGTAATTGTATAAAAGGATAGTAGTTTTGTCCGGTACTTGCATGGCTATGATGATTTGGTTACCTGCCGAGTTTTAATTTAGGCGTGGCAAAAACCGGATGGCATAAAATGCAACCATCTTTTGCAGCCGATACGATATTTGAGCCAGAGCAAGTTGTGTACAAACTAAATGCGAAATAGTAGGACCCGTGGATTTTATATCTTGCTTCGAACATGATAATTTATTATATGGTGTTCCTAAAGTTAGACTGCTTATTAATAATCATTTCTGCAAAGGTGGAACAATAGTGACATTTTTTGTGTTGAAAGTCAATTCGTTTCAGTTCCAAAACTATTTCCACGTTTAAATGATCAGCAAGCACCGGTGACCTGTTGAAAGTCAATTCGTTTCAAAGTTGGCTCACTATTTGAATGTGGAAGTAATCCTTGGAACTGTCCAGAATGCAAAAGAAGCCCAGAGGATTTTTCAAGAAAATTTATTATATTCAAGTTAAGTGTAAAAAGTGTCGAGGGCTCTGATGATTTTGTTAGTCGGCAAGCAATGGTTTTGTATGGCAAACACCGGATGGCATAAACTGCAACCGTGTTTTGTAGCCAATACGGTATATGAGCCAAGACATAAAGATTTTAAGTCCAAGACATTGGCTAAATGGATCAACAAAAAAAAGGCTCATGATTTCTGCTATTTTAAATTTCTTTTCCAATGAAGTGTTTTCCATTATGAAAATGATTAAGAAAAGACATTCACATCGTAGCAAGGAAAATCTACCGAGTTTGTAGTCATGGCAAGTGTATCCCCCTTTTTTTAGAGTGTTTGCCGATCTGCGCCTCATACCTAAAAAAGAAACTGAGTTCGAAAGTTATGGGTTGTGTTTTTTTGTCGTGTGTTTGGAATTTGCCTCTTTACGCTTGGCTTGGCTTAACACAAATGATAAATTGTTTGTACCAAACAAAACCACACCAAAAGAACACCAGGAACCATGATCTTTTTTTTTCTCTCTTTTTTTTTTTTTTTTTTTTTTTTTTTTTTTTTTTTTTTTTTTAAAAAAAAAAAAAAACATAACCATTGGGAGGAGCCCCAGACGGGTGACTTGGGTATGATGGATACGAAGGATACCCTCTGAACGAAGGGTTCCCTCCCAGCAGAGGCTGGTTATTAGGAAGGCTATTATTAGGCGGAGCTTAAGGATAAGCAAAGCTATTAAACTGACCATTTGGTGGAGGGTACACGCCATTAGGATATGGTGGTGGAACATTATGCGTGGGTACATACCGTTGGAAGGATTATCTCCTTGGTTGATCGAAAGCTGAGTACCTTCGTATCCAAAGGTAAGAGATGATTGCAGAGGTTGACCATTCTCCCTTCTTCCCAGATGGGCTGCGAATAGAGGAGGTAAGTTCATCCCTTGATCCCCCAATTTCCCAAGATTCCACTTTTTTCATCCAGGTTCCCTTTCACTGGACCCCCATTTGTATCAGCTTGAACACCTATATCTCTTGTCTTCGAAACCAATCACCCTTCTCCAAGATCTTCGAGTACGCGTGGAACCACTCCTAAGATGGGAGTGGTTTCACAGACACACCCAGGTCTAGGATCTGCTTCTATCTCATCATCATAGTCTTCACTAAAGTATTCCAACTCCGTTCGGACTCCTTCATTACGTGCTTGTCTCCTTTGTTCCCTTATGAGGTATTCCAAGGCTTCATAATTGGCTTCCACGAAGGCTGAGCTAATCATAGGCTCCGTATTAGCCGAAGTAGAGGCACGCTTAGCGAATGGAGTACTTCTCTGTGAGCTCGCGGTAAATGTGGAGGTAGTTATGGTTGGTAGGTTGACCACGTCTGTGACGTGTAGTGGTGTTAAGGTCGAGAAACTTGGTGGGGGTGTTTCTTCTCTTGCTTCTGTCATGCCAGAATAATAGGACAATTGGTTTAACGGTTACAAACCCGGATTAAATGAGACTACTTGTAGCTGTCCCATGGATGACACCACTGATCGTACAAATAAAGGTACTACCAGGCCTTGCGATGATGATCGAAGGATTAGAGGTTGTGTAATGGCTTGTTAAGCTTGAAGTAACCTGTGACAACACAAATGGAGACACTATGTTAAGTGAAGCGCATGGGTTGAATCCTGTGAATCACCTCCGACGTGTGAGTAAGTATATGTTATGATGATATAAGTGAGTAAAGTAGGTGTTGAGAGGGTGATCAAACCTGTGTGACCTGCCATGCTATTTATAGATAGTGAAAATAGGCTTATTCAAGCCTCTGCACGAAATCCGAAGATCATAGGGTGTCCCATGACTTTAGGTAATGGTTGGGTTAGTGTACCACGATCCTTGTCTTAGCGGAGAAGCCTTGATAGGGATAAGATCGTGGTTTTGACTTGGTCCTGGACTACTTCCGTATTGCTGTCTTCGAAGGAAACACCTTGAAAGGTATTAGGGCTTCGATTGGCAGATTCCCATATTGGTAATCATTACGTAAGAATGATTTTACGCTAGAGGAGACTTTCAGAGCTTAACCCAAGTCTTTCGGAATGTAGTATCCAAGTATGCTCGAATGGGAGGCCTTTAAGCTGTTCGGAGGGTACGTCATCAATCACATTACCAAATATCAATAGTTAATTGGCATGCTAGACAACAAACACTACAAAAAATAGGCCATTTAGTGGCACACAAAAAGTGTCACTAAAAACAAAATATGTGTCACTAAAGACCCGACAGGGAATCGGTGGCAGAAAAAAAAGTGTCACTAATATCGCTGCCACTAAAGGGTATTAGTGGCACTTTATACCTGTGTTGTTGCAGACCTTATAGGATTTAGTGGCAGTTATATGGTGTGTTGCTATTGACCATTATAACTTTAGTGACACACAATTATTTGTCACATGAAGCTTTAAGGATTTTGTGACACATACTTTGTGTCATTATACTCTTACTATGATCACAAAGTAAGTTGGCTTTAGTGGCAAAACATTTGCTACTAAAATCTATTACTAGTACAATATTGGTTTTTGCCATTGATGTTTTCAAACTAGTGGCACAATGTATTATTAATTCTCAATTACTAGATTTCAAAAAAAAAAAAAAAAAAAAAAAAAAAAAAAAACTGAACAATTTCAAATTCAAACAAAATGCAATCGCCATTGAACAATTTATTTTTTATTGTCAAATAGAAATATCCAACATATACAGAGCGAACAATATTCTTGAATATCCAACAAAAGCGCAAACTAAGTCTAAATCTTTAAATGAATATCATAAAAGACACCTAAAACTACCAACTTTATCGTAACTTCATCGAAGTAGCAAGCATTGTGATAACTCTTGACCTCTTGACACCCCAAGAATCTGTAAGCCAACAAAAACAAAATCGTAGAAATTCATATTCAAGATGAAGGCCAAAATGTATCTACCTGAAAGTATAAGATTTTCGATATTCTTTGATATAACCTCAATATGTGACAAATTTTCAAATTCGGATCAATAAAAGTGTTAAAAAGTAAAAGAACTTTATGTGCATCAAGAGAAAGTGTACCTACAAAAAGCATACTCAATAAAGATTTGTTAGAGTACCTGAGTAAAAGATAAACAAAATCTGATTAGTGAACTAATGTTATTTAGCCGTAATAATAATAATAATAATAATAATAATAGTAATAATAATAGTAATAGTAATTATTATTATTATTATTATTATTATTATTATTATTTTTATTTTTATTTTTTTTAAAACATCACTTTATTGAAAAACAAATAGGATTTTTACAAGAAATTAGTAGGGAGCCGAGATACTAACTGAGCTCCCACACCTCTAGCTACAGCAAAACCAATCCTACTAATATAATAATAATATATTATTATTATTATTATTATTATTTTTTATTATTATAAAAGTGTCTTTTACCAATGTTTTGATCTGCAATAACTTGTAGGGATGCCTGCACAGCAATATCATGTTCCACTGTTAGATAATGTGAATACTGACGTGTGCTATTTTAAATATTGAGAAATCACATTACCACAACTTGAGCAGCTTTTTCATTAGCAATGCTACCATCCTTACGGGTGCGGCTTATTTGGTATACTTTCCCTCGTGTTGGTTTCACCCCATTATTTTTAGTAGCCCATAAAATATATTCATTAAGTAATGGTGTGACAATCTTATTTTTGTGCATATTCCATAACTCGTTCTTTTGAGTAGGACCTCGAACCTTCTTTGGAGGACCTATAAGGCTATAATATAAAATATATTCATTAAGTAATGGTGGTGACGGAACTAGGACATTTATATTTTTGGGGCCGAAATCAGAGTTTAAAAACTACTACTTATGTAAAAAAAAAATGAAAAACATAACTGATTAAGACCCAATACAACACAATTTGCACTTCAAAAGATACCAAGTTAAACATAACTGAGATCTTCATGCTATACTACAAAAATTAAGCAACAAAGTCACAACTGAACTACCATTTGAGATTTATAACCACTGTCATTTATTATACGCAACTAGGGGTGTCAAACGGGTTATCGGGTCAGGTTTGGGTCTTGTTGAGCCGGGTCTAGCGGGTTTTGAGAAATTAATAACTAACCCGCAACCCGACCCTATAAGCAATCAGGTTAGTGGGGTTCGGGTCTATCGGGTTGCGGCTTATTGGATTGGGTCTACTGGGTTATCATGTTACATGCTAAATTCAACCCCGAATTGACTCATTTAAAAAAATACCGCATTGTGTCATTAAATTATATATCAAGCAATATGGCACAATATAACCAAGAAAACAAGCATTAACAAGTCCAATTAGCATAGAATTTAATGACAGTAGGTATGTTTGTTTCAATTTACCAGTAGGCGCTATGCAAAATTATATATGTTTAGCTAATCAATTTGATCCACAAATCACATACTCTTTAACACATTAATCATATAACCATTCAAAAAATCATACACGTACAACATATCACATATGGCAATCGTTTGTTATTTGGCCTAATATACAAAACAAAATAGAAAGGCTTATATATATATTATAAATTTGTTAATGGGTCATTAAATCTTATCGGGTTTATCGGGTCAACCCGATAACGAATCAATTAAAAACCCTAACCCGACCCTATTAGGCTATCGGGTTGACCCGATAAACCCAATAAGCTAAGTTGGACCCGAATCAACTTGACCCTATAAGGCCTTACCGGATTCGGCTCGGGTTGGGTCGAGCCATTTGACACCCCTATAGGCATCATTTTAATTATTCCAAACACTATAGGTTAATCAAAGTTCTATTTTAGTAACAACCAACCAAACAGATAAAATAGGAAAAAAAAAATGCTACTGAGGAAACACGTCAAATGAATCCAACATTACCTAGCCTTAATTTTCTAAAAAAATGCTACTGAATATCACAGTAGACCCATTTGAGCTCAAAGCTTTTAAAAACTAGTACTCATTGTGTATTCATTCTATGGATACGAGATTTTACATAAATATATTTGTAGACACAATTACGTACAAGGTCTTTTGCTTCTTTAAACTCATATTTATTTTGTCACATTCCTAATAGTCTAAATTAGATAATCTGTTAGTCAAATTATAAATTTTTTACAAGAAGTATGGACTTTACTTTCTTTGCACACATTCACCTACTTGACATGCAAAACCTTATTACCTTACTGTGACAACATGATAAGTATACTATTATCATTAACATGCTAAGCAAAAATGTCGAACTCGTACAACTGTTAATACCATTAAGTTCCATCATTGATCAAACGACGAGATAAACTCTAAACCAAATCTACCGATTTGTAATAAGCGGTTAATATCTGAACCTAACATTATAGCTAAGGTTGGATAAAGAAGCATATAAGGATTTTGACAGCAAAAACATAGAGAAACATAGTAAAATAGCAAGATTCAAGTGTTGAAAAGATACATACCCCCTAATTCATTTTGATTATCAGAGTGTTCATTAGTTGTCGTGTCCATCTGAGAGGAATTTGCATCATTAGTTGAGTGCCCATTTGACTGACGTTGTGCTTCATTATGTGGCTGATCGCTTCCAGCTTCGGTAGAGATCATGCACAGTCTCTTGCGCCTAGCCATGCTTGAGTATACAAGAAATATAGAAATCAAACAATAAGAGTTGCAATATATCATAATATGCAATATATTCATTACTTTAAGACATGAGCTTAATAAACCAAAACATACAGAAGCTAAACATACAAACTCTAATGCCAAACACCCCATGAGATCAATCACATATTTCCACCCACTCGGGTAAGTCCAAGATTCACTAGCTAGATGACAACACAACCAAATAAATTTAGGGCCTCGAAAACATAAAAGGGAGCAGAATCATGCCTAGAACTTGACCCATAAAAATTATGATGAACACATTAGGCAAAACATTTCTTTGCAGCAGAACTGAAACCAGGGGTGTTTGGCATAACCATTAGACAGTAAAATTCTTAACAACAAGCAAATTAGTGAATTGATGCTTATTCGTTTTAATGGAAATAAAATTAAACCAACACCAAAAGTACTAATCAGACATCACTTGACCACATTTTCGAATATCACATCATAAGCCAACTAAGAATGTTCAATTTTACAAACTTTTAGTGATTAAATTAACTAATTGTGACTTGTAAATAATAAGGTTACAAATTACACTTAAACACAAATACATAATAAAACCCAACTACCAAAAAATAAGAAAGCAAATGATAACAATCGACAGAAACTCAACAATGCCAAACAAAGATTTATTCAAAACAATTTTCGTGTGTTATACAGTTTTAATGCAAAACTACGCAACAAACCCTAATACTATTCAAAGAATAGAATTATAATAATCAAATTGAATCACGATCGGGTTGTATCAAACAAAAGGTAGATAAAAATTGTATTCAATTACCTGACCAAAAAGATTAAGATAGTGATCGACAAAAAATCAACTATGAGTTGTAAATGAGAAGTGGGGGCTGGAGATTAGGAACTGATGATATTGAGAGCTCTAGAGTTAATTTAGGGATATATACTCCAATTGCAATTGGAGGGAATTGATGAAAAAAAAAAGGCCGCTCAATTTAATTTATTTTGAGTGAAAAAGCCGGGTGATTTTTTAATCGGTAATTAGTGACAGATATAAAAAACAAATAAAGGAAACTAATAATTTTTAATGGCATAATATCAGGGTGTATCACAAATTATACGAACTTTTAATAACATACCTATTTTTGTGCCACAAAAATCGTGTACAATGGTGGCACAAACCTTAAACTACCACAAAAGCTATAAAAGAAATTAGTGACACATAAAATATGCCACTATTAATGAAATATAGTGACACGTATACATCTGTCATTAAAAACGTGTGACACTAAATGGCTTTTTTTTGTAGTGAAAATATAAGACTTTAACCCTACTTCTTTATTTAAATAAAAAAAAGTAACTTCCTTTTAAAATTGCTACAACTAGAACAAAACACTTTGACCAAACAACTATGGTTATCATCTTCCACACAAATTCTTATAGTAGCGTCCGATTTTCGACCATTTTTTTTTTTTTTTTTTTTTTTTTCAATTAAATCAAAGGTGGTTCCCAAATAATTTTCAAGGTAGGTCCTAAAAAACCTTTCTATATCACTACTAAATGATTTTACCAGCCAATGTGGTTCCCGGGCCCGGGCACCACCTGCCACATACATAGGTCTGCCTTTGTAAATTTATTGTCACAAAAACATATATTAGATTAAAAAACATGGTTCACTAGAAATTTTTATTTTATGATACCCGTTACTTGAACGCGCAAATACTCTGTTAGTATAGTTTGATGCACGGATACTTTTGCCTAATAAATATATGCCAAAAGCATAAACTGAAAGGGCTGAGTTCAAACATTACGTGGTTTGGAAAAAAAATAAAAAATCCTAGGATTCTGATTACTTATTATTACTTTCACAATAGCGATATAAAAACCATTCAAAACACGTTTTGAAACTAGGGTTTACGATTTGAGGTAATTATGCATAGTTCATCGCTATATATTAAGTTTCATTCTAAATAGTTATGCACTAGATACATTGATCATTGATGTTGAATGATTGAGTGTTAAATTAATAACTATTCATGTGTTGCTCTTTGTAACAGTCATCTAATAAAAGATTAATCGGAAATTTCAAAAGTTGGCAATGGATTTTTATGATGATGGGATGATGAATAAAACCGCAGAACCCAACGCGAGGGCTTCGAAGTGGGGACTTGAAAAGGAAAAACTAGTTTTCAACATTGTATCCGAGCTTCTTGAATGTCCTGAGTGCCATACCATAATGTCCGCACCGATTTACCAGGTTTGTTTCTTTGATATTTTAACTTTTTGGAAGCAGACGTTATTTATGATGTATCATATCCTACAAATTCAGAGGGTGTTTGGGATTACGTTGTGTAGGAGATTATCACGTTATTTTATTTGCATATGGTTAACAACTTAAAAAAAAAATGAGAAAACTTGGTATTGAAAAAACAGGCTAAGTCATCCGCTTTATAAATTGCTTTCAAATTTGTAAACAATTTGTGGTCGTGTAGTTTATAATGTACCCATAATGATAAGAGATTCGCGCAATGCCATATAACACGTAATAGAATGGCACCTATGGTACCCTATAGCCATGGGGATGACACTTGTTATGCATTTTTTTTTTCTTCTATTTTTTTTTTTGTGAGAGAGTAGGCGGGTATCTTTTGTAATGTGTTATAGGAATGTTAATGGGGAGTATGTTTATGTTATAAGAGTGTTATAGGGTACATGATGATGTGTCGACACCTACAAAACTTATATGGTGCAAATGCATCTTGCTCTCACTCTGTTCCCGAGTTTCTTTTTGGGAAGAAAAGAATAGAAGTGAAGAGGAAATTGAAAAATAATCATATTCCCGAGATTTTTTTAGAGAGAAGAGAAGAAAGAGGGAAGGAAATTATGCCAAATTCCCCCTCCTAATCTTCTTCTCAAATTGGAATGATTTGGAGAGAAGTGGAATTTTAGGCTTAATTTGGTACCATCTCTTCTCTCTTCTTTCTAACTGAGAACACACAACTAAAAATCAAAACTTTTCTCTCTTTTTATTCTCTTCATTTCTCTTCTTTCTATTTTATACTCGGGAACAGAGTAATAGTTAATTTGCTTTTTGTAGTGTCCGAATGGCCACACTTTATGCTCCATGTGCAAATTTGGGGTAAATAATTGGTGTTCCATATGCCGCACGAACGTGGATAGTATAAGATGTTTGGCTTTGGAGAAAGTAGCAAAGGCTTTGGAAGTTCCTTATGCATGTCTTTTGGAAGAGAGGGGATGTAAAGTCACAGGCAATATTCCAGACCTTATCGCTCATATCAAGAAAAATCATGTCCATGCAATTATGCATGATGGTAGTAGGATCTCCATCTCTTTTGTTCAACCACTCTCACCAGATACCTGCAGGTCATGGAGGTTAAGAGTAAGTTTATTACGATGCATTTTTCATTGTTAACTAATTAACATATATATTTAAGTTACATAAGTACCCTAACGTTGATGTAATCAACAATTCTTGTGTTGTTTAGGTATACAAATGCTATGGATGTTACTTCTGTTTATACCTTAAAAGATTTACTTCCGGCAATGCCACAGGTCATGTAGTATACATACGGTTCATGGGTGAGGAAAACGAAGCCAAGAAATTCAGTTACTCACTTAAAATTAGTGGAGACGGTCAGAAATTGACATATAAGGGGGTTCCGAGGAGTATTCGTGTTCGTAATGAGAACTTTCTGAAGGAAGGGATGTTGGTTTCTTCATCTTTCTGGGAGGAGAATGACCAAGAATGCCGGTTAAAACTGAAGGGACAGATATCACAAAACTAAGCAATAAGTACTAATATTATGGAATTTGTATTTTATTTTGTTGTATGCTTAATTTTTATTTTTCTGGAAAATTAAGGTATGTGATTATTAGCACTATTTACCATATATTAACTGATTGAGTTTTACTTGAAACTTTCACATGCATATTCTGTTTTGTTGGAGCTTTAGTATATATATGATCACTACTTATAATATCCGCGCACGCGCGAGTTTTTTAAATTTTTTTTGAATGATATATTTTTATTTATTAGAAAACAAATAATTTAATTTTTGTTTTGTTTTGTTTGATTTATGATTTTTAATTATAATTTTTTTATTATTAAAGATAATCATTTAAAAAGTTTAATCCTATTGTTAGTTGCATCTTATATATATATTTTTTGTATTTATCTTCTACTTGTGTAGCATATCAACAAAACGATTTATAAATTAAAAAAATTAAAATAATCCATACTACTATATAATGCATTTGATACTATTTTATAATTAAAAATTCTTAAAATTCAGACTTTTACTTGCTTATTATGGAAGGATTTCAAAATTTTTTAGGTAGTTTGTTAGGAAGCAGGTTGGTTGTTCAAACTAAAATTATTTGGCTTAACCATCTCTACTTATAAAGCATAAAAACAACTAAATGTGTAACCGAATAATCGAATAAATAGTCACAGGTACCCGCCGCTGCATTGCGCGAGTACCGTTCTAGTATTACTTAATAAGGAAACATTCTTTTTTTTCGAAATACGAAAGTCCTCACTTGGGTTTTCTTTTATTATATAAAAAAGATTTGCATTATATAAGAACTGTCATTTAGTGACACTCAATAAGGTGTTACTAAAAATCAAAACAATGTCGCAGTACAGAAAAGTCAACGAAACTACGAAAGTTAGAGAAAGATGTTACTAAATTCTTTTGCGTGTTTCTCCTTTAAGTGCAAGTAAAAATAAAGTACAAACCATATCAAAGACGTGTATACAATGCACGGGCTTTTGGCCTAAACGACATAACTAATGGGCCTATGAATATATGTACGAGAACTACAAATTAAATACATAGAAATTATAGAATAACATGCAATGTAAAAGATATGGTCTGCTAACAGGGATAAGTGAATAAAGCCATTGATAAGTATGCTATTAAGAGTTGATACATCTGTTATGATTGCAAAACTGTAACAAATAATTGAGTATCTTTTATATAATAAGAGATTACACAAAACTGAAAAAGATGTGTGAATATTCTCCTCAACCAAATTGTTGTAGGTTCACGTCTTACTTAATACATTTGAAATATCAAGAAAAGAAAAAAAAAAACAAAGGAATTATTTTAGGAAAGCAAATTGGTCCAATATCATAACTCGATTTCACCGGCCAATTGCTAAAGTGGAAGTTTTTTTTTGTGCAAAAGGTGAATTATATTAATCAACCAAAAAATTATACAACATAAGTCTAATATACACTGATTTGGACATGTCTCAAATCAGATACAAAGAACAAACTTATACATCCGATATCTAATAACATTACACAAACATATCAGACACACTATTCTTTGTCAGTCAATCAAAACAAAGCAGCTTTCACAGCTGCATCCAATCTTCATGAACTATATTCACCTTTAAAAGCACCATACCTTCTTACTACATTTCTATAACACCTTCCCACCAAAACCATTTAACCAACATCCACAATGATCATGGTAGGAAAGTGAATGGCATCGCCAGGAACCCATTTCCCTTCCAAGTCAAGGGTTATACCAAGCATTTTACATTTCCATCTCTTTAAAATGGCATCAAATGTTTGGAAACACACACCTTGAGGGAGTAACCAACCACTCATCCAGTGAGAGTGTTTTTCTTTTTTTTTTTTTTTTTTTTAAATAAAAATCTAAACTGAATGTTAGTTGGTCAACAATAGAATAAATTTGTTTTCTTCTATTCATCTATAGTAAAAAGCATAAAAAAACAAGTGTTTAAAATTGGGGAAAAAAAGAAAAAAAAATTAAAAAAGAAAAAGAAAAACCGGTTTAATAGTACAAGAATACTAGAAGACGAGTCCTAGTAGGAATCTGTTTCCTAGACCTGGTAATTGTATAATACTTTCACAATCGATAAACAGAAACATAAACTTTAGAAGCAAAGATCACGTTTTGATACTAGCACGGTTGGAGGTAATTATCCATATCCTTGTTATGTTTAACTCTAACTAGTTATGTATGATACATTGATCGTTTTGTCTCGATCACTGTAACAGTCATATGCTTTAAAGTTTATAGGAAAATTTGGAAAACTGGTATGGGTCAGTGAACCATGTTTTTCGTAATGTTATCAAGAGTATGTCTAAATGTTTGATATATGATCAGGGACGGAAACAGGTGGACACCCATAATTTTTTTTGTTGTTGCGTTAATTTTGAAAAAAATAACATTTTTTCTAAATGCACCCGGTCCATCAAAATTTATTTATTTAGTTGGTATACTTACAAAAATTTGAAAAACTGGTATGGGTCCACTGAACCATGTTTTTCATAATGTTATCAAGAGTATGTCTAAATATTTGATATATGATGATGGGTTGAAGAATTAACAGTGAAACCCAGCATGGGTGCTGCAGCTTCGACACTGGGACTAGAAAAGGAGAAACTGGTTTTAAACAATGTATCCGAGCTTCTTGAATGTCCTGTGTGCTTTACCAACATGTCCGCGCCAATTTACCAGGTTTTTTTCTTTTGAACTTTACTTTTTTTTTTTGGAAAACGAGGTTATGCATCCTTCACATTCTGTGGGTGTTTTGGGGGTGGGTGTTTTGGGATTACGTTTTACAGGAGATTATATGGGTATTTTATTTCCATGTATAATAAGCTAACAACTTGAAAAGTATAATAAGAAAACATGGTTTTAAAAGAACAGGCTCGACATCCTTTTTTAATGTTTCTATTTGAATTGTTTTAACATCCCTAAGATTGAAACCCTTTTGGGTAATTTTTTTTATGGTCGTATAGTTGGTTAGTGTTCATATGATGTACCATATGTACCCATAATGATTATATTTAATTTGTTTCTTGCAGGGTCGTCTCATTGATTTCGGTGGCCCCGTGTCATCACCACAAAAAGGCCCTTAAACATACATACAAAATACACATGCATCACTAGTGCGTGAACTAATTAAACTCAAGTCTCATGTTGTGTATATACATATAATAAAGTGCATGAAAATTTGTGGTCCTCGTTAAGCGGTGGCCCTGTGCAATGGCACCTCTTGCACTCCCTTAAAGCCGGCCCTGGTTTCTTGTAGTGTCCGAATTAGGGGTGTTAACGATCCGAGCCGAGTCGAGTTTTGGCCTAAATGAGCTAGGCTCGTTTATTAACTACTTGGCTCGAGCTCGGCTTGAGCTCGAATAAACTTTTATAAATTGGCTCGAGCTCGAGCTCGAATATTTTTTTATTGTTCGAGCTCGAGCTCGAAGCTCGTTTAAAATTTTTTTTACCTAAAATGCTCATATAGAAGATCGAACTTGATAGGCTTGTTTACGAACTCAAGCTCGAGCTCGAAAGCTCATTTACAATTATAAAAGTTGTTATAATGCTTAAACTAATTATAATAAATACTAGTTTGCATTTGAAGCAAAAGAGTGTATAACAATTATACTTATATTTTTTATAATTTCAAGTATATGTGGTTTTTTATAAAAGGGAAGTGGGTCTTTGTTTTATAGTGTCCATCTTTCTTCACATTTCTTATTATTTTCAATGTGGGATACTTTTCATCTTTTTTCTTTGATTAGACAATATACAACTACTATACAAAATTTTCAAAACATCAATTTTGTATTGTTAGATTTTCTATTATAATTATAATTATTAATTAAAAATATGATATTTTTTTCATTAACTTATTTAAACAAATTTTACTAATTAAACTAAATAACAAAGTTAATACACTTGATCTAATAATATAAAAGAGAAATAATTTTGATGCTCAAAGAATAAAATAAATTATTAATTAAAGTTCATAGATAATACATAATTGATATCCTTGTATCATCTATGATTCCCTATTATATATTTTACCTCTTTCTATATACATGATTTTCGAAAGAGTATAGCGAAGTATATAATTTTGTAAGCGGATTCTTGAAATTGGTCAATGAAATTTTGTTATTCGAGTTAGAGTCAAGATTATAAATTATTTAGTGAGCTCAAGTAATTATGAACGGACGCGACTTTTGTTCATGCTCGTTCATTTAACTAAACGAACATAAAATATTATTCATGTTTGTTTATTTAATAAATAAACGAACTTTTTACCGAACAGTTCATGAAATGTACATTGAGCGTTCAGTTCGTTTACAGTCCTATGTGTATGTGTGTGTTTATTTATGTATCTTCATGTGTCTCTTGTAAATGTATGCGTGAATCATATGTAAGAATGTATGCTAGTGTTTGTGATGCGTGGGAATCGCAACAGGCTTTACCTCTCGAGGGATCTCGAGAAGCTTACAACCCCCACCAGGCAGTGTACCTGATCGTTGTAGTATAGTATAGTGACAAGTACCGGGGGATTGATCGTTCAGCTTAGGAATAGTGTCGCTAGGATTAGAAAACCTAATTACTAGTTCTAAAGATGAGGGATGATTATTTTTGTATTTTTTATGTTTTTTAGAAAGCAAGTAAAATCTCGGGTTTTGGAAGAGTGGGCGGAATTAGTTGCTATTCAACTAACCCAAAACTAAGATATAATCAAAATAAAATACTAAAAATGAAATTAAACTAATTATACTAAGGTTGTGAGCAGTAATTGGAGAAATTGTGTTTACTTAGACTTCACTACTCCCTAGATATCTTTTACACGTTAATTACTTGTTATAATTGTATGGATGACGGATTGTATTCCTTAATACCATTCATGGGGTGGCATACATAACTCCCCAATTCTATGGGCTCTTATCTCCTCCTACACCATGACCCAGCACAACTATAGGGATTGTAAACAGTGGCTCATGCATTAAATACAACCAATAAAGACCTAGTACGCTTCGGTTCATGTTTCTTAAGACGTTCAAGCATGTTGCCATTTGGAGATCTGCCAGTTTTCTTAAGCCTAACATATAAAATCATTCATCCAAGACAAGAATAAACAAGTAATCAACACATAATCAATATCTAGGTTTCATTAGATCTAAGCAAACACAAAAGAGATCTAGCCTAGCATAATGGAATTGAGACAAGAACAAGATATAGACAACCAACACATAGACATATTGATTGAATTAGAAGAACACTTATCTCAATTACAATGCAAGGTATCAAGGGTTTGGAACCCTTGAAAAACCTGTAAAAGATGCACCAAATTCGTTTTTAGGGTTTCACCAAAACTTCTCTTCAATTCTATGAAAAAACTAGAAAACTATATATAGGAAAACTGGGGTGACGGCGTCAAGAGCAATGGTGTGACGCCGTCATCTTGCCGCCAAATACTTCCTCGAACGGCCTTGATCTACTTATGACGGCCTATGTGACGCCGTCATCAACCACGGTATTTTATTCTTGGGACTCTGACACCGTCAAGAGCAATTCTTGACGCCTTCATGCACTGTTCCCAGCATAGAAATTTGAGACTTTGCCGTTTTCTTCACTTTTATGCTCCAAAAACGTCCGAAATGGCTTCTTTTTCAGAATTCACTCTCCAAGTACCTAAAATCACAAAAGGAACGATTTAGAGCAATATTTGATCAAATAAAGTCGGATTCGGGCTTAAATGACCCCCTAAAAACGGATCATTTTTCGCCTCATCAGTTTGTATGTATAAATGCTTATATGAGAGACATTATATGTGTTGTACAAACATGTTTGTATTCACATGTAATGGATTATAATTAATAAACCAATATGATAATTATCTCAACTAGTTAACATGATTTAAACGAGTATATGAGTTAGTTAGTTCATAACTAAACTCATAATAAGAGTTTCTACAAGAATATTACCAGCAACAATCTTCTAAGTTTCATCATCAAATTGATCGAAGATGATAACGTTGTTTATGTTCTATTGTCAAAGAACCATGGATAACGTTGTTTATGTTCTATCGTTTAAGAACCATGGACCAATTGTTTTTAGCAACCTCACAATGAGTTTATGCATATGCATATATCATATATGTCTTTATATGTAAATATTGGTCGCACTTATGTATTTATATGTGTGTCCAACACATAGTTGGCTTTCATATGTACGTGTCATATGTGTCTATATATATTTGAGTATCATATATATGTGTCACATGTGATAACGCATATTTGAATTTCATTCTATGTGTCTTTTGTGTGTGTAAGATTAAAAATCATAAAATTGAATCGTTTATATACAATATACATACATATGTTGTTTTTTTAATCACAAAAACTTGATATAACTCTCAACATCACGTGAGCTATACGAGTAAGATTCGTTGAAATCGTCTAATGATTCATAATTCTTATTTAGAGGTATTTATGATTGGATTTAATTCATCTGAATATTTGATAAAGGGTTATTAAACATATTAGTTACTTCTTTATAAAACACTTAACTAGTATAAAACTAATAGTAACAATTATATAATCAATAAATATATATGAGTAAGAATTGATTTAAGACATTTAACTTATTTATACATATTTGGAATTCAAGTAATACTTATAAGCTTGAATGAAAGAAAGAAAATAAAAAGATTCAATTTTACATCCCACATTGGATGAGTGAGACAAATGGAATGAAATATGGGGTCTATAAAAACAAAAGCCCAAGCTTATTAGTTTATGTTTATATTTTATATATAAACTAAAGTGTAGATCTTTGATGTGATTGAAGGTTAACATATTATTAGTTTTGGTTTTAAATTTAACCTTTAATACTAATAGTAATTAAATAATTATAATTAAAATATTTTGATACTACATATTAAGCTCGATTAGCTCGTTCGGCTCGTTTAGCTCGAGTAGCTCGTTTGACTCGTTCGGCTCGAATAATTAAACGAGCTTTCGAACGAGCCGAGCTAAATACAAGTTTTAAAAGCTCGGCTCGTGAAATTATTCGAGCTCTACATTTTGTTTGAGCTCGACTCGAGCTCGAAAATTATCAAGCTCGACTCGAGTTAAACGAGCTCGAGCTCGAGTAGCTCGTTAAAAGCTCGACTCGTTTACACCCCTAGTCCGAATGGCCACATTTTATGCTCCATGTGCAAATTCCGAGTAGAATGTTGTCCAATATGTCGTATTAACATGGGTACTATAATGATTATATTTAATTTGTTTCTTGTAGTGTCCGAATGGCCACATTTTATGCTCCATGTGCAAATTCCGAGTAGAATGTTGTCCAATATGTCGTATTAACATGGGTACTATAAGATGTTTGGCTTTGGAGAAAGTAGCAAAACCTTTGGAAGTTCCATATGATTGTCCACGCCATGTTTACGGATGTAGAACCACAGGCAATATTCCTGAACTCATCACACATCTGAAGAATGGCCATAATGCAATCATGTATGATGGATGTGAAATTAACGTCTATTTTGTTCAACCACTCTCATATAAGATGAATATCACCTTATGGAAATTAGGCGTAAGTTGATTACTATACATTTTTAGAAGTTAACTATTCAAGTCACATAATTAAGTACCCTAACGTTGTTGTAATCAACATTTCTTTTGTTGTTTAGGTATACAACTGCTATGGATGTTATTTCTGTTTATGCCTTGAAAGCTTTACTTCCGGCAATGCTATAGCTTATGTAGCATACATACGGTTCATGGGCGAGGAAAACGAAGCCAAGAAATTCAGTTACTCACTTAAAATTAGTGGAGACGGTCAGAAATTGACATATAAGGGGGTTCCGAGGAGTATTCGTGTTTGTAATGAGAACTTTCTGAAGGAAGGGATGTTGGTTTCTTCATCTTTCTGGGAGGAGAATGACCAAGAATGCCGGTTAAAATTGAAGGGACAGATATCACAAAACTAAGCAATAAGTACTAATATTATGGATTTTGTATCTTATTTTATTATCTGTTTATTTTATTTTTTATTTTTTTGGAAAATTAAGGTATATGATTATTAGCACCATTTATAAACATAAAATCATATATTAATGAGTTTCACTTATAAATTTCCCACTATTTATTCTGTTGGTACTTTAATAGATAATCATTTGGCGAAATATTTGACATATACAAAAAGAAGGAAGTTAGCTTTGTCTTATAAGACACATGTATGCGCAATAGATCATACTAGGGCATTATAAGTAAGTGAGTATGCTATACGAACAGACCCATGATAGGCGACTTGGTATGAAGTTTTTGTCAGACCAACAAAATCAACGTCGTTCCATAAAAAGGGCAACTCGAGTTTCTTCTGGATTTCATTCTTGATCAATCAGAGCTGCAGCATTTTCGTCATATCATATTATCATACCTTGTCATGTTTAAGCTCTTTAGAAGTACGAAGGTAAGACCAAGGTATAGTCTTGTTGAAACTGGTTGCCACCAATCCGTTTTTATATTGCTCGATCTGGTCTGATTGCAAATGTTCTTGGCCTGCATTTCAAAGTACAAGGATTACAAGTAAAGTTGAATAATTGTGGGTGTTTATTCTACTATTTACTTGTGGTATTTTGAATTATTAACTTGGTGAGGGTCAGCGTTCTACAATTTTTTTTGAACGGCAATGTACAATGCTGAGAAGAGGGGCAAACACCAGGTCATGATCAGCTTTTATTAAGAAGTGATTATTAAGCTCCTTTTAGTCGTATGAAAGCATGGGATATTGCGATACTCTCGTTTGAGTTTTGAACTATTCTTTATTTACAGTTGTAACTAGTAAATAAGTAATGACATGATTGTTATTAGTAGGTGGCACTCTCTTTAGCGATACTCTCTTTTGAGTTTTGAACTATTCTTTATTTACGAGAACCTTGGTCATACTAACTAGGGGTGAGCACAACTTGGTCCGGTTCTGCCCTAGGCCAATTCCAAATTGAACCAAAATTTTCTCGTCTTATATAGAAAGTGAAAGTGAAAGTGAAACTAATTTTATCTTTAGTTTTGGTTATCATTGATTTCGGTTTTATGTTATTCGTTGCTTTATTTTGTTTAAACTTGCTTTAAAGCTATCTGATTCTGCTTCACAATTTGTCTTTAAAAGTTGAATATTTCTTGGGCTTCTAACTATGTATAATTGCTCGTCTATTGTTAGACAATCAAAATGTAGCTTGCTTAGGATGATAGTTTACCTTTTCTCAAAACAAACACAATTAGTTGACGAAAGGTACTTACCGAACAAAATCAAATAGCGAAGATGCTTTGATCACTTACCAAAACATTAGGGTGAGTTCAAATAATCTCAACTTAGCGATATATGATTAATAAATATCGTTTTGAACTTACAAGTTAAAACCATATAGTAATAAATTATGAATGGTTTCAAACAACATATTCATACTCACTTCTTTAAATTGAATATATCAACGTGAATGCATGGTTTAAATTTGGCATGGAATAACTATAGGATTCAACTCATTATAACATTCTCAAATCGTATTTGTTTACCGTGAGACGAAAAGCAGTGTAAAGAAGATCAACCGATTGCAAACGACAAAGTTGAAGAAGAAGATGATGAACTGTTCTATATGATTATAGTGCGTGTTAGTTTTATGGATTTTTATTTTTATTCTTATTTTTTATTTTTGGAGAAGAGAATTCATGATCGAGTATTACCATTTTTTTATAGCTACTTGTTTCTTTTCTTTCTTTAGGTCGGTCAAAAAGAAGTAAAACACCGAATAGGAAGTATTGATTAATTAATTAATGGAATGTCAATATTAGGAAGGTTATGGATTATCATAATCCTAATCTAAATTTCTTTATAAATATATAAGAGATTATCTCTTCTCGATAACACACATTAATACAATTCCTCACTTTGAGAGGGTATCGATCATGGTAGAAGATCCACGTTTGACCAGGTATAGGTCTTCTTCATCACAAGCTTTGACGTTCACGTCTCCCGATCGAGTACGAGTTACTTTATGTTATTGCTTTATGTGTATCCTATCTATTTATAATATGATTAGCATGATTTATGTGAATATGTGTGATAAATATCAACATGCTGGTGTTAAAATAATGTACCTATAGATAATAATGATATTTGTTTCTTGTAGTGTCCATATGATTGTCCTCACGAGGACTGTGAAAGCACATTCAAAGGCGGCAATATACCAGAACTGGTGACACATCTCGAGGATTATCACGATGTGAGGATGAATGATCAATTCAAATTCAACAACCTTTATGTTCATGAACTCTCAAATAAAAGGAATACCGACCCATGGGATCCAGAGGTAACTAAAATCATATTTTCATAAGTAAACTAATTAACATGTATAAGTACTCTAAATGTTGAACTTTTAAATCTTAATCATCAACCCTTTTTCTTATGATATTTAGGTATTCAGTTGTTACGGATGTTACTTCTGTTTGCACTTTCAACCTTTAACTTCAGTCGATGCTTTAGGCGACATAATGTTCTTATGGTTCTTGGGGGAGGACGAGGAAGCCAAGAAATTCAGTTACAGACTTGAAATTTCCGGAAATGGTCGGACATTGACGTATAAAGGGGTTCCTAGGAGTATTCGCATAAGTAGCGAGGAAATTTGCGACGATCTAGACGGAATGGTGTTTTCTCCCTTTTTTTGGGAGGAGAATGAGGAAGAACGCAAGCTACGAGTAAAGGGGTGTATATGTCTAGAACCTTAAGTTATCGATACTACTTTTGAGAACTTTTATTGTGGGTATATGATTTTTTCTCATAAGATGCAGACCATCGAGTATATGTTATTTTTTTGAGTAAATTAGGCCATTGGCACCTTCAAGCAGCTTTGCCATCTCTATTCAGTCAATGGTGAACCTTTCTTAATTGCCTGCTAATGTAGCCACACGAGACATAAAAACAAGAGTTTTGATGTAAAGGTGGGGCATAAATTGTGAAAATTGGAGTAACTGTTAAAGAGGGTGCAGAGGCACTACTAAAAATACGACGATTAGCAACGCCTAAAACCAGTTGCTAAACAAGCAATATTTCCATTTTCATCAATATTAAGAGCGTTGCTAATAAGCACGATGCTAATCTCTATTAGCATAAAAAAAATTGTTCTTTGTAAATAGCAACGGAAAAATCCGTTGTTATTAAAAAAATTTCAATGTGTATTGAGTTGAAAAATTGTAAAAAAATATAAGTCCATTGCTAATTCGTTGGTAATACACAAAGTTAGCAACAAATTTATGGCCGTTCATAAATTTAGTGATGCTGCTGGAAGGAGGAAAATGATGTCTAGGGAAGCTAAACTCGGGAATTTACTAAAGTATAAGACTATAAGGCCTGGTCAACAAGGCGGTCACCCGTTTCGAGGTTCCAATATTAGAGAAGATGTTGAGTATCGATGGTGTCTAAATTATTCCTAAAGTTCAAATTGTTATATGATAGCAATACTTACAAGGGTTTATATGTTACTAAGACAATACTAGGGGTTTATTTTTAGTTGGTGTAAATAAAGTTTAGAATTATACTTAGATTACGAAAGTAGTTGTTTTGCTTGCAAGGAAAACATGTAACTGTCATAAGTGAGGGGATGTGATACGGGTTGACATGTATATCACAAACCGAGTCTATGAAGAATGGGTCAAGATTGCAGTTTTATTTAGTATTGATTCATGGTCTATCATGCGTCCCTTTATTTTAGCAAGTCTCATGCATGCACGTTCTCTTTTATATCACATTTCCCTTTTCATAGTATTAGTGGGTCAGTTAGTTATGATAGTAGTTTGCATCTTTGCTTATAAATTGTAATCTCTGTATTAGTTATTGGTATGAATGAATGAAGAAAAGTAAAGTCTAGTTTCTCTCTTGTTTTCTTGGAGTCTTGCCCGCTCTAAGGGCCTTATCAATCCATCTCTTTAATCTATTTCTTGGAGATTGACTGCCTCAAGTAGTCCCTATCATATCAATGGTGCTTTCATCGCCTTACTCGCCGCCTCCACCACGTTACTCACGAGATGTCTTAGAAAAGTTGGTTGATCTAGTGGATGAACTAGCTAAGGTGGTTCACGACTTTTCCTCGTCCAATGCCGTACTCGAAACCATCTCACAAGAACTCCCTTTCCAAACCATCACTACAACCTGTCATGCCACAAACTTCACTAACATCGACACCACCTCGAAACAACATCCCGCCCAAAACAAACAACTATCATCCCTCATTACTGGCATGCCAGAAACAGAACTAAATAACACCAAAAATTTACCTCCTTTGCCACCACCACGAACCACCAGCCTCCAAATCCACCCTGCCAAGATCAAACTTCCAACTTTTGGTCTTGCGAAACTAATTGAGAACAAAACGAATTATCAACTTTTGCCACCGAAAAGTTCACCTGTGATAACACGTTTTTGTTTCATCGAGGAAACGTTCACCATCTTCCGTCACATGAAGTCGTTTTATCCCCCTCACCAACGCCATCCGCCAAAGTTTGTTTTTCTGGAAGCTGAACATGAGCCACCTTGGGAGCCATTCACCGTGGATTATGGCAACCTTGACCTTGAGGACAAGGCCGTTTTTCAGGATGGGAGTATTGATACGGGTTGACATGTATATCACAAACCGAGTCTATGAAGAATGGGTCAAGATTGCAGTTTTATTTAGTATTGCTTCATGGTCTATCATGTGTCCCTTCATTTTAGCAAGTCTCATGCATGCACGTTCTCTTTTATATCACATTTCCCTTTTCATAGTATTAGTGAGTCAGTTAGTTATGATAGCAGTTTGCATCTTTGCTTATAAATTGTAATCTTTGTATTAGTTATTGGTATGAATGAATGAAGAAAAGTAAAGTCTAGTTTCTCTCTTGTTTTCTTGGAGTCTTGCCCGCTCTAAGGGCCTTATCAATCCGTCTCTTTAATCTATTTCTTGGAGATTGACTGCCTCAAGTAATCCCTATCATATCAGGATGCTAGTTTGTATATTCTTCATCGATCATTCGTTCATTAATACAATGTAAGTGTTTGCGGTCACGTGTGTGTTTTCTTTGAGTCCATATTTTGTTCTAGTATTCAAGATTAGTTGGGTTATCTTCCAACATGTTAATTTATAATCTTGGTTATTCAATTCACTAAGGTTAATGGATTATCACTAATTTAATTGTTCACATATATATACTTGGTTCTCTTACATCCATTTAACCGCGACCTCACTAATACACAGGCACAGATTTTAGCATGTACGAGGTGAGCAACGACACAAGGCCTTCATTTGTTAAGGGCCTCAAATTTTAAAACTATCTGTATAAGTGTAAAATCATTTTAGGGGTATTTAATCTTGTTAATAGATGATTTTAAATGGAGAATATGAGATGTTTTTTCAACAGAAGAAAAAAAGTTTGAACATGCGTTTTAATGGAGTAAAATGGTGCTAGGGTTTTTGTTGGAGAAGATAAATTCAGGCCTAAGCTGTAAAGAGATGCTCGTGTGGCCTCAATATTTTAATTTACTTTTCTTTCATTATTTTTATAGGTTTCAACTCAACCCTCATCTTTGCAATTTATCATTTTAGCCCCAATTCTTATTTCGATTATCCCATAATTCATTAAATAGCTTATTTTCAATGTAACTTGAAATACGTAATTTTAGTTGCCAAAAATTTTCAAAAATTTTAATTACAACGTAACTTACTTCATAAATATGTTGGAACATTTTGGACTTTTTTGGATTGTTGAAAAATGCTTTAAAAGCTCAATGGTTGTGGAAAAAAAAAATAAAAAGAAAAAGAATAAGGAGTAAGTTGTTATTAGCAATGCCTATTGAAATTATTATTTGCTAAATTTTACGGGTGCCACAATTTTCGAAGTTAAATGACCCTATTATAGAATTATGTACAGGGTCTTCAAATTTCACGGGACGGCCCTGCTAATACAAAAACACTGATACTCATACCAAAACTACCAAACGCCTCGGCTTTGTAAGATTCTTTTCTATCTAGTCCTTTATCATGCACTAATAAGAAGTCTTAAAATGTTTAAGAGAAAAGAATATTATTGCTTGTAACCAGTGTTGCAAAACAAGGCCTACAAGGCTGATTAATCGCCGATTAGGTGCTACAAGGTCACCAACCTTGCCGATTTGTGTAAATCGGTCAAACAACTCGGTCAACCGTGGTCAACGACGGTTAATGACGGTCAACGGCGGTCAAGCTTGTCCGAAACCTTCAAACCTTGCTAGAAATTCCCAAAACTCACTGTAAAATGGTTTAATAAGTTATACTTGTTGTTTATATCTATTTTGAGATATTTTTTAAGAAAAAACTTGCCAGTAATACCTAAAATTTGCCGGAAATACCTAAAAGTTGTCGGAAATACAAAAAACTTGTCGAAAATGCCAAACCGATTAATCACCGATTAATCCCGCCTAGACCGATTACAAGCTACAGGGGGGTCGACCGCCCGGCTATCGATTCACGATTTTTGCAACCTTGCTTGTAACAAAATTTGGAACCATGATTAAGTAATGTTTAATGCTTATTGTACAATAATACGAACCTATGATTAAGTAAAGTTTAAGAAGTAGAATTCATAATGTTATTGTCAAGAAAAAACAAAGAAACCATATCATAAAAACATTGCTCTTCAAAAGCTTTAGTTACATGGTATCCACTACATCAACGCGCGGATACCAACTACTTTACTTGTAAATTTTAATGAATAACGAAGAACATTTCTTTCTAGGTATTGACAAAGCTCGGCTGGAATGCGTTGGTTGTTTTCTTTTCTTAAATTAATATTGAGCCAAAGCAGTTAATAAAATCACGCCAACTTTTGTAAGTTTTATCTTTTCAATTTTAGCTCATGAATTTTATGGTGTTGTTTTCCTCGACAGAACTGAACACAATTGAAGTTAGTTGTCGATTTTTTATTAGCCAACTATAAGCTCAATTTTGACACATGTCAAATTGATGCAACATGTTGCTCCAACTAATTTCTAATCGAGACCGTTTTAACAAAAATCCTTCTGGGTGACATAATTCTTTTATTATATAAAAGATGAAAAAAAGAATAAAAATGAGAATACAACACAATGGCAAAAGGTATTTTCATTGAATTGACCATGGTGGTTTTATTCATAAGAATTAAAATTAACAAGTTCTGAAAAGACTCATTTACCTAATATAAAACCTAAATTGTCTCCATCACTGATTTCGATGGGTCGGGAGTAGGCAAACACATCATCTTATTTATAAGTTTGGGAAGAAGACATTACCGGTCGGTAACATTGTTATTTAGCTCAAGATATGTGATCATGATGATTAAAGAGGATACAAATACTAGTGACTCATTCAATTACTATGTCAATTTCGTTACTTATTTTTAATATATGTGGCAAAAATAGGCTAGACAGACCAGGTCAGTTAACGTGTCTAAAGGGGTCTGGGCCTAAACATGTGTAACTCACCCCTCTTTATCATAAATCAATTATTTTGAATAAAAAATAAAAAGTAAAGACACGACAATTTTTTATTAACCCAACCCATTCTTTTCATGTTGGTTACTTAGTATACAACTAAAATTTACATCAAATAATCAATTAGTAGTAATACCCAATAGGCCAATACAACTCTCTGGTAATAAATATTATCCAACTTAACTCATGATACTAGGTTTTTATTATATATTTTTTATCATTCCATTCCACATATGGAATTGATTTGCACACTTTAATTTTTAATTAACACACATCATTTAATGCATCTCGCATCCACACACCTGCACTTGCTGGAGGTCTCGTTGGAAGCAGTCTCTCTATTCTCGGGTTTTTCCTGGGGTAGGGGTAGGATCTGTCTACATTCTACCTCTCCCATACCCTGCTCCTGCGGGATTCGGTTTGTTGTTGTTGTTGTTGTGTGATTTAATGCATCTCGCAGTTGTACATTTTTATAACATGATTTAACTGTTTGTAGCATGTACAAACCGAAATCTATATGTGCAAATTAAATTAAGATTTTATTAAGTTGATATAAAAATAACTGATAATATTTTCAGAAAAATATTGGCTCCTTATCTAAGCCCCAATGTTATGTTTGTGAGCTCAATTTCAGAAGAAAATAGTATCATTTTTTCACAATTAAACCCCCCTCAAAAAATTAAAAGGGCTTAGTGGGTGTTTGGCTAAGCTTATTAAACGTAAACCCATTTAGGTTTATTTTTGATAAAACTCTAATTTTGTGGCTTATTTTGAGACTTGTCGACTTATATAAGTTTATTATTATATGATAAACTTATAAAAACCGACAAGTCTTAAAATAAGGCATAAATTTGGGGCTTATAAAAAATAAGCAGAAATACCGAAATTTCTGCTTATTTTTTATAAGCCTAATTTTACGACTTATTTTGAGATTTGTCGGCTTTTATAAGTTTATCATATAATAATAAACTTATATAAGCCACAAAATTGGAGCTTATAAAAAATAAGCCCAAATAAGCGCTTACGTTTTAATAAGCTTAACCAAACGGCCCTTATTCGTGTGAAATTAAAAAACCGACACCTGTCCAGTTTAATTCCCGTCAACACCCACCCGAACCTTTCTCATCATCCCCCTCCCCTTCATTCATCTGCTCCGCTACATTGCGCACCTGAAAAAAGTGGCGCATCTTAGCATATATCAGTATATGGTAAATAATAACATCTATATATCTCTGGATCTAATCAATATATCAGATCTAATCTAATTATTAGATTCTAATATGTGAATTTGATCGTTGTTTTACAGCTATAGTTTTTTGTGTGTGATTTTTGATTATTATACAACGATGGCTGCTCCACCTGCTAGAGCACGTGCTGATTATGATTATCTTATTAAACTCCTTTTGATCGGTGATAGCGGTTAGTTATTTTTTATTTTTTATTTTTTTTAATTATTTTTTTAATGTATTTATTTAATCAGTTATTGATATTTTTAGGATTGTTTGTTGTTGATTCTAGATAGGAATGTAGGATTAATTGATTAAGGGGGGTGTTTGGCTAAGCTTATGAATTGGGCTTATGCTTATGTTATAAACCCATGATGAGTGTTTGGTTTAGCTTAAATTGACCAAAAATGACACGGGTTAAAAACAATAGGAACCTTAGATTAGGCATACATGAGGGACAAATTGTAATTTGTAATGAAACACGTTATATAAGCCTAACCCCCTTTGAAAAGCCACAATTTTGGAGCTCATCAAAGGGCCTTTTTTTTGGGTAACCATGGTTTCTGACCTTTTGGCTGACTAATCTACGGGGTTTGAACCCACCGCCACACAGACTAACCGGGTAAAGCCCTACCTTCTCAGGAGGTTGGCGTGGCCACTTCAAGGATGTTTGCACCTAGCAGGAATTGAACTTGAGACCTCACACATCTTAGAGTGATAGTAACAATCCCTTTTGCCACTAGGGCACCCATGAGTGGTTAAAAGCTAACATAAATAGAGGCATTCCGATAATTGAACTCGGTAATCAAAAGGCCTCTTATATAAGCTCATAAACCCACTCATATAAGCTTAGCCAAACATTTAACTTGGATTTATTTGAGTCGTATATGCTTTTAGCCAAACACCCCTAAGTTTACGATATTGCCGTTAATTGAAATTGTTATTAGAAAACTTGAAGAAAGCCATAATTATAGGTTGAAGGGTAAAAATGACATTCTGTAATGGTTAAAGTTTTCTCTGAAGGTGTGTTTTTGTCTAGCGAACAATTATTTTAGAACAGAGTTCATTGGATTTTGGCTTAGTTGCCTAGGTAATAAATGATTTAATGTCATTTACGTGGCTGACGGTGTACTAGGTTTTAGTTTTTCGAATTGGTGAGTGGTTCCTAGATTTGAAACGGTCATTTTGAGCCAGTAAAAATATGCATAATGAGTGGAGAGAGAAAGGCGAGGGGTATAACTGTGCTAAGTGTTATAGTCGGAGAGAGCCCGACAATAAGAAAGTGTTACGTTAGCATTGTCGTTTTGGTTTGGTAAGTATTAAGCTGTCATGAAGGTGTATGATCATATATAGGGTGATTTTATAACCGTTAATGTGTTTCAAGCTCTAACAACCAAACATTAAGCTTATAACGACGAAAGTAGTTGCTGAATTTTTTTATTTTTTATTTGTTTAAAACTTATTCTAATGGTCGAGTACACAATTTCAAGTAATTTCTAATAGTGCTTCTGTCCTCCTATTAATTATACTGAAAAAGGGCTAGTTTTAAGAAAGCTAAAGCATCATTTAGAGCTTGAACATTGATAGATGAAGTCTTGGTCTTGGGCACACCTTTTGTGAAACCTGTGGTTAGCTGTTTATTCAAGTAAGTGATCAACTGATCATGATTCACATCCTTGTTTTTCTTATTCGACACTTATCATCTTTGATTTTGTGAGTTTCAACTGTATTGGTTTTGGGTTAAAAGTGTTGATCAGAGTTAAGCTACTCATGCAGTTCTTTAGCTACTTGGTTACCTTCTCGCAAGGGATATTCTGCAAATTTGCATATTTGGTATCAGTAGAATTTTTTTTCCTGGAAAAACTTGAGAGAACAATTTGGAAGGAGAAATACAGGTCTGGTGATTAGGTTTTTCTTGTAAAAGACGTGTGGTGGTAGACTGGTAGGTTAGGGAATCAGAAATTACTATAGAGGTTTGAAGTAAATTAAGACTTTCCTCTGATGGCCTTTCACATTGCATCAAAGCATGATAAAGAAAAATGACTCAGCATTTACTTCTCTCAGTCTCAGACTTGAAAAGGATGTACCACTGACACTTCCATGATCATATATACATATTAATTACCTCATTCTCGTCTAGTTATCTATCTCTAAGTTACATACCACAAATCATTAATAATGGCTGCTATGTTATCATGCTAACCTTCGTTTCATCATGGTCTTAAACTTCTAATTATTGTTAGTTTTTCTGACTAATATTGGATAAAGTGATGTAACTAAAATAACTGTATTGATAATAGTGTATTAGTGTGCGATTTTTACATCCTATCTTAGCCTGTACCAGGAATAAAAATGTGGAGTACAATATAGAGTTTGTCCAAGTGCTAGAGGGGGTTACAGGAGCATAGGACAATGAAAGAAATATATAAGCAACACTTATAAGAGATTGACAATGGAACCAAAGCTCACACAAATCATCAAGCTGTTATGGTAGGCAATTACATAACTAGATGTGTAAGACCACAAAACGTTGTAAAGGTTTGAACATAGTATGCAACTAGGAAACAATATTAGGAAATTTAAATTCAACTGTGATAGTGTTAAGACCCAATAAGGATACATCAGAAAATTGCACTCTCTTTTTGTGCTCACATTGTTTGTAGTTATTTGGTATGTTCCTTTATGTGGTAGCGTATATATTTCGAGCTCTATTTGTCATTAGCAGTGTGATTATCTGTTATGTTTTTCCTTTACTTACAGGTGTGGGTAAGAGTTGCCTTCTTTTGCGTTTTTCTGATGGTTCTTTCACTACTAGCTTTATCACAACCATTGGGTCAGTTAATTTCTAATAATTATTACTGCATGGATATTTGATTTGCTTTTCTTTACATCATAAATTATAAAATTCGGAATTGTTTATACAGCATTGATTTTAAGATAAGAACCGTTGAACTTGATGGGAAGCGGATCAAACTCCAAATTTGGGACACAGCTGGTCAGGAACGCTTCCGGACAATCACAACAGGTACCAATTGGTTCTCTGTCTAGTAGAAAACTTTATCTTAGGTCTTTGTGCCACATGTATATGTTTGTACAAATACTTGATTATACTATTTAAGGTTTTGATCTCTTGTTGGCTTGGATTGCGATACGAAATAAATCGCCACCCTTGAGCATACTTTAATACATTTTTGAAGTACTTGTGGTTAACACTTTTGTCTCTTCAACCTGTAGCTTATTACAGGGGAGCTATGGGTATATTGTTGGTGTATGATGTTACAGACGAATCATCTTTCAACAGTAAGGATTTCTTCCCTCAACCCTGATAGTCAAATCTAGCTTACTTATCTTACAGCACATTATGGTCGATCAATTGTATACACGCCTTTTTGAGCTCTTAAGTTGAATAATCATTTTGGACTATTTATCGATTCGCTTATATATGCAATAGCCAATAGTTATGTCGATCATTATGCATGAAACTCATTATTCGCTTTTTTGCTTTCTGCTATTGCCAGACATAAGAAATTGGATTCGCAATATTGAACAACATGCGTCCGATAATGTTAACAAGATTCTGGTCGGGAATAAGGCTGATATGGATGAAAGCAAAAGGGTATGTTTTATTTTGCACTTTGATCAAGGTTTTACCCTTTAAGAAAACTGAAAAAGTATTGACATCAACACATTTTCTTTTAGGCTGTGCCGACCGCAAAGGGCCAAGCACTTGCCGATGAATACGGCATTAAGTTCTTCGAAACTGTAAGTAAATCAGCACTTTGACAGTACGACATGATATTAGAGGTGGCATTTTTTATTTCCTGATTACTTATCAATAGATTGATTTGGGTTTAGTTTTATCTTTCAATCTCTAATTGATCAGACGCATAAGGTAGCTTAAAAGAAATGGTTTAATATGGATCAAAGGGGCCAAGTGCCTCTTTTTAATTCAAAAAGACCTTGGAGATTATTTTATTAAAAACGAGGATGATCAGTGAAAAAGAATGATATTTTTTAATTATATATGACCCCCAACTATTTATGTAAAAACTAAATATATCTGGTTAGTAAGTGCTTAGGGTCCGTCAAACCCTAACTTCGCAGAAAACTTTACCATTTTGACCCGTTTCAAAACTCCTCCGGCCTGTCTATTTTACCGTCTTGACTTTATAGTTCATATGTTCGACCGACTTCTTGGAAATGACTAAAGGAGAATTTTGGACATCTATTTTCTTTGCAGAGTGCTAAGACAAATCTAAACGTGGAGGAAGTTTTCTTTTCGATTGCAAAGGATATTAAGCAAAGGCTTTCCGACACTGACACCAAGGCCGAGGTAGGTTGTCAAAGCTGCTTTAGAAATACTGCCAGTTACACTAGTTAAAAAAATCACTAGAAATAAAACACTAGTATTGAGTCCTGCAAACTACAAATATAATGGGTTTATTGATTTCAATTATTGCAGCCGTCGACGATTAAAATTAATCAACCAGATGCATCAGCTGGTGGTCAAGGCGCACAGAAGTCAGCTTGCTGCGGTTCGTAAACTAGGACAGATTTCTTCATAAAACTAATTGTGACTAAAATTTGGTGATGGGAGTGCTTGTAATATGCAATAACTTATCTGCCGTTCATTTGGGACTATGTGTTAGTGTGTGAAAGGTAGGTTCTTGTGTTTTGAAGATCATTTTTCTTGCAGTTTTTTTCCTTTTTTATTTTGCTTCACATCTGGTAACTGGTGTAGACAAATATGTTTTTCTTTTGATGTTTGTATTTGTTTCAAGGGGTTTGACATATATCTTATTATAGCACTAACAATGATGTCCTGGAAGTAAACTATGAATGTAACTATACCTATCATGAGGTACTTGCTTGTGTATTTGCCTGTAAGTAATGATGATGTAATTGATGTTCATGCATTAATTATCTTTTCAGATTTCAGAAAGGGTTCCACTTAAACTTCGGGTTTTACTTAACAGCAAAAATGCTGTTTAACTTCCGTTCTTAAAACCATGAATTCGCTTACATGTCATATTCGTTTGGAGTTTTGGCATTTTGTTTTGAGGTTCAAGGCTTGTATCTGTGAAATAATTAGCTTCATGTCACCCTCCGGGAAAGTTTAGGGTGCTTGAGTACTAATAAATCGGCTGCTCGAGTTACTAACCAAGTTTTGGGAAATGGCCAACTCAGACTGATTTGAGTTTTAATGTTCTTCGTGACGACTTGTTAATCATCTCATGCATGAAAGAAACAGATCACCAGATTAAGTAAACCAACCGTAGAGACCAAGAATTGTTGGTAAAAAACTTCACCGTACAAACACCGACAAGGCAGAACTGAAGGCAAAGTAAATTGGTAAATCTAGTCCTGTTACCTTACAACCTTCCCTTGCCCTTGGGGAAGTCGAGTTTATGATGCTGTGACAGAACAATTGCAAGTTAAGAGAATCAACAACTATTGGTAGTGGTTTGTTCGATCCCATTAGGAGCCATCCGGCTGCTTCTTCTTTTCTTTCTTTTTCTCCTCAAAGATCTTGTCACAACTTGAAAGAGAAAGATGTAGCTAAGCTTTTAACAGGGTCGGATACTCGTTCCTTAGAGCATGAGGTACGCATGAGTCATGGCTCGTGCCATGGCCACCAGCCCAAAAAATGAGATGGCGCACCACACCGGGGTTGGCGCCATGGCCACTCGCGCCGTGGTGACCAGCCCACGCGGTGACAACTTTTTTTTTTTGTTGAAATTTTGGAACGTTGGAGCATGTTTCAAAATGTGTACGTTGGTATATACCCGTTTTTTCCCCTTTTCCCATTTAATACATTTAAATCACAAAAATTAAACCCCCAAAAAACCTTATACATACCCCTTATTATTCTATACTTCACACATATTTTCAATATATTTTTCCAAATAAAATGAGTAGATTTTGGAGCTAAGAAGATGAGTCACTTCTGGAGAAGTGTTTCACTCAAATAACCGAGAATCCAAATACGAGTGCGGATCAACAAATGAATACGTTTTGGGATAAAGTTCTTGACGCATACAACAACGAAGCCAAGAAGCGCAACTACCATATTCGTACCAAGAACATGTTGAGGGGAAAGTGGGCTTCTTCCCTTGCCCGAAAAGCATGTGACAGGGCAAATAATCCAAACTAAAACTAGTTAATTTTATGTAACTTTTTTATTGTAACTTTTTATTTCATATGAGGTTTAAATTTCGTATTGTAATGTTTTTCCAATGAAATTCATAATACATAATTCAATACAACAGAAGCAATACGGAAAACATAAACACGATACGGGAAAACATAAACACGATACGAGAAAACATAAACACGATACAGAAATACAAAACATAAAACACCGTTAAGCATTTCTTCTATTCCATATGTGGGTGTTTCTCAAAATGAACCACACGTGAAAATATTGGAAGTCTCTCCCACCAAAGCATTCTTTAAAAATGTTGTGTGCATGAGCGAGACGATCATTGTCCTGGCTTGTACGCTGCAAATGCTTGTAAATATCATCGAATTTTTGACATTCACTGCTAAGTCTTGCCCACTTAGCCGTGATCATATTTTTGTTATGATGGTCACCTTCAGTCTGATGGTTGAACCTTTCTACAACCTGATTCCAAAAAGAGCGTTCATTGGCGATGTCTCTGTCTTGGGAAACTTCAAGCCACATGTCAGCTGGCAAGTTTTCTTCTTCAATTGACCAACGATTAGTCATTGTAAAATGGTTTAGAAACTGAAGTGTGTGAAGAATAGTATGTTATGGTAAGTGTGTTAAGAATAGTATGTTATGATATGCTTTATAGAGGGGTGTTTAGAAATTTAAATTTTGAAATTCAAACCTAAAAACAAGCGGGATATTGAACTTGAAATTCAAATTTCAAAAAATGAGCAAGGTATATGTAAAATTCAAATTCAAATTGAAATGGGCGGGATTTACTTAAAATTCAAATTCAAAATGAAATTCAAATTCAAAATGAAATTCAAATTCAAATTTCACTCCGAAAAATGAACCGGTACCCAATCCACCGGTTGTCCAACAACAACCCGATCAACCGGCAAACAATCCACCGGCAAGATTTGGGTTGACTGATGAAGAACTCCTGGAGCAAGATCTCCAAGTCTTGAGAGAGTTTGAAGAAGCCGAAGAACGTGAGGCAGCTGCTCGTAGGGCTCAGGAAGATGCTCGTACGAAGCGGGCAAACAGAGAAGCACCATACCGATGGGCCATGGGGTTAGGCCCTATTCAATCAGAGTCTTCGACTTCAAGTGACGAAGGCTATGTTTCAGATGATTCATTTTATTAATTCGTAGTTTTATTATCATTACCGTATCGTAGTTTAATGTTTTAAAACGTAGTTGGTATTAGTGTAATGTGTTTTAATGAAGTTTATTTTAGTTGTATTGTGTATGTTTTATTTTATGTAAAAAAAATGGATGACGGCACCACATTTTCTGGTGTCAAAGGTTACAGCCAGAATGTCGTGCCGTAGAATTTCTGGTGCCGCAGAGATTTTTGCTGACGTGACAGTACTTTTTCCCCATGGCACGAGCGTACCCAATGCTTTTAGGAGATTCTAGCATGAAAACAAAGATAGAAAGTAGGGGTGTTCATCGGTTCGGTTTTCGGTTTCATGGGTTGTACGGTTCGGGTTAATCGGTTTGAAAATTTTAAAAGTTAAAACCAAAACCAAACTAAACCAATTATAGAACGGATAAAACCAAACCATACACCAAATTAGAATTCGGTTTGGTTTCGGTTAAAACCAAGAAAACCAAATTCAAGTAAACTTCTAAATGTAATCTAAAAGTCATAAATAAAAACCTAAAAGTTTAAATAAAATTACCAAATCAAAAGGTCTTACAAAGTGTTTAAATAAATCAATAAAACAAAAGTGTAAGAAACCAAAAGGTTTCATAACTTAATGGAAATAATTGAAAGTGAAATAAGATAAAAAGTTCTTCGACAAAGCCACAAAGGTCTTCAGAAGTCTTATGCTTGAACATTCCATTTTCAAG
Organism: Artemisia argyi; assembly: GCA_030686995.1. Classification (NCBI taxonomy): domain Eukaryota; kingdom Viridiplantae; phylum Streptophyta; class Magnoliopsida; order Asterales; family Asteraceae; genus Artemisia; species Artemisia argyi. The sequence continues at coordinate 134,925,316 of CM060678.1, read as the reverse complement.
CATCCTTGATTTGAGTAGTGGATAGTTTATAAGATATTTTAAATTTTTAGGATTTTTTGTTAGGAAGATAAACATATAAAATATCAACAACAACAACAACAACAACAACATACCCAATCCCGCCAAGGCGGGGTATGGGGGAGGTGGGATGTAGACAGATCCTACCCCTACCCCAGGAACCCTGCAGGTAGAGAGACTGCTTCCAGAAAGACCTCCGGCAAGTGTGTGCAAAGTGTGCTCGAAGAAAAGAAAACGATAAATAGAATACGAACAAAGAAAAGCAGAAGAGCAAAAAAGCAAACAGAGCAAAACAAACAAAAAGGCAAAACGACACAACAAACATATAAGCAAACATAAAAACAAACCGACACAACAAGAAAAAGAGCAAACAAAGCAAAACGACAAGACAACCAAGACAAAACAACAAAAAAAAAACCACCTACACAACCACCTAAACATATAAAATATGTATATATATATAATTTAAACTTTTTTGTGCGGATAGATATATATTCGGTTTTTTCGGTTTGGTTTGGTTATGTATTTGTCAAACCCAAAACCAAACCATACACCAATTAAATACTTCGGTTTGGTTTTAAACCAAATCATACACCAATTAAAATTTTCGATCCGGTTTTATTCGATTTCGGTCCGGTTTATATTTCGGTTTGTTCGGTGTCAAACCAAATACTGAACACCCCTAATAGAAAGTGAACCACTAAATTGAAAATAATCAACTCAAGTAATTTTAACTCTGGGTAATTTAGTGCACTTTTGTGAATAACACAATAACGGAACTTGAACATTTTTTTGTGGGCCGAATTTATTTTGAGAGGGTCGAATCGGAGATTTATTTGTAACATCAACTAAATTACCCCTAAAACTTATAATATTTACACTAGATGCTGCAAATTTTGAGGAGGCCGGGACCCTCCCATGCCCCTGTATAGTTCCGTCACACAAACCCTGAAGTGAAGTTTTCAAGTCTCCAATACCGGTCTTTGCCTGGAGATGCATGAAGTAGTACCACAGTATCAGTATGCATTTTAGATATAGAAATCAGTAGTGAATTGAAGTAGCCAATGAGTGAACCCGGGGTCGCTTAAGAGATCCGATTATGTGAGACCCAAATCTTAGATAATGTTAAATAATCAAAATTGTAGGCTTCTTTTGTTTCAACTTTCTAAGCTTGCAAGTTGTAAAAATTTAAGCCAAATATATTAATTAAGTACATAAATGGCCCATTTTATATATATTAATAAGTCGATTGAAAATGTGGTTAGAAGACTGTTAGTAGCTTTCTCTCATCTCCTTACGTATCCTTTCTTCAATCGAAAGTTGCTTTCAAGACTAATAGTTTTCAAAACGAAAGTCAGATAAAAAATGATTTAAGATCGAAAGTGTTACAAAAAAAATGAAATGGATTGCCTTATTTGTCGATGAAAATGAATTGATTTTAAAAACTTAATCAAAGATTTCACACTAGAAATTGCTAGAAAAGTAAAACATTTGTAAACGATTTGTCAGCAAATAACTTTGATAAAAAGGCCCCGTTTTGAAGCTTCGTTTTAGGCCTTTGTGAAGGTTGAGCCGATCCTAAGTGAACTTTTGACATTTCACAAGCCAGTCTAATTAATAAGATGCTGAGACGTAATATAACTACTTGAAATGATGGGGGTGATTTCATACCTCTTATGCAAAAAGTAGATAACCGGCAAAGAGTCCTCCTAAACGAGTTGAGCTGGAGAGTGTTGGTCCCAAAATTGCAGCTTGCGGGGATAGAATTTGGGCCTCCACCGCAGAATGTTAAGTAATAATTACCCACCAGTACACTGCCCCTTTGAGGTTTTCACTGAAAATCCCTTGATTGATCCATTTCCTTCGTCTACTCTTGGTTGGAGTCGTAATATAAAGAAAACTTAATTGCTAAAGTACATAACCAAAGCATATCAAACATTGGAGTTTAAGTTGTTTTTCTGAATTTTGAATGGCTTGAGGTATGATTTAACATAACTTACATCCAAATTGCATAGTGTATTATCGTACATGTATTTTTGCATTAAATCTGTATGCATTCTACATATTTACATCATCCTCATCATATATAAGAATTATATAAACTAATTTCAAAACCTACCAAAAAAAAAATAAATAAATAAAGAAAAATGAAGTTACAACTAAATAGCAATTCCTGCCATTCCACTACTACGACTCCATATTTTCAACTCATTCTGAAATGGTGTCAAGTTCAAATCCAAATCCAAAAACAACCCTTTCGTCGCACCATCCACCACCACCGGTACCACCGCCATTTTAGCCCGAACACTCTTTTCCGCCACACTATCACGGTGCTTCCGCATGTGACCACCCAACGCCTGCCCCAGCTCAAACTCCAATCCACAAATGGAACATTCATGTGTCTTCACCTTTGCGCCTATGTCCTCACTTGACTTAGACTTCTTGTGGCTTGTACGATGGCCACCAAGCGCTTGAAAAGACGAGAATTTCTTGTTGCATGTCTTGCATTTGAAAACCCTACTTGAATCTGAATTGGTTTGACCAACACGATTGAGGATCATCATGCAATTTGCCATAGCTAAGTTTTCGATCTCACGATCATCATTCCATGATCTCTTCATGTTAATATGTTGCTTATTAGTTTTATAAAATAAGGTTTGCAAATTGTTTTGTAAAGTGTTTGAATAAGTTTATGTTGTGTTTGAACTTATATATATATGATAGTATTGCATGAAACATGCACACGTATATATCTTGGTGTTTACATGTGAGCATGAACGTGGTTGGGGTGATGGCGTGAGCAATGACGATGTTTCTGCTTTCTATTATGTAGGGTTGACTGCGTTTCTAGAATTCTGAAATTGTTGACTTTTGAGTCAAAGAGTGGGCTAATGACAAAATGGAAAATAAACATTCAAGGCCACCCTGTTTATTGAATTTGAAAGTTCAAAGTAAAACACCAATAATGGTACCATTAACATACAATTCGACCTAAGTTGATTAAAATGCCAAATTTTATTTATTTATTTATAATACTAGGTTTGACTAGAGGTGTGCACTGTCCGACATAATTTGATTAGAGCCGGTTTTAGCAAGTTTGGTCGAAATAAACTACTACACATTACCAAGCAACTAAAAATGCTTGAATTTGACCATTTTGAGCTATTTTGATTTCGTATACACCGAAATGTTTGTTGCCCGTTTTGGAGCTAGCGGTATTTTGAATGATACAGCTTTAAAAAACTTTTGACAAAATTGCATTTTAAATTTAGTTATTTTTTTTTCAATGAAATAAAGTTGAAGTTGTGATTGACAAAGAAAACAAGTACTCATTTTGTTGAACAAAAAGGGCTAAAGGGGATAATGCAAAACCAAGAAGGGGAATATAACATAGTAAATGGAAGGTCAATGGTGCACGCCAATATTGTCATCATGGCAAGGGTGAGCACACAAATAAAAAAATCGATTTTTTTTTTTTGAACGGCAACTATTATTAGAACCAACTAGCAAGAAGCTAGATTAACAATTACAAGGAAATCAAAAATGGGTGTCGAAGCCAGTTATCCCAACTCAACTTACTTCTACATCTAGCATGACTCCAAGAAAAAGAACGGAAAACAATATCATCAAACAAAACATTTTTTCCGTGGACTTTGGGCAGCAAAAAGTAATTGGTTCCTGAAGTTCCATAAGCACCACCAAGACGTGTAGAAAACTCCTTCCAAGAGCTCTTTAACCTTAGATCCCATCCGAATAGATTTAAACCAATTAAGCCATTCCGAGAATGAACCAACAGGCATCCATGTCAAATGCCACCAACGACACACGAGACGACTAATATCCATGGCCATATCACAGCCAAAAAACAAATGCGATGAATCTTCTTCCACAGTATTGCACAACGGACACATCATGGAAGAAATCTGAACACCTCTCTTAGCAAGATTCATACGAGTCGGAAGACGATCAAGATGAAGTTTCCAAGCAAACACATTTACCTTGATAGGGGCAGAATTAACCCATCTCGTAGCAACAGGGTCTTTAGGAAGGAAAAACTCATCCAGCAGGTTGCGAGCATCTTAAACCCTAAAGGTTCCTTCCCCATTCAAATCCCATCTCCAACGATCCTCTAAATTAGATAAGATAACCGGCCCAATTAAAGACTGGATTTGATCAAGCTGTTGAGACTCAGCCCCTCCCCGAACAGAACGCCGAAATGACAGAGAAAAAGGACCTTGCAACTTCTCAGCCACAGTGCAATCTTTGTTAATTTCCAGAGCGTAAATGCGCGGGAATAAAGCGCTAAAAGCGGTATCGCCAAGCCAAATAGCGTTCCAAAAACTCGTGTGCAAACCAGAACCCACACGAATTTTACAATGAGAAAGCAAGTCTATTCCTTGATTTTTAAGAACATTTACTTCCCGAACAATGACGTTCCAAGTAGAAGAATGACGAGAAGAATGCACCTGGAGTTGAGATCCATGTATAGAAGAAATGAGCCGAGACCACAGCGAATTATCCTTAGAGATGAACCTCCACACCCATTTGAATAGAAGAGCCCTATTTAGCGCATAGAAACTTGACACTCCTAACCCTCAATATTTTTTGGATGCAAGCACCTTAGACCATTTAACACAAGTAATCTTCTTCTCATCACGAAAATCGAACTGAAACTAAAGAAATCGAAAAACCCCATCAAAAAACCGAACCAATTGAAAAATCGATGAGGCGGTATGATATTTAGAAAAACAGAATATTTAGGACGATTTTCGGTTGCATATGAAAAGCCGGACCGAAAAAACCGCCCCGCCCCGCTGTTATCTATAATTCAAATTTTATAAAACAACTTTACTGCCCCATCCCGCTATTATCTATCTTTCAAATTTTATAAAACAATTTTATCTTTACATAAGACTTATTAGTTAATCATCAAAAATATATGTATATCTTATTTTTCACGCATTATATAGTTCACAATTTATTATAGTGCTTAATTAGTCTCTATACCCAAATATATATTCAACATCTTCACATCTAAAAAATAAATATTTCTTTGAAAAAAAACCTTCTGGATCTCGAAGACATAACATTATGCTTCGGATTGTTAAATGTTATGTTACCTTAAATTTTAGAGAAATGCTAAATATTCCTACAAAAACATCTTACAAATGTGCCTACTCACAAGATGCTGACACTTGTCATAACTGATTGTTTGGATGCAGAGAGAGAATAAGTGAGAAAAAACTATATAATATTATTGTGTGTAGGAGGATTTATAGGATGAAATAGTAAATGGATGTAGCAAAGCTCTAAATTTTATATGAATAATGTTAATTGAAAAATACCTTTATGTATTATATAAAAGCTTACTGTGGCTGACAAAACAAGTTAAAGTTGTGATAGATAACTTTCGACTTAACAAATTGGTAAACAATAATGCAAAATAAGAAAAAACCAAAAATGAAACTGAAACCGACACGTTACAAAAAAAAATGCTAACCGAAACTGAACGGTTTATAATTCTTAAAAATTGAAGTTTTTGATTTGGGGTTTAGTTTTAGCCAAAAGCCGTTACAAACCGCGAAAAGGCGGAGAATGACAAGTTGTGCAATCTAAATTATGTACGTAATAAAATTTTAAGTTAGCTTAAGTACAAATTAAAAATGTTCTGTCTTTATCTAATAAATGATAAAACAACAAATCAAGTTCATTTAAAAGACATGAAAAGTTTCTGTATTCGACTAAAAAAATCTTCAATTTATTAAAAGGCTAGAAAATAAATTAAAAACTGAATTGTAAAATTACGCAGGTGGTTTTTATAAAAATCACAAAATGTCAATTTTGTCACAAGCTCTCTAAAACTTCTCACAGAACAAAAGAGTACTGTTAAAACACAAGCCGTTTGGTTGTAGATAATCTCTGATATCCTCAAACTTGTGTGGCTTATTTAGAAAGCACGTAGATCGCAAGCTTTTTAAAAGTATATGTAGTAGTTATGATGGTTGGAGCCAGAAGTATCTTAGTTGGTAGCATACATATGTGTTTCTAGATGGGCACATGTCACGACATTTTAGGTTCTAGATGTGGTTCAAGATCATGTCATGTCATGTCAATTGTCATGACACTTTATCCAGAAATATCTATTATTTTAACGATAATTAAAAATGTTGGTTTTGAGTGGTGGTTTTAATCAAGCTTAAAATTTTTAAGGCCTGTTTGGTTTGTATATGGGTTTTGAATTTAGATTATGATTTGAATTTGGATTTAAATTTGAGAGAGAAAATATGTTATGTGTTATGGAGTATTATTTAATGAATAATAAAAAAAATGTTTAAAAAGAAAAAGGACAGTAGTCCCATAAGTTATAACCACACGATACAAAATAAAAAGACAAATATACATCGTTGGTCCATAAACTTTCCAGAAAACATCGTCTGGCCCCCTAAGTTCTGAAAATCGTCACCATGCGTTCAAAACTCAAGATTTTGAGGCCGATTGCGTCCCTCGGCCCGTAATCGTTACTTCAATGTCACGTTATAGTTCTAAAAATCCCGTTACCCGTTTAGTTTGGAGGGTAGAATTGTCTTTTTATCAAGTCACGTTTTTCTCTCTCTCTCTCTCTCTCTGTACTACCCAGCAGACGTCCAATCCATTTTCCCACTATAATGTCTAATATAATTAGACTATGTAGTCATTGGTCATCCTCAAACTTGTTTTGAAAGCCTACAAAAAAAACCCTAATGCAATGTCACTCACCAAATCTAATAATTTAAGCATTAAATTAACAATCTCGAACCTTGGATTAACGCTATGGCAAATCAGGGAAACACCTTTCATTGATGACCATGACATCGAGAGAAGGTGGGCAATCAGGAATTATGGTAATTGTTTTTGGTGATAATCGTTTACAATCATATTTATTTTAGATTGTGTTATGGTATTTTCATTTTTGGTAAGACAATCATAATAGTGTTTTGTTTTATCTTTCAACAGCTGATCGACCTGGTGGGTTTAGCATGAGATTTCATCATAATGGCATTTTCAAAAATTGGCTAGGGAGGATCTACGATTGAGGTAAGGAATGTCAGGTTGATTTTGTTGAAATTAATGAGATATCGATTGAAGAACTGGATGCTCTGATGACCCAAATCGGTTATGCAAAAGCCGAAATGAATTACTACTATTTTCTTAAACCTGGTAGTACATTGGATGATGGCTTATATAGTTTTCGTGAAGCTGTCAATCTTGACCTGTTGAAAGACATTGTGAAAGAACATAAGCTGATAGATGTGTATGTTGAAATAGGTAAGACTAGGTTAGAGTTGTCTGAGATGTCCCCACAGTCTATTAAGACTGTATTTTTGGAGATGGATGAACCAAGCAGAAAAATAGCTAGTGTTGCTATACAATCGTGTTGTAGACGTTTGATTCTAGATTACCTAGATATTGAGCAAGTCCTTCACCCATTTATGCAACTTACTCAAGTACCTATGGATGTCTCATATGTTGGGGAATCTAGTGACTTGCCATACATTGAGCCTGGATTTTCAAGTCTAGACATGTCTGCCTTTGGCAGCCAACCTGCTGATAACAGTGATGGTGCATTAGTCATTATTGATAAGGACAATACTTTTCAGGACCTTGATAGTTTTGATGTTAGTATATTTAGGGTGACTAAGGATAAGCAGAGGATACTTTTCCAACAAGAGAATTCAAGAGACTGTATGTTTGTTTAGGTGCTTTGAAGGAAGGATTTAAAGCCTGTCAGAGACAGTTGTTGGGGATAAATGCTTATCCAATTGATGGTCCTTTGAAGGGTTATCTTTTAACAGCTGTGGGAATTGATAGCAACAATGGTATATACCCTTTAGCTTATGCTTTTGCTGAATTAGAAAACACAATAGCATGGACTTAGTTTTTTCATTGTTTATCTGATGATCTTGAACTTGAGCGAAATACAATCCTCAATTTGCTCTGTTTTTAAACAGATACTAAATATATCTGTTTTTGTGCAGGATGTTATAGCAGCATTAAGAGAAGTTTTTCCAAATACGAAGCACAAATATTGTCTTAAGAGCATTCATGAGCAAATGAAAGTTCATTGGCACGGTAGGGCCTTCAAAGACCATCTGTGGAGATGTGCAACAGCCTCAGCTGTTGTACAATTTGAGAAATCAATGGATTCTTTAAAGATATTTAGTCAAGTTGCCCATGCTTGGTTAAGTAAGATACCACCAATCCATTGGTTAAGGTCACATTTCTCATGTAAGTCATCTATCTGTGTAACTCAAGTTGTATATGTTAAGGTAGTATGAAATGTATAAGTAATATAGCTTTATTTGTCATGTTTTAGGGCGACCTCATACTGATGTGTTACTTAATAACATGTGTCAAGTGTTTCATGAGAAAATAATTAAGGGTATAAACAAATCAATAATTACATCATTAGAATACATCAGGGAATACTATATAAAGAGGATAATGCATGTTGTGATGGTCATTCAGAAGAGTGATGGGCCACTAACACCCATTGCACAACACATGTTAGAAGGTATTAAGAAAGAGGCTGTTAGGTATAAAGTTTTATGGAATGGGGGAGATAAGTTTCAGGTAACTGGACCATGAGGTGACCAATGTGTAGTTAATGTTGTAGACAAGTCTTGTAGTTGCAGAAGATGGGAGATTACAGGTTTACCATGTAAACATGCTGTTGCTACCAATTGGAATATGGCTTTAAATGGACAACAAGTAGGGGCAGTTGAAACATGGGCTCATCCTTGTTACTATCTTAACACTTGGGAAGCAACCTACAAACATCATATCTCCCCCATAACTAGCAATGAGCATTGGCAAAAATCAGTTGTGCCAAAAACAATTGTTCCACCAAAATCTCAAACAAATGCAGGTAACTCAACTAGTAAGAAAAGAGTACGATTAGCTCCTGAAACTGAAGAGATTGTCAAGAATGGTAAACAGTCTAAGGCTTGGAAGAGTGTAAGGTGTGGTGTTTGTGGCATTTCTGGACACAATCGAAAAACATGTATTGGCAATGGTGGAACCCAAAGCAGTCAAACTGGACCTAAAGGTAAACCAAAGAAGGGAAAAGGTAAACAAGTGCCTCAAAAGGTTGCATCAAAGAATACACATCCTACAGGTAACAAATTTGCAGAAGATAAACAATCTGAAGGTACAGGTGTTGTTGAAAGTCAAGATGTTGCAGTTGAAGGTACTTCTGTTCAATCTGGAATTCAAGAGCAAGCTACTCAGGATGTTGCAACAGACAAAGAAGGTGAAATTGCAGGTGTTGAAACTGAGAGTCAAGATCAAGCAATTGAGAATCCCAGCAAACATGATGATCCCACTGTCAATCCCAGCAAGATGATCATTCACAGTCTCAATCTTAGGTCCATTCAAGTAGTGTACAAGGAGTTTCAGTTTCATCCCAGCCTACTACACGAAGAGTGACTAGGCAGCGGGCTGCAATGGATAGAATGATGCCCTCACCATAGGTCAATTATGTCATGCTAATGAACTAGACAATATTTCTTTATGTTTGCTATGGACAAGTTATGTACTCTAATTATCATGATTTGAAAAGTATGAAATTTTATGCATTTGGAATTATATCCATTTACATTATGTACGGAACCATGTTATGTTTCTGTATTTTAATTGTGTGTATAATTTGCATCTTGTGTGGACTGTATGTTATAGCCAAGTCTATGACTGCAACACCTTCTATTGCAAATTGACAAAGGCAAAACTAATCAAACTCAAAACTTCATAACAATGTTGACAATTAACAGTCAAACATAACCAAATTCATTACCATCTGCATAACCATAAGGTATACACAGCAAAAGAACAAAATTCATATCCATGTAGGAGACAAAGTTACTACCATTCAACAAAATCTAAACTTAAAACATACTAGAGAAAATAGTTTGATCAAGGTTCTAGCACTACCATGATGGCCTAACAAGTAATTACATTTCCACTGATGAGGCGAAAAATGAACCACTTTTAGGGGGTCATTTAAGCCCGGAATTGAATTTATTTGATCAAATATTGCCCTAAATCGTTCCTTTTGTGATTTTAGGTACTTTGGGAGAGAAATCTGGAAAAGGAAGCAATTCGGACGTTTTTGGAGCATAAAAGTGAAGAAAACGCCAAAGTCTTAATTTTCCTTGCTGGGAACAGTAGGTGACAGCGTCAAGAGTAATTTCCATAACGGCCCAGTACATATTTGACGGCGTCACAAGGTAGGGCGTCAAGAGGAAAAAGCATGACGGCCTGGAAACACATAACACTTGACGACGTCAGATCTGGATCAAGGCAGTCCGAGGAGTATTTTGGCGGCGAGGTGACGGCGTCACAAAATTGTTCTTGACGCCGCCAGACCCTATTTCCTATATATAGTTTTCTAATTTTCACATTAAAAAAGGAAGAGGAGTTTTGGAGAAACCTTAGGTCCGAACTTAAGACGAATTTTACAGGTTTTTCAAGGGTTCTCAGCCCTTGATCCCTTTCATGTGTAATTGAGATAAGTGTTCTTTTAATTCAATCAATATGTCTATGTGTTGGTTGTCTATATCTTGTTCTTGTCTTAATTCCATCATGCTAGGCTAGATCTATCTTGTGTTTGCTTGGATCTAATGAAACCTAGATGTTAATTATGTGTTGATTACTTGTTTATGGTTGTATTGGATGAATGAATTCGATGTTAGGCTTAAGAAAACTGGCAGATCTCCAAATGGTAACATGCTTGAACGTCTTAGGAAACATGAACCGATGTGAACTAGGTTTTATTGGTTGTATTTAATGCATGAATAAATTCTAATGATCCCATGTTAAGAGCTTCTTAGCCGGCTCGACATAGGAGTGAAGTAGGCACTCATAGGATTGGGGAGTTAAGTGCGCCACCCCATGAAGGGTATTAAGGAATACAATCCATCATCCACGCAACTATAACAAGTAATTAACGTGTAAAAGATATCTAGGGAGTAGTGAAATCTAAGTAAACACAATTTCTCCACTTATTGCTCACAACCTTAGTTAATTTAGTTTATTTTCATTTCTAGTATTTTATTTTGATTGCATCTTTAGTATTGAGTTAGTTGACTAGCAACTAATTCCGCCCAAATCCTTCAAACCCGAGATTTTTACTTGCTTTCTAAAAAATATAAAAATACAAAAATAATCATCCTTCACCTCTAGAACTAGTATTTAGGTTTTCTAATCCTAGCGACACTATTCCTAGCTGAACGATCAATCCCCCGGTACTTGTCACTATACTATACTACAACGATAAGGTACACTGCCTGGTGGGGGTTGTAAGCTTCTCGAGATCCCTCGAGAGGTAAAGCCTGGTGCAATCCCTACGCATCAAGTTTTTGGCGCCGCAGCCCGGGGAAATAGTTATTGTCTAGGTTAGAATTTCTTTTTATTAGATCTACTTGCTAGATTCCTTTCTAGTAAGATTTTATTTTTATTTTTAGGTTTTCTTTAGTCTATCTTTTTCTTTATGCCTTTGTTAGTAAATTAAGTTCATTAACTATTCCGTTCACTATTATGGAGAACGTGAATCCACCAAGTCCGACACTAGAGTATTGCCAGAAAAATATAATTACACCAGTTTGGATATACCAAGATGGACGAATGAAATGAGGCGGACAGGATCTTATATTGATTTTATTGAGTACCTTGAGAAAAGAGGCCAAGTGCATAAGACTTTTAAAGAATTCACCTTAGGAGCTCCATCAACCCCTCAAAATGCCTCACTTAGTGAAACCTATGCACCATATGAGCCTTTGATGAGTGTGTAAATACTCATCATTTTTAGTCAAATCTGAGCTGCAAAACGATCAAAAATACTCAAAAACGCACCAAAATGCGAACAAAACCCCAAAGATCGTATTTTATATGTTTCTGATGAAAAACGAGTGAAAACAAACGAAAAACGAACAAAAGTTACATATTTGGCAGTTTCAGTCCCCCAACTTTCAAAATTTTACAAAACTAGTCCATGGTCAATCATTTTCAAAGAAAAGTCAACCCTTGCTCTTTAAAAGTCAAAACGAATCACAAATGATCTTTGGGTAAAATGATTTGGAAAATTACACAATTGGTCCCTGAACTTTGGCCAATTGACAGTTTTAGTCCCCGGTTTTCAAATATGGAAAATTGTATTTTTGGTCCTATGGTTAATCTTACTCCTCTTGGTGACGTGGGATATTTACATTAATGGTCCGTGAAATTTCAAAGTCGCAAGTTTAGTCCTTGTGGTTTTATAACAACACACCAAACGGATCCAAAAATATTTAATCCAAAAGGACTTACCAGCCCACCAATCAAACAACAACCTTGGCCCAAAATTCATTACCCAAGCCCATCTTTTTTTTACGTGTGATAATCCTTCACCAAACCCTAACCCCACATTAAAGAAACGTATAACCCTCCATCTCCTTCTTCATTCAAAGACTCTGAATAAAAAAATACCACCACTATCCCATCTTCCCCACCCCGTGATCACTTCCAGCCAAAACCACCCATCTCTATCCCTTCCCATCACCCTCAAAACCTTCCCCCAATCCCACTAATCCCACATAACTCGTACCTAACACCCATCAACCAGTCAATAGAGGCCATGGTGGCAATCCACAACACATTTTGGGCGCCAAAGGAGAGATCAGAAGGCTAGGATAAATGGAGTTTTAATCAAGGGTCAAGATTGATTGTAATGAATCACAAGTCATCCAACTCAGCCTCCCTCTTAGTGGAGAAGCACACAAGGGTGAAGACAAGATGAAGCCAAGAAGAGTAAAGTCATACCTACCACTTGAAGGTTTAGTATAAATAGCTAATCAATTGTAAGCCTTAGGGCATCATCATCTTTACCTTTTATCATCTATCTCAGTTTAGTTTTATTTAGTTTCAAAAATTTATTTGTACTTCGAAAGTTTTTAAGTTTAATGAAAGTTATTCTGAAATTATTTAAAGTTGTGTTCCAGTTAAAATTTACAAGTTTCTGTTTATTTCAATAAAGTTGTTATGCTTGGTTGAATTTGAGAGAGAATAGAAAATAAAAAAAGGGAGAGTTACGAAGAAAATATATATGAAAAAAGGTATGCAGTAGCAGCTATGGAGTTGAAAATATGGTTTAGACCCCATGGGGGTACTTAGGTTGTTCTTGGTTCCTAGTTCTCAGAATTCATCTTGGCTTGGAAGACAAGTAGGTTCTTATCACTTAATTTGATAATTGTTGTCTATTGTTAGTTGTTTCTCATATTTGTCGAATCTTGCCTATTAGAGTTTGATTTATATTAAGCAATTTAGTTTGGTAGTTTAGCCGTAAGTGACTTTGAAATCTGTGGCAATTAGAGGTTTGAATTTATTTTTGAAATTGTTGTTGAAATCGACATAGAATGTTTAGACAGTACATACAAGTTTTCTTTTGGCTCAGTACCACTTGTTAAATCAAAAGCTCACTTTAAGTTCTTAAGTTGCATACTGAAAATTGGACGGATTTTGATGTAATGCACAAGGTTAACCTCTTTTTGAAATCTCAAAGCTTCTACCGTTTTGTAAACTACTACGATTGGTGAATCAGTACCAAAAAGAAATTTCAAATTTGGAGCCCGTTTGGCCACTCAAATTTATGCCCAAAGTGGACTGCATAGTCCATTACTTGTCCTGAACCAAGAATCTGTACAAAATTTTTGGTACCACAGTGTGTTCAAATCTGGAAATTAGACTTTAAATCTAAGTGCTTGGTGATTCCCCCTAGGCTGTGTACTAGTAAGTGCCTTTTGATTTCTCACTAGAGCTTATTAAGTAATCTCTTCGGGCAATCTTTTGGTTTGTTTTTCTGCTGCTGTTGTGTTCTCAGCCAAGCTGAGCTTACTTGATCTTGCTATCCGCTTAGCCTTTGTTGCCTAATAATCGATGTTATGTTGTTTGGATCATGTGCTTGTTTGTTTGTAAATTTTTCGTTTGAATTCTGCTTGTTAAACTGCTGCTATATGAACTCAATCCACTGAGTTTGTAGGGTTGATTTAATCTTGTTGTTGTTCATTGATTTTAAATCTTATTGTTAAACTTGTTACTTATCAGCTCACTTAAAGCTTACTTGGTTAACTTGTGTTGTGTAAGAGTTGCAAAAAAAAGGGTGAACCTAGTTGTTGAAATCTGTTGTTGTTAACTAGTTTCAAAAAGAAAAGAAATCAGTTGAATTAATCGAAGTTAAGGTCTGAGAAACAGATTTGTAAAAGCGATTGAAAGAAAATAAAAAAAAATAAAAAAATAAAAAGCAAAAAGGAATGGTACCAGGGATTCGAACCTTGGTCATCTGACTCGCCACAACACAACAAACCAACTATGCCGTTGGACTTTTCTTACTAATCTTGTTCATCTAATTGTTTTAAAGTAAAATTTACTCTTGTCTCATATAAGCTTATTAAGCTGTTTAAGCTTATTGCAGCTTAGGGGTTTAAGCTATTTCTAATTTTTCATTTTTCTTAAGTCACAATTAGAAAAAAATAATTTTCAGAAAAAGTTTGGTATTTTTAGTAGTTGTAGTTTATTTGTTATAATTTAATTTGTGTTAATTGGTTTTTAAATTGTAATAAATAGAATTTTAGTCAAAAATTAATTTTCCTTTTTCAAAAATTTTCTTTTATCATTTAGTACGTAAGAAAATTAATTAGAAACCCATAGGACGTTTGGAACTTAAAACTCGCGTTTTTATTTTGCGCTCTCGCGTTATTTTTAATTAAACGTCGCGTTTTTAATTTAGTTAACATTTTAGGATTCCCGATACCTAATCATGTTTTCCCGTAGTGTTTTAGGAATTCCTTAGATTGTTAATTACTTTAGGTCAATTTATATTTTCCTTCGTTCGTTAATTTTTAAATTCGTTAACTCAACGTAACGCAAAAACCAAATAACTTTTCCAATCATACAAGATTTTAATCCAAATCTCACTCGAAGCTTTCCATTCACACCTCGTTGGGGTACGACCCGGGAAATCACTTCCCGGTCTCACAATTTGAATATCACTTTCACAAGTCTAGCGAGGTAATCGTTTTCCTAAACGGTTTACTCGTTTTACTTCACGTTTATTTGTCTCACGACGAATTAAACCTCACGTTTGTTGATATTTTGATAAATTGTTGTTTGCACACACCTAGGATAGTTTCGTATGAGCCACCTAGCTGCATGTCATGGTTGGGCACTACCATAATACAGGATGAATACATAGGTGACCTTGATGTGATGGAGGATGTAGCCGAACATGATCACATTGATAAAAAAAGACATAGGTCTTATGATCGATGATGATGAATCTCAAGAAACAGATGATGAATCTTTTGGGCAATTTGTATATAGCAGTCAGAATATTGAGGATGATCCGTATGATTCGGACATAGAAGTTGAGATGCCTAGGGAAGCACGTGAGATACTTGGGAAAATGTTAGGGTTAGATTATAATAAAACACCTGTTGAGAATATAGGTGATCGTGACATAGGGAATGATGAGGTAAATAACATAAGCTCACTAAGTACCCCACAAGTCCTGCCATCATTTGAGGCACACATACCACCCGTAACTTACCCGGAAGAAGTAGAAGAGATTATAGGAACCCCAATAGAGGTAGAACCTTTGAACCAAACACAACTAGAGGATATAGGTTTGAATACTTATAATGATAACCTTACTCTTAGTTCTAGGGAAGTTCCTAGTTTTGATGAACCGGAGCCTCAACCAAAACCGTTACCTAATCTTCCATCCTTGGATGGAAATTTAGGAATTGAAATAGGTTCCGATCCACCCATCAAACCATATAGTCCGGGTAGTCTTAGGACAAAGGTAGTGGACTCTAAGCCTTGTAGAGAGGAAGCGAATATAGGAGTGGAAAATGACCTTACATGCTTACATCACCCATTTATTATTGATCACAAGAAACATTATGGGTTTAAACCGGGTTTATTAGGTCAAGATGGATCCCCAACTAGGAGTCTTTCGAAGTTGATAGAAAATGATCCCTTTCTAGGAGAAAACTTCAACTCACCCATTGACCAAAGTGAACTAGGTAAGGTTATGATGATAGGAGCACACCCCTTTGAGCATATAATTTATCCACCACTCTTTCTTCATGAGGCATATTTCCACCCTAAGGGTGTGTATCGATACTTCCACCCGCACTTAATCCTAAGTGTAGGGAAAACCTCCCCTATTTCCGTTAAATAAGGGTAGAGTCAGGCTCGTGACTCGAACAAAAAAACAAGCGCTTGTTGGGAGGCAACCCAACCCATGTTTTTAATTGTTTGATGTTTTTATTTTATTTGTTTGTTTGATTCTTTGTTTGATTATTATTTGCTTCCGTATGCATGCTTTATTTTTTTATTATTATTGGTAGATCACGTTTCAAAACTAAAATAGTGGAAATACTTTACTTTGTTGTTTTGGCCTAGTCTTAACTCCACCTAAAAGTATTTTTGCAAAAGATAAGTGTAAGGGGAAACCCCAAATATGTTTTTAAGAAACAAACCGATCATGATTCTCCACAATATTAAGTGAACATGTATATTCGTATTTGTTAGAGTCAAATGCTTGTATCGAGTCATAATGAAGTTTTGCAGGATTTTCCAGGAAGTAGAACCAAGTTTTTCCAGAAATTTTCCGGAAAGTTAACATAAGAATTTCTGCAGGTCACTTTTGACGGCGTCACGAGTTTACTCTTGACGGCGTCACGGGTAAAAACCTGGAAATTTTACCAGTTTTGTTTTTCTAACGGAGTTTTAAGGTTTTTGTTGAAGTATTAAGTTTTATAATCTCCAGGAAATCTGCAAACTTCATTCCACAAGCATTATATCTTACTTTGTTTTCTAGGATTTAGTAACTTATATAGATTGCCGCCGATTTTATGCGAGGTTGCTTTGTTTGTTTTCTCAGGATTTACAGGTTATGTATGACAAGAAGATGATTTATATTCTGGAAGGGAAGCTTTGATTGTTCATTTTCTTGGAGGAAGATCTAACCTGGCCACCTTATTATCCATACCGAGCGAATCAGGGGAGTATTTGATTTCATTCTTTTTACTTATTTCACTTTTACATTCTTTACTTGAACATTGGGGACAATGTTCATCTTAAGTGTAAGGAGAGGGTAAAATGATGATACCTTTAAAAATACACTTTCGCTTGAGTTTGTTTGTTTAATGGTAGATGTGTAATAAAACTATGAGAAACACTTGTTAGTGCAATTTTAGCGCCAAATTTAAATTTTTTTACAACATTTAGGAGTGAAACTTTAGCCATAGCAAGCGTCTCATGTATAGGAGATTGTATGACTAGCACATAACCGTACTATTCAGAAAAATTTTCCACCCAAATATGTGAGGTTCGCCTTTAGATTTGATAGGAAAAGCATTTATTATTAGTGCTTATGAGTGTACCGGTAGCATTTAGATTCTAGAACTTGCGTTAGTGATGTATCCCGAGACCGCTAATGAGACTACATTCGTGTAGTAGGATTTACTACATGATAAGAGGCATTAGGATCACCCTTGTGTTAAACCCGTATCATAATTACTTGACCATTTAAGTCATATTACTTGGCTAGTTAAGTCAACTAATTTTCCCACACCTTAGCGTTGTACTCATTTTTAGTACACGAAACCCCTAGTACACCCCTCCGAGCCTATCTTTTCGTTTCTAACTTTAAGCATCTTACTTAAAGGAAGAATTTGTTACACCCCACTTAAATGTACACCCAAATCGCCTTAGCCTTCCGTGTATGCACTCATCTTTAGTGCATTATTGTTATTTGTTAAACCCTAAGTTAATTATCTAATTGATTACATGGTTGCTAAGTCGAGTCATATCTTTGTACATATTGTTTTGGAACGATTGGGACTCATGGGTAAAGTACTAATGTTATGGAGTAATGGGGAAGAACATCATTTATTACCCCCATATGTACGTTAATCTTAAAAGTACTCCAAGTGTTTTGATTATCTTAATTCTAGTCATCAGATTAGTTTATTGTAAAGTATGTAAAAATTCAAGTGTAAGGGGAATTTACATTCCCTACGATGTATTATTTTGGATGGTAGGGTAAGAGTGTATGCACAAAAAAAAAAAAAAAAAATACGAACTACCATCTCGTTTCATTCTATGTTTAATTTATGTTTTTGTTATTTTTCATTTATTAGCTTAAGTCGAGTCTAGTCTTGGCTTAGCAACGCCATATTGTACATGTAATTAAACAAGATTGTTAACTCGCCACCAGTAAAGACTGCCTATATCCAACAAAACCGTGTATTTCATATCCCTACACCTAACGTTACAACCCTTTAAAAGACCTCTTTGATAGTTTATCCTAGGTGCTTACGCCATGTGGTGGAGGTTTGATCCTTTCCCAAGCCTATGGTAATCTATTTTGCTATGACAGGTAGTGAGAGATATCTTCCGTTTCCATATTGTAATTTATACTTTATTACACCTGAGAGATGTGAGTATCTAAACACTATTTGTGAGGTGCTAGCGTATGACCTCCGTGCTTGTCTATTGGTCTTTAGTGGAACGATTATTTGTTGTAATTACTTTTATATTAGTGTTAAATGACCCCTAACTTGTATTTTGATTAGAATAAAAGTGCATTTGCTTGAGGACAAGCAAATCTCAAGTGTAAGGGTATATGATGAGGCGAAAAATGAACCACTTTTAGGGGGTCATTTAAGCCCGGAATTGAATTTATTTGATCAAATATTGCCCTAAATCGTTCCTTTTGTGATTTTAGGTACTTTGGGAGAGAAATCTGGAAAAGGAAGCAATTCGGACGTTTTTGGAGCATAAAAGTGAAGAAAACGCCAAAGACTTAATTTTCCAAGCTGGGAACAGTAGGTGACGGCGTCAAGAGAAATTTCCTGACGGCGTCAAGAGTAATTTTCATGACGGCCCAGTACAGAAATGAAGGCGTCACAAGGAAGAGCTTCAAGAGTAAAATACGTGACGGCCTGGAAAAAGTTAATACATGACGGCGTCAGATGTAGATCAAGGTAGTCCGAGAATTCTTTTGGCGGCGAGATGACGGCGTCACCCATTTGGTCTTGACGCCGTCAGCCTCAATTTCCTATATATAGTTTTCTAATTTTTCATTTATTAGGAGAAACAAGTTTGGAGAAACCCTAAGGCGGAACCATATACGATTTTTACAGGTTTTTCAAGGGTTTTCAGCCCTTGAACCCTTACATGTGTAATTGAGATAAGTGTTCTTCTAATTCAATCAATATGTCTATGTGTTGGTTGTCTATATCTTGTGCTTGTCTTGATTCCACCATGCTAGGCTAGATTTATCTTGTGTTTGCTTAGATCTAATGAAACCTAGATGTTGATTATGTGTTGATTACTTGTTTATGGTTGTATAGGATGAATGATTTCGATGTTAGGCTTAAGAAAACTGGCAGATTTCCAAATGGTAACATGCTTGAACGTCTTAGGAAACATGAACCGATGTGCACTAGGTTTTATTGGTTGTATTTAATGCATGAGTAAATTCTAATGATCCCATGTTAGGAGCTTCTTAGCCGGCTCGACATAGGAGTGAAGTAGGCACTCATAGGATTGGGGAGTTAAGTGCGCCACCCCATGAATGGTATTAAGGAATACAATCCGTCATCCACGCAACTATAACAAGTAATTAACGTGTAAAAGATATCTATGGAGTAGTGAAATCTAAGTAAACACAATTTCTCCACTTATTGCTCACAACCTTAGTTAATTTAGTTTATTTTCATTTCTAGTATTTTATTTTGATTGCATCTTTAGTATTGGGTTAGTTGACTAGCAACTAATTCCGCCCAAATCCTTCAAACCCGAGATTTTTACTTGCTTTCTAAAAAATATAAAAATACAAAAATAATCATCCTTCACCTCTAGAACGGCTGAAACTAGAACGCTACAGTGAATGATGATTTTCCCCACTCCAAAATTACGTTGAAGTAACAATTACGGGCCTAGGGACGCAATCGGCCTCAAAATCTTGAGTTTTGGACGCATGGCGACGATTTATAGAACTTTGGGGGCCAGGCGATGTTTTCTGGAAAGTTTAAGGACAAGCGGTGTATTTTTGTCAAATAAAAATGTGAAAAGCACTTTGATTGCCCACTTTGTCAAGAAAGATTGAAAGAAGCACAGAAAAGCCACCACTTACCCATGGAATGAATATTCATTCTTCGATCCCAAATGTCATTTCTAAAATTAAAACCAAACAACAACTAATATGATTGAAACAATTACTTAATTGTGACACCTTCATACCACACGGCCCTTAAATGAACTGTTGCATTGGGTCGCAATGCCTCTCAAAATAACTCTTAGGATTAAGAGAGTTATGAGTTGTTTACTAAATTAAGTGGTTAGTTTTGAAGGTTTTAATTAGTCATTTAATTGGAAAAGAAATAAATTTGTGTGTCTATCAATTAAGAGAATAAATATTTTGAGCCCACATTTATATCTATTATTAAGAGGGAATAAGTGAAAAAGAAATACCCCTTCTACCTTGAGTGTTTTAACATTGTATTTTGTAATGTGTGTATTTGAATCACAACAAGTATATGTAGTTTTTTTTGTTTTTTCAGTTCTTGACTTAAATTCTTTTCCAATTAACATATAGTATAATTGATATAAGGATCTTCACCCAATTTTCTATCATTTTTCTTCAACTTTTTTGTAGACTTGTAGCAGTTATAGAAGTGCTTTTTGCAAAAAAAAAAAAAAAAAAAAAAAAAAAAATACATTCTTTTAATAAATTATACGATTAACCATGCATACCCACAATATTATATAGTAACGTCAATTTGTCTGTGTATGTATTAATTTTATTCGTTTGTATATATGGATGTAAGTGAGAGTATAAAAAGTTTATGATTCAATTGTTGTCAGGCATTTAAATTATTAATAAATTGTACTTTTTTATAAGTAAAAGTATTTTAATCAGACAACATTACTTATTAAAATAAGTTTTTAATTAATACCAAAATTTGATATTTTTTCTTTACGCGTAATATAATACAGATTAGCAACTTCAAAGAAAAAAATAACACACCATGTCACTCTGTAGTAGCACTTTTTGGTAAAGAAACAATACCAGATCAATAATTTGTAAGTGTAATTATTAGAGAACTTCAACTGATAACTAAATAATTTATTGTAACTTTGACGAAACAGATACATCTTAATTAAAAGATCTAACAAAAAGTTATATATTAATATTAAATAAAAATAATTATCGAGAGGAAATTACTATAATAAAAGTTGTGGAAAAAGGTTAAAACCGGTCCCTCTAATTCACTTACGTTGCAGCAATCCTAGAAAAATTGCAAAAAAGTATGTTGTTTCCTTGCGATTACAGAAACAATCAATGAGTTAAATCTAAATACTATTTGTATAACGAAAAGTACACAAATGTCCCTCCAGTTTACGTGTTTTGCGAAAACAATTCTAGAAACATTGCAAAATGGCGTTACTTGCGATTATAAAAACAGGTCATGAGTTAATTCTAGGGACTGTTTGTTCAACAAAAAATTACCTAATATGTCCATAAATAATCCATGTAGTTACTTAACAATCTCATAAATGATTCTTGTCATGTTTGCTTAAGTAAGGTATGTAAAACGTGATTAAAAGTGGATTGGGATAGTTATGTTGTTCGGTGTTTCGTGTAGAAAGGTAAGGACCCAAAAGAATGATTAAGAATCAAGTGTTTGGGTAACACTAAAAAAAACCATGTGTGTGTTTTACTATGTGAAATAGTGTAAAGAGTACATAGAGAATCATATATATATATATATATATATATATATATATATATATATATATATATATATATATATATATATATATATATATATATATATATATATATATAGAGTTAACTACATTTTTGGTCCTCGTGGTTTACCGGGTATAATGGTTTTGATCCAATAGTTTAAAACGTAACGGATCCAGTCTAAGATCCGACGACCCGTAACACTTTTGGTTCAAATTTTTGTTGACTATTAGTTTGACCAATTAAGACACGTGAAATGACTAAAATACCCTTATCTTAATAGACTAAAAGTGTTACATTTAGCAAACCATAAGGACCAAAAATGTAATTAACTCATAAATTTATAAAACCAAAAAAATAAACTTTTAACAGCTAAAAACTTTTATAGAGATTAAAAACTATCTAAAAAAATCGAAATAAATTATGAATACAACTAAACTTAATTAGGAACTAATTTTATTTTTAGAAAGAAAGTGAATTTTAAAACTTACAAAAATATTTTTAACAATTTTAAGTGACTAAAACTGCTTATAAGTTGACAGAAATTTGAGAACTAATTTTCTTAAAAAAAAAAAAAAAAAAAAAAAAAAAAAAAAAAAAAAAAACTATTTGATTTTCTTAAAAAATTATACAAGTTTTTATATACGTTTTATTATACGTTTTTATATAAGTTTTATTACACGTTTTTATATAGGTTTTTATGCATCTTTTTATTTACATTTTTATACACACATTTTATACACGTTTTTATATACGTTTTAATCTATGTTTTTATCTAAGCTTTTATATATGTTTTTATATGCGTTTTATCTACAATTTTATCTACGGTTTAATCTACATTTTTATCTAAGCTTTTATATACGTTTTTATCTATGTTTTTATACGTTTTTATCTACGTTTTTAAAAACGTATATTAAACGTAGTTTAAAACGTATATAAAACATATATAAAAGAGTAGATATAATTGTATATAAAAATGTATATAACAACGTTGATAAAAACGTAGATATATAAAATAAAAAAAAATGCATACAAAATCGTATAATAAAACGTAGATAAAAACGTATGTAAAAGCGTAAATAAAAACATAGAGAAAAATATGTGTATAAAACGTGTATAAACTTGTGCATAAAAACTTATATAAAAACGTAGATAAAAGTGTAGATAAAAACATGTATAAAATATATATAAAAGCCTAGAGAAAAACATAGATTAAAATGTAGATAAAAACATAAGTAAAAATGTATATAAACATGTGTATAAAAACTATTGGACTAAAAGTGAAACACTCGACAAACCACAAGGACCAAAAATAATGTAGTTAACTCTTTTATTTAACAATATAAATGAAAAGACAAAAATGCCCTCAGATTTAACGGTCAAAATTGGTCAAACAAGCGGTGGACCAAAATTTGGACCAAAAGTGTTACGGGTCGTCGGATCTTGGACTGGATCCGTTACGTTTTAAACTATTGGACCAAAACCGTTATACCCGGTAAACCACGAGGACCAAAAATGTAGTTAACTCATATATATATATATATATATATATATATATATATATATATATATATATATATATATATATATATATATATATAGGATAGGGATAGAATGAGAAGGGGCTTAAAATGAGAAGGATAGGAATGATTGTGGGAGTGACATGTGTTGTTGGGAACGCTTGAAGTGACGATCATTATCGAGTCAATGAGTCTTGTAATAGGTTGCAATATTATATTAGTACGTTAATGTTTTAATATGTTTTATAATTATTCTTGTTTAGAATACATGTATTGTTAAAGTCTAAGGGCCATTAGTGATATTATGAGAAACATGTAAGATGCCCTAGACAAGGAGTATAAATACTCTTGTGACCTCTCATTTGAGGTGTGTTGGTTGGTTCATTTGGAATAAGAAATTCTCTTATTTCCTCTCTAGTTTCTCTCTCTCTCTCTCTAACATATATCTTTCTCTCTCTAAACTTATCTAATAAGTGTGGAATGATATAAAACTTAGGACCTAACAATTGGTATCAAGAGCTAGAAGATGATTTAGATGTTTTCTTGTGTGTTTTATAGTCTCATTTTTTTTGGTCAAATCTTGTCAAAAACGTCTTTTTTAAAACTGGTATAATATGTTTGTACGGTTTATTATTAATTTTTTTTTTAATTATAACAGTTTTAAATGGTTACATGGTCATAGTCAGATCTGTCTTTAATTCTTTTTGGTCTCTTCTTCTTGGTATTTGTGGTCAAAACTGTCAAAAAGGTGAAATCGTGGTCTCGTTTTTCTGGATATTTCTGGGAATAGTTGAAGATCATCAAGTAAGGATTGAATTTTTTCGAGTTAGCAACTCATTTTATGAGTTTCATCGAGTAACAATTGAAGGTTATCGAGTAAGCAGTAATTTTATTGAGTAAGGTTAGCGGGGATTTAGGAATTATCGAGTTAGCTCACTGGCTTATCGAGTAAGAAGCAAATTATCGAGTATGGTTCTTTTTTGCCGAGTAAGGCATTGCTCCTTATCGTTTATCGAGTAAGGAATTCTACTCTATCAACTAAGGGTAACTATACTTCTTTAAAATTTCATTATCGAGTTAGCATTCTTCAGTTCAGCGAGTTAGTAAAAAGAAAAGGAAAAGAGACCATATTCTGAAAAGCAAAGAGAACAGAACGAAAATAGTAGTACAACAGAATGAAAAGATCAAACCCAGATTCTATCCATCAACAAATCTATAAACTAATCCTAAACCCATCTCAGTTCAACATCAAGTCATCAACCGAACAACAAACTCAAACAACAGGAAACCAAGATCTCAGACTTAAACTTGTTTCCAAATCATAACAGATTCACAAATTTTTAAACCATCACAGATCTCTTTAGAAGCACAAACTTCTTTTTGTAGGACCTTAGATATATCAACTTTAATAACAATATAGCACTAGATGAAGTAAAGATGGTGACTTGATGACATATATGTGTGGCGTTAACTATTGTAAAGATGAGAGAATAAGATGAAGAGAACTTTTATTCAAGAAACACACACAATACACACACAAGCACACACCTCAAATGAGCCTTTGAGGTGTTTATATAGTACATGAGAGATAATGCCCTAAAGGCTTTCTATGGGCTTGGGCTTGGACTTGGTTACATGACTAGATAATAAGGCTTATATAACATTGCACATAACACATTAGCTTACCAAGTCCAAAGCCCATTGACTATTCTAATATCAAAAACTAAGACACATTACAACGTTACAATAAATGAGAATGACCATAACTTTCTAATATAATTTTTAATGCTAACACTTTTTTTTATCTGAAATATTTAAGAAAGAACAAAACCGTCTCATTCCATTTCTTTCTTTTGTTCGTTAAAGAAAAGACAATAAAAGAAAACGTGGAAAGGACTACTTAGATCTCAGTTTATCTCATTTTGCAATCAAAGGATCGTTCAAAAGAACTTAACCACAAGAGATTATAACATCATTGATCTATAGCTTTCACTTCTTTTCACTTTTCGAAACTTATAAAAGAAAGAAAAAATAACAAAAATGTTATCATGTCTTCCTTTATTTCGTTAAGATAAAACAAGACAAATAGACCCTACCTGAGTACCCACAAAACATCTTGAAGTCGTGTGTGGTCTTGAGTAGTCTGAGTGATTCGTGCAAGAGTAGAAAGATTCATTAAAGTTATTTTTGTTGCTGTTGTGGATTCGGATTAAGCAAACAAGGACGAATTTGGTTTGGTGTTAGAGAGAAGAAGAGTGTGACTGCGGATTTATTAAGTTGGAGTATGATTAGGGTTTGAGTGTGGTAAGGAACTGAGTCTTTTATAGTCTAACATTTAGGGCAACTATTAGTTTGGATTTGGGCTTTACCAGTTTTCTCTTGGGCTTTTGAGTTAAGGTGGATCAATTGGACTGCTAAAACTACAAGGATTAATTTTTTTTGGGCTGAGGTAGCAGCTAACATGGAAAGAATTTATGGTTTAGATTAAATATTGTAAGGGTGAATTTTTTGGTTGTCGTATTTTTTGAGTATAATATTTGGTCAAGGTTTTGATTGAGCTTCCAGAAATTGAGTGTGATTATTAATTTGGGCTGAAAATTCCGGGTTCGTGTGGAAATAACTACCGTGCTAGTTATTGTGAAAGCGTGAAAGATTGACAAAGATTCATTTGAAAACACAAAACTACTTCTTTATCGTCTACAAGATCCATTTTCATTTCACACTTACATCACGAGTTTTTTGGCGGGAAAATTTGAGTAAAATTTAATTTTTACGGGAGTCTAAACGTTTAATTTTTACGCGAAATTCAAATTTTTGTATAATGGTGAAAATTTTGGCCCAAAATTCAAATTTTTAGGCCAAAATTCAAATTTTTTCGGTAAAATTTTGGCGGAAAATTTTTTGAAACTCAAAATTTTCTAGTTACCTTAGAATTGCATTTTATAGTGAGTTTCAAAATTTTGGGATCTCTATTTCGACCTTTGTGTGTGATATATCAACTATACATTTTAGTTTGATTATTCCGATTACATCGCAACAATCACGGGGGAGAGAAAATGTATCAATCAAGTTCACAAGATAGAAAGATGACTGAAGTTGAGAAAAGAGCCATCAATTCTACAGAAAATTGTTTAGCACATTTTGAATCAGTTAAGATTCAATGTAAGATTCTCTCAGATGCAAGGTTTCCTTCCTGGAGTACCTTTACTGCATTCTTCGGAACTGAAATGGACCGTCTAACCTTCCAAAGGAAACTCCGAGAAAACATAGTTCAACTAGAAAAGCAAATTGAGCAGGGAAGTGATTGCATGGTAGGATTTAAAGCGCTCAAGACGCAGTTCCAATGGTTCGTGACCATGGATTTTAAAGCTTTTCTTGTGGACTATGAATTTCAAAGCAAGTTATGGAGAGAGAACATCACTAGTATGGAGGTTGAAGCTTTTAGAGATCAACTTGTTTCTCGACTGAGCTGCTTAGAATTTGTGCTTAATGAAAGATCACTTCATCTGAGTGTTGTCAAAGAACTGGAGATGCAGAAACGAGGAAGAGAATTGAGTGTACGGGAGAATGGAAGTAAAATGCAGACACAGGAAGGAACAATCAACAATGAAGGGACGTTGGATGATAGTTTGGTATTCACGGGTAACAATGCATTATCAGAACTGCAGACAGAAAGCAGCACTTCAGGGAATGATTCAGACGCTGACGGGAAACACAAATGTAAGGATGGTTTGAATAATGCAGCTGCTGTCAGTCCTTCACAAAGTTCAGTCGCACTCGTTCAGGTACATCAATCTAATGATGATGATATATTTGAAAATGTGTTTGCTTATGAGACACAAAGTCATGGACAACCTGAGTACATTAACGACACATATGTGGTGAATCGGGATGATAGAAATATTACTCCTGAAACTCCACATGTAGATCTTAATGGAGGTACGGTTGAACATAAGAGTGTGAATCATGATCAAGAATGTGCTTCAACTGCTTTAATGATTAAGAATATGCAAAACGAAGTTGATCGATGTAACAGGCTCAACTGTGAACTAAAAGCAAAAAATGTGTCATTAACAAGGGAAATTGAGTGCTATAAAATACAACTTTCAAATCATGAAAACAAAGTCAAACGTGAAAAAAGTTTTGAAGTGGCATTTCAAGAATATTACAATAAAGAACAAGATCTTCAACACAAAATACGTGAATTAATTGAGTCGAACGGAAAATTGGTTTCAAAACTCGAAAATGAAAAATGTGAACTCAAACAACAAGTTGAACAACTTCAAAAAGAGTTTTCAAAAACACAAACAGAGTTGTCAACTTGCAAAAAGGAATTTTATGAACATAAAATGAGAAAAAGGAAAAAGGAAGACTCGTAACTTAACGACATTGTTGATTTAGAAGCTAAATTGAAAGTTTTTGAAAAAACTGGTTGTGATAAATCGTTGATTGTTGAGTCTGAAAACTTAAGAGTGGAAAATGGGATGTTGAGACACGAAAATGAGAAGATTTTAAAAGAGTCAAGCGACATCCAAGAGAAACTTAAACGTCAAATATTTTCTCTTGAACAAAATTTTCAAAGATGTCAAGCACAAAGCATTAACTTTGAGCTAGCTTTACAACACAATCTTGAAAAGCAGTCTTTTGAAAACCCCTGGATGTCAAAGCTTGAACAAGTTGATAATGAAAACGTGTCAATGAAATGTCAAATTTCAAAATACGAAAAAGAGATTGAGCATTTGAAACAGATTTACAAAAACCTGTTTGATTCAATCAAACGTTCACGAGTTCAGACACAAAACTCAAACTTGAAAGAAAAAGAGACTGAAGATTTGAAGTCTCAGTTGTATGAATTCGCTGAAAAAAAGATTGAAAATGCTTTGCAAAAGATTGAATCAATGAAAAAGAAAAATGTTGATTTTCAAATCACAAAAGTTTCCTTCCCAAAACCCCTGTTCGATTCTAATACTCCAGATTTTGAAAAGGAAACGGGGGAGAAAATGTATCTTTTTGAAAATGAAAATCACGTGCTTCAAATGAAAGTGGTTGAGCTTGAAACGTTTTTAGCTCAACAAACAAACGATTTTGAGGATGCCAAAACTGACTTTTTCAACAAAGTAACCAAATTTGAAAATTATTTTGAAAGACTTGAAAAAGAAAATGTTGAGTTCGAACGGAAATTGGCTCGTAAAACAGATGATTCTAAAGCCAAAAAAGATCAACTTTTGAAACAAATTGCTTCTTTAGAATCAAAATTGGCATCCCAAGATCATCTTCAACTTCAAAAAGAATACAATGATTTGAGAATTTCATACATTGCTTTAAAAGTGAAGTTTGATACTCTTAACCAATCAAAGGGAAAAGCTCTAATTTCAAATGTTTCAACACCAGAAGTAGTGTTTCGAAGAAGGTTTACACGGGTGAATCTTCAAAACCATTTTCAAAAAGGGTTTCTCAGTTTACAACATATTCTTTACAAAAAGGAAGGAAGTTTTCAAAGAGACCAAGTTTTTTCGAAACATTTACTTCTAAAAGGTTTTCAAATCCAAATGCTTCAAAAGAAAATAATCATGTTTTTCAAACTCCACACTCTCGTTTTACACCAGTAAAGCAAGTGTGGAGACCAAAACAAAGTTTTTTGAAACCCACAAATGCTTCAAAAGAAACTAATCATGTTTTTCAAACTCTACACTCTCGTTTTACACCGGTAAAGTAAGTGTGAAACCAAAGCAAAGTCGTCAAAACCTTTCAAATATTTAATATCAGAATTGCTTTCGCTACAACATAAGAACGACTCTGCTTTGAACATTCCAAATACCGGAAGGTTTCCATTTATCACAGAAACAAATTTTCAAAGAGAACCCATGAGGTTCAACTCTAGATGGAAATCTTCTTCTTCAGATTTTAAAACTCCAAGAGAAACGCCGGGTTTCTCAAACAATTTTCAATGGAAAAAGAGTTTTAAATCTCCATTGATTCCACGAGTGTTATTTCAAAATGAAACACCGGTTTTCAGTCCTAGTTGGAATTCAATATCTTTAAATCAGATTGACACAACTTACAAATGGATTTCAAAATTTGGTAAACCCGTTGGCGCCATGCTTAAATGGGTTCCCAAGGTTTTTATCTAATCTAATCTGATGGCTTGTAAGTATTTCAGCTTACAACCAGGCTTAAACATTACGACTTGTGCACATATTTCAGTGTACAACTCGGGTTTCAAAGAAAGGAAAGTGCCTTGCTAAACCATTTTTTAAAACAAAACGTGCACTTATCCTTAAAAACAAGAAGAAGTTCTCATGCAAAGCTTATCTAAAACTTCTTAATCTTTAGCAAAAAATTTCAAAAGGTTTTTCAAAACTTTACAAAATTTTGCTCAAGATTTTTCAAATCTTTACTCCCCAATTCGCTCCAAAGTTTAAAAAAATGTCAAAACATATGCTAGTTTTGAGGGGGAGTATTTCAGTGTATAAAGTTTTAGTTACCTTCAAGCAAAATTTGTTCAAGAATTTTTCAAACTGAAATTTCTAAATATTTCAGAATTTTGCTTCAAGAAGACTCCTTCCCTCAAACTTTAAAAAGTTTAAAATTCTCAAAACATATGCGAGTTTTGAGGGGGAGTATTTCGAAAACAAAAAGTTCTGTCAAAATCATGCTTAATTGCTTGTGCACTTATAGTAGTGTACAACCCGTTCTTTGAAATTAAAGGACCCTGAGGTACGCGTCAGTGCCTCAATCCTTACATAAGGAGCGAACGCTTCTTACTTTTGAGTAGAATTAATCAAATTTTCAAAGTCTTTCTAAATTCTACTCAAAAGAACAAGTATTCCCTCTCGTAATCAAAACCTCAAAAAGTTATTTCACTTATTGAGGGGGAGTATTTGGAATGATCTTTTTTCAAATCGACAAGTTCCTGGCATATTCTTCCCATAAAACTAAAAAATGCATACTTTAATCAAAAAAGTATATCAAAAACAACGTTTTATATGCTATTTTTGAGGGGGAGAAAAGAAAAACTGATTAAAATATGAATGTTTAAGGATGCTAAAAGTTCAATCTCGTGCGAGCTCGACTCAGAATTGACCCAGGATTTGACGAAACAAAAAAAGTTAGTAATCGAAAAGACTTATCCTCGACGGGTAATGACATTGTTAATACAAATATCGCCTAAAAACGTTATTTATATTTTAACGATCTTTGCTAAGTTTTGTTAATGACAAAGTACAAACTTTAGATTGTAGTAAAACATCATTTTAGTTTAAGTCTTGTATAACTAGTCTTTACATTTCTTTTTAAACTTAACATGGTTTTTATTTCCTTAATAAGAAAGTGTCACATCTCATCAATGTGCATTTATGGTAAGTTTATGTGTTTGACTATCCATGAAGTTCTTACACACTTTGTAAGTATTCCATGTTTGATACAATGCATGTTGACTAGTATTTAGTAGATGTGACATTGCTTATTTATGTGTTTGACTATCCATGAAGTTCTTACACACTTTGGAAGTATTCCATGTTTGGTACAATGCATGTTGACTAGTAATTAGTAGATGTGACATTGCTTGTTTATGTGTTTGACTATCCATGAAGTTCTTACACACTTTGGAAGTATTCCATGTTTGGTGCAATGCATGTTGACTAGTATTTAGTAGATGTGACATTGTTTGTTTTGGAGTGATTTATTGTAAGTTTGGTTGAAAAGTTCTGGCGGACCCCTGGAGGAACACGGGCGGACCCCTTCTGAGGGTACCGCCGTGTCCGCCAGACTACTGACTTTCTTTGGTATAAATACCAAAGGACTTGCAAGAAATCACTCATCACTTAGAGTCATATTTTACATATATTCTCTCAATATACTCAGTAGCTACTAACTTGTGTGATTCTCTTATGTAGCAAAGGAGTTCACATATTCATCTAAGAAGTTACAAGTTTCAACTCAAAGTTGCAAGACTTGTTAGCTTTGTTGTGTATAGACTTTGGTAGTTTATACTTCATGTGTATCTTGTATAGAAGTGATCGGTTAGTATTTTAGGCCTCAAAATACATAGTGTGTCGGGAGTTGTTGTACCCTTGTAAAAGAACTAACGGGAGTGGTTGTACCCTTGGTAAAGAACTCGACATCTAGCTTAGTGTCGGTAAAAGTGTAAGCGACGAACGGGAGTGGTTGTACCCTTGTAAAAGAACTCGACATCTAGCTTAGTGTCGGTAAAAGTGTAAGCGACGTTGTAAAGGTTTTCTCCGCCGGTGAAAGGAGCTTGTTGATTAGTGCTTATAACTCTCGAGTTGGAAACTCGGGGCGTGGATGTAGGGCAAGGAAAAAGAGTCCTTGTAGCCGAACCACGATAAACAATCGTGTTGTGGTTTGATCGTTTCTTTCCTTATCTTTGCTTATTACATGTTGTTCTTTTGTTGACATAGCTAGTTACTTATAAAGGTTCTCAAAGAACTAAACAAGTAAATATGTGTTTATATCTTCAAACAAAAGTAAAGGTTTTCAAAGAACTAAACTAGCAAAGTTAGGATCATCACAAGCAAAGCTTTTCAAAGTTTGAAACTAGTAAAGTTAGAATTGTTATTCACATGAAAAGATTTTCAAAGAATCAAACGTATAACATTGTACTTATATCTTTAAGCAAACGTAAATGTTTTTAAAGATATTTAAGCTAAATAAGAATCGAAAAAGCGGTAAACTATTCAACCCCCCTTCTAGTTTTCCACAGACATCAAGTTAGTTATTAGAGCTAGTTGTCACCTAAAAGCTGACAATGGAACTCTCTAACTAGCCACGTAAGAGTGTCTCGAAAAGGATTTGTCAAAGTTGATATGTACCATTTCGAAAAACTTTCTATGGACTCGACCAGGCCGGGTAATAACTTCAAGCTAGTCTAACTAGTGATGTAAGCGTGTCTCGAATCGGTCTTGTTCACTGAAAGTGGATTAATTCAAAAAGTGCTTGCTCCTCCCGCATGTGCAAATTTATTTAATACACATGAGCATATGTGAAGGGGGAGCCCTTCAAATGAAAACATAAAACTCTCAATGTGTTAAACAAAATGTTTGATAATAACAAACACTTTGAGAGATTGTCAATAAATGGTTTCATGGCAATTATAGGATAGTCATGGTGTTATAAGGTGACTAAGGATAGGGAAACCGTCCTATGATCCGCCAGAGTCGGAGGGATCTACCCAAGGACATCACCAATAGTTAGAATTAAAAGTCCTTAGGTATGATATGAAAAAAAAGGAGAAAGAATATCATCACCCAAAACCATTGTTGTTTCACCCTATCCAATAAAATGAGGTTTATCCTAAACCACATTGTGGAACGTCTCAAATTTAGAGTCTCCAAAATGAAACAAAACCGTTTTCTTTTGGTAAATATTGCTCATTAAAACCAACAAACCAAGTTTAGAGTACCAACACCACCTCAAGTTTAGAGTCTCCAAAATGAAACAAAACCGTTTCTTTTGGACAATGTTTCCCATTTAAACCAACAAACCAAAACTCGTGTTACCCTCTCAACCTTCAAAATAAAGCCCGCTACAACCCTCAACACACATTTTCATCTTTAAACAACCTTAGCCTTGTTTTTGGAAAATGTTTCTCATTAAGGAAAATGATGATTTCCTTGTAGCTTTTTATGCTCTTAGTTTATTTTTAGTTTTTCTTTATTTTTAAAAGTAGGATGTTGTCATCCAAATTTCTTGTCTTTGACTTTTTAAGAGTCAAACTTTTACATGAAATGAATTTCATTCTACTACAAGGTTTGCATTGTTTGTTGACCATTTAGGTATAAT
Source organism: Artemisia argyi (assembly GCA_030686995.1). Lineage (NCBI taxonomy): Eukaryota > Viridiplantae > Streptophyta > Magnoliopsida > Asterales > Asteraceae > Artemisia > Artemisia argyi. The sequence continues at coordinate 134,892,145 of CM060678.1, read as the reverse complement.
AAGTGAACTATACCTTGCTATGGTAGCATACATATATCTTGTGTTTTAGGAACTAACCTTTCTTTTTGTAGGATCATTATCCATGTTTTCCTTCCTTGATACTCCATTTAGGGGAGTAATATTCAAGGGGGAGCATGAGTGTTGCATTATTCCACTTCACAACTCTTAGTTGTGTTCTAGACATGAAATGCTTTCATGACTTGTCTTGTGCGACAACTAACCTTTTTTCTTGTAGGTTCAAAATCCTTGTCTCCTCTCTTGGCACTGCATTTAGGGAGAGTATCGTCCAAGGGGGAGCAAGTGCATACTTCCGCCTCGCTACTCTTCTTTTTGTTTCGACAAAAAAGGGGAGAATTTATATACAAACTTGTTCCAATTTTTTTTTTTTTTTTTTTTTTTTTTTTTTTTTTTTTTTTTTTTTTTTGCATATCACATCTTTTTAGCAAAAACAAGTTTTTATACCAACTTTATAAGACTTAACACTAAAACTAGTGTTTTGCTTATAAATAAAGTTTATGTTTTGTCATCAACAAAAAGGGGGAGATTGTTAATACAAATATCGCCTAAAAACGTTATTTATATTTTAACGATCTTTGCTAAGTTTTGTTAATGACAAAGTACAAACTTTAGATTGTAGTAAAACATCATTTTAGTTTAAGTCTTGTATAACTAGTCTTTACATTTCTTTTTAAACTTAACATGGTTTTTATTTCCTTAATGAGAAAGTATTTCTTTAATAAGAAAGTGTCACATCTCATCAATGTGCATTTATGGTAAGTTTATGTGTTTGACTATCCATGAAGTTCTTACACACTTTGGAAGTATTCCATGTTTGATACAATGCATGTTGACTAGTATTTAGTAGATGTGACATTGCTTGTTTATGTGTTTGACTATCCATGAAGTTCTTACACACTTTGGAAGTATTCCATGTTTGGTACAATGCATGTTGACTAGTAATTAGTAGATGTGACATTGCTTGTTTATGTGTTTGACTATCCATGAAGTTCTTACACACTTTGGAAGTATTCCATGTTTGGTGCAATGCATGTTGACTAGTATTTAGTAGATGTGACATTGTTTGTTTTGGAGTGATTTATTGTAAGTTTGGTTGAACAGTTCTGGCGGACCCCTGGAGGAACACGGGCGGACCCCTTCTGAGGGTACCGCCGTGTCCGCCAGACTACTGACTTTCTTTGGTATAAATACCAAAGGACTTGCAAGAAATCACTCATCACTTAGAGTCATATTTTACATATATTCTCTCAATATACTCAGTAGCTACTAACTTGTGTGATTCTCTTATGTAGCAAAGGAGTTCACATATTCATCTAAGAAGTTACAAGTTTCAACTCAAAGTTGCAAGACTTGTTAGCTTTGTTGTGTATAGACTTTGGTAGTTTATACTTCATGTGTATCTTGTATAGAAGTGATCGGTTAGTATTTTAGGCCTCAAAATACATAGTGTGTCGGGAGTTGTTGTACCCTTGTAAAAGAACTAACGGGAGTGGTTGTACCCTTGGTAAAGAACTCGACATCTAGCTTAGTGTCGGTAAAAGTGTATGCGATGAACGGGAGTGGTTGTACCCTTGTAAAAGAACTCGACATCTAGCTTCGTGTCGGTAAAAGTGTAAGCGACGTTGTAAAGGTTTTCTCCGCCGGTGAAAGGAGCTTGTTGATTAGTGCTTATAACTCTCGAGTTGGAAACTCGGGGCGTGGATGTAGGGCAAGGAAAAAGAGTCCTTGTAGCCGAACCACGATAAACAATCATGTTGTGGTTTGATCGTTTCTTTCCTTATCTTTGCTTATTACATGTTGTTCTTTTGTTGACATAGCTAGTTACTTATAAAGGTTCTCAAAGAACTAAACAAGTAAATATGTGTTTATATCTTCAAACAAAAGTAAAGGTTTTCAAAGAACTAAACTAGCAAAGTTAGGATCATCACAAGCAAAGCTTTTCAAAGTTTGAAACTAGTAAAGTTAGAATTGTTATTCACATGAAAAGCTTTTCAAAGAATCAAACGTATAACATTGTACTTATATCTTTAAGCAAACGTAAATGTTTTTAAAGATATTTAAGCTAAATAAGAATCGAAAAAGCGGTAAACTATTCAACCCCGCTTCTAGTTTTCCACAATTGGCATCAGGAGCTACGTTACTCAAGATCTTTAAAATAGAATGTATTTTAAAACTTGTATCGATCCATGGATTTTGAAAATCTCAAAGAAGGGCAACCTATTCAAAACCAACCGCTATTTGAAAAAGAAAACTTACTTGAATGGAAAAGTAATTTTGAAAACTATGTGAAATCAATTGATCAAGATCTTTGGCATACTATTTCTTTTGGTAATTTCAAACCAAAGAAAACAAGTTTTTGAAAACCAAGATAACTATCTTAAACTTGATAAAAATACTAAAGCTAAAACAATGCTTTACAAAGCTTTAGTACCAAATATGAAAGAATGTATTTTTGTCAAAAGGCTAATGATGTTTGGAAAAATATGGTAAACTTTCATCAAGGAATATGTCAAGTCAAAGATGATCAATTTGATCTTACATATGAAGTAGAAGTTTTAGAAAAACTAATTGATAGACTCTTAGTAGAAGTTAATACATGTGCTACTAGTTTAAATGTTTTAAATGAAGGTACAAGTGAAAGATGAGTACCTGTGTTTTGATGAACCTGCTTGCGTATCTTGGAATGTAATGGATGTTGACGAATACAATGATCCGTAGTCTTGCTTGCGATTCATGGAATTACTCGGATGAAGATGAAGTCAATCATCCGGTTTGTGATTCTAAACTAGATTAAACATCAAGCAAGGTACACTTTGAAACCAAGTTCTTTTACTTTGATTAATTTATCCTAGAGTTTTCTAAACTAGAAAATGAGTCTAAACATTTGTGCAACATGGACCTAAAAGCTATCTTCAAGAATGAGTCTTCAAAATCTCTTAAGAATATCTTTGAAAAGGAAATCTTATTAGAAGATAAAATGTCTAGAATTAAGAGTAATGTTGAAATTAATCTAGAATGTAAATTATGTCTAGATTACAAACATGAGATTAAAATGCAAAATGAGAAAGGAAAAATTATTAGTTTAATTTGATGAATGCTCAAAATCTCTTGAAAGATTGTTGAGGAGTCAAAGGTTGTTTAAAGATAAAACCGGATTAGGATTTAACTCAAAAGCACCATTAACTAATAAAACAAAGTAAATAAAATTTGTCTAACCTATAAGAGAGATTTAGAGATAATTCTATCTCTAATAGAAACTCATGATAAAAGAATTAAAATTATCATACTCTATGCTTTTATATGATTGTCTAACCTTCTTAGATACATAAGTTATTGAGTTTCAAATCATGTCGTCTAACTACGTTTTTACGCATTATGCTTATCCGCTTGATAGCTTCTCTATGCAATTTAAAAGGTACGCATTACTTAAACTTGACTTTGGTTATATCGTGTCTCTAGCATTATGTGCTCAAGTATGTGTTATTTGTAATACTCTAGAGTGTTTACCTGCTATTTGTAAATTACTAAGATTAGATTTTATGCAACAAGAAATTTAGTCTTTAGTACTAGTAGGAGATATAAGGTGTTTTGGTTATTTAACCATCAAGAGATAAACACGAAAAACTCTTGAGTATGTCTCACTCAACCCTTGCTTATATGTGAGCTAACTAAGAATTTCCTAAGTGTTAAAATGTCTAACACTTTTGTGATGCCTGCAAAACAAACCTTTGTTAAACAATTTTCTCAAACACCATACTTTGAGTCTTTAATTGTGTCTTTCTTCAATCACTCCTTTATAATAATCTCACATAAAACACACAAGGTAAAATAAATCACATTAGCATATATTAGGATGTGTGAAAGAAAATAAGTTTTCAACATCTAGGATTTACACATCAAATGTGACACATAGTCTAATGATGTTGTACCTCTTTGACTTTTTAAAAATAAATAGAGTTCATAGTGTCTTAAGTAAGAAAACCCAAAGAGCGAGGAGTCGTTGAATATGACATTTAACGAGTAATCTCCTCCTTCTATGATATCATCTTTGGTAGATGATAACTTAGTCGAAAGTCCAATGATGGCAAGACAAGCATGGAGTAAAAGTACAAAACAACATCTTCTCACCTTGAGTTAAACATTGAATCAAGTAAAATTGACATAAGTTATAAAACTTGATTTATAGGTCATTAGTTGTGTCTAAACAAATTCAACAAAAACAATTTTTGGAATTTAGAATAAAACAACTAGTGAAACGAAATTGATATTTCAAAGTAATCAAGTGAGTATAGTGTCAATATTTGAAAGACCTTTTGATAATAAAAGCAAGCCACAAAAGCAAGGGATTTTAACTTAAAGACATTCCTAGTTGCTCTCTTGTTCTCAATGGTTAAGTTATTGATGACTTATCAAGAATGAGATTAGTAAATCCGTAGGTAAAACTAAACGTAGAGAAATGTTTGGAAGACTACTTGTTCTCATAACAATTAGATTCAACATTATGTTTAGCTTTTGTCTATGTGCTCGTGTTAAAGAAGATCCTAAAACAACTCTTTAATTGAGCCTATTTGGATACATCATAAGGTACTACACAACTAGGATTATGGTCTCCCAATAGAACGGGAATAGAAACCATAGTGGTTGACTAATGGAATTATGTCGGTAATAAGTTGATAAGAAAAGCACAAGTGGTACTTGCACTTTTATACTTACTTACCCAATGATTCTCCAAAACGCGTAAGATTCTCAAATTAGTATCGGATGGAGAAGCACATCAACAAGCTCCGCTTGAACAAGCAAACTCGCATCAACAACGGAATTCATCTTATCAACATTGTTATACCTTCAACAAAGGAAGCATCGACTTCAGCGACAATTCAATCCATTATGTTCTTAATTGACATATTGTGATCCATCATCATCGTCTTGGTAAAAATGTTCATTGAGGAACATCTTAACTAAGAAAGTCTTATACGTTAACCATTCTATCAACGTTTTCACAAAACCTCTTAAATGAGAAGCATTCATTATCCCTAGGCTTAGTCAAGGACTCATAAGACCTAAAACCTTAGTTTTGAACATTAGGATAAAACCACAAAAATCAAGACAATTTCTTTTGAGTTTTCCCTGCAGATCCCACGGCACCCTCAGACCATACGGGCGGAACCCATTTTTTGGTTCCGCCCGGTCCGCCAAATCTACAGAATGTTTTATATTTAAGTTCAAAACCAAACACCTCTTTACTCACAACTCCAACTTACCATCAGCCCATAAGATTCACAAAATGAGCAAAACTTCAAGCATATTCCTCATAACCTTTTATCACTCGAACCTCAAATAACCAATGTGAAATGAGAAACCGAGTTATCCTTTGTCATATCAATACCGAGTCATCCACCATTTCCATGCCCTCAAAGAAACCAAGAGTCAATATCATCTTCACTAATAACTCCACCTAGTCATCTTCACAAGAAGATTCCACAATGTAACCAAACAAGTGTGTCATCCCCACTATAACCTAACCTATTAAGATTAAACCACCTTTCATGATACATAAACCTATGTTCACCTTTGTGTCTCTCTTTGAAACAAAGGACAATTGTCATATCCATACTCTCATTAACATATTTGTCTATGTCGTCAAAAGTCAAGTGAATTTCATTATGAAATGCGTCTCTTCCACTTTCTAGCAAGTGAAGAACACAAAGAAGATATCCAAGCTTTAAGTGTTGTCAAACAATCACCACCTCATTTCACATATCCACTCTCGGTCATCACCCATACTTTACCACCGTTCACCACATTGTTAAAACAAATGAAAAACGTCATTGAAACATCACTTGCATTATAAAACGTTTTTAAGCATCAAAACGAGTCAAGTTAACCGCACCTCCACATTGTTTTCATATAGGCACACACTAGAACATACACATTACAATAGTCGTTTACTTAGACTAAAATGTGAAATTTTGATTTTCTAGGAATCATCATGCCTCCTCTAACTCACTACGACCACAAGGACACCATCAAGTACCTACCCAAACACCACAAAACCAAAGGTCTTACTCAAACTCAAATCGTTGTCTTCAAAGCCTTAGAAAAACGATATGTCCCTAAGGGTAGAACCATTGATCCATCCTTCTTAGAAGGTACAAACATATACACAGAATTTGCCACAATCAACTTTGAGTATCTCTTAGAAATCGACGAGCCTATTTGTTCTAGGTTCATTTTAGAATTATATGCATCCGTCACCCTCTCCAAGGATGAGTACGGTCGCATGTCTATTAACTTTAGGGCTAGTAGTCATTAATACTCCTTCACTCTCGAGGAGTCTGCTCAAATCCTAGGTGTCTCAAACCATGGTACTTGCATCTACTCCTACTTGCACTCCCTCTCAACTCTTGACACACTCTTTGACCGCATCTATCCGTATGATACCCCTCTTGTGTCTAAAAATGAACTACGTGACCACCTCTTCATTAGGACCACCAACACTAGGAGGACTAGAATCGGAAATGAGGTCATCTAGGACCCATATGGTATGGAATTCAATGAACTCAAGCCCCAATTAAAGGAATGGGAAGAACTCCTTAGAACCAATGAAATTAGCACCATAGGAAACCGGGATCACATCAATGTTTGTCTTAGCTACATGCTCTATAGCATTTCCACCGGTCAACCTTTTAACTTAGCCTATTACCTCGCCAAAAGAATGACCGACATACCTTTGGTAGGAACAACCGCTCTTCCTTATGGAATGCTTCTCACCCGCCTCTTTAGAACAACCTCACCCATTCCTCCTAACGATAATGGAATGTGCCTTGACTATTCTCTCATTCCTCACATCTTCGTTCCTCTAAGTGATAAACAAGTTTTCAAAGGTAAGGACAAACGTACTCGCTCTCCTAAACCATCATCATCATCATCATCTGACATGAGAAAGGATGATTAACTTCCTAACTCTAAGTTACCTCCTTTAGACTACCTTCTAGAACTCCCCGTCATTGAAAATGTATCCGAAGAGTTCAAGCAAACCAAAGGAATTTTCAAGTGCTTTAGAAGGTACATAAGCAAGCTCAATAAGAGGATAGACCGGTTATGAGACGATTAAGGAGTGTTTGGCTTAAGAATACTTTAGAATCGTCTTTGTGTTAAAACTACGTGAATTATGTGTTTTTCACTTTCATGGTTTATTATGTTTGTTGGATTGTGTTTGTATGAACTTTTATGCATAATGACAATGTTTAAGGTGTTTGTCATTTTTTTCTATGCTTATGGCAATTCTTACTAAGTATAGTAAAATCCTCGACCTCAAGGTCAAAGTCCCATGATATGTATGTTTACATGTCTAATTTTTGCATTGCCTAACCAGAAATACCTTATCTCTTTGATTTTAGGAGTTTTCGAAAATTTTGAAAATCGTCTCGCGGGTCAAAAACGCGGACTGCCTAATTTTTTGCCCCTGGCGGATCTGGCGGTACCCAAAATTGGGGTCCGCCAGTGTATTTTCTGTGAATTCCAGAAATGGCCCAACGGACCAGGCGGTACCATCAAATGGGTTCCGCCAGTGTCTTCTGAGGGTTCCGCCAGACACCTGCAGAAAATTCTTCCATTTTTCTTAAGTCCAAAACTTGTAATGTGTCAAAACCATTATGCTAAGTGAGAAACATCTTCCATTAACTCCAATAACCATATTAGAACAACTCTCACTCACTAAAACAATTAGGAAGCCACTTCCCTCCAAAAATTCAAATTCAAACATGACTAACCCAAGGAACCCTTTTAAAGGATCCTTCAAACCATTGAAACATTTTCAACCAAATCACATCCCATGATCACAAAGCATTGAGTGCATATGTTGATCTTTCACTCCATTGAATTAACATCAAATGATGTGACATGGTCATGAAAATCATTTGAAACCTCATTCTTTGAATGGTAGAACATCAAATCCAAACACCCATTTCAACACCTTTTCAACCTTATAAATTTGAAAGTTTTGCACAACCATCAAAATCCTTCTCAAAAACCACTAGGATTAGTGTCAAACCTTGTTGCTTCAACAAAACCGTCAAGTCAAGCTCATCATCTTCAAGTGATGCTTCGCTTAACATTTCTTCACCTATCCAAGATTTCCTTAACCTCACTACCTCAACACCATCCTCAACACATTTCAATACCAATGTAATCACTATTCAAGATTTGCTTAATCTTGCTACTTCAACACTTACACCAATGGAACTTTTCCATACATCGCCAACATCACCACATCCACTATTGGAAACTTTTGAAAACCTATCACCTAAACCATCAAGCCCTCCATCATTGTCACTCTTTGACACCATTTCCGAAACGGAAACCCAACAACAACCAATATTTCAACCAAACGAGTCATTGGATGATGCACCTCATCCACCGTCATTGCTTGAGAGTTTGGCCTACCTTTATGATAAATCCTCAATTTTTCCAAATAATCAAGGCCATACACACCTACAATCATTTATGTTTCACCCCATTCACAAAAACCTTCATAGTAACCATTTACAAATAACCAAGCCTACACCATTTTGTTCAAACAACAACCACCACAACAACAATAACTACCACCACCACAAGAACCTTCCCAACACTTTGAATCTCTATTTTCTTCGTATAAGAAAATAAAAGCATCTCAATGATCTTCCACCAAGACCAACAACAACCACCACCTTTCACAAATGAATAACCAAGGTCATTGCTTAACCAAAATGAGTTTTTCGACCACAACCAACCACCACAGCAAGAGTATCATCACCCAAAACCATTGTTGTTTCACCCTATCCAATAAAATGAGGTTTATCCTAAACCACATTGTGGAACGTCTCAAATTTAGAGTCTCCAAAATGAAACAAAACCGTTTTCTTTTGGTAAATATTGCTCATTAAAACCAACAAACCAAGTTTAGAGTACCAACACCACCTCAAGTTTAGAGTCTCCAAAATGAAACAAAACCGTTTCTTTTGGACAATGTTTCCCATTTAAACCAACAAACCAAAACCCGTGTTACCCTCTCAACCTTCAAAATAAAGCCCGCTACAACCCTCAACACACATTTTCATCTTTAAACAACCTTAGCCTTGTTTTTGGAAAATGTTTCTCATTAAGGAAAATGATGATTTCCTTGTAGCTTTTTATGCTCTTAGTTTATTTTTAGTTTTTCTTTATTTTTAAAAGTAGGATGTTGTCATCCAAATTTCTTGTCTTTGACTTTTTAAGAGTCAAACTTTTACATGAAATGAATTTTATTCTACTACAAGGTTTGCATTGTTTGTTGACCATTTAGGTATAATAAGTGAACTATACCTTGCTATGGTAGCATACATATATCTTGTGTTTTAGGAACTAACCTTTCTTTTTGTAGGATCATTATCCATGTTTTCCTTCCTTGATACTCCATTTAGGGGAGTAATATTCAAGGGGGAGCATGAGTGTTGCATTATTCCACTTCACAACTCTTAGTTGTGTTCTAGACATGAAATGCTTTCATGACTTGTCTTGTGCGACAACTAACCTTTTTTCTTGTAGGTTCAAAATCCTTGTCTCCTCTCTTGGCACTGCATTTAGGGAGAGTATCGTCCAAGGGGGAGCAAGTGCATACTTCCGCCTCGCTACTCTTCTTTTTGTTTTGACAAAAAAGGGGAGAATTTATATATAAACTTGTTTCAATTTTTTTTTTTTTTTTTTTTTTTTTTTTTTTTTTTTTTGCATATCACATCTTTTTAGCAAAAGTCTTGTATAACTAGTCTTTACATTTCTTTTTAAACTTAACATGGTTTTTATTTCCTTAATAAGAAAGTGTCACATCTCATCAATGTGCATTTATGGTAAATTTATGTGTTTGACTATCCATGAAGTTCTTACACACTTTGGAAGTATTCCATGTTTGATACAATGCATGTTGACTAGTATTTAGTAGATGTGACATTGCTTGTTTATGTGTTTGACTATCCATGAAGTTCTTACACACTTTGGAAGTATTCCATGTTTGGTACAATGCATGTTGACTAGTAATTAGTAGATGTGACATTGCTTGTTTATGTGTTTGACTATCCATGAAGTTCTTACACACTTTGGAAGTATTCCATGTTTGGTGCAATGCATGTTGACTAGTATTTAGTAGATGTGACATTGTTTGTTTTGGAGTGATTTATTGTAAGTTTGGTTGAACAGTTCTGGCGGACCCCTGGAGGAACACGGGCGGACCCCTTCTGAGGCTACCGCCGTGTCCGCCAGACTACTGACTTTCTTTGGTATAAATACCAAAGGACTTGCAAGAAATCACTCATCACTTAGAGTCATTGTTTACATATATTCTCTCAATATACTCAGTAGCTACTAACTTGTGTGATTCTCTTATGTAGCAAAGGAGTTCACATATTCATCTAAGAGGTTACAAGTTTCAACTCAAAGTTGCAAGACTTGTTAGCTTTGTTGTGTATAGACTTTGGTAGTTTATACTTCATGTGTATCTTGTATAGAAGTGATCGGTTAGTATTTTAGGCCTCAAAATACATAGTGTGTCGGGAGTTGTTGTACCCTTGTAAAAGAACTAACGGGAGTGGTTGTACCCTTGGTAAAGAACTCGACATCTAGCTTAGTGTTGGTAAAAGTGTAAGCGACGAACGGGAGTGGTTGTATCCTTGTAAAAGAACTCGACATCTAGCTTAGTGTCGGTAAAAGTGTAAGCGACGTTGTAAAGGTTTTCTCCGCCGGTGAAAGGAGCTTGTTGATTAGTGCTTATAACTCTCGAGTTGGAAACTCGGGGCGTGGATGTAGGGCAAGGAAAAAGAGTCCTTGTAGCCGAACCACGATAAACAATCATGTTGTGGTTTGATCGTTTCTTTCCTTATCTTTGCTTATTACATGTTGTTCTTTTGTTGACATAGCTAGTTACTTATAAAGGTTCTCAAAGAACTAAACAAGTAAATATGTGTTTATATCTTCAAACAAAAGTAAAGGTTTTCAAAGAACTAAACTAGCAAAGTTAGGATCATCACAAGCAAAGCTTTTCAAAGTTTGAAACTAGTAAAGTTACAATTGTTATTCACATGAAAAGATTTTCAAAGAATCAAACGTATAACATTGTACTTATATCTTTAAGCAAACGTAAATGTTTTTAAAGATATTTAAGCTAAATAAGAATCGAAAAAGCGGTAAACTATTCAACCCCCCTTCTAGTTTTCCACAGACATCAAGTTAGTTATTAGAGCTAGTTGTCACCTAAAAGCTGACAATGGAACTCTCTAACTAGCCATGTAAGAGTGTCTCAAAAAGGATTTGTCAAAGTAGATATGTACCATTTCAAAAAACTTTCTATGGACTCGACCAGGCCGGGTAATAACTTCAAGCTAGTCTAACTAGTGATGTAAACGTGTCTCGAATCGGTCTTGTTCACTGAAAGTGGATTAATTCAAAAAGTGCTTGCTCCTCCCGCATGTGCAAATTTATTTAATACACATGAGCATATGTGAAGGGGGAGCCCTTCAAATGAAAACATAAAACTCTCAAAGTGTTGAACAAAATGTTTGATAATAACAAACACTTTGAGAGATTTTCAATAAATGGTTTCATGGCAATTATAGGATAGTCATGGTGTTATAAGGTGACTAAGGATAGGGAAAACCGTCCTATGATCCGCCAGAGCCGGAGGGATCTACCCAAGGACATCACCAATAGTTAGAATTAAAAGTCCTTAGGTATGATATGAAAAAAAAAGGAGAAAAGAATGAAAGGAGAAAGAAGGGGTTGAAGAATTAAAAAGAAAAATAAAGAAAATGGTGAAAAGAAATAGCCCTCCATATGTTCAACCTTAGGGCAGACACCGGGTTCAATTCATATGCTACTGGTTGTTGCTAAGGAGACACCGGTATTGAAGATAAAGACGTCATGGACCCAGTGACGCACTGCACTTAACCTTCTAAGCCACTCAAGTTCTCTTAAAAGAGCTTGTTTCATTCTCACGGGGAACCGGTGTAATCTATCAACTTATCTCTTAGAGATGGTTGATATTGAAGCAGGAGACCTCTCCCTAGTCTTCTTATAGGAAACCAAATTGTGCACTTATCGAGTCTAGAGCCATGAGATACATCAAAGATCTCTTAGGAACACTTAATATTTCTACAACTGGTGTTCTACATCAATGGGCACCAACTGTAAATTTATCGAGTCCTTCGCAGATCCTAGCAATCTGCCGAGAACGTTTATTAGAGGATTTACTTATGTATTTCTCCATGATTGAACGGAAACTCCTGCCAGGGTCAACATCAAACAGCGCTGACAGCAGGTCACTTCGGTAACTCCTTGTGGGTTACGCTTAGTGTTCGCGGTGGTTCCAAAATGGTCTACAGTCGTGGAGTGATCCCCAGCGACTCACCCATTCGTTGAGCTACTTAGTAGGTCTCGTAAGCTCCCTCGGGAGTATCCGAAATGGGAACGGCCTTGGTAAGGGTTAGAAGGAGTCTTCACACTATGCTGTTGATGATCTCTAATTCCTTATCTGTAAGTACCGGTTGTTTATTGCTAACTGTTTACCTGCAGCTACACATCACCTCCATGGCGATAGATTCCGCATTCTCATTGATGTACGTAGAGATCGCACCAGGTTTTACCTCTCAAGGGATCTCGAGAAGCTTACAACCCCCACCAGGCAGTGTACCTGATCGTTGTAGTATAGTATAGTGACAAGTACCGGGGGATTGATCGTTCAACTCATGAATAATGTCGCTAGGATTAGAAAGCCTCCTAAACTAGGTCTAGAGGTGAGGGATGATTCTTTTTGTATTTTTGTATTTTATAAAAACAAATAAAATCTCGGGTTTTGAAGGAGTGGGCAGAATTAGTTGCTAGCCAACTAACCCAATTTACTAAGATGCAATCAAAATAAAATAACAGAAATGAAAATGAAACTAATTATACTAGTGGTGGAAACAATAATGAGGAAAGTTGTGTTTACTTAGATTTCATTACTCCCTAGATATCTTTTACAGGTTGATAGCTTGTTACAATTGCATGGATGACGGGTCATATTCCTTAATACTAGTCGTAGGGCCGTGTACAATATTCCCTAACTCTATAGGATCCTACTTCACTCCTATGTCGAGCCGTTAGAAGCTCCTAACATGGGATCATTAGAATTCTCCTACGCATTAAATACAACCAAAAACGTAGTACACCTCTGATCATGTTTCTTAAGACGTTCAAGCAAGTTACCAATGGAAGTTTCCCAGTTTTCTTAAGCCTAACATCGAATACAATCATCCGTAACAACTATAAACAAACAATCAACCCATAATTAACATCTAGGTTTCACTACATCTAACCAAACACAAAAGAAATCTAGCCTAGCATGTTAAATAGAAGACAATCGTAAAATATAATCAAATAACACATAGACATATTGAATGATTTGAAAGAGTACTTATCTCTAATTGAACATGAAAGATTCAAAGGGTTGGAACCCTTGAAAAAGCTGTAAAATTCGGCCTAGGGTTTTTCCCTCAAAAGTTGCACACTATATATAGATTACAACTGGTGACGGCGTCATGTATTAAGTCGTGACGCCGTCAAGTCGCCGCCATAATAGAAATCGTATTGCCTAGATCTGATTTTGACGCCGTCATGTGTAAAATTCTTCTGGGCCGTCACTTGTGTTTTGACCCTGACGGCCTTGGTGACGCCGTCAGGTCCTATAGTTAAAATCCTTTGGACCGTCACGTGTATTTTCCACATCCACCTCTTTTGTAACTCTTGACACCGTCATTAAGGAAGTTGTGACGCCGTCAGGTACAGTTCACAGCAAGGAAAATTAAGACTTTGCCGTTTTCTTCACTTTTATGCTCCAAAAATATCCAAAATGCTTCCTTTTCCAGATTTCTCTCCAAAAGTACCTAAAATGACAAAAGGAACGATTTAGGGCAATAATTGATCGAATAATATCGAATTCGGGCTTAAATGACCCCTTAAAAGTGGTTCACTTTTCGCCTCATCAAATACCCTTACACTTGAGATTTGCTTGTCCTCAAGCAAATGCGCTTTTATCTAATCAAAATACAAGTTAGGGGTCATTTAACACTAATATAAAAGTAATTACAACAAATAATCGTTCCACTAAAGACCAAAGACAAGCACGGAGGTCATACACTAGCACCTCACAAATAGTGTTTAGATACTCACATCTCTCAGGTGTAATAAAGTATATATCACAATATGGAAATGGAAAACATCTCTCACTACCTGTCATAGCAAAATAGATTACCATAGGCTTGGGAAAGGATCAAACCTCCACCACTTGGCGTAAGCACCTAGGATAAACTATCAAAGAGGTCTTTTAAAGGGTTATAACGTTAGGTGTAGGGATATGAAATACACGGTTTTGTTGGATAAAGGCAATATTTACTGGTGGCGAGTTAATCATCTTAGTTAATTACATGTACAATATGGCGTTACTAAGCCAAGACTAGACTCGACTTAAGCTAATGAATAAAAAATAACAAAAACATAAAATAAACATAGAATGAAACGGGATGGTAGTCCGTATGTTTTTTTCTCTTTTCTTTTTCTATATTTTTTTTTCTATATTTTTTTCTTTCTTTTCTTGATTGTTTCGATTTTTTTTTTTTTTTTTTTTTTTTTTTTTTTTTTTTTTTTTTTGCATACACTCTTACCCTACCATCCAAAATAATACATCATAGAGAATGTACATTCCCCTTACACTTGAATTTTTACATACTTTACAATAAACTAATCTAATGACTCGAATCAAGATAATAAAAACACTTGGAGTACTTTTTAAGATTAATGCACATATGGGGGTAATATATTTGGTGTTCTTCCCCATTACTCCAAAATACAAGTACTTTACCCATGAGTCCCAATTGTCCCAAAACAATATGTACAAGATATGACTCGACTTAGCAACCATGTAATCAATTAGATAATTAACTAAGGGTTTAAACATATAACAATAATACACTAAAGATGAGTGCATACACGGAAGGCTAAGGCGATTTGGTTGCACATTTGGGTGGGTTGTAATAAATTCTTCCTTTAAGTAAGATGCTTAAAGTTAGAAACGAAAAGATAGGCTCGGAGGGGTGTACTAGGGGTATCGTGTAATAAAAATGAGTACAACGCTAAGGTGTGGGAAAAATTAATTGACTTTACTAGTCAAGTAATATGACTTAAATGGTCAAGTAATTATGATACGGGTTTAAACACAAGGGTGATCCTAATGCCTCTTATCATGTAGTAAATCTTACTACGCGAATGTAGTCTCACTAGCGGTCTCGGGATGCATCACTAACGCAAGTTCTAGAATCTAAAAGCTACCGGTACGTTCATAAGCACTAATATTGAATGCTTTTCCTATCAAATCTAAAGGCGAACCTCACATATTTGGGTGGAAATTTTTTTTGAATGGTACGGTTTTGTGCTAGTCATACAACTCCTATCCATGGGACGCTTGTTAAGGCTAAAGTTTCACTTCTAAATGTTGTAAAAAAAATTTAAATTTGGCGCTAAAATTACACTAACAAGTATTTCTCTTAGTTTTATTATACACCTACCATCGAACAAACAAACTCAAGTGCAATAGTATCATATAAGGTATCATCATTTACCCTCCCCTTACACTTAGGATGAACATTGTCCCCAATGTTCAATTAAAGAATGTAAAAGTGAAATAGGTAAAAGAATGAAAACAAATACTCCCCTGATTCGTTCGGTGTGGATAGTGTGGTAACAAGGTTAGATCTTCCTCCAAGAAAATGAACATTCAAAGCTTCCTTTCCAGAAATATAAATCATCTTCTTGTCATATGTAACCTGTTAAACCTGAGAAAACAAACAAGGCAACCTCGCATAAAATCGGCGTCAATCTATATATACTAACAAGTCCTAGAAAGCAAATTAAGATATAATGCTTGTGGAATGAATGTTTGCAGATTTCATGGAGTTTATAAAACTAAAGAATTAACAAAAACTTTAAGACTCCGTTAGAAAAACAAAACTCGCAAAATTTCCAGAATTTTACACATGACGCCGTCAGGAGTTAACTCCTGACGCCGTCAGAAGTGACCTGCAGAAATCTTTATGTTAAGTTTCCGGAAAATTTCTGGAAAAACTTATGTCCTACTTCCTGGAAAATCTTGCAAAACATCATTATGACTCGATACAAGCATTTGACTCTAACAAATACTAATACACATGTTCATTTAATATTGTGGCGAATCAAGATCATTTTCATTCTTAGAAACAAATTTGGGGTTTCCCCTTACACTTACCTTTTGCAAAATACCTTTATATGAAGTTAAGACGAAGTTAAACAACAAAATAAAGCATTTTCACAATTTTAGTTTGAAACATGATCTACCAACAATAAAAATAAAGCATGCATACGGAAACAAATAACAATCAAACAATTAAAAATCACACAAAACATAGGTTGCCTCCCAAGAAGCGCTTTTCTTTATTTACGAGTCTTGTAGCTAGACTCAAGGTCATGGGAATTACGTGACCTCATCGTTGGTCTCATTCTCTAGGTTATCTCCAATCTTAGTTTTGTATTCCGGACCTAGTAGCAAACATTCCTTGTAGAAACCAAGTATTCTATTCATGACATAATCTACCCCTCTACGTCTATCCTCATCATTCCTATAGTAAACTGCTTGCTTGTGTTCCTTTTCTATGTTTGATATAAGGTGGTATTGTTCAATCTTTTAGGGCATTTGGTAAGCAATCTCATCATTCTCTTTCTTGAATCTAACTATCCCTAGGGACAGGTTATAACTCATCTTAGAGGCCTCAACAAATGGGTTTCCGAACACCACTTGACTAAGGCAATCATCTATTACCGGACGAGTATCCTCCACTATCACAAAATCGGTAACATAAGTGAAGTTTCCTACAAAGACATGCAATCCTTTCACTCTTCCTAGTAAGTTGCTCATCCTAATTGTGTCGGGCATCATCCTGTACCCAAGTTGCTTCTTCATTACCCAATTATAATAGGTCCTAGTCATGATGTTTATAGGAGACCTAGGATCGATATAAGCTTTCCACACATGCATATGCCCAATGTTGCATGGTATGTTGATGTTAGAGGGATCACCTGCTTTAATAAGGGGTGAACCAAGGATGTATGGTGTCTCGGGATCATCGAATAGATCCTTGTGATATTCCCGTTCTTCCTTGGTGGGCAACTTATCAAAGTATTCTTCAACGTTTTCTACTTCCTCTAACTTTTCCTCCTTAATATCCTCAACTTCCTTAATCTCATCCCTAGTCCCAGTTTCTATTCTAACTTCATCCTTGTCACTTTCTTCCGTATTCTTATCTATCGGCTTAATGGGGACAACATTGACAAAGTGGACGTGTTTGGATGATGAGGGGTCCTTAATTTGGAATCTGTTATTAGTGTCCCTAGTGTCTTTCCTAGGTGTAGTTAGCACTTGGTTGTTGAGGGCTTTCAACAAGTTGTCAATCTTATTAGTCATCTCCGTTTGTTGTTGATTGAATTCGGTTTCAAACTTAGCTATGCGAGCTTCTTGAGATGCCATAAACTTGGACATCAATCCTTCAAAATTATTGGCACTACCATAGTTATTGGAAGGATTGTTGTTGAAAGTACGGTTAGCGGGTGGACCGTTTGGTTGGTAACGATTAGGTGGATTGGAAGAATTGTTTTGGGGCATGTTTTGGTTTTGTTTCCACCTAAAATTCGGGTGATTTTTCCAAGAAGGGTTGTAGGAATCACCGTAAGGGTTTGGCTCGGGTTTGAAAGTGTACCACTTGTCTCCCCCTTCGTCGGTACGCGAGGATGCGTAATCCGCAAAAGCTTGTCTGGGGAGTTCCACGCAATCACGAGTGTCATGGGGACCACTATATAATTCGCATGAAGAAGTTATTTTGTTCACTTGGCTTGAAGGCTTAGGAGCTTCGTAAGACTTCATGAGAAACTTGACTTGGTCCTCAAGTTCCATGATCCTACGGTCGGGAGTGCTAGAATTGTTCGAAGGCAAAGATATTGCCTTGACCGTTTTGTTCAAATCACGGGGATCATTCCAACTTTCGTTGTCATAGAGAGCAAGATCTTTTATGAGTTCCCATGATTCTTCCGCACTTAGATCACGTAGCTTTCCACTGGCCGATTGGTCAATGGTTCGCCTTGTGGAGAGATCGATATGGTCATAGAAAGTTTGGACTTTGAGCCAAAGATCTATGCCATGATGAGGGACTTTTTGGAGTAAGTCCTTGAAACGAGTCCATGCTTCATATAGAGTTTCACCTTGACGTTGTTGGAACATCAAGATATCATTTCTAAGCTTGGTAGTTCTCCCCGGTGGGAAAAATTGAGCAAGAAAACGAGTGGTGAGATCATCCCATGAGGTGATAGATCCCGCGGGTAAATGTTCAAGCCATTGACTAGCTTGATCACGTAGAGAGAATTGGGATAGGCGTAATCGGGTCGATTCTCTAGTTGTAACATCAAGGTCTATAGAATCTACGATTTTAAGGAAATCCTTGAGATGTTGATTAGGATCTTCGGAACGAAGTCCATGGAATGCACATCCGCTTTGCACCAACCGGATGGTGTCGGATCGCAAAGGGGACACATTGGCTCCTTGAGTGAGATCAATAGTGTTTCAATAGCCTTGGTGGCTAGGACGGGAATACTCTCCTAAGGTTCGGGGCCTAAGAGGTTGGTTTGCTAGTGGTGGGTTTTGTGGGTGGTTTTGTTGTGGTGGGTTGATTGGTTCAAAGAGGTTACCACCTTCCATGATGTCGGATGGTAAAGGTTACGAACAAAGACACGATGAAATAAGATAGACTAAAGAAAACCTAAAAATAAAAATAAAATCTTACTAGAAAGGAATCTAGCAAGTAGACCTAATAAAAAGAAATCCTGACCTAGACAATAACTATTCCCCGGTCTGCGGCGTCAAAAACTTGATGTACGTAGGGATCGCACCAGGTTTTACCTCTCAAGGGATCTCGAGAAGCTTACAACCCCCACCAGGCAGTGTACCTGATCGTTGTAGTATAGTATAGTGACAAGTACCAGGGGATTGATCGTTCAACTCAGGAATAGTGTCGCTAGGATTAGAAAGCCTCCTAAACTAGGTCTAGAGGTGAGGGATGATTCTTTTTGTATTTTTATATTTTATAAAAGCAAATAAAATCTCGGGTTTTGAAGGAGTGGGCGGAATTAGTTGCTAGCCAACTAACCTAATTTACTAAGATGCAATCAAAATAAAATAACAGAAATGAAAATGAAACTAATTATACTAGTGGTGGAAACAATAATGAGGAAAGTTGTGTTTACTTAGATTTCATTACTCCCTAGATATCTTTTACAGGTTGATAGCTTGTTGCAATTGCATGGATGATGGGTCATATTCCTTAATACTAGTCGTAGGGCCGTGTACAATATTCCCTAACTCTATAGGATCCTACTTCACTCATATGTCGAGCCGTTAGAAGCTCCTAACATGGGATCATTAGAATTCTCCTATGCATTAAATACAACCAAAAATCGTAGTACACCTCCGATCATGTTTCTTAAGACGTTCAAGCAAGTTACCAATGTAAGTCTGCCAGTTTTCTTAAGCCTAACATCGAATACAATCATCCGTAACAACTATAAACAAACAATCAACCCATAATTAACATCTAGGTTTCACTACATCTAAGCAAACACAAGAGAAATCTAGCCTAGCATGTTAAATAGAAGACAAGCGTAAGATATAATCAAACAACACATAGACATATTGAATGATTTGAAAGAGTACTTATCTCTAATTGAATGATTTGTAAAACTATATATAGATTACAACTGGTGACGACGTCATGCATTAAGTCGTGACGCCGTCAACTCGCCACCATAATAGAAATCGTATTGCCTAGATCTGATTTTGACGCCGTCATGTGTAAAATTCTTCTGGGCCGTCACTTGTGTTTTGACCCTGACGGCCTTGGTGACGCCGTCAGGTCCTATAGTTAACAATCCTCTGGACCGTCACGTGTATTTTCCACATCCACCTCTTTTGTAACTTTTGACGCCGTCATTAAGGAAGTTGTGACGCCGTCAGGTACTGTTCCCAGCAAGGAAAATTAAGACTTTGTCGTTTTCTTCACTTTTATGCTCCAAAAACGTCCAAAATGCTTCCTTTTCCAGATTTCTCTCCAAAAGTACATAAAATGACAAAAGGAATGATTTAGGGAAATAATTGATCGAATAATCTCGAATTCAGGCTTAAATGACCCCTTAAAAGTGGTTCACTTTTCGCCTCATCACTCATACATACATCTTGAAGTCAAAGAAAGCTCCCTCAAAGATCTAAGCAACACAAAGTTCAAAGAAAGATTTTACGCCAAAAAGAAGAATCTACAAAGTAAAGAGACTAAAGTTCAAAGTGAAAGAAAGGGAACTACGTGCATTTGAAAGTCAAAGTCCAAAGATGTATAAGCATGTTGGAATGGCGGACAACCACCACAAACGCAGAAGTGACAAAAGGCAGATTACACCATCATTTGATCACAACAACAAGAACGAAGATCACAAAGCATGATTGGAACAAAGAATCTAGCAAATCTATTACACAAAGACTCAAAGTTCAAAACAACAAGCATCAAAGAAGTCAAAAGATCAGTCATTTCTATTGGTGGACCCATAACCCACAGGTCGCAAAAGAGATCTCAATGATCACCCCTTTATGGGGAGATTGTTGGAAACGCAAAAATGATGATCATAAATGCAATCAAAGAGAGATCTCAATGATCGTCCCTTAGGGGGAGATTGTTGGGAACGCTTGAAGTAACGATCATTATCGAGTCAATGAGTCTTGTAATAGGTTGCAATATTATATGAGTACGTTAATGTTTTAATATGTTTTATAATTATTCTTGTTTAGAATACATGTATTGTTAAAGTCTAATGGTCATTAGTGATATTATGAGAAACATGTAAGATGCCCTAGACAAGGAGTATAAATACTCTTGTGACCACTCATTTGAGGTGTGTTGGTTGGTTCACTTGGAATAAGAAATTCTCTTATTTCCTCTCTAGTTTTTCTCTCTCTCTAACATATATCTTTCTCTCTCTAAACTTATCTAATAAGTGTGGAATGATATAAAACTTAGGACCCAACATGTGTCATCCCCATGCCACATCATCATGCCGCATCACGGTTACTGCATCGTGATGCAGTAAAAATTTTGGCGGGAAATTTTTTTTTCCCGCAAAAAAATTTTTTTCCGCCAAAATTTTTACTGCATCACGATGCAGTAAAACATTACGGTTACTGCATCACGATACAGTATATTTTTTTACTTCATTATTGTTACTGCATCACGATGCAGTATAACTTTTTACTGTATCACGGTTATTGCATCACGATGCAGCAAAAATTATGGCGGGAATTTTTTTTGAAAAAAAAATTATTTTTGCCCAAAAAAAAAAAAAAAGTTTGGCGGGAATTTTTTTTCTTCAAGGGGTGACTTATGTCATTCCCACAATCCTTCCTACCCTTCTTATTTTAAGACCCCTTCTCATAATATATATATATATATATATATATATATATATATATATATATATATATATATATATATATATATATATATATATATATATATATATATATATATACTAGCAGGGTACCCGCACGTTGCAGCGGCGGTTACTATTTAAATAAAATTTTATGCGAGTAATGTATTATATGTTCTTCGTGACGAATGATAATAATATTATGGAGTTAAGAGATATACAACCAATGTTTTGATAACCGGATTGCCAGTTCATCCGGAAACCAGTTGTTCCAGAACTTGCTAGTTCAATCGGACAAAACCACAAAAACCACCAAAAATCGGGAACCGTTTGGGAAAGTGGTTCGTTGTACGATCCAGTTTTAAAAACCATGTATACAATATAAAAGGTAAAGTTATATTAATTGTATGAAGATTTATATGTTTGATTAGCTTGTACAATAAGCATATTAACATGTATCTTTTATGTAGGGGGTGTTTTTTTTTATATAACATTACATGGGGAGTTGAAAAGTCAAATGGTTGAAATTTATTGTATTAGATGGTTGTACAAATAGCTTAACTAATTGTATTTACTAAAATTTTATTTTAGGAAATCTTAAAATTTATTAGAAGAGAGGGTGCTAAATGTTTTATAAGTAGTGTATATATATATATATATATATATATATATACTAGCAGGGTCCCCGCGCGATGCAGCTGCGGGCACCCTGTAATTTAATTTTTTTGGCTAATAATTTATTTTATTTGTACGTTTTTTGGCAAATAGTTTTACTGATTAGTTTTTTATGGCAAAAGTTTGATGAAATTTTGCTTAGTTTGTATTATTTTATTTATTATTGTTATTATTATTATTATTATTATTATTATTATTATTATTATTATTATTATTATTATTATTATTATTATTATTATTATTATTATAGTAGTTTGCTTGTTTTGTACAATATGTGAACACTTTTTAGTTTACTATGTTCTTTTTGACAATAAATTTACGGATATCAAAAATTTCGTTTAGCTCGTGTCCGTTCGGGCTCGAGCCCGTTTGACCCGTGCTCGTTCGGGCTCGAGCCCATTACCCGTTTGGGCTTGAATATTTGTATAATATGCTTTATTATTTGTATTAGTAACATTTAATGCAGGAATTGTGTTTAAGTTGGTTGTACAATATGCTTGATAATTTGTATTTTCTTATGTAAGGGGTGTTTTAATAAGTGCATTAATTGTATTTATTGACCAGATAATTAATTGTACTTAATGTAAATAATGATTTATTTATTGTATTTAATGTTAGTATTAATTGTATGTTGGAATTAAATATGAAGGGAATTTTTATAAGTAGTATTTGTGTTTGAATCACTTGTACTTTAAGCTTATTAACTTGTAAGGCTTAATTTTAAGTATTCTAATATTATATATATATATATATATATATATATATATATATATATATATATATACACAGTGTGTGTGTGTGTGTGTATATACATATATATATATATATATATATATATATATATATATATATATATATATATATATATATATATATATATATATATATATATATATATATATATATATATATATAAAAGGAGAGATGCACATGCCACATAAAGTCTAATATTTCAAGCTATGATGTGAGCATATGATCAAATTTCATTTTTTTTTTAAGAATTATGTTGCCATATTCATTATATTACATTTATTTAATACTCCGTACAATAATTTTTTCTTTTCTTCAGGACAAACAGTTATTTTGGCTTTATTATAGCAGCCAATAGAATCCCGACTTTTGTCGCATTATATCATTATATCTCTGCAAATTACAAAAACTCACCAAAAAGGCCTAATTAGTTCTAAACGGACCCTGTAGTCACTTGTTTTTACCCGTTCATTTTTTCTTGGAACAAATAGCTATGTTAATTTGATGCGTTCATTTTTTCTTGGAACAAATAGATATGTTAACTTCATGGTTGAGAAGGATATATTCTCTAAAGTTGCTTTTACAACTTTAGGGAAGTTAGGGGGATGTGAGCCATTGGATTTGATCCAATGGCTCAAATCAAAAGAACTTTTTTTGGTTTGAGCCACTGAATCAAATCCAATGGCTCACACATGTCTAACTTCATTAAAGTTGTAAAAACAAACTTTAGAGAATCCATCTCCCAAAGAATAACCATATAAGTCTTATAGTATGAAGTTCTTTTCATGATTATTTTGTAAAACATTGATAAGAAGGTTTATGTAAAGAACACATAAGATAAACTTTTCAATGTATAATTTTCATTAAAATGAATCAAAGAATTACGAAGTATCTTGTGGATAAATACTTAGTTGAACAATAATATGGGTTGCTCTTTGATCAAGTAAAATCTAACAAAGGTTAGAGTTTACAAGTGAACTTTGAGTTTCTAATAGGATAAGGACAATAATGAGTTTAAAACGAGAGTAAATGCTCGTCTTAAATGTGACAATTAATATAAGATATATCACTTACTCTGACTATCATTCTCTTTATATAGGAGACAAATAAGGATATCACGTAGGGGTTATTGAGACGTATCAAGCATTCACTAAAAAAGTACATCTTCTATTAAATGTTCTATTTTTGGAAACACAACAAGCGTGCTTTTTAGGAAACAACTGTTCCTGCATTTTCACCAACTCGTACTTTGTCTTGACTTTTTGAAGATCGTCCTTTATTCTACTCATTTGCTGTTTTGGAAAAGTCATGCCTAAACATCTAAGAAATATTTTGAGTTAAACTATGTAGGTTGGATCAGAGAGCTGGTAGGATCATCAGTCGATCCCTGATGATCATTTGTCCTTCAGCTTCTAGTTCTTATACATACTAGCTGATTCCGCATCGTTAGAGTGTATATCTCAAGTCATCTTTGATTCCTTGATGATGTCTTTGATTTGAACCTTGCTTAAGATATATTTTTTTTAGTTGGTGCAAAGATGAACATATATTATTACTCACAAAGAATAATACAATAGTGACATATATTATAGACATGCCTATACTTCTATAACAGAAATACATCATAGAAACATACTAGAGCTAACAAGCTATCTCAAAACAGACTAACAAGAGACTGAATACACTTATACCAGCAGCCAAGAATACATCCACCGCATACAGGCAAACTACCTCCAGTTTGTGACATTCCTGTAGCTTTATTCATCGTAAAGCACCAAATTACCATCCAACTACATTTCCCAACCCCCCCCCCCCCCCCCCCCCCCCCGCCACTAAATCCATTCAACTTGCAACCATAATGGCCAAAGTGGGTAAGGAGTCAGGCATCATTGGGAACCCATACCCCTCCAAATCAAAAGCTATACCAACTGTGCTACATTTTCATCTCAAGAATGGCTTTACACATTTGGGAACACATACCTTGAGCATTATATTAACCAAGCATGATACCTATCGGAATCACGATGACGCCCTAGGTGCGGTCACTCAACCAAACGGGGACATGTATAAAAGTTGGAAAACTTTATAAAATGGGTAATATTGTGAGGAATATATCATTTAAAGGCGTGTACTTGACATTTCACAATTTATACAACATAATCAACCATCAAAAAAATAATTAACCAACTTATATTACATAGAGTTTATATAACTTCTATATACGTACTGCTAGGGGTGAGCAAAACCGCTCGAGTCCCGACAACCGACCCGATTCCGAAATAAGCCGATAGTCGTAAAACCGAATAATAGCTTATCGGGTCGAGAGTCGGGATGGATTTTTAGCATTTTCGGGATTCGGGACAGGCCAAAAACCGACAAAATACAAGCAAAAGCCGACTACTTTCGGGACGGGTCGGGACGGGCCAAAAAACCGACTACTTTCGGGTCGGTATTCGGTTTACGATTTAGGAGACTTTCGGGATCGGGATTAGTCGGGTCGGGATCCGGCCCGATGCTCAGCCCTACGTACTGCCTCTGCCCAAATATTCCTTCACATTAACTTATCTATTTGTCTTAAATTATTGTTTACTACTACTAAAAATAGATAAAGAAGTTTGATCATGTTTACCATATTATTATCCCATATAAGTACTATTACAAATAGTAAAGAAAATATTGAATAATTAGTTAAGACTAAATATGTCATTCTTATAAAATATAAGAAAAAAATAGGGTAAATTGCAAAAATGGTCACTAAAGTATCACGAAATCGCAAAAATGGGATCGAGTCATAAAGGCGTGCAAATTTGCCACTAACGTTTCGGATATGTGCAAAATAGCCACTGAGAGCGTTTTTCCGTTATTTTGCTCGTTAAGTTCCACGTCATTGAGGGTAGTATTGTCATTTCATGGTTCATTTTCTCTCCCGCCAATTATAATTAAAGGACTATATTTGTAAACAACGTAAACTCTTGAGTTAAAGCTACTAGATTACTAGAGTGCCTTTTTCAGAGTACATTAAATCCCCAAAACCAACCCAGTTACATATTCGTTGTGAAGATAATCAACCGTCAAACCCTAACCTTTAAAAAAGAAAAAAAAAATCCTAAATCGGAACAAAGGACCCAAGTTATGGCGAATAATGATAAGGGAAAGTCTTTTTTGATTAGGGGGGAGGAATCATCCGAAAAGTCGTGGTCCAAGGTTTTATTAAATGATGAAGTATTTGAGGAAGTTATGGAAAAATCTGGTGATGAAGTAATTGCCAAGTATGGTTCGTATGCAAACATATGGAAGGAAATGATAGAAGTTATTCTTCAATAGATGTGGACACAAAACCTTCAACGAACCAAATGTGGAAGGTAATGGTGCGATATCTATTCCTACCATTGGAAGTGTTAGCGGTTGCTCCAATGAGGTAGTTGCAGAGACAAAAAGAGGGAGGGGGAAGGCCCAAAAAGAAAGTAACTTTTTCAGTACCAAATGATAAACCGAGTTCAATGTCACCAAAAAGGAAGAGGGGAAGGCCTGTAGGAAGTGGGAAGAAGAAGGAGGGGAGTCATAATCCGACTACAAGTACACAAAAAAAGAAAAGGGGAAGGTCTGTTGGGAGTGGGAGGAAGAGGAAGGGGAAGGAAGAGCATACGAATATTGGTATGTTAATGTAGTATACTTCATATATTTGAGACATTTTTAATTTGCTTATGTTCGATGCTATGTTAATGTGTCCTGATTTGTTAATTTGCTTATGTTAATGTGTCCTCATTGGTTAATGTGTCCTGATTGGTTTAGGATAAACAGAGCCTTATGGTTTTAAGTAGGCTGTTAGAATATCATAAGTGTGAATGTTTGGCATTGCATCTTTACTGCTATAAAAAAGATGAATTGCAGTTGTATAATTTTAAGGTGCTGTGATGGAATTCTTTGCTCTGTCTTGTATAATTGGTTTCTATATCACCACATTGACTTATTAACCAAACTACAACTATACTTGTATAATTTGTTTCAATGTGGTGAGATATAGAACAATGCATTGCTCTGCTTCACTTGAGCCTGCATACTTTAGTTTGCACTTGTCTGCATAACTGTTTCATTGACAGCTGCTGCATGGACTTTGTTGTAGCAGCTGTAGTAGCTCGTTAGACTTGAAGTTTGATTTAAAATGATAAATGTGAATAGGGTGTTACTTTAGTTGACTATTGACGTTTGAACTTAAACAGTGGAAGGTTTAGTTACTTATGAGGGTGAAGTTGTGTTCATCATGCACAATTGAATTTGGTCCATTGATGTATGTACAAGGGAATGTTTCTAGACTTTGTAGGTTTGTATCTGATAGAGAAATCTTTAGCCTTGGTTTGGATGATATGTTTTCACACATTAAGAGAGAAAAATGGGCTGTGTTCTTTTGTTTGCCTGGCAAATCATTAGAAGAAGGTTTGAAGCTGATTCACACAGACAATGATGTGCATACAATGATTGAGCTAGGTTGTCATGCCGGTTTTGTAGATTTGTTTGTTGCTCACACAAAACAGATGTTATCTCCCTACTATTTAAACAACATTGATTCAGAGGGCGATGGTGGGGAGGTTATCGGATGGGTTGAAGAAGATCCTAGCTTGCGGTGCTCTATTACTTCAACTTCTTTTAGGACTAGCACTTCAAAAACTTATAGGAAAGTGGATGATGTTGATGCTTCACAACTAGAATTCGGGAAGCATAAAAAGAGGGTGAAGGGGTCTGTGGATAAGGGAAAAGCATGTGTTGGTTCAGTGAATGTGGAAGCAAGGGGTGGGGGTTTTTTTAGACCAAGAAGTGATGTTAGAATCACTAATTGCGTACTGGGTCTAAGGGCACCAAGATCAATGGGTAACAATGTGGTGTTATTTTGATTAGGTGAGTCTAATGAATTAATTAGCAAATATTTTGGATACATCGCATTGCCTATTATAGTAACATTATTTCATTGCATATTTTGACTATGCAGGTGTCGTTGATCACCTGTTGGGTCATCTAGTAGAAGGTTTTGAAGATTGACATATGGGTTAATCTATTCATCTATTCGGAATATGTAATGTGTAGAAACAAAAACACTTTAATTTGGTTGTATTTACTTATGTAATTTGTCTAATGCTTCGTGATGAAATCACGATTATACATGTTTTATTACCAAAAATGCCCCCATTTATGCTAATATAAATTATAATATTGCGCTTTTAATTGCAAATATTACGTCTATTGTTATTTTTTTTATCAAGGTACCATTGGAGAATTATTAGAGCAAAAATGAAGCAAAGTGATGTACCATTGGAGAATTATTTTTTTTTAAAGATTTTTAGAAGATAATTTGAAGCTTATTCAATGATTTATCTAACTTAAATGGGAAGCCCCAATTAAAGCCCAAAGATAAAGCCCAACCGAGCTTATTGATATGCAAGCCAAGCCCATTATTTATATATATTATTTATTCCGTTGCAAGCCAAGCCCATACTCCCTTTGTCTTTTGTCCAGCAGCCAACTACCCAAGGGTTATACGGAGTATCATTTCAACGTTCAGAAAAACACCAACGGTCAAAATAATAAAATGTGCAACGGTCATTAATGCAGTCTGAGGTTATTTAAGAAGAAGGGAACGCAGCATTAAGAGGATCATTCTTCCATTTTTGTTGATCGATGCAACTTTTAACATTTCATTAAATGTCATTTAATTTTAATTAAACATGTAGCATTTCATTAACGGTCATTAATGCAGTCCGCGGACGGGTTAAACAACATACTTGAGCATTGGAGGGAGGCCCTTGAAGACAATGGCCTTCGAGTAAGCAGGGAGAAGACTGAATACCTAAGATGTGTCTTTGGTAGGATCGAGATCGGTCACAACGTTGATACGGAAGTTTGTATCAGAGACCAGATACTCTCGCCTAAGGAGTCTTTTAGATATTTGGGTTCGGTGATCCACAACTCAGGGAGGATAGACGACGACGTAACCCACCGGATTGGTAGAGGCTGGGCGAAATGGAGAGCGGCTTCAGGAGTTCTATGTGATAGGAAAGTACCCTTTAAGTTAAGGGGTAAATTTTATAGGGTGGCTATTAGACCTGCTATGTTGTACGGGGCAGAGTGCTGGCCTATTACAAAAGCTCAAGCAAACAGGGTGGATGTAGCGGGAATGAGAATGCTGAGGTGAACATGTGGTAAAACTATGTCTGACATGATTCCGAACAGGGTGTTTAGAGCTGTACTTGAAGTAGAATCTATTATCACGAAGATGAGAGAAAGAAGGTTGAGGTGGTTCGGTCATGTCAGGAGAAGACCACAATCAGCGCCAGTAAGGAGAGTAGAAACGCTTATAGTCGACGGGCTGAGAAGGAGGGGTAGACCTAAACTTAGATGGGAGGATAGACTTAAACTCGACTTGGAGGAGCTTCACTTGTCCGTGGACATGATCTCAGATAGGAAGGCGTGGAGAGATAAGATTAGATTTTGTGGTTAGTTTTGGGCTAGGTTTGTCCTTTTTGCTTTTTTACTTTTTGCTTGTTCCCCCTTTAGGCTCTAGGTTCTTTGTTGTGCCCTCCGCTTGTCTTTGGTTTTGCTTTGCTTAGTCGCTAGGCTTTAGGCCCCGGTGCTTGTTCCCTTGCTTTACCCCGTTTGCTTTGCCTTAGCTTTAGGTTCTTTGCGTTGCTTTCTTTGTTCTCTGTTGCTTTTTTGACCTTGCCCCTTTTTAGCGCTTCTTGTTTCCTTGCTTGTTTGCTTTGTTGGCTTGTTTGCTCGCTTTTTTTCTTTCTTTTCTGGTGTCTCTTTTGGCGTGGTTTTTGGGCTGTATGGTCTGTCTTCTGCTTTGTTTGTCTTCTTGCTTTTTTGCTTGTTGTCTCACTTTTGCTTTTTTTGTTTTTTTCTCCTTTTGCTTGGTTGCTTGTATGCTTTTTTATTTTGATATATATATATATATATATATATATATATATATATATATATATATGTTTTTTTTTGCCGGTTGTCTCGCTTCTGCTTTTTGTGTGTGTGTGTGTATATATATATATATATATATATATATATATATATATATATATGTGTGTGTGTGTGTGTGTGTGTGTGTGTGTGTGTGTGTGTGGGGGTGTGTGTGCGCGCGTGTGCGTGTGAGTGTGCGTGGGCGTGTGCGTGGGCGTGTGCGTGTTCGTGTGCTTGGGCGTGTGCCGTTCTTCTGCACCAGCCGGAGGTCTTCATGGAAGCATTCTCTCTACCTTTAGGTTAATCCTGGGGTAGGGGTAGGATCTGTCTACACCCCACCTCCCCCATACCCCGCCCTGGCGGGATTGGGTATGTTGTTGTTGTTGTATGTAGCATTTCTACTTTTTTTTTGTAATAGAGCACATTTAATGTGTGTAAATGTGTTTTATGCTTCAAGACTTTTATTTAATTAATGTTGTAGCTTAATTACCTTTATCATTTGCTTATCTTTAGCTTATTTTCATTAAAATCAATGTTTAAGCATCTTTCTTATTTTAAATCAAATAAAGCTTTAGTCTTTTTATAAATTCATCATTTTTAGTCATTTAAATTTATAAAGTTTACATCTTGTAGTCTTAAAAAATTATTTTGATCATGTCTTTTAATTAAAGTTTCAAACTTTTTGCATTTTTAGTGTTAATTTTGTTTTAAAATTCTAGTTTTATAAGTTTTAAAGCTTTTTACAATATAAAATTGCAAACTTTATTACCTACTTCACCTTAATTTCACATAAAGTTTCAAGATTTTGGAGATTTATCGAAGATTATGGGTTATAATGAAGTATTTGGGTATATTGAGCGCTTGGATGGGTTATTTAGTTTAGTGTTCTCATCGTCGTCGTTATGCTTAAATCATATCCGGTGCTTTCTCATCCTTATTCTTAATCTCTTTTTATTATGTTTATTGTAGTATTTCGTTTAATTAGGATTGCCATCTTTAGTTTTATTATTATGCCTTTTAGCGATATTAGGATGCTAGAGTAGATTTATTGATATACTTGTTTGGTGATGGGTTGATTTGAGGTGGTGATTAATTAGTGATTTGGAGAGGATTATTATGAGTTAAGTTAGGACTTTTGATTCAAACGATAATCCCAAAAACATTGTTTTAAATAGTATAAAATTTGTTTTAACTAAAATTGAAAAATGGAACCATGTAAGATTTTAGAAATTGTTTTTTTAGTCAAAAGCTTTTTAAGTGATTAATTAACTTAAATGAATTTTATAAAAATCGGTTTTAAAAGTGCATTGCGGATTATCGTTGTCTGAATTAAATTACTTTCTTTTTCGAGTTTATTGGGTAAACGGAACCAGTGACCAATAAATTTGATTTAGTATTTAATTTAATCCAATGGTCAAATTTCTTATCTTAAATTATTAATCATTCAATCCAAATTACCAATTAGTCATCACTAAGAATCAACCATAATCCAAACGAGTATATTTCCTCCTTTATATTTTTGCCCTTATCATTTTAGCATATCTCGTATTCCTTAGTTTCCTTAGTTTTATTTTACCTTAGTTCCATTTAGTTTACTTTTTAGTTGTTATTATTCCCTTAGTTTATTATTTAGTCATAGCTTGCCTTAGTTTCCTTATAATTTTGCGTTTTAGTTTAAATATCTTAAAATCCCAAAATTAAGTTATCTAAGCATTCAACAAGAACTAAAACGCGCGTCTCAAATTCACCATTCCTTTAGAATGACATCCGGGAGATCTATACTTGTCATTATACTTAGGTGTTTTGATTTGTATCCGTATCTTTCCCTCCCTTTACAAATTATTTTTTGTGGGCCCCACAACGACCCTATCACTTCGATTAGTAGCATTTACAATTATGTGTTTGTGTATTGTATTATGGTTACAATTCTGTCAGTTTTATGTTTGTGTTTGTGATACGAATTGAACATTGTATATCAAGACAAACGGGATCAAACGACCCCTTCCATTCATAAACCATAAGGATACATTTACAACCTTAGGGGAAACCACAACCCCTACCTACATCATCACATACATCTACATAGCTTACGACACTACGATAGTGGCACCAAAACGAACAAAAGAAACCACATCTCCACAAGTGTCCAACCACCTACTACCTACATTCATCATACACAACAAACACAACAAAAGAACCCATCACAACCTCCAGCACCCAACCCCTTCAAATGTACGTTTGCCTCACAGCAAACTCAATCTTGGAAACAATGTTGTCGTTTGTTTGCCTAAGCATCCTCATCAATCCCCTCATCTTTCTCATATCAACTAACTGAATCCTCCTATGCTTGTTCACATTGGCCCTTGCAGTTCTCGAGCCCCTTAAGAGTTGGAGCTCCGCAATCACGTCCCCCCTAACACCCAGTATATTAGACAGCTTTTGGCACCTACTCATCAACTCTTGTGCATGATGAATGTCTTTCTCAACCTCTCGTTGGTAATGAGATAGCATCATTTCCGATATGACAAACGAGTTACAAGCAATGACGAGATCTAGACAGCGAGACATGTTACTGGAAAAGGGAATGATAAATTTTTGGTTATGGGTGTGTGTGTTTCTGCTTGTGTGTGTGAAGTCGTTGTGACAATTTAATATGGTAACATAAGAATAACTTTCCAAAATTAGCCATTGAGGTCATGTCACACTTATACCAAAAGTTTCCGGCAAAATGAACCATGAAATGACAATACTACCCTCAATGACGTGGAACTTAACGAGCAAACTAACGGGAAAACGCTCTCAGTGGCTATTTTGCACTTATCCGAAACGTTAGTGGCAAATTTGCACACCTTTATGACTCGGTCCCATTTTTATGATTTCGTAATACTTTAGTGACCATTTTTGCAATTTACCAAAAAAAATAAATAAATAAACCACTAGTAATAGATTGTGTTTTTTTAGGAGAATAGTTATTTTCAATTTTTTGAGACAGCCATGTATTACTTATGCCATCTTTGGCCATCAACTAATTACCGATCACTTGTTGTTAAATATTTAACACTAGCAAATTACTTAAATTCCTTTGAAATTCAAATTACGCATCATAATTGTTTGAGAAGAGTTATATTAAATACCAAACTTTTCTTACATATCAAGGGACTCATCCCCATTATCCATCTAAAAAGAAATCAATGGTTGAGATTAAAAGTATTTTAATATTTCACTCATTTTTTATAATTTAAATATCTCTTAAACCGTTAATCGTTAAGCGAAAATAATTACACCATCACGACGAACATTTAATTATCTTTCTATAGACGGGCACTTTGTTATACTTTCGACCAAAAAAAAAAAAAAAAAAAAAAAAAAAAAAAAAAAAAAAGACACATTTTTTTCATTTTTTTTTCGTGGCCGAAAAAATCATATATATGATATATCATATTACATATCATATATATATGTAATATCATATATGATACATTATATATGATTTTTTCGGCAATGAAAAAAAAAAAAAAAAAAAAAAAAAAAAAAAAAAATTGTCGAAAATATATCAAAGTGTCTATCTATAGAAAGATAATTAAATGCTCGCCGTAACGGTATATTTTTTTTTTCTTTCCGTTTAGCGATTAACGGTTTGAAAGATATTAATATTTGAAAAAAAAAATATGAAAGTGAGTTTTTTAAATTATTGTGATTAATCTTATGCATTAGATTAAATAAAGATGGAGGGAAGATGAAGGGCGGAGATTAATTGGAAAAAAAGTAATGCTTCCTAATTTATTAATCTGTATTACTGAATTAATATCATAGCAACAACTTTCCGTCCTGCAGCGACTTAACATAATTAAGTGTAGAATTACATATATTACAAATACATACTTAATAGCAATTTGGGGAAAAAATGACAAAAAGATACTTATTAGGCAAAAACACTATATGTGCCATTTTTATATACAGTGAATCTAGAAAGTTAGTAAAATAATAAAATGAATGATTGTATATGATCAAATGGTGATGGTTTATGGTTTTCAAAGGCGCGTCGAATGGTGATGAGGGTGGCAGTTGCTATCTTCTAGATAGTTAGAGTTTGTGGTGGTCGTGCTGGTGGTTATAGATTTTCTATGGATGATAAACGATTTGAAGATTAAAGGTTGAGTTCAATATAATGAAAGCAAAGTAAACATAAACCCCTAATATAGTAACATATACAATTATACAAACATATATGAAATGGATATCTAAGGCCCAAAAGATTATCTTACATATTTTTCGTAAGTCCAACCAAGAAAAGAGTTTTGTCACATTACTAGAAGTTGAAACCCTTGTACTAACATCATTTATCAGTTTTCACAAGAAAAATGAACTTTTATCTTATGTTAACTATTTAGACTACATTAAGTCCTATTAAATTTTATATTATAATATACATGATTAGTTTTAAAGCTATTTAAAGCTAAAGTTAGTAAATTTAGCCACAAACATAAGTAATTTAAATATGAGTATATATATGTACTACATATAGTAGCGAGATGACATTAAATGAAAATTTTAGCACAAGAAAGTTATTAAAATACCCTTAAAACTTATTCATATTATTTAAGTAACAATATAAAATGACTATGATGCCTTTTCTAAACAAATTCACTAATCCACTATTTTGCCATGATTCATTTCCTTAATTTTCTTTATTTATAGATGGAAATAAACCACAAAATAAAAGGTTAAAGAAAATACAAATTACACAATTATTTCTCTATAGGTTAAAAATATAAATAAGTTTTATGGGTAGTTTACTAATTTTCTTAAATTTTCTTATACTTAAATTTAGCAATTTAGTATTTTTCTTATACTTAAAGGTATTTCAACCGAAATCTTCATCATTCGTAAAGTTATCGTCAAGTAAAATGTGCAACCCAAAAAAAAAAGAGATCGCCATAAAATGTACTATCGAAAAACATTTAGTCGCAAAAATATTTAGTTACATGGGTACTCACCGTCACAACGCACGGGTACCGGCTAATAGACTAATAGAAGGATCCACAAAGTAGGGTCGTTCAAAAAATCCAAGAAACAAACGATCCGAGCTGATCCGCTCAATCCGAAACCGTAAAAAACCGATAACCAAAGCAACCTAGAAAACCCGAAACAGGAAAACGCGCTTATCACGGTTCGGTTTCATTTTTATTTTTAACTATCCGCGGTTTTCCGAACCGAACCGTGTATAATATACATGTAGGTTTTAACTAAATATTTATAAAATCATACTTGAATATGTTATTGCACAACGTTTATAGTATAACGAATTTTTACTTACATAGTG
This sequence comes from Artemisia argyi, assembly GCA_030686995.1. NCBI lineage: Eukaryota > Viridiplantae > Streptophyta > Magnoliopsida > Asterales > Asteraceae > Artemisia > Artemisia argyi. The sequence continues at coordinate 134,856,849 of CM060678.1, read as the reverse complement.
TGAACATTCACTAACTTTTATGTGTCGTAGTTGATTAAAATGATTATAACCTGTACACGCTGAATAAATAGTCTTAATTAATATGTTATATATTATGATTTGAATTTTTTATTATATGAAAAATAACTTTACTATAAGTTAAACTTTTCTTAACTTATTTAAGTTTAATAAAATTATAACTTAGCTCTAAATTATGTTACTATTCATCCGGTTTGATTTGTTTAGTTGTTAAAAATGGTGAATGCTAATCCTGATGCTTGATGAAAGCTGGGATCTAGTTTGGCTGTTTGGTTTTCTCAAACAGAGGATATCAGATATATGTTGTGTCAGATCTAGTTTGTTTTTTCCTGTTTTGTTCTGGTTATGGGTATACCCAAATCCGTAGTTTGTAGAGTTATGATGTACAAAAGTTTTTGAGTATTAATATAATTCACCTTTTGCACACAAAAAAAAAAAATGGTCGATCGCTGCCCGAACCGCGGGTAACCGCCCATATCAGGTACCCACATGTTCGGTTACCCTCCTAGGACAGTTTGGTTTTGGATAGTAAAATAAACAATCCGCCCGGCAATGGATATTTAAATTTTCTAACCAAACCGAACCGCCAAGTGAACACCCCTACCACAAAGCATTCAACTCGACTCAAATCCATTTTTCAACACACAAAAAGGCAAAGATACCAACACTTTGGTGATCACATACCCGACCAACACAACAGTTTTAGTTATGGGGGAAAAAGTCTCGATACACAACATTTCTGCAAAAGAGACTATTGCTGTATCTGCCTGGTCGCATAAGAACGCTCTACATTAAGTTACCCCCTTCAGTAAATACGAAAAATGGGTGTAACATGATACACTTTTATGTATATATCTGAAAATAAAAATCTAACATCTGAATCTTTAAAGCATTCCGGTATGTAATATACATTTCTTGAGCTGAATGCATGAAAGAAAGATCAAGCAGCCAGTCTTCCAGACAAATAAAGAGCCAACTTATCTCTTGAGATCGAAGCATTCTTATCCGCCATATCACAAACCTCGGAACGATACCCAGGGTCATGCTGGTGATTCAAAATCAACTCATCTAACACATCATCTTCCATGTCAATCACGATGTTATGAAGGATACAGCACGCAAGAATAACTCTAGGTAGCCTATTTTTGTCGGGTCTCCACATCACTCCGTGAATTATCCTCCATACGTCTTTCAAGCGTGCCAGCGCTCTCTGAGCCACCAGCCTTGTTGCAAGATGGCGTTTGTTGAATTCAGATTTTGTTTCAGGAAGGTCTCGACCTTGGTATGGAGTTATAAGCCATGGCAGTAGAGGAAAACTTGAATCTCCAACAATGTATTCTTGAAGCTCAATTCCTTCTGTAAGCTTCAATTTCTTCCCGTTTAGCCTCTCTCCTTTCTCTGATTGATCAAACAAACTTGATTTTTGAAGCACGGATGCATCATCCAGTGTCCCTGGCCATCCTGTTACTACGTCACGGAATCTCATGTCGGGGTCCACAATCACCTGCAAGCACATATACATAATACAGAATATCACTTCACATAAAAGCATTAAAGTTTATTTAACTAAAAGTACTTTTAGCATTCCCCCATGGTCGTCATTATGTTCATTAAAATGTCAAGAACCATGAAAAGTACAGTAGTTTTATATCCAATGTAAGTCAATTAGAACCACAGCATTTTATTCTATTTTAGTACTGTATAAATGTACTTAGTTACCTATTGCCGTCCTTATGAAAAAGCGTATATGAATGAAGAATAACAGAACTGTGATTAAAAAATAATAATAAATAGCTGAATAAACTAATATATATAATGAAAATTGCAAAACTTTCGTTTATGGGATGTCCCTTGAAAATCAAAATATCCCTTCATGCGACTTCCTAAGGTAAAATTACTTGCAACTCTCTAAGGTAAAAATACTTATTGGTATATTCATCACGATCTTATTGATGTTGGTCAATAAGATACCCTTGTATTTTTAACAGTATTAATGCAGTATACACATTTGGCTAATGGTCAAACTCTTTCTATAGACCACGTGGAATGCCTTTAAATCTGTTTTTTGATGGAAAACTAACCATTGTTCTTGTAAATTGTAACATGTAAGAAACCATCAAACAAAAAACATGGTTTGTTTGTACGAAAAGTAAACCACTCATGTATACATCAATTCCACATACCTGCAAGATCATGCTGTAGTTGCCCATACGGTCAAGCCAGGCATTGTTATTTTTATCAGTTACCGCCAGCAACATCATAATGTGAGTGGTATCAATTGCGCCACAACAATTTGGAAGGCCTCTGATATTCTCAAATTTAGACTTTATTTGTGTGATTCCATAATCTGTTGAAGGCCATTGGAGGTGGTGGAGACCACGTTCTTCTATGGCTTCCACGAACCGCCAGGTGACATGAGAGACAGTAATGTGACTTGTACCAAAGTCATTGGCTACACCTGTCAACGAGTCACCGGAGCTCAACCTTCTTAGTGCCAAAGCTACTTGATCGTATAAAGACATTGATTTGCCATTTAAGAATGCAAAACTTGTAGCTTTGGCCATCATTGGCTCGTTTACGAGTGAGCATATGTAGTTAAAAGTCTTTCTTGAAACCTTGAAAACAGACTCAAAATGATCTGGACTTTTTGATGGAGATACCGAACCTGCAAAAAGATGGAAATGAGTTAACACAATTCTATATAAGGTTTCTAGCTTTTCATATTTTCACATATTTACGCTTCAATTTCTTTTTCTGAGTCGCTAACTTCTATTGTTCAAATGATAGATGACAGCCAACATCACGTAATTACTAACCCCTTGGTCTAAAAGATAGCAAAAACTTATATCCCAGGATGTCACAATATGTGTAACCAATATATATATATGCACAAGCATAAACAAAGATTAATGATATTGATTTAGGACTCTACAAATTAGTATCTGGTTTTACCACTGAAGGGTATTTAGATATTTGACTAGAACAAACACATACGTTCAACTACATATGGCAAACAGAATACCACAGAAAACACCAGTCTATATTAAATGATCCACTCTATGCTACATGCAGTCAATCTTGTAAGCAACTAGTACATATTTTTACATTAATTTACAAATTCAATGTAGTTTAAGCAGATAGATGTCTGTCTTAATCACTCTGGTAAAACTTGAACTCCATCTGTCCCAACAGTACTGCAGTGTTTGACTGTGTAGATGTGTTTGACTGTTAGTCAAATGCCGAAAGTACCTCTAGTAATAAAGATAAACGATGAACCTTATAAACCAAAACTAACCATGACAATAGAAGAATTGAAATTGCAATCAACACGGGACATTGAAAAACAGAAATCGCTGCACTTCTTATTGAACAGAGGAATTTTTTTGTTAGTTTAAGTGAGAAGAGCTGTTTGATTTATAACATGCAGTTTTGCATTTGGTACCTCGATCATGATAACTCTGTAATTCACAAATACGTCAACAAGATGCTTAACATGAAAAAACGGTTAAGACCCACAAGTAATAAGGAATAGATCTGCAAAGTGATATAGTCTTTCATGATTAACAATCTGCACCCAAAGCTATCAGATGAAGACGGGCATGGTTCCAGTGGTTTGATAACACATAGGAGAAAGAACTGAGTCAAATGTAGAATCGTGGCAATAGCATAGCATGTGGTAATCACAAGCACAACCAGCAACAAAGTAAAGTTTAATAAAGTCTTATCAATATCGCAATGAGCTTTCTTTCATGTACGGCATAAACAATCTCTGACCATCGAAGTGTTGGTTTCAAAAGGTGCAAAGGGCCCCGAAAGCTGTGGCGTATCATGGTTTTCACAAAAGATGTCTTAGCGTACTCCCCAGTGCATTTATCTTATCACGAACTCATAATCATGAAAAATATTAAGAAAACTTGGGCACATATCCTAAATCGTAACTTCCCTGCACAATCCTTCTAATTCTCATTTGACAAAATAAATAACCTTCATGATTGAACACTCACGAATAAAACCAATCTGACTTCTGCACTCTAAATATCTTAATCTAAACTCGGTAATATGTTCCCGAAAGCTTAATGACATGATTTTAAAGCCTAATGCTCCCAAACTAGGTATATTCTGATATTTATTACTTCCTTACTTACATAACAAGCCAATGTAATCTGTACTTAGCAGTCTTCTTCTAAACCATTGGTCACGTCCTCAATGTAGATTAGAATTGTTGTTCTTCAATTCATTATGTTAAAGTTGCAATACTGCTTCTAGCCCTTTTTTTCTTACCTACAACTACAAGCGGCATATACAGGAGGCTTCTAAAGCGGTAGGCGTGACTCGGTTGAGACAACATAATGGCACATCTGATGGAGGTCGCCACGTCCAGGGTACGTTGATGCTCATTGATGATACTCTTTAAGAACAAGATTCAAGTTTACTATAGTTTAAGCTAATCCATGGACATGATACATTGTCTTAAATACACCTAATATGTGTCACTGCTTCAAGAAAGTACACATGTTGTATAACTTCAAAGGGTCAAAATGGTATACAAGTTTACACTGATTGCAGTGGTTTCAAATAACTACAAGCCTAAAACGGTGTGTCAAAACCTTGAAATTTAGTCAACAACTGCACTTCAATATTTGTTTAACTTACGATACATGTTAGTTGTTTAACTAATCTAGGGACGTCTACATAATACTTTTTGTTAATGGGGCAACGTTAAATGGATGACCTAATAGCATAGAAGTATCATAACCTCAAAGGAAGTATGCAACGTCAAATTGTTCAATGCTGAGAGTAAGACATAAACAAACTGCAGGAACTATGTAATAACGACTAAGGAGTAGTCATAACTTGGCTAAGAGCCTAAGACAACTAAGTTCATCAAAACTTCAAAAGTTTCAACCGAAAGAAGTATGTATGAACAATGTGATATACTTTTCCTAAAAGACCTGAACTTTTCCAATCTCGTTCAATACAAGATACCTAAATTTATTTTTAAATCTTTGCATCCATACCCAATGATAATAATCAATTGGAAGCCCTTACGGCGAATCAAACACTTTACATTTCCCTAAACGAATTGCAACTATATATCACATTTAAGCCAGCACGTCACAAACAAAATTCCCCAATAAAAGTCAAAACACAAATTCATCTACCAATCAACATTTCTACGCCAAGAACATAAACTAAAAGAACTACACAAAAGCAGGTTAAAGACCTTTCCTTACAACATTCAATATGCATTTGCAAAAACATCAAATCCCAAAAATCAAATTCACCTAAACGTATCATACACAAGTTATTAATCACTACAAACAAACAAAAAGAAAAGCTTAAAAATTTATATAATTTTTTAAAAAAAAAAGAAAAACATAATTTACCAGCAATCTGCTTGGAGAACTGCTCCCACCAATCAGCACAACCCTCTTCAAATGACCCACCAACCAAAACATTTTCAATATCTATTTTCCTCTTCTTTTTGCTTCCTCTTATAGGCCCCATTTATAACCCACAAATGTAACAATCTTGAAACACAAAAAGCAAATACTTTTAGTTAATATTGTAGAAAATAAAAAGCACCCACAAGGTTAAAACACTAAAAAGATTCATAAACATGTAATGGCATCAAAGAACATGCAAAAGTACCTTGTAGGTAGAGGTGGTTTTAGTGTGTGTTCTTGGTGTATGTGTGTGTTTTATTGGGATGATTTTAACATGCAAAAAAGAAAGGGTTTTTTTTAGGGAAGAAGAGATGAATATAAAGTACAACTAGTTGAGTTACTCGTATATGGTATAGATGTTATGGGGTTGGGTAAATGGGTTGGTGTTGTACTTTAAAGACATTGTGACAACTAGAGGTATTGAACAAGATTTGGTTTTGTAAATAAAAACTTGGGGTACGTTTGGTTAACGGATGTGTTAACCAGACCCTCCCTACTATGGGGATCCACCTACTTTATTCAAAATGTACAAGTTTTAATGCAGATAGTACAGGCGGCGGCAGCACTGTCTTCCACAAACCCTCCCTATAGGGGGGTCCGGTTAACTCATGCCTTGGTTAATTGTGGTGAATCTGAATCGATATGAGCAGATTCAGGATTTTGAAAGAGGGCGTTGTACAAAAGAAATGTTATACCATAAGAAACGAAAGCAGCAAAAAAATTTTAGGGGTTGCAGATACCACAAAAATGACAGTTTTGAAATCCTTTTGCACTTCGTGATCTAAAATCGGGTGTAGCTCGTGCCACACCCATCATACATGTAGGTCCGTCTATGGATATGAGTGTAGGTATAAGATGGAATGACAATAAATTAATGATTTTCTTGTAATTTTGGGTTGCAAAATGTTAAAATGTTACTTTCGTCTATGTATGATTTTAGTCCAATAAACAAATTGCTACTCGTACATTGAATAAGTAACAAATCTCTCAATCTATGTTAGTCGGCCTTATTGTGGCACAAAATCACCACTCGATTGATCTCCACTTTTGAGAGATTAGGGTTATCCCTGCCACCTTCATTTTAGTGAGGTATGTTTATTTTAGTGTGTGTTTAATTAAATGAAAATGTATTTTTATTAGGTATGTTTATTTTAATGTTGGTTGTTTTATTGTGATAACCAATCGCCTGTAGGTTGCAAGAGAGAGAAAGCTGACGTGATAGATATGAGGGTCAATCCCCCCCCTTACTGTGTCTAGCCTTAGGGACACATGTTAAAGAGGTCCTACAGCCTAAGTGTCACTCTGAATAACTAGTAAGTGGTTGTGAGGTCTGATGCCGGAAGATAATGGGAATCACTCAGTGGCTGCTGACAATTCAAAAGATGACCCATGCTATGAGACCCTTTTAATATGCGCCTGTTACATAAAAGCAAGAAAAAATCATGGAATACATTTAAAAGGACGCTTCTTTCATAACTATAGAGTACACCCGACATTTATAATTTATTCAAATATGTTAATCCGATATACTTATATCAAACATATTTAATGAGATTGATAATATTCTTTGATTCTTATTTGTGTCAACTAACACAACACATTGAATCTCTTTCATGTATTTACTTTCTTTTTTTATGCAATGTTTAGAAAAGTATAATCTTTTCGTCTTTAAAATTATTGTCTATTTCTTATTTCAACTAATTAAAAATAATTGTTTGCTTCTTATCTATAATACTATAAGATTAGGCCATCTAATTTATTATGTAGGCGTCAAGATTACATAGAGTACAAGATAACTAATGCTCGAACTCAATGCAGCCTCATAATAACTATAAAATCATGAAAGGAGATGAACTGCAAGGGTTGCCCGAGTTGATCACAAGACATTTAGTATAGAATTAAAAGTCGGTTAGATGAAGTGCAAGAGTTGCGTAAGGTTGCAAGAAAAAAATTAATGATTTAACCTACTTCTTGCCTATATAAACCGACCAAAATCACATTTAGTATGTACATTTGAAGATGATTCACACATATTTTAGATATTTGATTGTTGGTAGCGGTATGTAAATTCTCTTTTGTAACATTTTAGAGATGATTCACACATCTTTTAGATCTTTGTAATTAACTAGTCTTCTTTTTTTCTTATTTTAGTTATAATACACAGGTAACATGAAAATCACACAAGATCATACATGCTCAGATAAATGGAACCAAAGATTGGGATACCAACTATTTTTTTTTTTTTTTTTTTTTTTTTTTTACATATTTAGGTGATTGTTATAGATAAGCATATATATAGATATATGTATTATGTTAATGCATTTTCATATACAAGTAATTTATGTGCGTTCTCTATTGATGTAGCTCACATGTGCTAATTGATTTAAGAAAATGTGCACGAGCATGTATGTAAATCAACATTTAAATGGATAAATAATACTTTTTAGCATAATTAGTTTATGTAAATAGTTGCTTTCGAATGCTCTTTGAGAAATATTAGAATGAATTTATCGTGTGCAATTGAATTATTATTGCAAAAAAGAAGGTTCGCGCATCGCAAAGTGTTTTCTTTTTCTATATGTAGAATCGTTAGTGAGAAACCAATATTTGCTCCCATTAAATGAGTTTGTCATAATAGCAAAATACGGCATATTAAAAATATCACATTGAGTAATGAATAGAAAGGAAAAAGATATAATTTTGACTTAAAGCCGTTTGTAAATTATAATATCAAATAAAAAAGTTGAGTTTTAAACATAAGCAAAAGTTCAAACTTTTATCGAAAAATAAAACCGGTGCATTTAATGTGAAAATATACAACATCGAGAAGGAAGTGCAAAGCTTGCCGAAATTTATCATATGATGTTTAGTAATTAGTATAGAAATAAAAGTCGGTTATGCATTGAGATGATGTTGAAAAGGTTGCAAGAATAATTGATGATTTAACCTAATGCAATATATATAGATATATATATTATGTTAATGCAATTTCATATACAAGTAATTTATGTGTGTTTTCTATTGATGTAGCTCACATGTGCGAATTGATTCATGAAAATGTACACGAGCATGTATGTAACGCAACATTTAAATGGTTAAATGATACAATACTTTTTAGCGTGATTAGTTTATGTAAGCATGCAACTTGAATAAGGAATATAAAAAAAAAAAGTATATAATTTTTTGCTCAAACCCATTTGTAAATTAAAAAAATTAAGTTTAAGACATAATAGTTGAGTCCAAATGTTTTAGGAATTATTAATAGTGTGTTGATTAATATTCATTTGGTTAGCTATTTAGAATTGAGTTTATTGATAAAATTTATTAATATTAGTTAGACTTCAATGTTAATTTTCGATGAAATTAGTTGTACAATAAAATGAGATGAAGCTAAAAAGGTTTGTAACCATTTTTTACAGTTTATGTGACATTGTTATATATACATTATTACACAAACTTTAACTTACAAACTTAATAAAGAAAATAGATAACACACATTAAACTATGACCAATTAGATAGACCCCGTGTGCTTCATATTACCATGCAAAAACCATCTAATGGACAAGTATTGTAGGGCTAAGTAATTGACCAAAAGAAACAAAGCCATTTTTTTTATCATGCAAATAAGTAATAGAACAAAAGAAACAAATCCATCACAACTTAATAACGAAAAACCCATTTATAAAATACAACACCACAAAACCAAAATAACATAAAACATTTTTAAATTTTTATACAAGAAAGTCAAAATGTTTCATACAACATACTAAACAATAATTAAGCATGCACTCGCCAATACACAGAAAGAATACGCGATTAACAATTAGATTCGAAGTCTGTGCGTAGCACGGGTTCTTCATGCCTCGTTTTAACTAATTAAAAAAGAGTTGAGGTAGGGGTAGATGATATTTGACTGGTTAATGAGTGTAGTGATCACATTTTTGTTAAATTGCATGTTTTTTGTCTAAACAATGATTTTGAGACCGAAAAAGTATTTATTAAAGACAAATAAACGTACTTTGTTTATGTTTTTAGATGAATATAGCTAAAATGATGTGCGTGTTTTAGCTCTAGATCAAGCTAAAAACTGCTAATGAAAAAGATTGTTATTTGTAAAAAGCAAATAAGTAACATGTGTGGCATTTTAGGCTATGTTTGGCGCGGAGCTTTTTTGGAGCTTTTTGGGGTAATGAGCGGTGAGAATGAGCTTTTTTATTTTTGATGTTTGTTTGGCATGAGAGCTGTGGGCTTTGCTATTTTTTAGGAAAGCTCATTTTTCCAATGCTTCTTTATGAAGCTGTGAGCTTTTTTGGCTACTGCTCACAGCTCACAGCTACTGCTCACTGCTACTGCTCAATGCTACTGCTCACAGCTACTTCTGCCAAACATAGCCTAAGTTGTCAATAGAACCGAAAATGTTTCTAACTCAAAATAAAACTGAAAGGAGTCGAGTATAAAATTATGATGTTATATGTCCCTTGTTAGTTAGGTATGTAGACCATTAAGAATACTAAAATGGATATTTCCTTGTAATATACCCTGACACTCATATACTTCATTCAGCCGACGGCCGATTGTTCCGAAGTATGAAAATAAAGTGTACTATCTCCTTGCGTATTTATAAATTTAGCCAATTATGTGATACCAGTGATGAATTGTGTCCCATATGCCCTTGAATGATTAGATAGATATCTTCTACATTGTATTGCTAACTCGTACTTGATATCTAGTGGTGGTCTTTGTTTGATAGTTTCAAATGATATAAAATATGGTGGTTATATTTTTTTTAAGAAAAGCAACAATTGTATTAAACCCGAGAAGAAACAAAATACAAACTAAAGGCATCTTACATCAAATAATCAAGTTAACTAAAGAAGGATGAGACCCGCAAAGAAACAATAACATAAACTATGACCTAGCTCTAACTTTCACTCTATCCGAATAATATCAATCTGGTGGTTATATGTATATAAGAGTCATTCAAATGGAATACATGGTTTTCTTTTCTTTAGTTGTTTTCGCGGTCTCATTTGGCGACATCTTTTTACTAAATTTAAATATTGTAAAATTGAATGAAAAAACAATGTATGATAATATTTTAAACAGCCAAAATCAGTTGATAGAACTTGGTACTCAACTTTCATGATTTTCGGATGAAACTCATGTTAATTGGCTTAACTTTGATGAGCCAAAGCTCTAACAGCCCAAATTATTGTCTTCGTTTTTGAATAAATACATGTTGACTTAACTTTATTTAGTACTACCTTTTTTTTTTCTTAAAATAAAATTTTATTTTACCTCTAAAATAAACCTAAAAGCTTTTTCTAATATTTTTTTTCTTTATATTGAGCATAAGCCCAAAAAGAGTTCATTTCACTCTATAGAAGCCCAACCCAATGTTTTGGACCATCTCATTTGGCATATGGGATCGTTTGGTTACACTGTGCTTTTAGTTTTAGGTATGCTAAGTTACGCTAAGGGTGCGTTTGTTTTGATAATGGGTTTAGATTGGATTTAAGATTTGGTATTTGCTTGAATGAAAAGTATGAAAAAGAAAGTATTATAATTGTATTAAAGTTGTGTGTTTTGTATATTGAAATAGAAACTAGAATAATGGATTATGATTATTTTTATAAAGTATTAAAATTTAAAACAATAAATTGAAATCCCACTAGCAAATACTAAAAAAAAAAAAAAAAAAAAAAAAGTTTAAAATCGAAAACAATCAAGTGGCTCATGTATTTGCGCTTTTTTCGATAAAAATATGTTGAATTTAACAAAAAGTCACCTATTGATATGGCTTTCGTAGAAATTGTTTACTGTTCTAATCACAGTTTCACACTCCAAACAATTAGTTATTCTATAATTTCATCAAGTTCAAACAAAACACACCCTTAATTTAAATAATTATCCTTAACAAATCAAAGGCACACAACCAAATTATCATAACGGTACGTCCTTTAAACTTTTATGTAATAAAGTTACATTTATTATGGATAAGGTTGAAATGATTTAGCATTATTTTCGTAAAATCATGTAGTTAGGTGACAAAAGTTTAATAACCGGTAACCTGAACCGGTTCATAATTGACTGCTTTTCCATAACATTTAGTATGTTAGCATCGTTTGTCATGCCAAAATATATAAATTGAATTGTTAACGTAGAAAATTTGAAAGGATTGATTTTGTAAGGCCTGGTAACAACTGTATGGTATGTTAGCAATTTCCCCTGCTTATACACTAATAGAAAATAATTTAACACATATGTGAAAACAAAAACAGTGATGTTTTAAGAGATCTTTAATTATAACTCTTTAAAAAATTTCCACTCATACATATAGATTTTTACAAATAAAGTAAATAGTAAGGTGGTCATTGTGATAGGATTAAAATTATCAAGATCGTCTATCTCTATAACTAGTCTTATATCCATGCAAAGTGACGGTTAAAAATAATTTTCGGTTTCTAATGGTTTATTTGGTAATAGGCGTGAGTTTTAAGTTAGTATCTTTTTAGAGGTGTGTGTATTTTGGTATGTGTAAAGTATGAGTAAATGAGATGGAAAACAAATTTATATTTTTTTTGAAATTGACAAGTTGTGGGTTACAGTTTTTGAATCTTAAAAATTAAGGCTTGGATTGATGGTTGGGTTTTGGTTGAGGGTATGTATATTTTATAGAGATTTATAGAATAGATAATTGCACAAATCTCTTACTAGTACATATTAATTAAGAAAAATGTTAACAACAAACCCCATAGGTTTTGTTTGACATAAGAGTAAAATGGAAAAACCGTCCTTGTAGTTTGGCCAATTGCACGTTTCGTCCGTGTGATTCTGAAAGTGCAGGCGGCATCTATGTGAGGAAACCTTGGTCTGTTTTAGTCCTTGGTCGGACAGAAATGACTGATTTGCCCTTGTCTTTAACCAACGCTATTTTACACTTTTTTTTAATCAATATTCATACTTAATTACCACTTTACTCAAATTCAAGACACGAAAATCACACACAGTAACACTCTTTTATTCATTATCACCCATAACAAAATCATCATCCTCCGGCCTCTAATTAACACAATCAACAACTACAACCATTGATTTATCATCTGCAACAAAACACAAACATGAATCTGTAACCACCACCTCTAAGATCTTGTACTACCACTTCAAAAACACAAAACCAAATGCAAGCCTAAAATCTTTAGATCTACACAAACCGATCCCCAAAATCAAACCCCTTTATTGTAGGAGATCCAGCGAGCTACAGTTGTAACAAATTCGGCGTTCTTTCACTCCCTAACCACTACATCCAGGGACGAAATCAGGATCAAATATTATCGGATGCACAAAACTTTTGGAACCGTAATTTAGAAACACATTTCGATGGATCAAGTGCATTTAAGAAAGATTGATGTTTTTTTTTTCCAAAAATTAACTCTACATCGAAAAAATCTATAATGAACCCGCGCACCCGCCGAACCCCTAGCTTCGTCCCTGACTACATCTAAATACTAAATAGTCTACATTCTCTTCCACTTTCAATACTAAATCTAAATACGATAATCTAACCATGTCTAACCCAAAATAAATAAATAAATAAATAAATAAATAAAATAACTTAATATACGGCCCTTAACGGCTTAACACATACAATGATGTAGCAGATGGCGGTGCATCCGTTGCTCCTTTCGGACTACCACAGATCTACTGCTACTGGAATGATTTAGGAGATTAATTGTTGATGAATATGGTTTGACCAATTTGATGAACGAAGCCGCCACAAACCCATTGTAAAATTATTTTTTATGGATTATTTATGATTGTGATGAACAAATTTGGCTGGGAGGAATTTTTTTTAATGTGAAAGAGAATTAATAAAATAATTGTTAACTTGATTTGTTTGGAATTCATTTTGGTGTATATATTTTGGGAATGGATCTACTAAGAAGAAAAATAAAAATAAGAAGAATGAGAAATGTTTTCAGTCACACATTTCAAATGAAGAAAGATAATTTCATGGGAGATGCATCTCCTATTGTAGGTGCATCGAAATGTGTGGCTGCGGTTATTTCTCATTCTTCTTATTTTAATATTATTTCTTATTTGATCCTCACTCTATATATTTTAGCTTCTGATTAGTTTATGAATTACCCATTTTGATTGGTTTCTAGTGTGGATGTTGACCTGCGTAATACATTACCCATGATCTATACAGTATTTGTTATTTAGTAAGGAATTTCTTTTTGAGAAATTAATGAGGTGTAACAATTGTGTTGTTTAATTGGTTAATACTAAAAGAAAATTGGGTTTATGTTGTTGAGGTCAGGGGTGTTTATGGTTCGGGTAATAAACCAAATAAACCAAAAACTGAACCGAACCAAACCGAAAAAAATCGAACCGAACTTATAACCGAACCGAATTTGTCATAACCGAACCGACCGAATTAAAAATTCGGTTTTCGGTTTGGGTATAGGTTTGGCTATTTGAACCGAAAACCGAATTTATATAAATATATATATATATATATATATATATATATATATATATATATATATATATATATATATATATATATATATATATATATATATATATATATATATATATATATTATTTTATATATATATAATGTCCATTAAAATTTTATACTAATATAAAAAAATACTTTTTATGCTTGAAATATTTTTTTTTACCAAAAATATATATAATTAAATTAAAAAATATATATAAATAGTGTAATTCAAGTATAAAATTCGGTTTTCGGTTTTGACCCATAACCGAACCGAACTTCGGTTCGGTTCTCGGTTCGGTTCGGTCATAGATATTTTCGGTTCGGTTCGGTTTTCGGTTATTACCCAAAAAAAATATTTAACCGAACAACCCGAACCGAATAAACCGATTAACCGAGAACCGAACCGATGAACACCCTTAGTTGAGGTATGATTATCTTTATCAATTTTAAATTATAAATAAATAGAAATTCAAAGGAAAATTAATGGAGAAGAAGACAAGGACATTTTAATCATTTATGTGTGACCAAGGACTAAAATGGAACCAAGGTTTTCCTACAGGGACACCACCTGCACTTTCAGATCCACACGGACGAAACATGCAATTTGGCCAAACCATAAGGACGATTTTTGCAATTTACTCTTGACATAATAATTGAAAACTTAAAGAATATGTTAGCTTAATCAGATTACGCAATGTCTCAATATCGCACCATATCACCTCTCAGTTTGAAAGTGTTGCGGGAATTGTTAGGTTTTGGTTTAAGTGGGTTTCTGTCTTGGTGTTAAGGTGAAGGTCGGTTTTTCACCAGTTTTCATTGTTTATATCGGGGTAAATACCTTTAAGTGGTATTGTGATGTGCTGGGTTTAATAGCGAAGATTTATTCCCTTAATTGTTGGATTCTTATGAGGGTCATCGTAATGTTTGATGTAAATAGCAGGGTCGATGTAGTTTTTGAATGTAGTATTTGTTTGATACTTTTTTAGGGTCGTTGTACTGTTTGTTGTAAGTGTTAGGGTCAATGTAGTACTTGGGAGTCATGTTGGATACTTTTGAGGTATAGTATTTAAGGGTCGGTGTAAGGTCTGCGGTTAGTGTTACGGTTGGTGTGGTGATTGAGAGTCGCGTAGTATTAGAGGTTATTTCGGTCGAAATTGTCCTATTTGTAATTCTAGCATCTTTTCAGGATTTTTATCTATATGATGAGGCGAAAAATGAACCACTATTAGGGGGTCATTTAAGCCCGGAATTGAATTTATTTGATCAAATATTGCCCTAAATCGTTCCTTTTGTGATTTTAGGTACTTTGGGAGAGAAATCTGGAAAAGGAAGCAATTCGGACGTTTTTGGAGCATAAAAGTGAAGAAAACGCCAAAGTTTTAATTTTCCTTGCTGGGAACAGTAGGTGACGGCGTCAAGAGTATCATCCTGACGGCGTCAAGAGTAAATTGCATGACGGCCCAGTGCAAACATGAAGGCGTCACATGAAGAGCGTCAGGAGTTAAACACGTGACGGCCTGGAAGAAGCTAATACATGACGGTGTCAGATGTAGATCTAGGCAGTCCGAGGATTCTTTTGACGGCGAGATGACGGCGTCACCTATTTGGTCTTGACGCCGTCAGCCTCAGTTTTCTATATATAGTTTTCTAATTTTCATTCATTAAAAAAGGAGAAGTTTTGGAGAAATCCTAAGGCCGAACCTATTACGAATTTTACAGGTTTTTCAAGGGTTTTCGGCCCTTGAAACCTTACATGTGTAATTGAGATAAGTGTTCTTCTAATTCAATCAATATGTCTATGTGTTGGTTGTCTATATCTTGTGCTTGTCTTGATTCCACTATGTTAGGCTAGATTTATCTTGTGTTTGCTTAGATCTAATGAAACCTAGATGTTGATTATGTGTTGATTACTTGTTTATGGTTGTATTGGATGAATGATTTCGATGTTAGGCTTAAGAAAACTGGCAGATCTCCAAATGGTAACATGCTTGAACGTCTTAGGAAACATGAACTGTTGTGCACTAGGTTTTATTGGTTTTATTTAATGCATGAGTAAATTCTAATGATCCCATGTTAGGAGCTTCTTAGCCGGCTCGACATAGGAGTGAAGTAGGCACTCATAGGATTGGGGAGTTAAGTGCGCCACCCCATGAATGGTATTAAGGAATACAATCCGTCATCCACGCAACTATAACAAGTAATTAACGTGTAAAAGATATCTAGGGAGTAGTGAAATCTAAGTAAACACAATTTCTCCACTTATTGCTCACAACCTTAGTTTAATTTAGTTTTATTTTCATTTCTAGTATTTTATTTTGATTGCATCTTAGTATTGGGTTAGTTGACTAGCAACTAATTCCGCCCAAATCTTTCAAACCCGAGATTTTTACTTGCTTTCTAAAAAATATGAAAATACAAAAATAATCATCCTTCATCTTTAGAACTAGTAATTAGGTTTTCTAATCCTAGCGACACTATTCCTAGCCGAACGATCATTCCCCCGGTACTTGTCACTATACTATACTGCAACGATCAGGTACACTGCCTGGTGGGGGTTGTAAGCTTCTCGAGATCCCTCGAGAGGTAAAGCCTAGTGCAAACCCCACGCATCAAGTTTTTGACGCCGCTGCCGGGGAATAGTTATTGTCTAGGTTAAAATCTCTTTTTATTAGGTCTACTTGCTAGATTCCTTTCTAGTAAGATTTTATTTTTATTTTTAGGTTTTCTTTAGTCTATCTTTTTCTTTGTGTCTTTGTTCGTAAAAACATTTCCATTGACTCTTCCATTCACCACTATGGAGAACGCGAATCCGCCAAGTTTTTCATCCAATCGACCAAATCCACTACAAAATCTACCCTTTCCACTTCAAAATGACATCTTGATGTTTCAACAACGTCATGATGAATCTTTTCCCGTTGCATGGACTCGTTTCAAATACTTACTACAAAAAGTCCTTCACCATGGTCTTGATTTATTGCCTCTACTTCAATTATTTTACACTCGTATTGACTACGAAACCCAAAAGAGGCTTGTCTATGTAACAGATGGGGAGTTTTGGGAATATGATGTTAAAGACGCGTGGGAAAACTTTGAGATTCACGCCCAATACAGAAGTGGAACATGGGGCCAAAAAAAAATAAGTGTAGACCTATTTTCAACATGGAAGGCTCAATCGAAAAGTTTGCTTGGGGATAAAAAGATTAGAATCGAGCCACCTAGTTGCATGTCATGGTTAGACACTATCACAATACAAGATGAACACATAGGTGATATTGATGTGATGGAAGAGGTAGTAGAAAACCCAAGCCCACTAAGTACCCCACAAGTCCTACCATCATTTGAGGCATACACACCGCCCGTGACTTACCCGAAAGAAGTAGAAGAGACTATAGGAACCCCGATAGAGGTAGAGCCCTTGGACCAAACACAACTAGAGGATATAGGTTCGAATACTCATAATGATAACCTTACTCTTAGTTCTAGGGAAGTTCCTAGTTTTGATGAACCGGAGCCTCCACCAAAACCGTTACCTAATCTTCCATCCTTGGATGAAAATTTAGGAATTGAAATAGGTTCTGATCCACCCATCAAACCATATAGTCCGGGTAGTCTTAGGATAAAGGTAGTTGACTCTAAGCCTTGTAGAGAGGAAGCCAATATAAGAGTGAAAAATGACCTTACATGCCTACATCACCCATTTATGACTGATCACAAGAAACATTATGGGTTTAAACCGGGTTTATTAGGTCAAGATGGATCCCCAACTAGTAGTCTCTTGAAGTTGATAGAAAATGATCCCTTTCTAGGAGAAAATCTTAATCCACCCATTAATCCGATTGAATTTAGTAAGGTTATGATGATAAGAGCACACCCCTTTGAGCATATAATTCATCCACCACACTTTCCTCACAAGGCATATTTCCACCCTAAGGGTGTGTATCGTTACTTCCACCCGCACTTAATTCAAAGTGTAGGGAAAACCTCCCCTATTTCCATTAAATAAGGGTAGAGTTAGGCTCGTAACTCAAACAAAAACAAGCGCTTCTTGGGAGGCAACCCAAGCTTTATTTATTTATTTGTTTATTTGTTTGTTTGTTTGATTTTATTTGTTTCTGTATGCATGTTTTATTTTTATTGTTTGTGACTCATGTTTCAAAATAAATTGTGAAAATGCTTTATTTTGTTTTTAACTTCGTCTTAATTGCATATAAAGGTATTTTGCAAAAGATAAGTGTAAGGGAGATCCAAATTTGTTTATAAGAACGAAATTGAGCATGAACCACAACAATATTAAATGGACATGTGTATTAGTACTTGTTAGAGTCAAATGCTTGTATCGAGTCATAATGATGTTTTGCAGGATTTTCCAGGAAGTAAGATATAAGTTTTTTCAGAAATTTTCCAAAAACTTAATGTAAAAATTTCTGCAGGTCACTTCTGACGGCGTCATGAGCTTGCTCTTGACGGCGTCACGTGTAAAAATCTGGAAATTTTACCAGTTTTGTTTTTCTAACGGAGTCTTAAAGTTTTTACTGAATTATTAAGTCTTATAATCTCCAGGAAATCTGCAAACTTCATTCCACAAGCATTATATCTTATTTTGTTTTCTAGGATTTAGTAACTTATGTAGATTGCCGCCGATTTTATGCGAGGTTGCTTTGTCTATTTTCTCAGGATTTACAGGTTATGTATGACAAGAAGATGATTTATTTTTCTGGAAGGGAAGCTTTGATTGTTCATTTTCTTGGAGGAAGATCTAACCTGGCCACCTTATTATCCATACCGAGCGAATCAGGGGAGTATTTGATTTCATTCTTTTTACTTATTTCACTTTTACATTCTTTACTTGAACATTGGGGACAATGTTCATCCTAAGTGTAAGGGGAGGGTAAAATGATGATACCTTACAGATACACTTTCGCTTGAGTTTGTTTGTTTGATAGTAGATGTGTAATAAAACTATGAGAAATACTTGTTAGTGCAATTTTAGCGCCAAATTTAAAATTTTTTACAACATTTAGGAGTGAAACTTTAGCCATAGCAAGCGTCTCATGGATAGGAGATTGTATGACTAGCACACAACCGTACTTTCAGAAAAATTTCCCACCCAAATATGTGAGGTTCGCCTTTAAATTTGATAGGAAAACATTCACTATTAGTGCTAATGAGTGTACCGGTAGCATTTAGATTCTAGAACTTGCGTTAGTGTTGCATCCCGAGACCGCTAGTGAGACTACATTCGTGTAGTAGGATTTACTACATGATAAGAGCCATTAGGATCACCCTTGTGTTAAACCCGTATCATAATTACTTGACCATTTAAGTCATATTACTTGGCTAGTTAAGTCAACTAATTTTTCCCACACCTTAGCGTTGTACTCATTTTTAGTACACGAAACCCCTAATATACCCCTCCGAGCCTATCTTTTCGTTTCTAACTTTAAGCATTTTACTTAAAGGAAGAATTTGTTACACCCCACTAAAATGTACACCCAAATCGCCTTAGCCTTCCGTGTATGCGCTCATCTTTAGTGCATTATTGTTATTTGTTAAACCCTAAGTTAACTATCTAATTGATTACATGGTTGCTAAGTCGAGTCATATCTTTGTACATATTGTTTTGGGACGATTGGGACTCATGGGTAAAGTACTTATTTTATGGAGTAATGGGGACGAACATCATTTATTACCCCCATATATGCGTTAATCTTAATAGTACTCCAAGTGTTTTGATTTTCTTAATTCGAGTCATTAAATTAGTTTATTGTAAAGTATGTAAAAATTCAAGTGTAAGGGGAATTTCCATTCCCTATGATGTATTATTTTGGATGATAGGGTAAGAGTGTATGCACACAAAAAAAAAAAAAAAAAAAAAAAAAAAATCGACAAATCAAAAAATAATAATAATAAAAAATAAAAAAAAAGAGAAAAAAACATACGGACTACCATCCCGTTTCATTCTATGTTCATTTTTATGTTTTTGTTATTTTTCATTTATTAGCTTAAGTCGAGTCTAGTCTTGGCTTAGCAATGCCATATTGTACATGTAATTAACCAAGATTGTTAACTCGCCACCAGTAAAGACTTCCTTTGTCCAACAAAACCGTGTATTTCATATCCTTACACCTAACGTTATAACCCTTTAAAAGACCTCTTTGATAGTTTATCATAGGTGCTTACGCCATGTGGTGGAGGTTTGATCCTTTCTCAAGCCTATGGTAATCTATTTTGCTATGACAGGTAGTGAGAGATATCTTCCGTTTCCATATTGTAATTTATACTTTATTACACCCGAGAGATGTGAGTATCTAAACACTATTTGTGAGGTGCTAGTATATGACCTCCGTACTTGTCTTTGGTCTTTAGTTGAACGATTATTTGTTGTAATTACTTTTATATTAGTGTTAAATGACCCCTAACTTGTATTTTGAGTAGAATAAAAGCGCATTTGCTTGAGGACAAGCAAATCTCAAGTGTAAGGGTATATGATGAGGCGAAAAATGAACCACTTTTAGGGGGTCATTTAAGCCCGGAATTGAATTTATCTGATCAAATATTGCCCTAAATCGTTCCTTTTGTGATTTTAGGTACTTTGGGAGAGAAATCTGGAAAAGGAAGCAATTCGGACGTTTTTGGAGCATAAAAGTGAAGAAAACGCCAAAGTCTTAATTTTCCTTGCTGGGAACAGTAGGTGACGGCGTCAAGAGTATCATCCTGACGGCGTCAAGAGTAAATTGCATGACGGCCCAGTGCAAACATGAAGGCGTCACATGAAGAGCGTCAGGAGTTAAACACGTGACGGCCTGGAAGAAGCTAATACACGACGGTGTCAGATGTAGATCTAGGCAGTCCGAGGATTCTTTTGGCGGCGAGATGACGGCGTCACCTATTTGGTCTTGACGCCGTCAGCCTCAGTTTTCTATATATAGTTTTCTAATTTTCATTCATTAAAAAAGGAGAAGTTTTGGAGAAACCCTAAGGTCGAACCTATTACGAATTTTATAGGTTTTTCAAGGGTTTTCAGCCCTTGAAACCTTACATGTGTAATTGAGATAAGTGTTCTTCTAATTCAATCAATATGTCTATGTGTTTGTTGTCTATATCTTGTGCTTGTCTTGATTCCACTATGCTAGGCTAGATTTATCTTGTGTTTGCTTAGATCTAATGAAACCTATATGTTTATTATGTGTTGATTACTTGTTTATGGTTGTATTGGATGAATGATTTCGATGTTAGGCTTAAGAAAACTGGTAGATCTCCAAATGGTAACATGCTTGAACGTCTTAGGAAACATGAACTGTTGTGCACTAGGTTTTATTGGTTGTATTTAATGCATGAGTAAATTCTAATGATCCCATGTTAGGAGCTTCTTAGCCGGCTCGACATAGGAGTGAAGTAGGCACTCATAGGATTGGGGAGTTAAGTGCGCCACCCCATGAATGGTATTAAGGAATACAATCCGTCATCCACGCAACTATAACAAGTAATTAACGTGTAAAAGATATCTAGGGAGTAGTGAAATCTAAGTAAACACAATTTCTCCACTTATTGCTCACAACCTTAGTTTAATTTAGTTTTATTTTCATTTCTAGTATTTTATTTTGATTGCATCTTAGTATTGGGTTAGTTGACTAGCAACTAATTCCGCCCAAATCCTTCAAACCCGAGATTTTTTCTTGCTTTCTAAAAAATATAAAAATACAAATATAATCATCCTTCATCTTTAGAACTAGTAATTAGGTTTTCTAATCCTAGCGACACTATTCCTAGCTGAACGATCAATCCCCCGGTACTTGTCACTATACTATACTACAATGATCAGGTACACTGCCTGGTGGGGGTTGTAAGCTTCTCGAGATCCCTCGAGAGGTAAAGCCTGGTGCAAACCCCACGCATCGCTATATAATTGCCATAAATGCCTTTTAAAAAGAAAATACACGTCAACAATAACAAATAACAAATATATATATATATATATATATATATATATATATATATATATATATATATATATATATATATATATATATATATATATATATATATATATATATATATATATATATATTTTGGTCGATCAAAAACTGTAATTTTATCACTTGTGCAATTATTAATTTAATTTAATCTTATTTATTTTTCTTTGTAAATATGATTTATGACCTTTTTGTCGACTAATCCACGGGGTTTGAACCCACCGCCATATAGACTCAAACCAGGTAAAGCCCTCCCTTTGTTAATCATTAATTTATAAATTCATACCTCAATCTTTTCATTTTAAAACGAAAACTCAAATTATTTGTGTGACTTATTGTCACATCTTTAAAGTTCAACATCATAATTCTGATTAGGGTTAAGTCCATTTATTAGAGATGTACTTTCTCTATTTTTTAGAGTTAGATAATAAACTTTTTTTTATTACTTTATTTTTTTTAGTAACCATGATTACCGACTAATTAACGAGGTTTGAACATACTACCACACAGACTCAAACTAAGTAAAGCCCTCCTTTTCAGGAGGTTGGTGTGGCCACTTAAGGTTGTTTGCACATAGCAGGAATTGAACTTGATGCCTTACACATTTTAAAGTGATAGTCACAAGTTCTTTTACCAACAAACTTTCAAAAAAAATTCGAGTTCACCGATATGACCGGTTTATTATTAAAATAATAACTGAAATGACTATATTACTTTTGTCTTCTTTAACAAAATCACACCTACTCATTCCACTCATCATAATCTATAAAAATTTCCAGAATCATCATCACCACATAAAAGTATAAAACACCAACCTACCAAAATTCATCAAATCAATCTAACCGATCCCTTCTCAAACAATAAAACTAATATTCATCATCATCATTTATATAACATGCTCAAATCTAATAACTGTATATTTCTCATTAACTATAATTAACTCCACCGATTCATATAGTAATTCAACCTAGGGTTTTGAACCACGATGCCATCGGTAAACCACCACGGCACCATCCACCACCACCACCAACCGTACACACCAGCAGCTTCACCTGATACTCAACAGCGACTCAACATACGAAACTAGAGAAACAGTCTTCGCCGCCTTAACCGAGGGGCTTTTGTTGGGTAAAAACAAAGAGAGAAGGTAATGGGAAAAACTTAAGATGGTTTTGATTTTAGAGAGTGGATAAAGGGTTGATTTTTTAGTTTTAGTGATGGAGATGGTGATGTGTGGAAATGGTTAAGGTGCCCCACCTTCATACGGATCCATTGAATTAAAGAAGAATCAAAATCAGGTGAAAGAAAAATGTGATTCAGTGGTGTCAAAATCACAGTGTGTCAAGAACAAAAACTGCAGATGGTGCCAAAGTGATGTTCTTGATGATATGTGTTTTGTGGAAATTTTTGGAGATTATGATGAGGAAATGAGTGGGTGTGATTTTGTTAAAGAAGACAAGGGTAATATAGTAATTTCAGTTATTATTTTAATAATAAACCGGTCATATTGGGGAACTCGAATTTTTTTGAAAGTTTCTTGGCAAAATAAGGTAATAAACAAAAGTTTGTTATCTAACTCATAAAAATGAAGAAAGTACATTAATAAATGGACTTAACCCTTCTAGTTAAAAGTAGGGATGTAAATGAACTGAACGTTCAGTGAACATTTCATGAACCATTCGGTAAAAAGTTCGTTTATGTTCGTTCGTTTATTAAATGAACTAACATGAACAATATTTTACGTTCGTTTAGTTAAATGAACGAACATGAACAAAAGTCTCGTTCGTTCATTTATGTTCGTGAACGTCCGATTAGGCGTTCGTTAAAGTTCATTTATGTTTATTTATCCATTTATGTTCATATATCATATCTTCTAATTTTATAATTTTAAAAATTGGTTTGTTTAAACAAAGCAATACTTATAAAATAATATATTGTGAAGAATTCAATAAAGTTATATGTTTGCTTGTCTATTTTCATTTATGTTCGATCGTTTATATTCGTTTAACGTTCGTTTAGTGTCTTAATGAACAAACATAAACGAACATGAACAATTCATTTTCTTAATAAACGAACATGAACAAGAAAATTCGTCTGTTTAAGCGTCCGTGTCTGTTTATTTGTCCGGTTAAAATTAAATAAACGAATATGAACAGAGCTCCGTTCGTGTTCGTCCAGTTCGTTTACAGCCCTAGTTAAAAGCATACAAATCTTTCCCTTTTAAAGTTCATAACCAAAACTGTGAAAATAAATTAATATGTGTAGAAGCACAATTTCATTAACAGTTGTCACGTGCCATTCATCCTCACCCCCGAGCGTGG
Organism: Artemisia argyi; assembly: GCA_030686995.1. Taxonomy (NCBI): domain Eukaryota; kingdom Viridiplantae; phylum Streptophyta; class Magnoliopsida; order Asterales; family Asteraceae; genus Artemisia; species Artemisia argyi. The sequence continues at coordinate 134,832,580 of CM060678.1, read as the reverse complement.
AAGTGCGCTACAAACATGAAAGAACCGGTTAAAAGGAGTCCCGAGGCTAAAGGTATTGTGTATTGTTCGGATCCCAATTCCACACTCCAGTCAATTAGTTTTTCTATAATTTCATTCCTCAATTACAAAAGGTTCAAAACAAATGCACCCTTAATTTAAATAATTCTCCTTAACCAATCAAAGGCACACAACCAAATTATCATAACGGTACGTCCTTTAAACTTTTATGTAATAAAATTACATTTAATATAAATAAGGTTGAAATGATTTAGCATTATTTCCATATAGTTAGGTGACAAAAGGTTAATAACCGATAACCTGAATCGGTTCATAATCGATTGCTTTTCCATAATATTTAGTATGTTAGCATCATTTGTTATGCCAAAATATATAAATTGAATTGTTAACATAGAAAACTTGAAAGGATTGATTTTGTAAGGTCTGGTAACGTTTGTATGCTATGTTATCAATTTATCTTGCTTATACATTAATAGAAAATAATTTAACACATATATGAAAACAAAAACAGTAATGTTTTGAAAGCATCTTTGATTATAACTCTTAAAAAAATTTCCACATATACATAGAGCTTTTTACGAGTAAAGTAAATTGTAAGGTGGTCATTGTGATAGGGTTAAAATTATCAAGATTGTCTATCACTAGTCTTATATCCACTGGTTAAAAATAATTTTCTGTTTCTAATGGTTTATTTGGTAATAGGCGTGAGTTTTAAGTTAGTATCTTTTTAGAGGTGTGTGTATTTTGGTATGTATAAAGTATGAGTAAATGAGATGGAAAACAAATTTATATTGTTTTTGAAATTGACAAGTTGTGGGTTACATTTTTTTTAATCTAAAAAATTAAGGCTTGGATTAATGGTTGGGTTTTGCTTGAGGGTATGTATATTTTATAGAGATTTATAGAATAGATAATTGCACAAATCTCTTACTAGTACATATTAATTAAGAAAAATGTTAACAACAAACCCCATAGGTTTTGTTAGACATAAGAGTAAAATGGAAAAATCGTCCTTGTAGTTTGGCTAATTGCACGTTTCGTCCGTGTGATTCTGAAAGTGCAGGCGGCATCTATGTGAGGAAACCTTGGTCTGTTTTAGTCCTTGGTCGGACAGAAATGACTGATTTGCCCTTGTCTTTAACCAACGCTATTTTACACTTTTTTTAATCAATATTCATACTTAATTACCACTTTACTCAAATTCATGACACGAAAATCACACACAGTAACACTCTTTTATTCATTATCACCCATAACAAAATCATCATCATCCAGCCTCTAATTAACACAATCAACAACTACAACCATTGATTTATCATCCGCAACAAAACACACACATGAATCTGTAACCACCACCTCCAAGATCTTGTACTACCACTTCAAAAACACAAAACCAAATGCAAGCCTAAAATCTTTAGATCTACACAAACCGAGCCCCAAAATCAAACCTTTTTATTGTAGGAGATCCAGCGAGCTACAGTTGTAACAGATTCGACGTTCTTTCACTCCCTAACCACTACATCCAAGGACGAAATCAGGATCAAATATTATCGGGTGCACGAAACTTTTGGAACCGTAATTTAGAAACACATTTCGATGGATCAAGTGCATTTAAGAAAGATTGATGGTTTTTTTTTATTTTTATTTTTTTATTTTTTTTCCAAAAATTAACTCTACATCGAAAAAATCTATAATGAACCCGGGCACCCGCCGAACCCCTAGTTTCGTCCCTGACTACATCTAAATACTAAATAGTCTACATTCTCTTCCACTTTCAATACTAAATCTAAATACGATAATCTAACCATGTCTAACCCAAAATAAATAAATAAATAAAATAACTTAATATACGACCCTTAACGGCTTAACACATACAATAATGTAGCAGATGGCGGTGCATCCGTTGCTCCTTTCGGACTACCACAGATCTATTGCTACTGGAATGATTTAGGAGATTAATTGTTGATGAATATGGTTTGACCAATTTGATGAACGAAGCCGCAACAAACCCATTGTAAATTTATTTTTTATGGATTATTTATGATTGTGATGAACAAATTGGGTTGGGAGGATTTTTTTTTAATGTGAAAGAGAATTAATAAAATAATTGTTAAGTTGATTTGTTTGGAATTCGTTTTGGTGTATATATTTTGGGAATGAATCTATTAAGAAGAAAAATAAAAATAAGAAGAATGAGAAATGTTTTCCGACATACATTTCAAATGAAGAAAGAGAATTTCATGGGAGATGCATCTTTTATTGTAGGTGCATCGAAATGTGTGGATGTGATTATTTCTCATTCTTCTTATTTTAATTTTATTTCTTATTTGATCGTCACTCTATATATTTTAGCTTCTGATTAGTTTATGAATTACCCATTTTGATTGGTTTCTGGTGTGGATGTTGACCTACGTAATACATTACCCATGATCTATACAATATTTGTTAACCGAAAACCGAACTGAATTTGTCATAACCGAACCGAACTGAATTAAAAATTCGGTTTTCAGTTTGGGTATGGTTTTGGCTATCTGAACCGAAAACCGAATTTATATAAATATATATATATATTTTTTATATATTTATATTATTATATATATATATAATGTCCATTAAAATTTTATACTAATATAAAAAAATACTTTTTGTGCTTGAGATATTTTTTTTACCAAAAATATATATAATTAAATTAAAAAATATATATAAATAGTGTAATTCATGTATAAAATTCGGTTTTCGGTTTTGACCCATAACCGAACCGAACTACGGTTCGGTCATAGATATTTTCGGTTCGGTTCGGTTTTCGGTTATTACCCAAAAAAAATATTTAACCGAACAACCCGAACCGAATAAACCGATTAACCGAGAACCGAACCGATGAACACCCTTAGTTGAGGTATGATTATCTTTATCAATTTTAAATTATAAATAAAGGAAAATTAATAGAGAAGAAGACAAGGGAATTTTAATCATTTATGTGTGACCAAGGACTAAAATGGAACCAAGGTTTTCCTACAGGGACACCACCTGCACTTTCAGAGCCACACGGACGAAACATGCAATTTGGCCAAACCATAAGGACGATTTTTGCAATTTACTCTTGACATAATAATTGAAAACTTAAAGAATATGTTAGCTTAATCAGATTACGCAATGTCTCAATATCGCACCATATCACCTCTCGGTTTGAAAGTGTTGGGGGAATTGTTAGGTTTTGGTTTAAGCGGGTTTCTGTCTTGGTGTTAAGGTGAAGGTCGGTTTTTCACCAGTTTTCATGGTTTCTATAGGGTAAATGCCTTTAAGTGGTATTGTGATGTGCTGGGTTCAATAGCGAAGATTTATTCCCTTAATTGTTGGATTCTTATGAGGGTCATCGTAATGTTTGATGTAAATAGCAGGGTCGATGTAGTTTTTGAATGTAGTATTTGTTTGATACTTTTTTAGAGTCGTTGTACTGTTTGCTATAAGTGTTAGGGTCAATGTAGTACTTGGGAGTCATGTTGGATACTTTTGAGGTATAGTATTTAAGGGTCGGTGTAAGGTCTGCGGTAAGTGTTAAGGTCGGTGTGGTGATTGAGGGTCGCGTAGTATTAGAGTTTCTTTCGGTCGAAATTGTCCTATTTGTAATTCTAGCATCTTTTTAGGATTTTTATCTATATAATTACCATAAATGCCTTTTAAAAAGAAAATACACGTCAACAATAACAAATAACAATATATATATATATATATATATATATATATATATATATATATATATATATATATATATATATATATATATATATATATCAAAAACTGTAATTTTATCACTTGTGCAATTATTAATTTAATTTAATCTTATTTATTTTTCTTTGTAAATATGATTTGTGACCTTTTTGCCGACTAATCCACGGGGTTTGAACCCACTGCCATATAGACTCAAACCAGGTAAAGCCCTCCCTTTGTTAATCATTAATTTATAAATTCATACCTCAATCTTTTCATTTTAAAACGAAAACTCAAATTATTTGTGTGTCTTATTGTCACATCTTTAAAGTCCAACATCATAATTCTGATTAGGGTTAAGTCCATTTATTAGAGATGTACTTTCTCTATTTTTTTAGAGTTAGATAATAAACTTTTTTTTATTACTTTATTTTTTTTAGTAACCATGATTACCGACCATTTTACCGACTAATCAACGAGGTTTGAACCTACTACCACACAGACTCAAACTAAGTAAAGCCCTCCTTTTCAGGAGGTTGGCGTGGCCACTTAAGGTTGTTTGCACATATCAGGAATTGAACTTGATGCCTTACACATTTTAGGGTGATAGTCACAAGTTTTTTACCAACAAACTTTCAAAATTTTTTCGAGTTCACCGATATGACCGGTTTATTATTAAAATAATAACTGAAATGACTATATTACTTTTGTCTTCTTTAACAAAATCACACTCACTCATTCCACTCATCATAATCTCTAAAAATTTCCAGAATCATCATCACCACATAAAAGTATAAAACACCAACCTACCAAAATTCATCAAATCAATCTAACCGATCCCTTCTCAAACAATAAAACTAATATTCATCATCATCATTTATATAACATGCTCAAATCTAATAACTATATATTTCTCATTAACTATAATTAACTCCACCGATTCATATAGCAATTCAACCTAGGGTTTTGAACCACGATGCCATCGGTAAACCACCACGGCACCATCCACCACCACCAACCGTACACACCAGCAGCTTCACCTGATACTCAACAGCGACTCAACATACGAAACTGGAGAAACAGTCTTCGCCCCTTAACCGAGGGGCTTTTGTTGAGTAAAAACAAAGAGAGAAGGTAATGAGAAAAACTTAAGATGGTTTTGATTTTAGAGAGTGGATAAAGGGTTGATTTTTTAGTTTTAGTGATGGAGATGGTGATGTGTGGAAATGGTTAAGGTGCCCCACCTTCATACGGATCCATTGAATTGAAGAAGAATCAAAATCAGGTGAAAGAAAAATGTGATTCAGTGGTGTCAAAATCATAGTGTGTCAAGAACAAAAACTGCAGATGGTGCTAAAGTGATGTTCTTGATGATATGTGTTTTGTGGAAATTTTTGGAGATTATGATAAGGAAATGAGTGGGTGTGATTTTGTTAAAGAAGACAAGGGTAATATAGTAATTTCAGTTATTATTTTAATAATAAACCGGTCATATTGGGGAACTCGAATTTTTTTGAAAGTTTCTTGGCAAAATAAGGTAATAAAAAAAAGTTTGTTATCTAACTCATAAAAATGAAGAAAGTACATTAAATGGACTTAACCCTTCTAGTTAAAAGCATACAAATCTTTCCCTTTTAAAGTTCATAACCAAAACTGTGAAAATAAATTAATATGTGTAGAAGCACAATTTCATTGACAGTTGTCACGTGCCATTCATCCTCACCCCCGAGCATGGAAGTGTGCTACAAACATGAAAGAACCGGTTAAAAGGAGTCCCGAGGCTGAAGCCCCTGGCACCACGCCCGAAGGTCAAGTCAGAACTTTACTCGAGTGAGTATGCATATAATATGTGTGATACGAGTGTACGCATGATATACGCATGAACGGTGGTACCTTTCAGCATGGAAGATAATATGAGAGAGAGAGAGAGAGAGAGAGAGAGAGAGAGAGAGAGAGAGAGAGGCACCAACCACTAAGGGTAGCTGTATTTATAACACCTTAGTTAATGTACATGACGTCATCATCGGGAACATACCCCTTAATATATGGTTAGTTGGTGCATGTGGGCATTATGTTATTACCCCTTGGTTAATGCAACGTGCCCTCCATCCGATCTTTATCTAGACGCGCCCTTCATCGTGACGCGCCCTTCATCCAGAGGTGCCATTCATCTGTCCTTCACCAGGCACGTCTTTCATCATGATGCACCCTTTATCCAAACATGCCTTTCACTCACTCTTCATTCGGGCACGCCCTTCATCTAGACACGCCCTTCATCCATACGCGTGTTTAATGCGGACACACCCTTCATCCTAACGCACCCTTCATCTAGACGTTCCCTTTATCCGGACACGCCCTTCATTCGGCGCATGCTATGCGCTTTTCATCTGGATACGTCCTTCGGATCGGTCTATTGAACCACATACGTCAAGTCCCCCAATATAGTAATTGTTAGGCTATGGTCAACAATGCTACACTTAAGTTTTGTCCGCCAATATTATATGAAGCACTTAAGTACGGCCTTCTTATTCGGGCATCATATTGACCTTCCTACCTGGTCATTATATTGGCGTGTCTTCCATATGAAAGTCAATGTGGTGTATCCTTCATCCAACTTCTTGACCTCACGACTTAGTGAAATGTCATGTTTAGTCAAATCTAGATCACTACCAAAGAAGGCCTACCAGATGGCCCTCAAGCTGGTGCTCCATTAGACGAATCGAGTCTATCAGATACATCCTCAATACAATTGTGAACTATACTCAAGTGAAAATAAAAATTACAATCAATAAGGGAAAATCAGTCTAAAAATTGAAGTTTTAACTTTCACCTTTGACAATAACAAATGATTTACTGTATTTAAACTTGTTCATTTGATATATATATATATATATATATATATATATATATATATATATATATATATATATATATATATATATATATATGTGTGTGTGTGTGTGTGTGTGTGTGTGTGTGTGTGTGTCTGTGTCTGTGTATATCTCTATATTATATATAACAGGAGGTGTTACACGTGTAATACCACCTCATTGCCCAGTCATTGCCATGTAATTCATTATCAGCATGTCATCACATTCTTGCCATGTAAGCAATTTTTATAATTTATTTTGTATTTTTATAATTAATTTCGAAAATAAAAAAAGTAGCCCTCGCAAGATTCGAACCTTGGGCTGTTTGTTCACTAAGAAGAGCCTCAACCATTAGACCATGTCACAAGTTGTGGTATACCATTGCAAAACAAAATCTATAAACTACTCAACCAATTATATTGACCATCAATTCTTAATTATAGTTTCGGAATTATAAACTTTAACCTAAATATTAGTCGTACCGTACGTTTTTCTCGAACCCTAATATTATTCATTCATCCTCTATAAGGATCAAACGTTTTTCTCAAACCCTAATATTATTCATTCATCCTCCTAATACGTTCTAAGGACAGAGAAGTTCCTGTTGGCAACCGTACATTGGTGAAGCGGCATGCAAGTGATCGAAACGATTGTGGTGTTTATGTATTTACACCGTGTAAGATTCAAAATAAATTTATATTCTTAGAGGGATATGTAGTTATGTTCTTCTCTTCGTAAACATTAATGGTTGCTGTCGTTTCTTTGAATGAAGTTTAGCTTCAATTTTTCTTTAGTTATCTCTTTCTGTTACATACAAGCTTATCATGATCATTGGTTTTTCATATTTTCCTTCTCCATGATGTATGTCGTGTGAGTTTTTTTAGTTGGGTGTTTGTATCCATGCTAGAGAGACAGTGCTAACATGTACTTCACATGAACTTAATTACAAGTTCCCACCTACGGTTTAAGATAGACTCAAGGATAGATTTTACCCTAAAAAAAGGTTAGATTTTATTCGCATTGGAGTTTCAGAGAGCCGACCCATAAACAACAAAAACTATATTAGTAACAAGGCCATATAGACTTTTGACAGAAATTGATACCTGAATAAGAGCATGAGATCCTTAATTGATTTAAAAATCTGTAGTAACATTGCCACCTGAATCCATTCCAATGTTGCAATTTAATATTGATAGCAACTATAGCAAGAGATCCTCAATTGATTGACCAACATTTTCTTCATCTTATATGCTTTTTCTGATGAGTTGACTTCTTTTGTTGCAGCTCACATATTACGTGCCATTAGAATTGCTGCTCATTTGGAGTTTAGTTTCTCTAGAGAGACAACTCATGCCATAAAACACCTTGCACAATCAGGCGTTGCTCATAACAAAGTATCATTATTTCCCTTTTGTAATATTTTCTATTTTTTAGCAACATAAAGATAAATACATAAATCACATACCACTAATTTTCGGGAAATCTTGCAGATGCTAGCTAAATTAGCAGGCTTGACGAGAAATATCAGCAATGAATGATCACTTTGTCGTGAGGCAGTTACCAACTGGACTTCAACATACATACGCTTCGGTTGTGTTAGATTGAAATCCCTGGTATTATAATTATTTAGTATTAGTTTTTAAAGGTCTGAGAGATGAGGAGGGGGTTATAGTGGTTACGTTGGCATCAAGAGTTCAAATGAGATAGATAGCTAAGCAAATAACTTGATGCTTACCGCCCTTTACACATCACATGCACTTGATTTTAGGATTTTCCTAAAATTTAGTTCTCTTGGGCGTGTTTCGTTGCAGGGAAACCATTATTTCCTGGAAAGAATGTTGTGCATCATTTGGATCTCATGATTGATTCGCTTGGCATTCCTCCTAAAATTATTGCAGGGTTGGTTCTTTGTGTTTATAATAAATAAATCATTTGTTGCTATAAAGCATATTAGTTTACATTATGCATTTAGGTAGGGTCAAATCTTATTTCAGTTAATAGTTTGGGTTCTAAAGCATTGCCTTATAGTGTCATGAAAAAGAAATTTAACTACCTGGCTTCCAAATATGCAGATTCTCAATGAAAAGGCAAGAAGATACCTTAATATCATGCGGAAGAAACAACCATTCTCTTTGACACGCGAATTTCCTAATGTAGACCTGTTGGTTGACAGCCCTGAAATGGCCAGCGTGAAATAGGTTAAGACCGTTGAACAGTTGCACGCTCACCTACAGGCTCTTCAATTTCCGGAGAAGCTTCTATTACATTTATAGACGTGGGTCTGGTCAACGGCCTCCTGGAAATGATATTCAAGCTTTCGTTGGTGCTGGATACATGGCCATCTTTACACACCTTGATTGGCTAAAGTTTGACTTAACTAAACACATTGGGCATATAAATTGTGGCTTTGGAGCAAAAGATGATGAGTTCAATGCAGTCATATACATATTTGACTGTTCGTATCTTTTCTTTTGCATTGAATTTCTCATTGCTCATGAATAAAATTGACAAAGATTCAATCTTTTCTTCTGTTTTGTGAATGGTTTTATAGGAGCATTGTAAAGATCTAAGCTTCAAGCCTTTCTTCCCCAAACTGATTAGCTACATAACATCTGGTCATGTTGTATGAATGGTAATGTTTCTTGGTAATTTGCTTACAATTGTGTAGCTAACAAAACGAATTTAGGATGCATAAATTTAATATTAATTAAGCACAAAGTTTGGCGGCAACGAAGATAAGCAAGAAGACACAAGATCTCGGGAAGCTAATTCCCGGTGGTGAAAAGATGAGCACGGCCGAATGTAATGTTTTTTGTATGCATGATAGATGCAAATATATTAATATGTGGCGTTCTGGACTCTAGAGATGTCATGTTTGATAAAAAAACACCACATCCATGGTTTGCCTAAAGTAACTAATTCATGTATGTAATATTAAAAATAACATTATATTGCAGCTTGTGCGTAGCAATAGCCGGAGGTCCATGCCATTACAAACTGATGAAGAGGCGCATCAGTTATCCTATCTACGTAAACATATTGGGAATATAATTTCTCTATTGGCCGACACTGTGGAAGGCGAAGGCGGAGATTCACTGGTTTGTCTTCTTACTCTACGAATGTTGCAAAGTTATTATATTATAGATATAATCTTTTAAGGCCTCTCAGTATATGCACCAACTGGTACACCAAATTTGGTGCACAAGCAATCCTTTACAACATTATCGGTTTCATCCAAATGTTTGCTTCAAATGTTTTTCCCCACTTATAGAAACTTTCATACTATATAGCTATGACACAAATTATCTTAAGTAAAAAAATGTTTTATGAAAAAGCTAAATACCTAAGCCAAATAAGTTTTTTTAGTTTCTAGCATAAGTTAATTATAAACTGAAAAGAGTTAAACTTATGTTTGGAAATTTGGGTTACAATCTCACTGGCAATTGCGCACACCAAATACTAAACCAGATTCCATATCTTGGATAGAGGTGCATACATTAGAGATGGTCTAATAAACAACTGTGTTAATTAGGGACTCTTTTGTAGTACTTAATTACTTACTTAAAAGCTTGCAACCTTTTGATTTTGCTTCAACGTTTGCAGGTTTTGAGTATGGAGAAGTTGATTTCTTTATCTGCAGGTTGTAAATTGCCATGAATTTGTGATTTATGTCTTAGCTCCCTTGAAATAGGCCACCATATATGGATGTTCATATGTGAATATAGTTCTTGGTACTGTCCGAAAGGTATGTTTGAAATCAGGGACAATAAGTTACTGCTATTGTAAGTAGATTGACTTTGCAACAATAATTTTTGTACTTAAGTTCTATCAGTATTAACTCAATATATCTATTAATCAAAGTAATGTGTTTCTGCTTGGAACTTTCAATATTCTTTCTTTTTGATAAAAGTAGAGATGTCATTCAACACTAGATTAGAGTGCATCTTTCCATACCCGAATACAGTACTTTTCAACATGGGAATTTGCTTCCGGAGTACACAATGGAGCTAGAGCTACCGTCTATACTGCCGAAATTTCGAGATAGTTTAGTGTACCAAGGAAGTGGTGTTGATGCATTGCCCCCTTTGTTCGATTGTGGACATCAGGAACATGCCCAGGTACTAAATTTTCTTATTAGTTATCATATAATTTTAGTTTAAGTATCCTTTAAGAGTTATTTTAGTTAGTTTAGCATCATAACTTTATTATAATCAATCATCTTACACCTATGTAATCAACCAGGTAGAAAAGGTAAGTAGTGTGAAAGTAAGGAAACAAAATGCGAGTAACAAAGAAAGGAGTTTATCAGCACAAAGTTTGGCGGCAAGGGCGAGGTGAAGGAAGATAGGTGAGAAGACACAAGAGCTTGGGAAGCTAAGTCTCGGTGGTCAAAAGATAGAACCGTAGGATTGAATGATCGTATAGTTAGACCTGAAGTAGATGTCATGGTAAAAAACCATAATCATAAAAACAACTGTGTTTGTAGAAGACAATATTTAGACATGTTTGTTACTTTTTAGACATGTTATATAATTTTTATGGAAAAACTTCTTTATAATTACCCACCTTCTTTCGCTATAGTAATTTATGTCAACGATAAGTATAAGACATGCCCGCCCATCGGGCGGGCTTCGACCACTAGTATTATATATATATATATATATATATATATATATATATATATATATATATATATATATATATATATATATATATATATATATGTGTGTGTGTGTGTGTGTGTGTGTGTGTGTGTGTGTGGGGGGGGGGGGGGGGAGAGTTAATGTAAGATCAAACTTAAAGTTGTAAAAATAAGATATAGTCTAAACAACCACTAAAACCGTTTTATAAATAACCATATTATCAATAATACACAAAAAATAAAGTATTAATATGAATTAACATTTTAGAAACTAATAACCAACAGATACATGAGTTCGGATTAGTGATACACAACTATAAATTTACATGTCGGATCAAAGTGTATCATCTTAACCTGATACTTTACATGTTGAATCAAAGTGTATCACCTTGGTTTCGTCAATTTAATAAAGAAAACCATCGAAAATTTAACAATTTTAGTTGTACTGAATAAAAAATTTTACTTTGTTTTAACAAGAGTGTCATGTGTCAGATTTTAGTTAGATCTTATTTTTACAACTTTAAGGTTGATCTTGATCTAGATCTTATTTATTTCAAATTTTTGTAACAATTGGGATTATACACACTGGGGATTCCCAAACAAAACCCGGCGGATGAATGAGAAATCGAAAGCAAAGTCGGAAATCATGGTTACCGAAACCGAAAGCAAAGAAAGAAAGAAAAAACCATGCTACAGTATTATTTTTACAGCTGTTATTTAAATTATTTCTCGTTGACTAATATTTTGAAGCGTCCTTTCATAATGTCGATCTAATATTTTACTATCATAAAAATGTTGCGTCAAACACTACATTCCACCTTCGCACAGTCTACTTAGAGAAAATGACTTTTCACTGTTAATGATCATACATGTTTCTTATCTCAACTTCAAAGATAACTTCAGTGTCATCCCTTTCAAAACATATATGGGCCTAATATGGCACTAAGGCAACAATTTTAAAATACCATTTTATCAAATTGTTGACAAGAGGACCACACTAAGATAAGATGTAGCACTAGCATCGACCAAGAAACAAAACAGAACGGCAACATCAATCTTAAAATCTTATCAAAAAAAGTTAATGCTGATGTAGTTTTTTCTTTACTTAAACGAGAATACAAATTCTATTTTAACATACTTTTATCAACTTTTAACATTGTGTTTAAAAGATATTGCTTCACATTTGTTACAACTTACATGATTGTTATGTCGTTTCTATTCACTTTAATCTTTTTAAAAACAAGTTCTATTCTAAAAGACTACAGTAGTTGTTATTTCACTAATTATTTATAAAAGTTTCTTTATTATGCAAGTAATCATTTCAAATATTACATCATAAGGTTAGTGGTCCATGTAAATGGTTTGACATTGATAAGTGGTGTAGAGGTTAGGAAAAAAAAAAGTAAAGTAACTCCCAATACCGTCTTCCACGGGTTATGGGTCCTAATACCGTCTTCCACGGTGTATGGGGGAGGTTGAGACGTAGACAACCATACCCCTACCTAAGGTAGAGAGGTTGCTTCCGGTTCTACCTAAGGTAGAAAAGGACCTCCGGCCTTTTGTAGGGAGTGAGGATCGAACCCTTGATCTCTAGGTTAAGAGGCAAGGGGTTTTCCAACTGATCCAACCCTACTTGTTGGTGTAGAGGTTAGGAACAGGAGCCTATTTCCATGTCACCAAGCACAATGCATACGTGTGATTCTTTCAAGTGGTTAATCATTTCTAAATTTATTAACCCGAAAATGATTTCGAGCGAAGGTTTGAAAATTATCATATATCGTACACTTATTAATGTAACTAGCATATTTATTTGCGATGAAAAATATGTGAAAGATAGTTCCAACAACAATACATACCTTCATTACTAATAAGGGTATGGAGTATCTCCTAGTAGTTCACTACAAACAAAAAAACTAAAAATCTGTTGATGGTCGTAATAGTACCATGTGACAACTATATCTAAAAAGGTACTCCGTTCAAAGATGTAATTGTGATTTATACAAAATAGTCGATCGTCGTAAAATGATATCAAGTTTGTTATCTTTTGACATTTAGTATTTTTGACTTATCAAACTTTAAACTTTTTGTACCGCACTTTTTTTAGGCAGTTTTACCCACTTTACTAACATGACAAAACAAATTTTTTTATGGTTTTTTACTTCGTATTTTTTGTGTTTTACTACTTTTGACTTATCAAACTTTATATTTTATATCATCTTTTTTTATTTCGCAGTCTTATAATAGATAAAATAAGAAGTTAGATGGAAAGTTTTGAATTGCATTTTAATTTTATACTTTAAACATCATTATTTATAAATTATTATTATTATTCTTATTATTATTATTTTATTGTTATTATTAAATAATTTTATTATGTAATTAATTAATATAAAATTAAAAGATGATGAATTTTTTTTATCTTAACATTATAATCATTAAAATTTTAATAAATATTTCATTATTATTGATTTTTTTATTTAATGTAAATAATTTATTATTACTACATTAATAATTATTTACTTTTTATCAAATTTAACTGTTTATTATTATTATTATTGTTATTATTATTATTATTATTGAAACATAATAAACTTACATAAAGTTGGATGGGAGTCTAAACACAAGCTGTGCTCCTACTCTTTTCTGAGTACATAATAAACTTAGTTCAACAGGTTAAAAGTCGGGACAAAGTGTATTTCACGAGGATAGTACAGGGCCGCCACGACAATTTTTTATTTCTATACTTATAAATCATCTGAGTCATCTATTTTAGTTACATTCTGATATAGGTGTAATAATACACGTAGGTAAAAACAAAAAAAGAATGGTCAATTTCTAAAAGAAACATTTGAAGTGTTTTAAAAAGAACCAAAATACTTAAGCATACAAAAATTTGACAAAAGTTTATAAATTATGAGAAAGAATAAGATGATAAAAGTTAATATAAAATAAACCAAGGTAGCCAAATATTGAAATATATTCAATTAACGAGCGAGTGTGATGCCCGCATTTAGTTGCGGGTTTGTAGAAACAAATATTTCTCTGCAATTTCAGTGTTAATTATGATAGGAAATATGTTGATACAGATAAATTTTATATCAAAAGTAACTAAAAAAAGTTTTTTTTTTTTTTTTTTTTTTTTTTTTTTTTTTTTTTTTTTGAAAAGCAATTAAAAAAAGTATTTGTGACGAATAGTTATTAATTATCATAGAAATTAGCAAACTTAAAAGATAACAAGACGTATTTCCCCGGATTCACACATGCAAATCTTGAAATATTTATTTGAACAAAATATATAAAGAAATTTTAACAAAAATACAAGATATTTATGTTCATTGAAGTGCCCATAAGAATTCCTCTGAGATATTCACATCGTTCATGATTTTTTCAAAAAAACATACAAAATCGACTAGCTTAGAACTCACGCAAAGTGACCGTGATTAATAATTTGAAATAATTTGTGTTGTGGATATTCCATAAGATTCTTTCTTATAGTTTGATTTGTTGTTAACTGACATTTTATGTTCAAATTTTAGTTTATAATTATTTTTAGAAAAGATACTTGTGATATCTTGGGTTTTACGGGTTTTTTAGCGTGTTTTTATATGTTGTTGTGTCATGCGTTAAGAGAGAAAAGGGATAAAGTTGTTATCTATGATAAATATAATAAACCTTACGAATACGGCAACAAACATTGTATACAAAGAAATGGCACCAAATCTTGCGATCATAGGTAATCCATCCAATTTTATTACTTATGGACTATAATTTCAGATCATTTTTATCTCTTTTCACGATCCTCAAATAAATATACATGTATCTATTTTGTTACTTGAGCTCATGTCAAAATGAATACCAAATGTTGCTCAATTTTCCAACAATTTCATTAACATGTCTTTGCGTTTTCATAAAATAAAATCAAAATGGTCTAACACCATTAGTTACATTACAATGCTTTTATTCGAATTCATGTTGCTTTTATAGTTATTTAACAATTTGTCTGATTATCCATATGATTCAGTTGCAAATTTCTTTTACTAACCACTTAACCAGGTATACTCATTTGCTTTCGTTCTCTCGGCTCATTGCATAATATATGAAAATTATTTATATTTGTGTTTGTTAGTACTCTTTTATATACCAATGAATTTCACGGGTCTTTTAGCTAGTTATAATATATCGTACACTTATTAATGTAACTAGCATATTTATTTGCGATGAAAGATATGTGAAAGATAGTTACGACAACAATACATACCTTCATTACTAATAAGGGTATGGATTATCTCCTAGTAGTTCAGTACAAACAAAAAATCTGTTGATTGTCGTAATAGTACCATGTGACAACTATATGTAAAAAGGTACTCCTTTCAAAGATGTAAATTGTGATTTATACAAAATAGTCGATCGTTGTAAAACGATATCAAGTTTGTTATCTCGACTCCAACATCATAATTTCTTATGACATTAGCAAATTATGTCTTTAAACACCAAATAATTTGATCGCCTCTCATTTTTACACTTCAAAACATATGATCAACATTTTAAGTTATCAATAAATTTTCAAAAACATAACAAAAACTTTATTAATTATGATTAAAAGACATTAATTATTTAATTAACAAGAATAAATGATAATAGTGTAGATAGTCATATTTGTAACATTCATTATTTTGAGCCAAAATGACTTTAATTTTTATTATTTGATTAAATGATTTTAATATTAGCATCAAATTTTGCAATTCTTAATTTTTTTAGACAAAGTGATACACTTTTTATAAAGGAGTAAGATTATATGAACATGAAAATTGACTTAAGACAATACCGAAGTCATAACTATTTAACAAGAAAATACGGAACTACTCGAAGTATAACAAACTACGTATAAGTCTACGTGCTACTGGCAGAGAAAGGACATGCAAATCTTCTCATACTATATGTACAGAATCTTACGGGGAGTCGTTTTAAGAGGTATCAGAGCATCGTCAGTATATTCAAACGTTGTCATACCCCCAAAATCGCAATGGAAGATATCGGGACATGACTATCATAGCACAAAGTCACAAGTTATAAAAAACGGCCTCTATATGAGTTGTTAAAAATACAACGATTCGATTTCATTAAAAGTTCAAACAAAGGACAAGGTTTTTAAGAGTTTCACATCGTAAATAAAGGAAAGTTTTATTAGACAATCAAACATTAAAGTTCATTTAAGAAAATCTTCAATATGATGAGATCGCAAAAGGGGGACTCTAGCATGATGTTCCAAAGCCTTAACAGTTAGTTTGTTTGTTGCCCTAGTAGGTGTCCATCCCAAGGCACCCAGAATTCCTCAAATGAAATGTGTTCGTTTGACTTCCAGTCAAGTAAGCGCTACAAACCCGGATGGGGGTGCCAACCCCAATATATCTATTCACAACATTCGTGCTTACTACGTAATTAACGGTTCATGATAGTGGGGACTTAATGGGATAACGAGGGTAACTTAGGCAATACGTAAAAAATTTAAGTACTTGTGTCCATAAAAGTAAAATGCATTACCACCCCTAAGTAGTTTAAAACGAGTATTAAATAAGTAAAGTAAGGGCTATGAAACTCACCTCAACAAGTAGTGATAGCGGAAGTAAAATAAGCAAGCTTGAATGCAGCGATATGACCTATCGCGACCTAAATCAATAAGACACAACAATTATATGCTCTATATGCACATGTGTTTTAAGAAGTTTTATCGCCCATATAGACTTGTGTTAAGGTTTTATAAGTTTTACAAGTGAAAATCGCTTAGGAAGGAGAGTAAAATAAGTATTTGGTTTTACAATTTCAAAATAGTTTGATGTTTAAAAGTTTTCCCCGACTTTACACGGTCATAACTAACTAAATTCTTAACAGATTTTGGTCATTCCAAGTCTAGAATGTAGGTTTATGTGTTGACTTTCTAGAAAATATGGCATTACTCAGTGAAATTAAGTTTTAAACATTTAAAAGGTTTCCACAAGACACGGGTCTAAGAAGACTTTTTCTGCCAGAAATTTTACTCAACTTCACAATGTCGTAACTTCCTCATCTATTTCTTACCTTTCCAACCACTATAATTACACCCCTAGATTCCAAGTTTAAGACTCCCAAAGGTTGTTACAAGTCACGGGTGCAAACAGCTATAGCTGTTTGACACATGTTTCTGTGCATTTATTTTAAAATACCATGTTGGGCCAATATTTAACCCAAATGTATCCAAAAAGGATTTGAACATAAAATAGGCCAAACACTCACTGACAGAATATCAATGGTCATCTAACATATTGATGATTAATGAGAATGTCTCTCCCTAATACATGGATGAAGCTCAAACAACATACTTCAAAGAGTTGGAAAATACCAACTGAAGGGGCACCTACTCACGGATGCAGTATCAGTGAGTTTGGTACTTGAGCAAAACATCAGGGACACTGAGATTTGACAAATGTCTCTATATCCTTGATGGCCTTTCTCTCTTTGTTAATGACCACCTCACTAACTATGATATAACTGTATGAAGGTATGGTAATCAACGTAACTTCATCATTAGGCTCAAGATTCAGAGACATCAGGAATCTAAGTTGAACTGATATAAAAAGACAAACTCATTGAAAAAACAGAAGTTCAAGTCTTGGATATCGTCAAAGAGTTCACTTGTTTAGAGCTTGTCAGCAAGTATGAACAAGGAACTCCTGTACAGGCGAAAGGGATTCACAAGGGCATGTATACCTTGATGATCTCTCAGCTCTCTGATCAAATACCAAGGTAGTTTGGTGAGTCGATAGAGTTTAAGCCAGAAAACTCTTGGGAAGATAAACTTTGCTCCTTTCCAAGACACAAAAAAAAAACTCATGAAAAATCATAACTGTCAACTCCGGTAAACCAAAAGGACATCAAGGCTAGATGTATAGGCACATGCCTACTTACGAATAGTCGGCAATTTCACTATTCCCACATGAAGCAACAGTAACCGCTCCGCTATATAAACCCGTTCCAACAAAGCAGAATGTGCGTATTCAACGAGAGTAAGAAGTGAGAATTTAATTAGCATAGTTAGACTGTTAGAATTCTCAACACACTTAGAACCCAAGCCTAGCTTGATTCTTTGTGTTCCTTAATTTGTCTCTCAACGGGGATAGCCGCTGCAACTATCCCCTTGAAAAGCCAACCAAGTTATTAGAGTGCCTAAGTGGGTTCTTAAGTAACCTTGTAATTTCGCCTTATCATGAATCATAAACTTGTTATTATTTCCATGTACAAATGCCCCGTGTTTATGTATATTTTGTCGATTCATGAGTTGCTCAAGTTAAATCGGACCAACAAGTGGTATCAGAACTGGTGGATCATTCTTATGATCTAGATCCATTCTTGAATGACTACTAATAACCTTTAACCGTTCTTGAATGATGGCTAATAACCTACAAACACCATCCTCCACAAATCCCCACCATCTAAATCCCCACTAGCACGGTCTCGAGCATCCTTTCAAATTCAAGGGCTACTTTCAAACCGTTACGTAAAACTATGTTTAGTAAGTTTTTAATCGAGAAAACTCGTTTCGGCTACAACATCACTTAAGGTATGAATAAACAATCTACCAACTTAGTTAAGTGATCAAAAAAGATATTTTTCTTAAAACCTCACATTGTTATGTGACAAAACATTTTTACAAAAGTATTTTTGTAATTATAAAGAAATGTTTTAATAAGAAAATATATTTGAATTTTAAATTCTCTAACAGCTAGTTTCCCGCCTAAAATTAGATAAATTTTCACCAGGTAAATTTTCACCAAACTAGGACAAAAATGGGAGTGTTTGTCGGGATGGTCCCGTAAGCATGTGACGGTCCCTTATATATACGTGACCGTCCAAGGTTTAAAAGACCGTCCCCGCTCCTCCTGGTGCCTATAAATACTACACTGTTTCATGCAGAAAAATTCATCTCTTGAGCACTAAAACTTTCTGTCTTCCTAAATCATTCTAAATCCTATTCTTTGATCACATTAACGTGTCATAAGTTGTTTACAAGTAATCACATTCATCCTACCTCCAAGTGCAAGAGAAGAACGCTCGTATTCGTCAAGAAACGAAGTGTTGAAGAAAAGTCTTTCATCTCGTAACCTTTGTTATGTTTCTCTCCTTAACCTCTATTCTTTGTATCTCTAATCTTGTGTGTAAGCTCGGAATCATGTATTGTGTTGATTCGGACTTGGTGTTGGTTCGAATTATGTAGTGCAGTGTGTCAGTGTGTAGATTGGTTCTAGATAGGATTAGGACTCGACATTCTGCTTAGTGTCGTTAATTGGTGTAAGCGTTGGTGTACGGTTTGTTCCGCCATAAGGGAGTGTGTTGACATAGTGTTTATGAAACTCTCGAGTGTGATACTCGAAGAGTGGAGTAGGGCGAAGAGTGAGCTTCGTAGTCGAACCACTATAAATATCCTTGTCCCGGTTTGATCGTTTCTTTCCCTTATCTTTACTTACTTTTGATTGTTGTGTTCATATATAGTTATATTCACATAAACTTCGAATCTAAAAGATTTTCAAAACAAACTTCAAAAAGGTTTTTGAAAACGTAATTAAAATGATAAAACTATTCAACCCCTTCTAGTTTCTAGATATGCATTTTTCATTAATAAAATCTAATTAAAGTAAATATATAAATATATAAGATAAAGAAAAATTGAAAATCAAATAAAGACATAAAAGGATAGAAGTGGAAGAAATGCTCTAATTGACGATTATTAAAGGAAAGCAACAAAAGGTCGAGGCTTGTTTTTATCAGGATTCCTAAAATAAGATTTGTTTTATGTTTCCAAGGTACAACAATCACAACTAATGTACGGCCAGACGTGACAAACTTTCTTGGAAGATCACATAATCAGTGGCGTGTTATCGATCGAAGGTTGCTGGAATAGTGGGGAGGTAGTCTGCGTGTTCTTTTGTGTAAAACCAATGAGGCTAATGCCTTTGTTTATGTTGAAAAGTTATCTTGGTGACCAAGATAAATGATGAGTCAAATAAAAACTGATATTACGTATTTGTATTTATTATATAATTCGTTGCTATTTGTAAAATGTATGCAAATCATTTTCTAGAAACTGGCATTATAACTTCCATAGATAACAAAAAGATTCGCCCAGAGTTACATTCGTGTTGGAGTTCACAAGCACCGAAACCATTTTTTCCATGAAATAAGATTTTCTGCACCCCTGCGTGTGCGTATGTGTTTGTGTAAAACTAATCAAAGACAATTTGATAGTTGATACTAGAACTTCTACACACATCAAAGTTTTTGTTTCCAAAAAATATGTGTTACTCTCCCGATGTTCAGTTTTTGAGATTTAAGTGCCTTGTTTTAAGTTACAATATTTTATTCATATCAAGTCCTTTTTTATGTATGTAGGCGTGCCGGGATCTCCGCCAAGAAAGAAGCGCTTGTGAACTTTTTGACGGACCTGTCGGATGGAAGATCTACATTGAGACCGACTGACATTTTGATTTTTGGATGGGTTGGAGGGAAACATGCTTGTGTGGATCTGACCGGGGTTTCTCCACTCGTGGGGTTGAGTAGTCGGGGTTTTACAGTCGGACATGCCGCTTTGAAAGCCGCCTCGTGCAAAGTAACAAAATACGAGAAAGCATGCATTGAAAATCAATACGTGTTTATTCCTTTCGCGTTTGATACATTTGGTTTCCTTGCACCTAAGGCGGTGGAACTACTCAACATAGTCCAAAGAGTTATGAACAGTAATGTTATGACACATCGATCCACAAATGTAGTTTTCAAAAGAGTTAGTTTTGCAATCCAAAAAGGGCTAGCGACGCAGCTTGTTGCTCGTTTGCCTTTAACCACTATGTAAATTCTATTTTAATGAAATAAATTTATGACAAAATAATAATAATAATAATAATAATAATAATAATAATAATAATAACTCTTAAAATACTAAGTTGGTCTTAGAGCATCTACAATGGCTCAAGTTGTGAAAAGCTTTTTACTATTCTAAGAAGTCTTTTTAAAGAGTTTTTGCCATTGCAACCAAGGTTTTTTGAAAAACTTTTCAACAAAGACTTGGTAAAGCTCAAGTCTTTGCTCAAAGCTTTAGCCATTAAATGCTTTATGCATTAAATGCATCAAGTCTTAAAGACTTTTACCATTGCTTATGCTCTTAGATAGCCTTTGCCCAACATATATTCTCTTAGTTTATACTCGAAGCAACAATTTTTTACTTTTGATAAAACACTCAGATACCGATTGGTCATATGATCAGCACTATGATCAATCATAGGATCCGAAGTCCGGTCAAAGAATCGTTTTGAACATTTCATAGAGTTTTCATATGATCCTAATCTCATGAATAGGAATGACAGTTGGGCGGGTTTGAGACGAGTTTCAAGTTTCTCCGTCGAGTTCAGGTTTTCTTTTCATCCCTGCTCACGAGTCATAATTTATTTGAAGATATATAAAGAGTAAATTACACGGATGGTCCTGTGGTTTGTCAAAAATTTCATGTATAGTCCCTCAAAGTTTAAAGTTGCATGTATCGTCCCTCTGACTGCAAAAGAATAATATCTATGGTCCCTCAGACTAACTGTCGTTAGTTTTTCCGTTAGTCTATTTGCACCGTTAGTCCTTTAACGACCACATTTGCATTGTTAGTCCTTTTTTGTTAAATATCATTGCATCGTTAGTCCTTTTATACGTTTTCGCCCACCACCTCCACCCACCACCACCACCCACCACCACCACCCACCACCGCCACCACCACCACCCACCGCCACCACCACCACCATCACCACCGACTCCACCCACCACCACCCACCATCAATGCCACCACCTCCACCAACAACGCCACCACCCACCACCGCCACCACCACCACCACCACCACCACCACTGCCACAACCACCACCACCCACCACCTCCACCGACCACCACCACCCACCTCCACTTTTTTTTTAAAAAAATAGAAATAAAAAAAAATCAGAAATAAAAAAAAAATTCAAAAAAATTTTTCAAATTTTTTTTTCTAAAAAATTAAAAAAAACTAGAAAAAAAAATCAAAAAAATTTTATAAAAAAATCAAAAATTTTTTTTTTTGATTTTATTTTCAATTTTTTCAAAAAAAAAATATTTTTTTCGAAAATTTTTTTAAAAAAATTTCTAAAAAAGTTTTATTTTCGAAAAAATTTTCAAAAAAATATTTTTTTTTCGATATTTTTTCTAAAAAAAATTTCTAAAATTTTTTTTTGTTTGAAATTTCTAAAAAAAAATCAAATTTCAAAAAAAAAAAAAATTTGGTTCGATTTTTTTTTCAATTTTTAGAAAAAAATTTTGAAAAAATTGAAAATAAAACTTTTTTAGAAATTTTTTAAAAAAAAATTTCGAAAAAAAAATATTTTTTTTTGAAAAAATTGAAAATAAAATCAAAAAAAAAAAAAATTGATTTTTTTATAAAATTTTTTTGATTTTTTTTCTAGTTTTTTTTTAATTTTTTAGAAAAAAAATTTTGAAAAAAATTTTTCAATTTTTTTTTTATTTCTGATTTTTTTTTTATTTCTATTTTTTTTTTGAAAAAAGTGGAGGTGGTGGGTGGTGGTGGTCGGTGGAGGTGGTGGGTGGTGGTGGTGGTGGCAGTGGTGGTGGTGGTGGTGGTGGCGGTGGTGGGTGGTGGCGTTGGTGGTGGAGGTGGTGGCATTGATGGTGGGTGGTGGTGGGTGGAGTCGGTGGTGATGGTGGTGGTGGTGGCGGTGGGTGGTGGTGGTGGCGGTGGTGGGTGGTGGTGGTGGGTGGTGGTGGTGGTGGCGGTGGTGGGTGGAGGTGGTGGGCGAAAACGTATAAAAGGACTAACGATGCAATGATATTTAACAAAAAAGGACTAACAATGCAAATGTGGTCGTTAAAGGACTAACGGTGCAAATAGACTAACGGAAAAACTAATGACAGTTAGTCTGAGGGACCATAGATGTTATTCTTTTGCAGTCAGAGGGACGATACATGCAACTTTAAACTTTGAGGGATTATACATGAAATTTTTGACAAACCACAGGGACCATCCGAGTAATTTACTCATATATAAACTAGAAAGATACTACGTATAATCTAATAGTATTAAACAAAGAAGTATATTTACATGAAAGTGGGTGACGTATCGCATTAATTTTGGATCTTGTGGTACTCATTGTTGGATGATGCGAGGTGATGTATTCCTCTTTTGCAAGTCTGCAATTATTTCTTTTTTGGCATATTTCGTTGTTACGTTTATGTAGAGTCGATTCATTTCTATATTAACATCTAAACTTAGTTTTCCCGAACACATTCATAAATTAGTTATGAAAGGACGTTCTTAAAAAAAAAAAAAAAAAAAAAAAAAAAAATACATGTTATTGTATATGAAATCTTACTTCTTTAATCCTTCAATCTTCATTACATTCAAATGTTAGTGTCCAAGCTTGACGGGTTAGTGCCATGTGTAACTTTGCTAGCACTAAGTTAGTGCATGACATATTTGCATCAAAATTGAATACAATAAACCTTGGTCCTTTTTGCCTATCCTAGTCAAATTTGTTACTATTTAAATTATGGAAAGTAGAAGTGATGGAATATTGAAACATATCTTATCATGACTTTAAAATGCATACAACTTATCAGCAATATGGATGTAAAAGAATGGTGGATATTGTTTTGTTTGTATATTCCCTTCTCATCCTCACACGGACACTATATTGTGCTATGTGATATTAGAGTTTTTACTTTATTCAAAATATATACAAACAATATTGTTCCATCCGAGATGCAAAACAGAAAAGTTATTTCAGACCCAGTGTCAATGGGGAAGAAGTGTCTAGACAAAATTTCAATTTTTAATCTGGAAGCTTTTGTGAGTTTGATATCATGAAATGGAAAAAGTTATTATATTTTAATTTTTGATTTTGAAAATATAACAAAAGTATGCTAATTAGCCCAAAAAGAGAAGAAAAAAAACAATATATATTTTTGAAAAATTTAGTTTGTTATAACACAGAACATAAACTTTTCAAAATATTTAAGAGATAGTTATCAATCAAATAATCAATCTCTTAGAAGAATGTAATCAATCACATAGGCCACGAAATATTGTTTTTGGTTAAACCAATGATCTAATGCAATTTGCCAATATTTTACATGGTACGTATGCTATGGATAAAAAGTTAGGGATAATAGAAATTTTTTAATGATAATATTCAATTTGGTAAAACAGAATATTTGTAAAAGCTTTTATCTGTACTGCTAGTTATAATGCTCGTGTATGAACGGGATTTTTTTTCTAAAAACCAATTATGTATTATTTTCAGTTAAACTACAAAAAAAAAATAACGTGTTTAAATGATTTTATTTGCTTGATTAAAAATAAAAAATATATGTATATATAAGTTAATTATTTACTGTTTTCAAAATTAAAATTATCTTTCATTATTCAAGCAAAATGTCATCAA
This sequence comes from Artemisia argyi, assembly GCA_030686995.1. Classification (NCBI taxonomy): domain Eukaryota; kingdom Viridiplantae; phylum Streptophyta; class Magnoliopsida; order Asterales; family Asteraceae; genus Artemisia; species Artemisia argyi. The sequence goes on along the minus strand of CM060678.1, from coordinate 134,807,851 downwards.
CAAAAACACTTAACTAGTTTTAGACCCATGCGTGCGTGTGGTTACGACATAGGTCGCACTAACAGAGTTTTTGCATAAGTCACACTAACAAGGCTTTAATATAAGTCTAATTGCGTAAATATTTATTTTTATTGTGCTTTTTTATTTTTATATTACTTTTACTTATTTATTGTTCTTTATTATAGAAAATAAGAATTTCAACTAGCGCATTTCTACGGGTGTTTGCATACAATCGTATTGTATAAGTAGAAACATCTAAAGCAACCGAATCATGAGTACCCACGTCATATTTAACATAACATTCTAAATTGCATGACGTTACAACAAATCCTATTACATTTATCGTGCACAATGACTATCTAAGTGCTAAATACCGTGTTAGAAAAGAACTATCCACTTTACATTTAAGATACCCTTCTAAAACGCACGCCGTCACAACAAATTCTATTACATTTATCACGCACAAATGACATCAAAGTGTCACATATCACAACATATCCAGCTATATGCATTGCGTAGAAATAACATATCCAATGACCCACAAATACAACATTCATACCTAATTTTTTTCGCTGCCGAATACTCAGTACCCACTTTATATTTAACATATGGTTCTAAAACGCAAAACATTACAACACGAATTATTGTATCTTGAAATTGTTCCAAACAACTCTTGTCCATCTTAAATTCATAATATGCTTCTTTTAACTGGATATCCAAACCTCATATATATATATATATATATATATATATATATATATATATATATATATATATATATATATATATATATATATATATATATATATATATATATATATAACCTGATCTTGAGGATGAGCATCCTTTCATGATTATTCTCATGACCTTCTCGGTGCCTTCCTCTCTTCTTCACTCCTTCGGGCTTATTGCCTAGCTTTTTCAAAAAGCAATTTTCAATACATGACTCCTAGGCCTTCCAAGATAGAGGCTAGTCACGTTTGTGTTGCTAAAAATATATACGTACGTAATATATATATATATATATATATATATATATATATATATATATATATATATATATATATATATATATATATATATATATATATATATATATATATATATATATATATATATGAAACTATATACGATCGGTACTAATTATAACAAAGATGCATGTAAACTTTTAACGTGTGAAATGAATTCATATGAGTTGTAAAGGACTTACAACACCTTAGAGGTGGTAGAGAGTCGAGTAGGAACGAGTGAAACACAAGAAAATCTTGTCTAATCGTATAACCCAAACGTTATACGTATATATTAAACCCGATTTCCCTTTTCTTGCTTCCAAACAATAGTACAATCGATTCCTGGCTTGTAAGAATGATTTTTAGGAGGAAATGAATATGTAAGAGAGTTTGAGAATGAGATGTAACAAGTGCATGCATGGAACGTATATATATTCCAATTGAATGAATCGTATGCTTTGAAATTCACTCAAGGAAACATGAACTATGCAATGTCAGTATTACTTGGCTTCTAGGACAAAAGATATTGTTATAATATGGGATGTGAGTGCACAAAACATGGGAAATGTTTGGGTGATTCACATAAGCATGTCGACATCAATATATATCCATAAACGATTTGCTTAATCTCGTACTACTCGATTATCCAAATAAGTTGTTTTAAGCTCAATAGCACTTCTAGTGCTTAATTTTCAGATTTAAAATACAATCTAGCTATAAAAAATCAAAAATACAAAAAAAGTCAACAAAAGTCAAAGTTCAGGTTCCAAGTAAGGTTTGCATACTCGATTCATTAAATCCATGAAAACTGCTGTGCATTGGTCAGACCGAACGGCATTACTTGAAATTCGTAGTGACCATAGCGCGTTCTGAATGCATATATATATATATATATATATATATATATATATATATATATATATATATATATATATATATATATATATATATATATATATATATATATATATATATATATATATATATATATATTCTATCACAAGATCTAACAATGTCTTCAAAATCTCTGCAAATACTTGTGACACTTCCAGTTCTGATGATCTTCCAAGCTACTCAAAAACTATCAAAAAAGATCTCCCAACCAACTACTGGATATTTTGTTTGGAAAAGGAAGCATTTTGGACGATTTTGGAGCATAAAAGTGAAGAAAACAGCAAAGTCTTAATTTTCCTTGCTGGGAACATTACCTGACGGCGTCAAGAGGTTTTTCATGACAGCGTCAAGAGTAAAAGTGGTGACGGCCCAGAAGAAACGTGAAGGCGTCACCCAAGGCCGTCACGTATTAACTTGTCAAAACTTGCGCGCGGAGTAGCTGATATTGTTTTGGTCATAACTTTTGCATACGAACTCGGATTTAGGTGATTCAAAAGCCCACGCGAAGAGGACGAAGAGATCTACAATTTGGTAAAAAAATGGTCGTGACGGCGTCAAGAGAAAATAAAATTTCTAAAATTATAAAATAACTAAAAAACAAATTTAAAAAAAAATCGAAAAATCAAGAAAAAAGAAAAAAAAATAGAAAAAGAAAAAGAGAAAAAGAAAAAGAAAAAAAAAATAAAAAAATAATAAAAAAATCGAAAAATTAAGAAAAAGGAAAAAAAAAAGAAAAAGAAAAAAAAAAACATACGGACTACCATCCCGTTTCATTTTATGTTTGTTTTATGTTTTTGTTATTTTTCATTCATTAGCTTAAGTCGAGTCTAGTCTTGGCTTAGCAATGCCACATTGTACATGTAATTAACCAAGATGATTAACTCGCCACCAGTAAAGATTGCCTATATCCAACAAAACTGTGTATTCCATATCCCTACACCTAACGTTATAACCCTTTAAAAGACCTCTTTGATAGTTTATCCTAGGTGCTTACGCCATGTGGTGGAGGTTTGATCCTTTTCCAAGCCTATGGTAATCTATTTTGCTATGACAGGTAGTGAGAGATGTGAGTATCTAAACACTATTTGTGAGGTGCTAGTGTATGACCTCAGAAAATCACAAGTGATATTCTAGATATCACTTATGATATTCAGAAATCACTTGTGATATCAAGAAAATATAAGAAAATGGATGAAAATGTAAGAAAATGAACGAATACGTATGAAAACAGACAAAAATGTATGAAAGCATAAAAACACGTATGAAAACGGACAAAAACGTATGGAAATGGACGAAAACGAAAAAAATTTGCATTAATGCACGTCGTCCTTATTAAGGAACCACAAAAAATGATCATAATTAAAAGAGTCATGACTGGAATTTTAAAAACTCCATGCATATGGATGACTAACAATATAAATATGTAGAGTAAGAGTCTGTTAAGCGAAAGTCAGTTAAAAACCGTAATAGAAGTACAAATACTTGATAAGTTGATAGTGGGAAAATGTAGGATAACATATTAGAGTCCCGGACTCATAATTGTGTTTCATTTTATGGTATCCTGAAAAAATTTCGGAAATGCCAATACGATTAATAACCGATAATTTTTTACTAAAAATTGAATGCTCGTCAAATAAACAATCTGTCACACACCCAAAATACCTGAATGGCAGCGGAATGGAATACCTGGGGGTGACTGTCATAGCACCACAGTTACAGTTATATTGAACGACCTAAAGTGTCGTTTTGAAAATACATCGTTTGATTCATTCAAAATATTCAGAGTTATAAAACCTCCAAAGTCAAAAGAAGTACAGTACTCCGTAATAAAGAATGATAAAATCATATGGAATGAAAGTGTGAAACGAAAAGTTAAATAGATCCATCTTTTTTCATTGTACACATGTGAAGAGAGAGAAATATCATCATCTTCTTGCTTATCTTTCATGCCTTTCTACCGTATGAGAGCTTTTCCGGCAAGGCGGCAAGATCATTCTTTTTCCAATTTTCTCTGTTATTTCGATTCTATCAAGTTTTACTGCCTTTATTTCAGTGACGTGTAGGGTGGGGGGGGGGGGCAAAATGATGAAAAACACAAGAATAAATGATAAAATTACACTACGCCGGAAAGTTTGATGGTGGCTTGTTGAGCAACGAAAGAACATAGAATTAAGGGGGTCGTCCCCTCCAGAACGTTGGCTTTATTTTTCCTTTTGTGGGAAAGGTTTTTCTGGATTATATTTGCCATTTTTGGTTAAAAATTTGAATTCATATATTTATAATGATTTAAACATATTCTTTTAATTCCAAAAATGATTTTGTAAATGATATAAAATGTTTATGACACCTTCAATCCCTTCCTTTATTTTGAACAGCCATTTGCAGTTAGCCTATACCTGCACCGCGTTTCTGAGATGATTTGAGTTTTCACATTTTTGGAAAAGTTAACATATTTTTCCCTCCTCCTTTGACAAAAAATCATTCCTTGATTTTTAGGCTTACGGTTTTATGTCTAAAAGACATTAAATCCCAACCGACACGCAAAAAGAGGCCCTTCTGGTCCGTTTCATGAAAAAGTTAAAACACGAAAGTTGTCCGGAATGACATTTTCTTCAAAAACTCAGGGTCACGTCTCCATAAAACCAATAACGAATGAGATTTTCTTCAGTTTCTTAACAGCTATTTTATATATATATGTCACTATATAATGGTTATGGTTTATAAAGACCAAGAGGTCTTATGACCTAGAATCAAGACCACAACCATGGCTAAAGCCAAGGTTGAGTCTCAACATCATGGAACAATGACCAAAGGTCATGGCCAAAAAATTTGATGATATGTCTGCTGCGGTTATATTAACTTAAAAAGGTAAATTACTTGTATAAAAAAATATATTAGCTACCTATATAATATTTAGTAAGTTACTAAAAATGTTTTACTACCTCCGTCCCATAATTATTGTCCACGTTTGACTTTTGAAGTCTTTATTTTGCAACTTTGACCTTAAATATTTTTATTTGTGTTATATAATATTTGATGAAAATATATTTAAAACTCAATCCATTTATATATTTTGCATCAAGTAATATATATCACAAAAAAAAATATTTACGGTCAAAGTTGAAAGCTAAAGACTAAAAAAGTCAAATGTGGACAATAATTATGGGACGGAGGGAGTATGTACTTATGTTGATACAAGACACATTTTTATTTCCAAGCCTTCTTACCACAACTATGAATTTGTATTAAAGGAATTACTTTTAAAACTGTTGGGATATAAAGTTCAAGGTACTTCTGTATTTCAAAGTACTGCTGTGTCAAGATGCTGCTTGAAGATCAAAGTCAAAGTACTGCTGCATATTGAAGATTATTCAAAGTACTTCGAAGAGAATAAAGACTTAATTGCAATATTGATTAAAGGATTAAGTACATATATATGTACATATATATATGTATATGTATATATATATATATATATATGTATATATATATATATATATATATATATATATATATATATATATAGGAAAAATATTAGCTACAATTAATTGTAGCCAATTGGCTACAATTTTGTGCTATAAATGTAGGTCCTTGATTCATTTTGTGGTCCTGATTTTTTTTCTGTGGGTCCCTGATTCAATGCTAGTGTATTTTTTATAAAGGATTGTAGCCAATTGGCTACAAAAATTGTAGCCAAGCTATCCCCATATATATATATATATATATATATATATATATATATATATATATATATATATATATATATATATATATATATATATATATATATATATATATATATTTATATATACTAGATGTCGAAGCCCTCCCCGATAGGGGGGCATGACTTATAATTTTTTTTTTGATGCTGTTACTTAACGGAATTTCATTTTTAAGGATGTGTGTTTAATTATTATATTGATAAAGTATACAGCCAAATAAACCGAAATACAAAATAAAGCTTGTTATAAATGTTTTAGATATAGAACATTGTACCAAAAGAAATCTAGCAGTCTAATAGAACAATAGTGACACTGGGGGTTCGGATCCACTCCGTACCACTAAGTAATTAATTGTATATTACATAATCCTATTTTAATACCAACAATCATAGGTGTATATTACACAATTCTGGTGTAGGTACAAAAGGAAACATGCTTCAACCGAAAATGTCATACAGTTTAGGAAGGAAGTGACCATTACGCGGGCATGTTGTCATTAGGCATATACCTTGATAGCTGATGCATCTCACCATTATGTTGTTGCCTCCTTGCATCTCTACCTTCCCCAGATGTGAGCCATCAGCTATTGCTACTTTTTTAAGTGGTTATACCATCATGTTGTTCATCATCGCTGCCTTTCGTTTGTCTTGATAAACATAAAAATGACAAACAACCTTGACTTATGAATATCGTTGAAAAAAATTAAAAGAAGGTAAATCAGTTATAAACATACGAACATATTTATTGAATGCATTAAGAAGGAAAAGAAATGTAAACTAAATGTGTATATATAATGAAGTATATAGAGTTATGACTCATGAAAGTTGCACATAAAATGCAAGAACACAACGGGTGCTCATGAAAATAATAAATCATTTCTTGGTATCCTTTGGTTGGGGCTTAAGAATGCTTGTAACCTTTTGTAATTGACCACAACGCTCATATGTTAAAATCGGAAACCATTATGACCACGACAACCATTCTTATCGTTAAGAGACATTATCTATCGAACAAAACTTGTGGTGTTTGATTTGAACTTAATTGACTTAATATGAAAAAACTTAATTTATTAAGTCATGTGAAAAGTTGTTTGTTTGTCACTTAATAAAAAAATGCCTTAAAATAATAAGTGACGAAACTGAGGGTCTCCGCATTAAGTCATCCGTTAATTAAACATGACTTAATGAAAATATTAAACAAACAGGGCCTATTCTCTGTACCATAAGCGATGGTATGTGAGTATACTATCTGCAATCAAAAGGACTGTATAAATTATTGCACTTGCATTTCTCGAAAGAGCCGGAACACACAATGACATAAATCATTTTACAATGGTAATATTAAGATTTATAAAACATACTTTTATATATTTTTTGTTGACAATTAAGTCAAAAGGAAGATACACACTTTTATATATCAAAGATATTTCCAAGGATTTATAACTACACATCTGTGAAACTAAGAATATACGCACGTACCATTAAATTCTTTATTTGTCCCATATAATCGTAAAACAAATATAAACGTCAAAAACATAAATAAAATGGATTGAAGGGTTAAGATAAACTAACTTTTAGCATTTTCCATATATCAAGTCTACGTTACAATTGATCAATATTGAAGTTGAAGCATAGGGAAACCATCATTGGGCATTTTTGAAAGTTTGACGCTTCTCATATAATATTAACATTGATGCCTTAAAAAAATAGCAAACCACACTAAATATATCTATTAGCTTTACCTGATCAAAAGTCTCAACTGATCCTACACCTTTAAGCGAGTAGGACTCCTTCCTTCAAATTCTCACCGAAAGTCATAAGCTAAATAAGTTTCACCAATTTATTTGTAAATTTGCTCTTGTTTTGCATGTTGTTTTTGGATCCACTTTTGCTTGGAGTGCTCACCTCTAACCAAACACTAACCAGATGTAATAAAATGAAGTTACTTTTCAGAGCTCCTCATTACCAGGTAAATACAGTTTATAGGACGCTAAATAATTAGTTTTTGAAGTTTAATAAACAGATTTAGTTTCTGATTATCAGATTATTTGTTCAGCTTTGTATACTAACTTCAGTACTATCTGCAACAAAACTCATTTTGCAAAGTTATAAGAGAATGATCTAATTTCCAATATTGTCACATATCTTGAAAACCTTTTTCTCCTATTTTACAACTTCCTTAATAGTCAGAAGTTTACAGACACTCGAACAGCTAATTATGCCGGTTCCTTTTTGCCTTTTGGAAATTATCCTTTCAAGACAGACTGGCCTAATGAATTTTGCCACATTAGTCGCCTACCACTGTATTTGCTCAAGTAGAAATCTTTAAAAATGTCCTGCAGCAGTTTATATGTTTTAGCCTTTGTAAAAATAAGAAAACTTAAAATACACCAAAATTATCATCCCTTCACGTCATACCTGATAATTGTTCAGTTCATGGGGAAGGTGGATATCCATCGGTGGATAGGTTGGCCAGTTCCTGCATTCCATTATTGTATTACTCTAGTTGGTAATAGAAGCGGATCTTAAGTCATCTTCACTCATAATTGTAAAACATTTGTTTAACTAATTCACTGAATAATAAGTTAATGTGTTGAAAAGCATTGTTTCCCTTGTGTGGTCTTCCGGATTCTTATTTAACTATACACAGAATAAACAAAAAAAGTTGTTATAGTAGCGTGTATTGTCTGTTTTGACAGGTCAAGTACAACCACGGAATGGAACATTGATGGACACGCCAAGGGTAGAGTACTTGCATGCCAAGATCGGTGCTTTATTGGAAAGCCTAAGGTAAATTCAATCACTTTTGGAACTTCATTGACCAATGCTTATTTCTAGGTAAAAAATTGGAGGGATTTGGTAACGGGTCAAAACAGGTTTTGTTGGAACGTGTTGTTATTTGTGCGGGTCACACGGGCTAACCTAGACCTGCTAAGTTTCTACATAGTATATGAATTGCTAAGTTTCTACACCGATAAAACTAAATTAATAATGTGGCTGCAAGTATAAAAAGTACATTTTGGTCAACTTTCAAACTGGTTCCCTATTGGATAAAAAGAATCATTTGACCTGTTTGGAGACATTAGGGATAACCCATATTCCAAATCAATCTCGTTCATAAATACATAAGATAGATGATTCAGCAATTTCTTGTATCTTAGGCTGTTGTTGGATTCAATGATATATTCAATAACTTCTAATATATTATTGAACTAATTTAATATCAGGTGGTGTTCCCGGTGCGGTCCGTTACTCGATTGGGATTGCCATTGTGGGAATTGGGATTGATTGTGTTGTTATAAAACCAAGGCCTATTTTCAAGAACATGTATGAATTCGTAGCCAATGGTGATAAGAAGAAAAAAAAAACTTGTTTGAAATTATCTTACTCTAGTAGTGTAGTTCAGAAGGTTATTTTTTGTAGGAAACATCTAAACCTTCAAGACAAAAAATCAACCTCAGTTAGTAGTTTTAAGTGCAACAATTACATGGTAACATACACAAGCATACTTTTCTTGCTTTTGTAGAATCGACAGGCTGACTTTAGTAGCCATCTATCAGTCGCAGTATATTAAAAGATATATGGACAACCTTCAAGAGAATCTCTACGGCCGCTTTATGGAGGCTGTAGTTCCATGTCACAGAGAATGAGGGCATCATCTTCTGTCCTACCTAAATATTTCCATGAAAGTTTCAGGTGGAAACAGATCAATTTAGGAAGATTCGTATGAGTAAGACGGAAGCATCTAGGAATATACTAAGCTTATAAAATTATTGTCCTTGGTTCTTTGGTTGGATAATAGATTAGCTAAATACTACAGTATTGGTTAAGCCTCACCTTATAAATTTATAATGCTGAATATTTATTTTTGGCGTTTATGTTTTATTTGCATAATCCTGCAACACAACTACCAAATAGGGAAAACAGAGTCCAATTATTCCATTAGAAAATAGGGAGCTAAAGATTTACATGGAATATGAAACCAATTTTCTCGTTGCTATCAAGGAACTCGTTTCACTTCTCCCTTTGATGATCTGCAAACAAAGAAAATACATTCCAATTAAGATACGTTCAAGGAAAGATGTTATGTTAAGAATAACATCTGAACATACTATTTCATTTAGGGGGTGTTTGGCATTATGTTCTAGAATTGATTATTTTCATATTTGTTACTGTTGGAATAGCTGGCTCTAGCGAGTTTGGTGGTCGTGATTTCAGGAGTGAAAATGACAATGAGTGCTCACATAATGATATTGCAGATTATGATGGAGACACGTCCAATGAGAGTTCCGGTGCTGTGGCTTCTTGTTTGAATGCAGCAGATTATTGTCCATCTTCAAGTGGTTATGGGAACGATACTTCTTATGGCATGATTTCTGGTGCATATGGCTACTCTATACCCCCACTTGCAGTAGGTAGCTGGCCACCCTGCACCCCTACATCAGATGGTTTTTGGACCGCTTATAATTGTGTGAGGCGTGTTTGTTGGGTCACCTCTTCTGGGAATACTAATGGTGCGATTAGTGGGGGCCTCCACTTCCAGTAGCTCGGTCCTGTAGTGCTTCATAAAAAACTGTCATTAGATAAATGAGTTGAAATATACCACGTCTATTCATTCTCATAAAAAAGATAAGCTAATAAGGTCATCATTTTAGAATTCAAATGCCATAACCATGAATAACTCATCATAAAATTCTACACCATTAACCTACAGTCATCAATCCTTCACAACAGAAACAAAACCACATTTGTTGTTATCAAGCTAGGGTAAATGTAAAGAATTACCTAACTCATTAAATTCGATTTAGAAGATCATGATACATGATTGACAAAGAAATTATGTTTGCAAGAAATGGAGAATGTGTATTGTCATAAAAATGCCCAGAACAAACCATTGCACTAAATAGAGTGTATGCATGTACCGAAACACATGTAACTTCTGGTTCTGAACCCACGAGTAGATTATCTTATTCCGCCTGAAATACATTCATAAGTTATCAAGATATCAATTAGAACATCAATTGTTATGTCACAAAAGGGAAGTATTAGAGTGGTATCACAATAATATTAAGTGTAAAGACTTCACGATGATGACTATCTTCTTTTCCTTTTTTGAAAAACTTAATGCTTTTTTCGTCTACTTTTTCACTGTAGAGAAAAATCTGAGTTTATATGATATTAAATCTAAGCTAGCCGAGAACACGACTGTTTTGGACAATTTGAAGTAGTAAACAAATGAGTTTCTCTTCATAAGCAAGATCTCTTTCTTGATGCAAGCTTTCAAGAGCTATTTTTTATTTAAACCGTACTTCTCTATAGTAAGAGCAGCCGGGTGGCTTCTGGATTTGTCATACGGGGTGGCGAGATCCTCCCTCAGTTTCTTTCCAACATGGAATGACCGGAAAGAATCAGTGAATTTCTTGGCTGATACGAATCTGTAATGCTCATTTCTTCTCATCCAATATTGATGTTGATCTTTTCTTGATGACACCTCTCACACAATTACACCATAATTGTTCAGAATTTACACTGGAACTTAACCACTTGTATCACATGAAAGTTAATAACAGCTTATCGAGGTAGATTTATAAAATGTAATTAACTAACCAACTCTGGTTTCATTGCATTTTCGCTAACCAACTTATATACACCCAAGATAACCATAAAGTTCTTTAAAAAACAGACCCGACATGATTACCTATGATAACTAACATCCAGAAGCCACGTCAAAAAAACTCAACATGCTCTGAAGTTACCAACATGTCATCATTTTGATGGGTTAGTAGAGTCATGCAGATTAATTTTCAGATGAAAATTATGAAATTCAGTTACTCCAGGTAAAATTAATTGAAACTTTAATGTTAATTAGTTAGCTTTTATGCAATTAGCTCAAATGAATAAAGAAGAAACTTTAGCACATTTATAAGCCTAAAGGTGTGTTAAATTAATCAAAGTGTTATTGGGCTAGCATTTAATTTAGGCTTGAATTGTTACAATGAGTAATTTCAAGCCAGTCATGGGGAAAAGATTGTACATACTTCTTACAAAAAATCAGCAACGCCTTTCCTCTCGGGGCATTTGAACCCCATAAATTCAAAAACCTCTAGCACATTGTCATGTGGTCCTTGGTACACTATTTTCCCCTCAGTTAAAAGTATAATGTCATCAAATAAATTATATGTCTCAGGTTCTGGTTGGAGAGAGAAATAACAGCAGTTCCTTCAAGGATATGAAGATATTGTCTAAACGATTCCACAATTTGAAAAGTCATAGACCTATCCAATCCAGTTGAAATCTCATCCATGAGAAGAACGTTCGATGGTCCAACTATCATTTCACCTATAAATGTAACATTATAAGTATGAGCCTAACCGTCATGAAAGAAAAAGTATATTTCAAAACGTACGTGATTTAAAACGTATGCAGTTTAATGATTCAATGATATTACCTGTTGTAACACGTTTCTTTTGTCCACCAGATATCCCCTAATCATTTGATCCCCTACCATGGTATCTGCAAAAGTGTCCGAAGCCAACATCTGCTCATACAAAAAATAATAAATAAAATTGCATTACAAAGTATGTAAACTCCATCATCATTAGTTTCTAACTCGAGTACTTTCTTTGCTGCTATTGCGGGTCTGTTGTAGGTGACCATTTTCCACAACTTGTATAAGACGGTCCATGGTTTCTTCGGTTCCGGGGTTACATTTATGTGACACCAAGCGATTTCCACATATTATTAAAAAGAAAATCCGAAGTACCTGAGAAAGAGCAACATGCATATTGTTTATGTAAATCTTCCTCCAGAAAGGTTTCCACTTAGTTGTTGAAGCCCACTTGAAGATACATTCACTTCTGTTGAATTTCTTGATCCAAGTGTGCCTGACATGTTGGGAACATTGAAATTACCATGTAAATTATGAAACCCCTGAAGAGATCCTATAAAGACATGTTCTCATGTAAAGGTGCAGCATTTTACAAAAAAAAGCGCCAATTAGAGGTGGCAATTATGACTCATTTACATATAAAGGGTACCAAGTGATGTTAGAAACAGAACTACCAATGGTAAATGGTAATAACTATGAGTAAAATACACTAACCACTTTGATGGAAATTAGGGGATGGTGCACCAGATTGAGTTGAGAAAGATGGAGAAAATGGTCGCCCGATGTTGTCTTGAAGATTTGAAGCTCGTCTATTCAGAGATGACTGCACCAAAAAGTATAGGTTGATTATGAATAAAAACAACACATATCCGAAGATTATACGAGATGATTTATGGTGAAGTATGAGAAAGAGAAAAAGAAACAAACAAAAAACTTTTACAGATGAAAAAGTTGGTATAAGGTATAAAAACAGAACCTTTAAGAGAGCCATGATCACTTAGCCTCTGCAACTGATGCTGCAGAATAGAAGAATCAAGATATGCACATACATTTCTCCTAAATGTTGCATTGACAAGTAACATAGGTACAACAACTTGTTAGACTTAGGACAAGCTGCCAAGGAGTGACCAAAGACCTTACATGCATTTCTTTATAGCTCTATACGTGGGAGCTACAAAAAAAGCCATTGCCAATGCGGGGTCCTCTGAAAGTGGTAACCTGTAAATCAATATACAACCAAATAGCCAGCTGGTTACAACACTGTGATAACCAAAAGACATAATAACTTAAAGGCTAAAAAGTTTTCAATTTCCATTAGATTGTTATTGAAATGCAGAAAGTTAGGAATATCAAGTATTTTCATGTGGATATCAGCACTATCATGGATGGACTTTCCTGAGCATATTCTTGAAACGACATCCAACTAAAAAAATGGAGAAAATTGGATAAAATGCCCAGCACTATTATATCTAACCTCGTATTCATCGACATCGACTCCTAGAAGAGTGAAGCTTGCTGCAGATTCAAAATTAATAAATGTGAATTAATAAAGTTATGAGACATACTCAGTAAGCAAATGAGTTAGAACCTTGCAGGTGACATTTTTAGGCTTATATAATGTTTCTAACACAACCTGATAGTAACAAACGCATCAGCAAATAGTCGTCAACTTATAAACTCGCACCACTTGTACTTGCTGAGCTACATGCACCTTGGCAGTTCAAGAATCAGGTATAGTGTCCCTTCTAAATATCGCCTAAAATGTGAAGCACTTCTGAAGAAAACCTTCCCAGAGTTACCGGAACATCTTCAATTTGCCTTGTTTGATATCAAGGATTGCTTCATTAAACCGTTCAACAAACTCGTTGAGGGGCTCATTACGGCCTTGTTTGATATCAACAAACTCATAATAACCTGCTAAGTAACCATGTGAAAGAAGTAAAGAAGGTTTATATTCACAAATTAAACAAAAGAATGATATATTGAGTGACAAACTGTGATAGACCAACATAATAGACCTTGATATAGAAAGACACGAATACTAAAACTGTCACATACGTTAATTTATAAGGAATGAAAAAGTTAAACATATGCACATAACTCGGCACAGGTTTTAGGTCAACATACAACATCAGTGGCAATAATGAAGTCAAAAGGTGGATCAAGTGCCCTTATATGATCAATGTTATCCCATGCAGGCTGATGATCAGTAGTAACCCACTTCAATGCTTCCTAAAAAATCACAAAAGTTTGAGGTCCATTATCCTAGTTTATCAAATATTATGATAAAATACCAAAGTCAGTACAGTAGTTCTGGGTTTTAGCTATACATATAGCCATGTACTAACGTTCATGTCCCACCTGGGTTCCTGAACTGAAAGTTTATTTTTGTTACCGACTTTCAAATTGTGTTCTCAGATGCACTTCTAAACTTTTTCTAGCCAAAAAAAGGTTGTAAAGTGAATACCATAGTAGGTGTCTTGACACTCGCCGCCAGTTTATTTGTAGCAAATTTTCCTTCGCTTTTACCTCCACTGCGTATAGCACATCTTACAGATTCGTCAGCAACAGTACCATAATCAGTTCCAATACCTTGATCTTCGGTAACAGGGTTCCTCTGTGCTTCCTAGATTTAGGACTCCCGGTAGCATTAACTATTGTTTTCAATTTAGAAGCAACTTTTCCTGATTTGGTAACATTAGCAGATTTCATTTTGCTTGCCTTTTCTCAATAGCATATGAACCCGCCACCTCAGGTTCGTCATTTACCTCCTCTTGAGCTTCTGGAATAACAGATTTACTCTTGGTGTTCCTAGTCGGACGGTTCACAGGTTCTTCAGGATGGAGAACCAATTTGCTATTCTTAGAGGGCATGAAGGATTTTCTTCCATTTACATTTTTCCCACCCGCCTTCCTTACAGCTTCTTCAGGTTTTTGAACCATCTAAAACTCCATTGGAACCACAACTTTCTTCTCAGCTCTGCTTTTACCATTTGTTCTAGAGTTCACTGCCAACTGAGCTTTCTCCCTTGTAACTCTACCACCAATAATCACTTCTCCTTTGTCACCTTGATCTTCATCCATATTCTCTACCCCCGGGTCGATGTTCATTCCATTAATTATTTATGTTGTGTTTAAAAAAACCATTCATTGCTTCTTTAAACCCTTTAAAGAATATATTAGCATGCATAGATGTGTACCTAATTATGCCACGCTACGACCTCGAAAAGCAATGCTCCACGATCCCATGTTCATAACAGCCTTGGAGTGTCTGTTAAACGAGGCTATTCTGACATCAACAAAACAAATCCAAGACAACAAAAATACCTTACGGGGTGGTTGCTGTGTACAATAAATCCAAAGTCACCTTAACAAAAACAATTGTATACCTCTCAAATTCGGTCGACCAACTTTCTTTACTGGTTGCTTTCCTCCTAACAAATAATCAACACAAACACAACAGTAATATATTAGATTTAAAGATCAAACAAACAAATTTATATATATATATGGATTCAATATACCTGAATTCATTCGAGGTTTTTTCTTTTCCTCATGTTGCTTTTCGGATGTGTTAACAATAAAAATAAACGTACAAATATCCTTTTGATAATAACCTAAAGATAACAATGAATCTATACCAAACTTATCTTAACTTTTTTTTAGGAAAAACTCATCACCATAGCAAGTTTCTTTTTTTTTCTTTTTGTATACACATACACGTTTTCTTTATGTTAATTATAATTTATATTACTTAAATCATCTTTATATATTTTAACTTGTAAAACAAATAACAAAAGTTGTATTGCTCCATTGGTAAACATGCATCATTATGTTTGCTAATTGATTGCAAACAATCCTATGTTCCAACCTCACTAACACAACTTTTTAATTACCATATTAAAATTTTATAAATTTCTAATAATATGCACACGCCTAATATTAAAATTGTATATAATATATAAATTTACGAAATTCATTTAAAAATAAAAAAAATAAATTAAAAAAATTGCTTACGTGTGATGACATGGCTGATGACATGGCTGAAATTGAATTACTGGGCAATGAGGTGACATATTCTTCAAATGTCTCCCGTTATATATATATATATATATATATATATATATATATATATATATATATATATATATATATATATATATATATGTGTGTGTGTGTGTGTGTGTGTGTGTGTGTGTGTGTGTGTGTGTGTGTGTGTGTTCTCTTCAACAAATATTAATACAGACATCCGCTTCCTCTTCAAGTTAGTGAATTGTAACTTGTCTGTAGGAAGCATATCAAATGTAAACAATCTCTAGTCATATGCTTAGGTGTACTCATCTTTATTTTGTTTGCAACAACATGATGTTTTACCCCATAACTACCATGATTGTTGTCTAGGGCATGAATGCTGTCATTTATTTTAAACATAATGCTTAACACCTACAAATCAAGAGTATAACCAACTCATGCAAGAAACCAAGGTTCTTCATTCCTCTGGTATACATGGAATGTGTAAAATGTTGCCATCCTTTGTAGCACCTAAAAAATCACAATTGTTCACCATAAACTGAAAAATGAAATTATGAAAACATGTTCCAAAAAAAAAGTATGTTTAATAATTTAAACTATTAGGCTGACCAGGAAGATCTTAAAGACTTCATATTCAAACCGTTGGCTGTTAAAAGCTCCAACTGCCGACAGACAGACCAAATATTACTCCACTTGGGATCCTGAAGTGCTCAGCCGACAACTTAGTGTTAAAAAAAATGCAGAATTTCACAAATAAAATGTGGCACATATAAGATAGCAATATACTAATGCATACCTCGTCCTTTCCGAAAGCAACCATCCCCTCCCAAAGTTGATACAGATTCCCAATTCCCGTTTGTGCACTATGAATATGAATCTGGCGCAAAAGGTTAGGGCAATCAAACAAACATGTCACCTGAGACACTGAACAATTTCTAATTAGAATATGCACAGTATGTTAGATGGACAAACAAACACTCAGATAAGGAAACTGGGAGAAATCGGTATAGAAATTCTAAAGAAATCGTGCAAGGTGTTTTCCTAGCACAAAAAGATCAAATAATGATTTCCTCAACTCATAACATTCCATCTAAAGCATCTCTAGCCCCACTCTACTCACTTCAACATCAGCAAGACTATTTTATGTATCACGGATAGTCTAAATAGAAAATTGAACAGTGGTTGAGACAAAATAACTATAATTAAACTTAGACATCATTTTACCTACTAAACACAAACATAGTGTATGTCGTACCATCTGATTTCATGAAAAAAAATACGGTAGCATGCCCAATGAAATCATCATAATCAAGCATCTATGTCTGAATTACACACTCAAAAACCACATACAACACATATGCAAAATTACGTTGGCATGAAGCAACGCTAACCGATATAATTTAGTGGTCATGACATAAGGTAAGACTGTCAATCATGTGAAACATCAAGGCAAGAGATGTGCTAAAAAACCAAAAACAAATTTGTGTTTTAACATAAAGAACACCAATACTTCAGACAATAATCATGATAATCTTAAATGCAAGGAAATATGAACGTCATACAAAAACAATAAATAGCGCACCTCCAAAAACCCGTTTAGTCAGAGCAACCAACCACTCTTAGTGAATGTGAGGGAAGCCAGAGATACCCGTAATGACACACACCTTCCTGTAAAATCGCCATTAGCCACCCAAAATGGTTGAGCCCGCAAAAATGCTTGGGTGGGGTGCCAGACCTAAATAATCAACCTGGCCATGCTTCGTAAGATACTCCCGAGTACCATACAAAAACTTCACTTTGATTTCTTCCAGTCTCCTTATCTCAAACATTAGTCATTCCTGATAACATTTCCTGTGTAGCCTAAATACTAAAGAGAATTATCTTTTAATAATTGCACCAAAAATATGTAACTATGTGCTTGGATATGATAATGATCATGAAACACGCCTGTATTGTATGGCGGATAATCAACTATGTGAGAAATCAAATCACCACACACTAATATCTGATACTGTAAATTTCCTTTTTAGGTGCACAAAGAACCCACAATAACAACATCAATTCCAACCTGAAAACCTAAATTTACACAAAATTCAAACCGCTAACAGTGTTATGAACTCTAAACACAGCTGAAAAGCTTCTCTGAAGGACACCAAGCAAGAAAGATAATAATACTAGTATACTGCAGCTGCCAACTCACTTTATACAGTGACAGGTTGTCCCCACTACGACATCACATTTATTGCACAAAAATTATGTTATCATTATCATGTTTATAACAGATAATCTCCATACATCACATAATCAACCATCACTTTTGATTTAAGAATATCG
The DNA here is from genome assembly GCA_030686995.1 of Artemisia argyi. Taxonomy (NCBI): domain Eukaryota; kingdom Viridiplantae; phylum Streptophyta; class Magnoliopsida; order Asterales; family Asteraceae; genus Artemisia; species Artemisia argyi. The sequence continues at coordinate 134,789,473 of CM060678.1, read as the reverse complement.
CACGAAACTATAAAAGATATCGCAAAGCCTGAAGACACATAAACATACATCAAGATATCCCAACTACACGGTAAAATCACATCCGTTGCACAAAAATTAAGTTCTCATTATCATGTTCATAACAGGTAATTCCAACTACCACATAGTCAACCATTATTTTTATTTACTATCATATGAAACTATAAAAGATACCGCCAAACCTGAAAAATAAAAACATACATCAAGATATCCAAATTACATGGTAACATCATCAACCACGATCTTAAAACAACTATCACAACAAATTCTAAATAAGTCTCGCAACACCAAGAATGATTCAAAAACCACGTTGAACGACATTATTCAGTTTCATGTAGCATTTTACATAAAATGATTACTTATGGTCGCATTCCAGAATAATTAAAAAACCCATATGATGCAGACTATCACTATTGAAAATGAAATGAGTGCCTGTGTTGAGGCTAACATGCATGCATAAAACTTTTTGATTTTGCTGTCCACAAAATTCACATGATATCAACATCAACCACAACCCAAAAATCTATACACATATAAAAGAAAAAGACCCTTGATGAACTCTAAAACTCAAAATACAATTAAAAAAAACTAAATTGAAAAATAAAAACTGAACATATACATGAATCGTCTATTCAAATCCCTTTATACAAACCTACCAAACCTTCCCAACTATAACTCCAAATTGTACAATTATAAAACACCTAATGTACCTAGAAACTCGAAACTTACTGTAAAACCCACATTTTCATATCATGATTAAAGTACCAAAATACCCTCCAATTTGAAATTTTGAAGAATTTAGTACGTTTACCAAATTGCCCTTATAATCAAACTTTTAAATAAACAATTAATTAAATAACCAAATAAATCCAAAAAACTTAGAAATGAGTAATATTTGATCATTATTATTTTTGTGGGAATACTTATAATGTTTTAACTTAAGTAAATTATTGGTCATGTGTAATTAATTAATTAAGGTCCAAAATTAATTAAATATTTGTACATAACTTTAAATTAAGATATAAGCATCCAAATATTTTTGGAAATTATGAAAATTGATTTTTCAACCTTCCTTAGATATATTTGACCAAAATCACCTCCCCCCTCCTCTTTATATGATGTATTTTGTTACAAAATCATTTCTTACCAAATTAAAAGCCCTAAAATCACTCTCAAAAATAATTCCGGTTCTACAAGACCTTTTAGAGGCTCTTGATTATTTCTCCTAGACTTACTTTGAAACTAAGAAGACCATAAAAATCGTGGTGAATGTGGTGGAGTGTTTGGAGTCGCTATTTTGATTTATTTGTGGCCAAATTAAGGGTAAAATTCAATTATACTAATTTCTTTTGATACAATTCATTTTGTTATTTTTGTATCTTCTATTTGATCATATATAACCTGAGAAAAATCACACAAATGATATGCACATGTTTTATAAGCCTTGCGAATTAAAATGAAACAAACACCCAAAAATTATGGATAAATTGTAATCGGCCATAAAAGAATTGAGGGATGCTTGATCTGATTTTTGTGGCTTTTTATGGATTATAATTAACCTAATAAAATTATTCAAAATTTTTTTGAAGCTTATGTTAATTGTTTGATTTAATTTGAAATTAATTTGATTTAAATTAAATATATATATGAATCGTATAAATTATAAATTAGGGTTTTGATGTTTTGATTTGGTTAATTAATGTGTTTTAAGGTTGAAATTAATGTTGGTAATGATTGTATAAAATTAGGGTTTGATTTGTCCTTGACTTCCTTATTTCGACCATTTGGTAATCGTTCAGATGGTTAAATCTCGTCGCTCTGGATCACTTGACGAAAACCCGAAGAAAATGGTGACTCATGCTATTAAGGATACCTTAAGATAGATCAGGCACGTAAGAAGGAGTAAGGGGACTACTGTTGATGCTACGGGCTGCTAGAGGATGGATGAAAAGGAGAAAGAGATGTACGGAACTAAAGCAAATGATAACAAAGGCATTAACACCAAGTATTACGGAAAATGCCATAAGTCTGTGAAAGAAGAAGAGAGAGATCGCAAAATTGGTTTTGCTAGCCGTCTTTTGCCACAACACGAGAATAACAGGAATGGTTGGATTAGTGAAAGGGAGGAAGAGAAAGAAGAGAATGATGTAGACTCCGATCTAGAGTCTACGGTGACCATCCGTTATAATCCAAATTGAACGAAGGGAATTTGTGATCATGAATTAGTTTTCATTTACTCTTCTGTTTAGCCTATTTTAGACTTCAAATTTCATTTCCATTTCCAAGTTACTCTGATAGTATTGAAATTTTGAATCTATTAAGTTCCCCTCTGTGAGTTTTGTTATTGCAATCCTGCTTGTGTTCATCGCCAAACCATATCAAAGGTAAACGGAATTATAGAACAACTACATTCGCCAAACCAGACGGATAATTCACGAATTAGGATCAAGTGTAAGGTTTATCAAAAGTCTTTAGGCAGATAAGTTAACCATTCAAAAGGTTGGGATTTTGTTCAGCTTCTTAGCCCAAATGTGCCTCATTGCAAATACAAACATTGTATTGTTGTCAAAATGATACGCATGGGATACTAGTTGCCACATCGTCAATGGAGTCAATTAGAAGGATGAGAATTATCCGAAAGTAACGAAATCTATCAGATCAATCAAATTAAGGTGCAAAACCATCGTACCAATACTTCCAAAATCATCAAAATTCCCATTACAAATAACTGATGAACACAAGCAGGATTGCCATAACAAAACTCACATAGGGGAACTTAATAGATTCAAAATTTCAATACTATCAGAGTAACTTGGAAATGGAAATGAAATTCGAAGTCTAAAATAGGCTAAACAGAAGAGTTAATGAAAACTAATTCACGATCACAAATTCCCTTCGTTCAATTTGGACTATAACGGCTGGTCACCATAGACTCTAGATTGGAGTCTACATCATTCTCTTCTTTCTCTTCCTCCCTTTCACTAATCCAACCATTCCTGTTATTCTCGTGTTGTGGCAAAAGACGACTAGCAAAACCACTTTTGCGATCTCTCTCTTCTTCTTTCACAGACTTATAGCATTTTCCGTAATACTTGGTGTTAATGCCTTTGTTATCATTCGCTTTAGTTCCGCACATCTCTTTCTCTTTTTTATCCATCCTCAGGCATCCCGTAGCATCAACAGTAGTCCCCTTACTCCTTCTTATGTGCTGAATCTGTCTTGAGGTATCCTTAATAGCATGAGTCACCATTTTCTTCGAGTTTTCGTCAGGTGATCTAGAGCGACGAGATTTAACCATCTGACCGATTACCAAATGGTCGGAATAAGGAAGTCAAGGACAAACACGAAAGGAAAGTACGCCGAAGGAAACCTAATATCTACCCAATTCTCACAGGTCAAAGCTTAAGTCCACACAGGGAAAAATCTTAAATCAAGGTTTATGTATTATAAGTCGTATTATAAGTCGTCAGCCTGGTCTCTCATACCATAAACTCTTACTGAAAGAGTACGGAATATTTGTACCTCAACCAAATGACAAAGCAGACAATAGAAGGGATCAAACAAAAGTAGAAACCCCCCCTTCACAGCACCTAGACGAATCAGAAGTCGAGAATTATTTACTATTTCATTTCAAATCAGATTTCTTCCTTTTTGGTTATCTTTCCATTTTAGGTAACTTTCCAAATTTAGCAACTTTCTATTTATAGTAACTTCCCATATTTAGTAAGTTTCCATTTTGAGTAACTATACTCATTTTAATAACTTTCCAAAAATAGCAGGTTTCCAAAGTTAGAAAGTTTCCTTATTTAGTAAGTTTCCATAATTGGCAGGTTTTCAAAATTAAAAGGATTCAATATCATGACTCAATTAAGTCTTGTTACTGAACACTCCCTGATGAACTTGATGCACCTTCTCTGAAGATATATCGTCTTCCTTGGATGCTCCCTTCTTCAATTTACTTCTGTTACTCTAATTTGCAATAATGCTTTATGCTTCTTTCTCTCTCTTGGTAGCTCCTAAGAGTAACCATAGCTACACTTATAGCTTGTGTATCTGAATATACATATTTTTACAAGTATCATTTGTCTAGAAGTTTTCAAGATGAAAGCATTTACTCTAGACGAGTTGTCCTAATGAGTTTTATTTCTGGACAACGATACTTGCAAGGAAGTTATCTTTTGAAGTGTGGTTGAAAGAGATAGAGACGAGGCATTTGGAGCTTTTTCCTATATAAAAAGAGTGTGGAGGTACTCAATCGTGTAGTTAAGAAGTGAGGTAAAGGTACAAGGAGGACATATTTGAGGGAACTTGTTGAGGATCGAGTTTGAACGTTATTTGCTGACATTCTAAAACATTTTTGTATTTTTAGCAGACATTCAAGAACGGATCTGGATTAAGAGAAACCCACCTGCTCTGATACCACTTGTTGGTTCACAAGTTTTGAGTAAATGACGATACCAAACATACATTGAGAAAATCGACATATTTGACTAAAGACAATTAGTCTGCTAACAACACCATTTGTACTTTTCAACATGTATAAATCTTTATTAAAGAATGTAAAGATTTACAGTGGAATAACTTTCGGTAAAACTATTCCGGTTAAGCGACAAATGTAACACTTCTTTCGGAAAATCTAGAGGCAGCTAGCTTTGCTTAGAAGTTCCTGGGAGAGGGGATTCTATCAACTATAGAACTAAGTTCTACTTTATGTGTCTATTTAGAATCCTACTTATTCTGATTACAAAGTTTCATTTAAATAGGCCAAGGAATACTGTGGATACACATGGGTGTTGTGGTTAGGCGGCCTTGAACTAGCTTAGCATGTGCCCAATATAGTAGGTGGAGCGTGGGTTGGCTTTCCAATTCCGAAAACTTTTGTACCCAAGATCTTACTTTATTGTCCTTTGATAAGACCTCACGCTTATCTTCCCAATGAGTTTCCTTCCCATTGATCAGATACTAAGTCCCTTGTAGAGATAAGTCTTCAGGGTAACTGAAGCATTTTTCAGTCCTTAGTCCCAGTGGTGTTGCTTATAGCTTATTGTACCGCATCAGTTATACTAGTAGTTCTTCAGTTGGACTTCGACTTCCCTAAAGCTTGAAGTTGGTTGAGCTTTATACAACAATCACTGATTTTTTATATCAGTTAGGTTATAGCCACTGATGATCATTAGTGAGGCACCCATCACTCACAATCATCAAGGTGTACTCTTTGATAACCATCAGGTAGTAACACTTTCTGATAACCATCAAAGAATAAGACCTTTGATTTCCATAAGAGGGTGACTTACTCTCTGATCCTTATCAGTGAGTATTGTTCTCACTGACTTAATGAGAGACTTATATGATTAGGCTATTTTATGTTTAAATATATTGTTAGAGACCATTGGGTCGAAAATCAGACCCAACAGTTCTTAAAGCATGTCATATGCAATGAAGTCCTCCAGGTTCTTTTGAAGCTCTGGTGTCATTCTAGCAAGTATAAAACAAGCTATTTCCTATTGTGCATCTACCCATCGGGTGTGCGTAGCAAGAACATCAGCAAGAACAACTTCAGTTGGAGCCACAGGGGGTAGTAAAGAGGTATAGGTTGTGTCAAATAGACTAGCTTTTTTTTTTCAGCTTTAAAGACAATCCTTAGGTTTCTATACTAGTCGAGAAAGTTAGGACCAAATTTTTTTATTTTTCAAGAATCAAACTGAAAATCGAGTTGTTCATGGTTTGAAAAGATATTCTCATCTACAAATAAATAAAGTTGAAAATTTTATTACTTTTGATAATTAATTCTTTTAAAAAATAACCACCCACATTTTTAAATAAAACAATTAATTTTATAAAAAGATTAAGATCCTACTTGACTCACACTCATCACGCTAGTCTGACTACTAGTAATTTGTAGGTGCAAAAGGTAAGCAGCGTTCGATAATTGCATTACAAGTGCAACTCTTAGAGTTATGAGACTCACGGCCCTAAGATACGAGCTACTAGTGTTATGTGGCATGTTTCGTCTCGTCATATACCTCTGATCGAAGGTCTGGCCAACCATACTCGATTAAGTCATCCAATGCAAGAACGTTTGAAAATTAACATAGGTCTGACCTATAGAGAAAATTCACCTTGGGTTGCATTTCACCTACGACTGTCATAGAGTGAAAAACAATTGCAAGTGTCCTCGTGCAGTTGGACGAGAAAGACTTAAATTTAAAATAAGGTATTAAATTAATAAAAGAGTGTACCAAAAGTATACGAAGAAGCATGCATACATCTGCGTAACACAAGTTAAGAAACAATTTTTGTTACACATTTGTTCACCGAAAAACATTAAAGAACCAAACCATAGATTTTACTCCCTTAAAGGTTATAAAAACCCAAGATCTTCCAATCATTACCTCATATGCAAAAGCATTTAGTGGCTCGAAAAATGGTTAAAGGTTATTCAAACCCTAGACCATTTGTCCAAGTCAATGTACTTGCATGTGTTTCGCTGGAGCAAATTATAATATAATATAAACCTAACCCAATGCGTTTAACACGTTTGCAAGACATTTGTTAAACAAATATTGGTCATTAATAAAATAAGCACAAAAACATTAAGTCTATATTTAAAGTTTTATTAAACTTATGTACTTGTAGGGTTTCACGGGAGAAAATTACGGTATGTAAGCGCGACCCAATACGATTAACCATTGTGACTAGTTTAATTAAATCAAATTTCGAAAAGTTTATGTCTATTTAATTTCATAAGATCTTTTACAGAATAAAAACACGTCACAAAGAATAATATAATGTAAATAAACAGACCGAAAGGAGTAGAAGCATAAAATAGACTATTATCATGCAAGAAATAGAATAAAACAATAAACACCCAATCTTTCTGATTACAAGTATCTGTTCAAGCTCAAACTTGCTATTAGAATAATCTAATGCAAGTAGTACACATACATCAAACAACTTGATTACATTAGCCTTATGCACAAGTATAAAAATACTTAACATGTTGAGCTCTTGACCAAATAAGGAAGGAGTCTTCCCCAAACTTAGCAGTAAACTTAGAAGTTGTAGGGTAATGAGACAAGGATACCCCCCACAAACATTTCTAGGTCCAAATCATCATAGAGCGACGGGAAAGCGCAACAAGGTCAAGAATTGAACTAACAAAAATAAATCACGCAAGTGTTTAAACTAAGCTATTTATCATTCCAGCATTTTTAACCAATTAACCTATTAATTATATATTTAGTACAAGAGTTTGACTATTATTCATGACAAGTATGCATGTAGTTGTCATGAGAATCAAGTAATCTATGCATAAAAGTCAACAAAATGACGAATTTAAATTCATGTAAAAACACATCGTCATGACCACGTAAAAAACAAAGACCTAGGGTTTTCTTCTATAGATTGTTAAGACTTTAAAGGTTGACTTTTTTCACAAAATATAGCTGATGTGGGGTTTGTAAACCTTGCAAAGAATTTTTACAATCCTCTATGCAGTGTACCTAACCGTTGTAGTGTAGTATAGGTTAGTGCGGGGGATTGATCGTTCTCTAGAAGAATAGTGTCATTAGGTTAAGATGTATGACGAATTAGGTCTACAGGTGAGGGATGATTCTTTTTGTATTTTTATATTTTTATGAAAGCAAATAAAAATCTCGGTTTTTTTGGAAGAGTAGGCGAAATTAGTTGCTAGTCAATTAACCCAAAACTAAAATAATTATAAAGTTAATTAAACTAATTAAAACAGAAAAGGTAAAGTGGTGACTACTTATGATGAGGAAAACGTGTTTACTTAGATATAATTACTCCCAAGTTATCTCCTACTGATTTGTTGAATTGGCACGTCGTTTTTTAGTTGAAGCGTTGTATTCCTTAATATTGGTCGTGGGGAGGTGTCGAAGTCCCCAATTCTATGAATCTTAGTTTTCCCTAAATCCCTTAAAGTCTATTAAGTTATCTAGGATCTACAAGCCTTTTTAGGTCAATTTTTACTTTTTTAGTGTAACCCATAATATCAAACGATGACTCGTGATGCCACTTGGTATTTACTGATCTAATAACTATTATTATACGAGTAAAGTGCAGCAGATAGATGTCCCATTAGGAACCCCGTTTTAGGTATATGAATTAACATGTAAGCAAATAAATTACTAGCCACTTGGTTTTGCTTGAATGATCAAACTCGCATCTTGGATCTTGAATCTTGAGGATCATGAAACACTTATAGGAACTAAAGGAAGTTGCCTTTAAGGTTGCAAAAACAACACGTTACGGATGAACATTGAATGCTATTCTTGAATCTTGAACCAAACAACGAAGCACTATGCTTTTGTTTTAATGTGATCGGTCGAAAACCCTTAAGTTATTGGTGTTGGCCAATCGGTTTGACAAGAGGAGAGGAAGTGGGATTTTAGCATTGAGTTTAGGTTAACACGTGAAGTCAAATAATAAACCAAAGGGTTTATTGTATAACCTATACATTACTTTGAGTCCAAGTAAAACTCTTAACACCTCTCACCCTCGCATATTCGGCCGACTTCACAAAATACCCCCCACATTTCATGCATTTGAGTTTCGTACACAAAATAATAAGCCTGTTATTTGTTATTTAAAAGTCTAATAGTTAGTTATAACATATAACAATATAAATAATGGCTGTTAGTCATTTCGTGAACTATTTAATATAATTAGGTGAACTATTTAATATAATTAGTATTTACTAATAAATACATTAATCATATTAGTAAAATGTTCCCTCGGTGTATACGCGTGCGCCCCCAATAGACTCACTTATTTCTAGCCGCATAAGTATCGATTAGACTTGAGCACTACCAATAGTTAGTGTGTACTCCCTGCGTCTCATATTAAATCTCAAATTTGACTTTTTAAAATCTTTATCTTTCAATTTTTATCTTAAATATTTGTGTTTGTGTTATGTAATATTTGATGAAAAATATATGAATAGATTTGGTTTTAAATGTATTTTTATTTGTATAATTTTCATCAAATATTATATAATAAAAACGAAAGTATTTAAAGTCGAAGTTGAAAAAGAAAAACTTTAAAAGTCAAAAGTGGATATTTAATGACAGGGTCAGTGCTATTTTTTTCTGTATATTTAAAAAATCGAGCATATAGAAAAATATCTATATTCAAACTTTATAGTTGAAGATTTTTCAGAACATTGGGTAAGGATATCATTTCGTTATTGTAAATAGAGTAAATTGCATAAATCGTCCCTGAAATTTGTTCATATTACAACTTTTGTCTCAACCATTTCGGAAGTGCAGATACCGTCCCTGTGTGAAATCTTTGGGTAAGTTTTGGTCCCTGGTTTTAACCGGCGTTAAGTTGATTCTATTAGCAGTTACACGTTACCCTTTGGCTAACGACCATTGCAACACTTATCCTTTAAACTAACGGTCATTTATAATTTAAAATTCTTGATTATTAAAGTTTTTTGATTTTATATAAAAATATATGTGTTTATACACGTTTTTATATGATTTTATATACATTTTTATTTGATTTTATATATGTTTTTTATACGTTATTTTAAAAACGTTCCTATATATGTTTTTATACACGTTCTTATATACTTTTTATATGTTTTTATATAAGTTTTTGTATACACTTTTATATACGTTTATATATAATTTCTATATATGTTAATACAAAAAGGTTCTTATATACGTTTTTATACACGTTATTATATACTTTTTATACGTTCTTTTATAAGTTTTTGTATACGTTATTATATACGCTTTACGTTTTTATATACGTTTTTATAATATATGTTTTTATATACATTATTACAAAAACGTTCTTATATACATTTTATACACGTTCTTATCTACTTTTTATACGTTTTTACATAAGCTTTTTTTATATGTTTTGTATGCGTTATTATATACATTTTTGTATACGTTATTGTATACGTTTTTAAAAACGTATACAAAAATGTATATAAAAACATATAAGAACATATATAAAAACGTATAAAAGGTATATACAAACATATATCAAAACGTTTATAAAAGCATATAAAAATGTATAAAAAGCATATAAGAATGTATACAAAAACGTATATGATAACTCATACAAAAACTTATATAAAAACGTATAAAAGTATATAAGAACGTGTATAAAATGTATATAAGAATGTTGTTGTAATAACATATATAAAAAATATATAAAAACGTATTTAGAAATGTATATAAAAAAGTATACAAAACCGTATATAATAACGTATACAAAAACTTATAAAAATTTATAAAAGGTATATAAGAATGTGTATAAGAACTTGTATAACAACATTTTTATAATAACATATATAAAAACGTATATTAAAACGTATATAATAATGTATACAAAAACTTATATAAAAACATATAAAAAGTATATAAGAATGGGTATAAAAACGTATAAAAGAATGTTTTTGTAATAATGTATATAAAAACGTATATAATAACATATACAAAAACGTATACAAAAACTTATATAAAAACGTTTAAAAAGTGTATAAAAACGTAATAAGAATATTTTTGTAATAACGTATACGAAAACATATATAAAAAGTGTATAAAAACGTGTTTAATAACGCATACAAAAACTTATATAAAAATGTATAAAAAGTATAAGAATGTTTATAAAAATGTATATAAAAACTTATAAGAATGTTTTTTGTAATAACGTATATAAAAGATATATAAAAACGTATATATAAAAATGTATATATTTATATAAAAACTTTAAATAAACCAAAATTTTAAATTATAAACGGGCAAACGGCTGTTAGTTTAAAGGATGGACGCTGCAATGATCATTGGTCAAAAGGGTTAACGTGTAGCTGCTAACATAATCTAGTTAACGCCGGTTAAAACCAGAGAGCAAAACTTACCCAAAGATTTCTCACAAGGATGGTATCTGCAATTTCGAAATGGTTCGAATGAAAGTTTCAATTTGGCCAAAGTTCAGATGATTCATGCAATTTGCTTTTTTGAATAAAGAATAACTAGCAGGGTACCCGCGCGATGCGGCGGCGGGTATCCTGTGACTATATTTTCTGGTAATGTAATGTTATGCGGCAATATTTTTTGATGATTAATTTACAAATAACAATAATTTTAGAGTTTGATTAGTTGGAAAACCCTTTGCATCTTAACTTAGAGGTCAATGGTTCGATCCTCACTCCCTACAAAAGGCCGGAGGTCCTTTCCTATCTTAGATAGAACTGGAAGCAGCCTCTCTATCTTAGGTAGGGGTAAGGCTGTCTACATCTCAACCTCCTCATACATCATGAAAGACGGTATTGGGACCCATAAAAAATAAAAAAGCAGTAGTATAATTTCATTTACTATTAACCAAAGTTACCACAAACAGAAATCTTGATTCTTTCCTTCAACACAATCACCTTTAAATTTTCCGACCTACATGCGACCTTTAGGTATAGTATGGCGACCGACATTTATATTTTATTTTTATTTCAAAAAAATCCATATCTTTTACACTATATATATCCCCTACGTTTTCATTTTTAATACACACTATTCACATGAATCAAATAAAAAAATTAGCCCAAAATCAACTATGCCATACAAATAATATACGGCTCGATTAGTAATTAGTCTAAAACAATTTTTAGCCTAAACAAACTTTAATCATCAATATCTATTAAGGCTCATGATAATACTACCAAACAATTTGTGATATCATTTGGCCAGTCCAATTAACAACCAAACCGGTATATAACCCAAATGTTAGGACTTATAAATACATTTACAAAACCTAAATCACCTCATTCTTGCCCAATCTCCCTCACAAAAATACACAACCATGATTTGTAGCCACACAAACATCACATACTCTTCCTTTCTTTCTTATCTTGATAACCGAACATAACCAACAATCTATGTTTGCAAGAAAATCATACTCTTTTCTTAAATATCAAACGAAAACTCTCAGTAAGGTTTTATGTTGTGTTGACCGTGATGGTGGTTTTGAGATGGGGTTAGAACTGAGGTTGATGTAGATGTTGGGTTTTATTGTTGCTGTATAGTTTTTATTCGTGGACCATAGATGGAATAAGTTTGATGTTTGTTTTGGCTTGATTGATGATTGTTATTTTCTTCTTTTATTTCATCTTTGTTTTTGTTTTGTTATGTAATGGTACATTTTTTTCTTCTTTTGTGGAATGCATTAATTGGTCGAGGGGGTGACTGGTTTGTGAATTTTGGAGTCGTCCGACCTTCATCGATCGTGTGGTTGCAGTGGCGGCGACTCGATCAGCGCAGGGGCGGCCGGCCCAGTCGATTGACCACTATGCCTAGCCTAATGGCTTTATTTTTAAGTACTTGGCTTAGTAGCTTGATTAGCTTGTACATTATAGTTAAATGATTGTATATTTTGGTGAATGGATAAATTAATTAGTGTATTAATTATATGTGTTGAATAGATTGTTGACCTTAAAATTATTGTGGTTTACATACTTGTGCTTTGTGTTTTATGACTTGTATTTAGTTAAAAGCTATTGTACATGTGCTTAAATGGTTGTAATTTTTGGTGAATGAGTGTTTTTAATAGCATTAATGTTGTTTGGTAGAATTTTGATGTAAAATGACACCACACTGTTTTTTTGTTATACAATATGCTTACTTTGTTGTAATTATGAAAATTGGGTACATTAAAGGGTTGTACATTATGGTTAAATGATTGTATATTTTGGTGAAGTGGTGAATTCATTAGTGTATTAATTATATGTGTTGAATAAATTGTTGACCTTAAAATCATTGTGCTTTAAATACTTGTGTTTTGTGTTTTATAACTTGTATTTACTTAAAAGCTATTTTACATTATGCTTAAATTGTTGTAATTTTTGGTGAAGGAGTGTTTTTAATAGCATTAATGTTGTTTGATAGAATTTTGGTCTTAAAATGACACCACGCTGTTTTTTGTTGTACAATATGCTTACTTTGTTGTAATTTTAAAAATTAGGTGCATTAAAGTGTTGTAAATCATGCATTATTTCTTGTAAATCTGAAAATTTTGGAGAGAGAGTGATTCATGCATTATATATAGTATAGATAAATAGCTTTGGTTAACTTGGTACAAAATGTGTTAAAAGTCAAAGTTTGGACTATCTGATTGGAGACGGATAGATGGTAACTTTCAGATGAGAAATGTAAGGTGGTGTTTGTTTTTTATTTAGAGGCTCTTAACAGCCTCTTAATCTGAATCGTTCAGACGCGATCAGACGTTTTTGTCATTCAGACTGTTTGTTCTTTTTTCCCCATTCAGACGTGTTTAGAGACAGTAAGATCTTAATGGTCTATACTTGAGAGGTGTGTCTGAATGCCTCTTGCTGACGCAAAAGAAAACAATTTTTTTTTTGTATAAGCAAGCAAATGTGCAATTCAAACATGAGTTTTTTTTCCCGTTCATATGCGGTCAGATTCATACATTTACGCCTCAGATTCAGATTCAGATGTGCGGTTCAGATTAGATTCAGATCCTCTTAAAAAACAAACACCACCTAAGTAAAATCTATTATTTTTTCTTCAAAATTATATTAATAAGCATAATTTTGGGCTCACACATTTAAATAACTCACATTTAATACAATAAAAAAATTACGTAATTTCTGATCAATTTTGCCAAAGGCATTATTGCCAAATTGTACAACACTTTAAAAGCGACATTTCTGATCAATTTCGAAAATCATGGTTAAAAAAAAGGGGAAAAAAAACTTTTAGCTGATTGGCCAACGAAAGTGAAAATTGAAACTAATTTTAATCAAAATTGAACTAGATTAATCTTTATAAGAAAAACAAAAATACACATGTTTTTGAGAGATTCTTATTCATTTTTGTTCATATTTTTATGTTTTATTGACTTAAATGTTTTACATTATATTTTGATTGATTAATAAAATTTATATTCAAGACTAATTTTGGAAAGGGGTTAATGGTAAATGCAATTCTATTTACTTAAAGTGTTATTTCTTCTATTTCACAACTTTTAGCAAAGTTATAAACCTAAAAAATACATCTTGTAGTTTAAACTCTTAAATAATCCATTATTATTATTATTATTATTATTATTATTATTGTTATTATTATTCTTTATATAAAACATTACTTTATTTGAAATTAATATAATTTACAAGAAATTAGTATGAAATCGAAATATCAGTTGTGCCCCCACTTTTTTAGATATAACAAAGCTAATCTTGCAAAAGATATGAATATCAACACGTGCCCCAATGTCTTGAGTCACATAAAACTTTTAGATCTGCTTCAGTAAGATCATCGGATCTTTCTCAAATTCTCCAAAAGAAGAGAATGAGAAGGAGAAAAACGCATATCTAATAGCCGCACACTTAGCCTCGAACTTGACACGTTTACACGTGTGGCCTCAATCACCTCACGACCAAGCACAAAATCAACCATACCAGTTTCCGTCAAGGGCGATAACCCTGTCAGATCCGCACATACATCAAGCCCTCCGTCTTATGAGTAGAACAACATATTAGCTAGATATCAACTTCTTTACGAGCTGAAATCCCCGCCCGAAAACAAATGTCAACATGGGTATTGTGCACGTTGTTATTATTATTATTATTATTATTATTATTATTATTATTATTATTATTATTATTATTATTATTATTATTATTATTGATACAAAAGTTGGGCGTTCCTGATTATTGGCTCTTGCTCTCGTACCAATTCGCTTCTTAGTACTCGTTACCTGCGCACTAAGAAAATAAACAACACCGTTAGGCTTATCGAGGGAATCCAGTCAATGAAGTTGTTCATATCCTACGACCACCAGCAAGCGTAACTGCCCCATGGGCCAGATCTTTTCTCCTGTGAATCCAGTCAATGACGTTGTTGCTGGTATCAGTTGACTTTGGATTTCAGGTCGTAGTCTTTTGAAACAGTGATCATACAGGATATCTGTGGATGCTCCTCCGTCAATGTACATGCGGTGGATATCATGTCCTCCCGTATGTATTTCAATAGTTAGAGGCTCCGCGACTGCGTTGTCCGCAGCTAGAGTAGGAAAAGATATCTCTTTTTCTGGAGAGAATTTTTGGCTGACTTTTTTGCTTTATCTTGCGCTGCCATGACTGTATCATGTATATGGTATCATCTTTTTCCTTGGGGGGTTCTTTCTTACCCCCGTTCCTCTGTTTATCTTTTCCCTCTTTGTTGTTTTTTACGAGGTGGTCCATTCTGCCTTCTCTTACTAGCTTTTCAATCAGTTGTCTTAGCTGGACGCACTCGTTAGTTGTATGGCCTTTTTGGCCATGGTACTCGCAATATCCGTTCCCTATGCGCTTTTCCTCTGCGGTGCGCATTGGTGGCGGTTTTGGGAAGTTTGCACCTTCTGTTACAAATATTTCCCTCGGGGTTTTTGTAAGAGGGGTATATTTGTCATTGTCTCTCCCACTGCGGTAATTCCTGTTGCGATTGTTATTCTGATCGTTGGATTGTCTCCTAGGCTGCTCTTGCTGCCTATAGTTCGAATAACCCTTTTTGCTGTCCGCAGCAGCTGCTTCTCCTTGTATAAAGGATCTAGTGCGCTTTGTTAGCTCATCGAAAGTTTGTGGAACTTTATCATTTAGCTTTCGGATGAGTTCTGGGTTATTAATCCCATTCATGAACCCTGAAATTTTTAGGATTTCAGGACATGCTTTGACTTGTATGCACTCATCCTTGAAGCGTTCCATAAAAGCGCTGGTTGATTCCCCTTGGCGCTGTTTCACTCTTGCTAGCTCAACGGGGTTTTTAGCGCACTTCTTTCTCTGGGTGAAGTTGAGACGGAATACTTTCCGCAATTCCTCGAACCCACCGATGCTCCTACGTGGGAGTTTGCTAAACCATGTGTGCGCGTTCCCTACTAACGTGGAATTAAACATGTGGCACCACACAGGCTGTGGTCAGTTTTCGATAGTGGCGGCTGATTCGAAAACTTTTAGATGATCATCCGGATCACCTGTTCCATCATATGTCTTCACATTAGTGGGCATGCGCCTGTGTTTGCGGTCTGAGTAATCGCTGATGCGCCGTGTAAACGCGTCAACTTTTTGGCGACGCCATGGAAGAGACATATCTTCGTTCTCTTCATCGCGACGTCTTCCTCTTGACTTCCAGTGTCCTGTCTCTTTATCCTCGTTGTCCGAAGAGTCACTGGAGGAAGAGTACTCTCTTTTTCGGCGCTTGCGCCGGCTTCTTTCAGAAGAAGAGCTTGAGGGATCTCTACTTGGGGATCTTCTTTTCCCCAATCTGTCTTGAATCCTCCTACTCCCAGGTTTAGAAGATCCTTGGCTTGGCGAATGTTGAGGCCCTAGTCGGTCTTGTATTCCCCGACTGCCAAGCCCGGAGTGAACATTAGTGCGCCTCTCGCTGTCTTCTGAGTATTGTGAATCAGATGTCGTACCCAGCCTATCATGGATAGTGGTACGTTCTGCACGTCTTCCTCGTGGGTGGCGCAGTGGTGATGGTTCGCGTTCAGGACCAAAATTGAGCCGAGCTTGTAGGCTCGGACTTGCCCTTCTCCTTGCTTCTTCCTGCATGAGGGTGGTTAGGGTTTCATAATTTTGGGATACAAAATTTCCCAAAGTTAGACTTGGTGCGTCCTCAATTGTTGCAAGAATGTCTGCCTCCGTATTAGGCACCCTATCTCGGTTAGGCGCGCCTGGTGGCACAATGTTGTTCACTGCGGGTACAGTTTGATGAGGAGTAGTGAAGAGGGTGCGCTGGAGTTCCTCAACGCTTGGGACCACTGGGGTGACCTGGGTAGTCCTTACAGGTAGTTCTACCGCTGGAAGAGGTTGGGTTGTCCCTTCCTCTTGGTGACCAGGTGCGCTGGTTGTCCCAGCAACCTGTCTAGAGGTCAAATCTTGTTGATTCTTCCTCTGATGGTCACGTTTTTCTGACTGCGGAGTCCGCTGGCTTGAATTCTTATGCTTTGTCATTCTAGTTCTTAGTTCCTAGTAGGGTCCCACGGATGGCGCCACTTGTTGATACAAAAGTTGGGCGTTCCTGATTATTGGCTCTTGCTCTCGTACCAATTCGCTTCTTAGTACTCGTTACCTGCGCACTAAGAAAATAAACAACACCGTTAGGCTTATCGAGGGATTGTCTCCCCCGATTAGACTCCGGCGTAAGAGTAAGTAATCGATTTAGGGTTCTCGTAGAGAGTTAGGGTTTGTATATCGTACCTTTGAATGAGAGATGTCATTCCTTATATAGGCACAGAATCCTTGTAGGGTTCGTGCTCCTTACGTTTCGCACCCATGATGCTTATCCGGGTAAGGATATCTATTCCATAGATAGATGATCCTTATCTATACCGTGTATAGAATGTTTGGGTTGGGCTTACGTGAGCCTGTTATTAATGCGGCCCAAGTTATAATAGCCCACGCATGGTGGATTTGGGCCTTAGTAATGTGTATCGTGTGGGCTCGTGGCCCATATATAGACTATACGTCATCAATTATTATTGTTATTATTATTAAACCAAAATTACATTTTCAAAAGTTCAATAAGAGAATTACTAGCAGACACATTACTTAAACAAACCCCCTCTTGACATATATAACGTGTATGCTTGTTACAACATACTTACAAGTGTTACAATAAGAGAATTACTAGCAGACAAATTACTTTAAACAAACTCCCTCTTGACATATAACGTGTATGCTTGTTACATACTTACAAGTGTTACACCGTTGTCAAAGAAGTGAGTTTTGTGACAACTCTTTAAGAAGTAGTTATATGCTGATATGAATTTTAGGTGTTGGTTATCAAAATATGCAAAAATTGAATGCAAACTCGTATTTGGTGCAATTGTGCGAATTAAGTTTTAAATATTCTTATTTTTTTTGGTTGAAGCATGCGGCATGCCTTACACTCATATATATATATATATGTTGTTATTTTCGGATTATATATATATATACTAGCTTCATAACCCGCCCGATGGGCGGGTTCACTTTATATTATTGTTTGACAAAATATAACTGGACGTAAGTACATAATAAATAACTACAAATATGTTAAACAAATAAATTAGAAACAAAAAGAAAGTATTTGATTATATAAAAAAGAAGAATGGAAAGTATGAGAACAAATAAATTACCTTAGGTCATTCATTATGATAAACCTTTTAAAAGGTTTATAAAATTGACATCTCATAAAATGTCATTAATTTACAAACCTTTTCATACTATAAACTTATTCCCACTATAGATAAAACTTTTAATAGGTTTGTAAAATTATCAACTCATGTAATGTATTAATTTATAAACCTCTTCAAAATTCTAAACCTTTTCATGCCACCTAAACTTAAAATTGTTCTCCACTATGGTATAAATTTTTTTGAACCTCTTCATAATTTCTTGAACCTATTCTTAAACCACCATAGTGGATGCTCTTAGTACTTTATTCTTATACGGAATAAAACTTCTTTGTACACAACATTTGTTGTTTAGTTTGTGTATCGACCGTCTTTGTCACAACAAAAAACCTTCATACCTTTTTTCATCTTAACTCTTGAAACAACCACATAACATTGTCCGTGTGTATTTTACACAACATGTAACATAAATATACATATAAAGATTACTTAAGGAACAACATATCTTCGTTAACATGCTTTTGTGAATGTTACACAACATGTTACATATATAAATAAAATAACAACCTTCTTTAATAAAAATACAACTAATTTTTGATGACTCTAAACAAACTTGCAAATGGCAGTAAAGAATAGGAAACATATTAAATAGTACCATAAGTGAACAATGAGATCTACTAAAACATAATGAACTATATAGTCAATGAGATCTACTAAAACATAATGAATTTTATAGTTGTCACATATTTAATTATGTGTCTTGCCTGATACTAACAAAATCCGTTTGCACATAAACTAACCATACACATTAAAATTTGCAACACCAAATATGTTGTCAATTAATACTGCTGTAATCAACTTTCTTTATTGCTATTCACTTAGTTGCTCTCATTGTTTCGTTTCTTGCTCGCTTTGCCACATATCCAATTCACTCCGTAGCTCGCGTTGCTTTGTCATGCTTCAAGTAGTTGAAAAGGAACAATGTGGTGTCATAGATGGTTGTCGTCTGTGTTGTATCTAAACTTGAAACGGACTTATTTTAGACTTCCTTGTATTAAACGTGGTCGTCCCCTGTAAGGCTACTGATACATTAACAAATATCAGATAAGCGCGAAAGAAGATCAATGTTTGAAAACTGTTAACGCAAAAACTAAAGAAACATTCAACAAAATTGTTAAAATTTGGGGTCTTCATAATGTATACATTCGAACAGGGTATTGGTTTCTTACCATCAAATAGCAAGGCTAACGTACATCACGACCATAATAATTCTAAATTAGTTATTTGACATCTCTATAGTAATTTTAAGGCCACTTACAATGGATTGACCCATCACAAAACTCACCCGTTTTGACCTAGAGCATAACCAGCCTAATTTGTCACCTCTAAGTAATTTTAAGATTTCGAAACATATATAAACAATATATAGGTAGTTGTTGATTAAACCTGTAAAGTTGGTATATTTTTTGACCTTCCAACAACTCCATCCAATTATAGTAACCTTCCAGTTGCATTATCAGAATATAATTATCGAACTACCTATCCGTCATACAATGCAAATAATTATTTGTAATTGTTGAAGCTAGAAAATTAATTGTGACACCTAAAAGGAAAAAAAAACATTTAGGAAAGGAAACTTATGCAGGAAAAAAACAACATAACTGCTCAAAACCTCATGGCTAATAGAAGCAAGAAGTTTTATGATGATCCAAGATTGATTTACACCTAGATTTTTCTTCATACTTCTCACTAAATGAAAGTTATATAAATGTACCTGCGTAAAATTGCGCCAAGATACTTAAAGTGAGAGTCTTTTTCATCAGATTGATTATATTCGTCCCAAGTAGGTAGCGCTAAAATGATTGGCCCAATGACATAATCAAGATATATTTGCCACCAGTGACCTATGCAGTCTCAATATTCAAGTGATCTAATCTCAATATTCCATTTTAAGATTAAAATATGCATACATTTGACCCATGAGAGATATAATAAACGAAAATACAACTAAAATCAAAGGAATATAAGCAAATTGGTCAAAATTTCCACAATAAATGAAGATGAACGCTATAGTGATAAGCGGGTACATGGATAGCCCGTATATACCGAATTCACACAAGCTTCCAAATGGCTATCAATCCAAACTAAACTATGAGGGTGATTTAGTCCATGGTGATTCTAATCAATACAATTAGCATAACTTTATAAGCTAGAGCAAAGATGCACTATGCCAAAATTAGGCCCATAACAGGCTAGTGAATCTCATATGGAATGTTCATTGTTCCTAAGGAACCTAATATTAATAATATATACATTCATCCCCTACAAGATCAGTGACTTAATAAGCCTTTCATGAAAAATTTTGCATCTATATGTGTATTCCACTCCGAAAACAGCACAACGACACGGCAGTCATTGCTATACAGTTATTGCCTCTATAGGTCGTTAACAGTTTCTACCAATATTAGTGTTTACATCATAGAAAAGAAATCAAGGGATGTGCGTATTGCCCATTTTTCTTTAAGAATAAATAATACAACTAAATCATGCCCTGTTACTTAACTATTATGTATGTACTCAGGTGGAGCAAAAAAAATACCTTTTTCGGTTTCACGCTGCAGAGTGAGTAATTGAAGAGAATTCGAAAAGTGCAGCCAACTACCAAAAGAAACTTCATTAATCATGGATTCATGATCAAGTTTAAATATTGATTTCCAGTAAAAAAAAAAAAAAAAAAAAAAAAAAAAAAAAAAAAAAAAAAAAAAAACTACTTGGGCATATATACCTTGATAAGTGTATCAGATGACTTACGCTGACCATCATTGGTGTGAAAAAGACCCAAAATTTATCATACACAAAAAGCCCTCTCGAGTACAACTATTATGCTTTTCTGATCAGCCTTCTCGAGTACATATATTTGGCTCATCTAATCAGTATCTACTTGTTTACCTGAGGAAAAATATATACATACATATTTCATTGACAACTAAAAATGATAGACAATTTTACAAAGAAAAATAGCCGGCCGATACAAATTTGCACCACAGAGTTCTTGTCACAAGGGATTATTATCCGGTTTAAAAGAGTTACTTGTCGTCTATTTTTTTTCTTAATATCATATGCTAAAATGATTAATGTATTTACTTTGCGATCATACTATTTCTTGAGCAAAACTTCAGGAGCAATATAGGGAGGCGTTCCAATAGTAGGTTTTGGTTGCGAATGCAGCACAAAGGACTAACCAAAACAATCAAGAACTCTTAGGACCCAGAGGCAGTAATTTTGACCCACTAACTTATAAACGGGTCGATTCAGGTTTTTTTATGGGTTAAATGAACAATTAAAAAGTTATAGCTCTAACGAAATATGTATTTTAGATGCATAAATCATCCTATGTCATTAGGATGCGCTATACCTTGGAGTAGCCAAAATCGAAAATTTTGAGCCAATGCACCTTGAAAATTGAAATAAGATAAGCCCTAAAACAAATGCAACAAAAGTTTAGAATATTATCATGTTAATCTTATAACCATATGACAGAAAACAACATAAGCAGATCAAGAAGATTTATGAGATTTTAGATTTGTTCAATTTACCCAATCGTAACCTACTTATCCACAAGCATATGACCAAATAAATGCAAACATGTAAATCGATCAGATCTAATAATAACTTCAACGCTTCCTAGCATATGAAAAATAGGAACATGAATGAAAATGCCAAATATTGAGATGAAGATTATATGGGGATCTAAAGAGATATGAACCAAAGAACCACTACATGTTTAGCATCTTGTTATGAGTAAACTACATAATTTGTTACTAAGGAGCCCAACTATATTAGTTATCTTCTATACATTTGTTCCATATTTTCTTGAAAAATTACCGTAATAATAGCTTCTAAAATCTATACTCTGTATTGCTCCAGTACTGACCAGCTTCAAAAAATATTCAATCAATCGTTTCATGAACTCGTCACTTATCACAGTCTCTGTGTCGCAAATCATACAACACAGTCTGTGTCATAGTTGCAACAACATTCATACATCGACTATCACTCATATATCCTTATATACTTAGCTTTAATTTCAAAAGCTAGATTCTAAACTCAAAGTATTAAACATGCCCAATAACATGAATTCACATTTAGATGATAGTGTTTGATTTTCTTCTGATGTAATTAAATGTGATAATCAGATAATCAGTTATTTAGTCCTTTTTAATTCTGTCTATTAAGGTATGATTAACATACTCGTAGTGAAAGCAGTTAAAGCAAGCAACCTCGAAACTGCTTGATCAAAATTTCTTATGCCGCCCAAATATAAACAAATGAACACTTAAACACTGATAAGTGAGTAAAAAAATAAAAAAATAATAATACCTATTACATGTGCACTCTTTTTCGACACACTCTTATGATGGTGCAAGTCTTGCAAGTGTAGAGGGTGTTTGGGACTGTGGACCTGCAATGACATACCAATTTTTTAGTCAGTTAAATCAAATTAACTCAAACATAGCATCCCTACATTACGGCAAACCAATATTCATTCAGATCAAATGACAAT
Source organism: Artemisia argyi (assembly GCA_030686995.1). Lineage (NCBI taxonomy): Eukaryota > Viridiplantae > Streptophyta > Magnoliopsida > Asterales > Asteraceae > Artemisia > Artemisia argyi. The sequence goes on along the minus strand of CM060678.1, from coordinate 134,766,747 downwards.
ACAAACCACAAAAGTTCCAAAACTATTATCCTTACCTTATCAACCCAAGGTTCTTTTAAATTCGACAATAAACTGATACTGAATCCGCGCATTTAAAGCCATCTAAACATAAAAAATTAACGCAAAAAAAAAAAAAAAAAAAAAAAAAAAAAAAAAAAAAGTACCTTGAATCTTTAGCAATATGAATCTTTTTCAAAACATATCTACATTTTAGTCAGACATTGTCACAAACACTTCCCTGAAACATATATTAATGTAGAAATCAGAATATTAGCAACTTTTAATCTATATTAAGAAAAATATTCATATGAAATCATCAAGATAATAAAATCCCATCCAATTCAAAATTCATTTAGAGTTCAAAAGATTGAGAAACATACCTTTATAAACACAGCCATATCGATACAATTAGTTTCATGAAAAAAGATAATTAATTTATTCATGGTAACATTATAAGAAGATTAAAAACAATGATTACTTTCTGTGATGATCAATTGCAGAGATGATGGATTACCCCAAAATCGATCCCGTCTTTATACAATTTTCCAGTTTACACCTAGGAGACAAAATCACAATATTCTGAATATGAAATCGAAAAACAAAGCGAGTAATCAATCTTCTAAAAACAAATCGAAAACACATTATATAACAAACACAAAAGTAGGTTATTACCTTCATTTAGTCATAATCAATCTTCTAAAGACCTTAATTTTATCGAATTGAAAACAACTACTTTGGTAATCAAAACCCTAAATGGTATATGTGTTTTAAGGTTTACATTTGAATGGTTTAATGATTCATTGTATTCGAAAATTGTGAGAGAAATATGGAAGGTGCGATTCAGTTTCAAATAAACTGTGATTTTTGTGCTATGATTTTGAAATTGAAAACGGTTCATATTGATTAATAGTGAGTGAATTAAGGAAAGCGGATAATTGGTAAAAGGGAGTTGCAGAAATTTTAGGGGAGAAAACGTGTACTTTAATGGTTGGTCAAATGTTCCTCACATATAGTTTCAATGGGTTATGGATTTTGTTTTTCAAGTTGTATCCCAAAAACCACTTTGGTCTAGTGGTTGGATTGTTGTTTGTTTACATGGGAGACCAGGGTTCGATTCTCACTTGTATCAAATTTTTTAGATAAAGGTCGAAATGTAGCTGCCACGTGGAGCTGCCAGCATGGACAAAGGTGATGACGGGGCATATGACTCATATTATCCAGTCAGCACTCTCATGGGTACAGATTATGGTGCATCATGTGCAAGTCGAAACTTGTCTTATATATATATATATATATATATATATATATATATATATATATATATATATATATATATATATATATATATAGTGAGGATCACGTGCGGATTTTGGATTTTAGTGCGGACGTACGGACAGATCTGGACCGTCCATCCAGATCTGATCTAGATCTAATCACACACACACACGCGCTATTATAGCGGTACCAATTGACCATGCAAATGATTTTTTTTTTTTTAATTTTTTTCCTTTTGAGGGCTCCTTACTATTTTTGTCTTCTTTTATTTTTTTTATTTTTTCAGATTTTTCTGAGCACTTTTTTGTTTTTGTGATTATGAGTCCTACCACGATATTAACAATATTATGAGTTCTACTGTGATATTAACGATATTTACTTAAAAAGTTACTTTGATATTTGTTAAAAAACTTAATATCACTGTTTTTTTTATTACGATATTAAGAAAAGTTACGGTCATATTAACAAAATTAACTTTGATATTAAGAAAGCATGATAATTATGGTGATATTAAAGATATTATGATACGGTGATATTTATAAAACGGTGATATTATAAACCAACCGTGATATTAAGCTTTTTTTACATGTAAAAATGAACCATGATATTAAAAAACACAAGATAGTTATGGTGATATTAACAATTTTATTAAGAAAAAGTTTTTATGATATTAAAAAAATTATTGTGATATTAAAATTTTAATTAAAAGAAAAGGCTTATGTGATATCAGATCTTGACTTTTGTAAAAAAGTCAAAATTAGACGTTAATATCACAATACCTTTAATGATGAAAACGATTTTTTTTTTAAAAAATTTTCAGCGATTTTTAATAACTTGTTATCGTCTTTCTTTTTTTAATTTTTTCAGATTTTTTTGATTTTTTTAAGAAAAAAAAGCTAATATGATATTAACTACTTTTAAAAAATACAGGATATTTACGATATTGCCAATCCGCTTTTTTGACTAAAGATAAGGTGGTTGACTAAATGGATGGCTGTGATTAATCCGCACCATCCGTACTTAGATGTTAATCCTCACCCGATCCTCTCCTTATATATATATATATATATATATATATATATATATATATATATATATATATATATATATATATATATATATATATATATTCATTTATTTATTTTATTTTATTTTTTTGGTTGCTTTTTGTGGAAAAGAAAAGCTAGTGGAGAACCATAAATTAAATAAACGGCTTAGCGAAGACTACATGCTTTATCTACGATCACGCGCATATTCAAACATTGCCCGGTTTTAATGGGCATGCATTTCCTATTGGTGGATTTCTTTTTTCATCACAAAAGAACTGCTGTATTTGCTTATATATCGTAAAGAAAAAGAACACTAAACTATTTGCTTATATATCTCAAAGAAAAATAACACTAATAGCATTTGCATCAATAACGCCACAATGGTGTTAAAGAGCATTTAACGCGCGTTACTTCTGCGTTAACCGATGGGCTTGGTTGCGTTATTTCTGCGTTAACGCCTAACGTTAAGGGTTTAACCCGGCGTTAACCCAAACGGCTATTTTTGTAACGTTAGTTTAAAAAAAAATAATAATAATTCAACCCCCTCCACTTTAATAAACAAACGGCTAGTTTTTAAGTTTAAAAAAAAAAAAAAAAAAAAAAAAATCATATACCCACCCCTATAAATACCCACTAAACACATTTTTTTTTCACACCTCAACTACTAATTCTCAACTTTTTATACTTGCTAAAAAAAAAAAAAAAAAAAAAAAAAAAAAAAAAAAAAAAAACCTTCTTCATTCCTAATGGACCCAAATGAAAATGCCGAATCATCTCGGACTTGGTCAGACCTAGATGACAAAGAAGATATAGAGTTTATGATTGCTGCGTACGAGTATCAGCAACGTTTAGAACAAGAAGAAGCTCATCCTCAGACTCAGGTGCCTCGTACCCACATATATCGTGAACGCGAGCTTGCTGAACAACGTTTGCTAAACGACTATTTTGTAAATGGCTGCAAGTATACGCACCGTAATTTTCGTAGAAGGTTTCGCATGTGCCAAAAACTATTTTTAAAAATAGTCAAAGGTATTGAATCTTATGAATCCGATTTTATTCCAGATCGCTTTCAATATTTTAAGTCAGGGATTGATTGTACTGGTCGAGGGAGTATTAGTGCTATTATGAAGTGTACAACTGCCATACGCCAATTGGCATATGGCAACGCACCCAATGCATTTGACGAGTATTTGCAAATGGGTTCGAGTACTATGCGTTTATGTCTTGATAATTTTAACATGTGTGTTATAGATTTGTTTATGCCTGAGTTTTTAAGAAAACCTACATGGGCGGATGTTCAAAGTATTTACCTAAAGCATGAATGGGAACATGGTTTTTCGGGAATGCTTGGTAGCATTGATTGTATGCATTGGGCGTGGAAAAATTGTCCGTTTGCTTGGCAGAGGCAATTTGGTAGGGGTGATAAAAAATACCCAACGTTAATGCTTGAAGTTGTTGCTTCACAAGATTTGTGGATTTGACATGCATTTTTTGGTATGGCAGGGGCAAATAATGATATTAATGTTTTGGATAACTCTAATTTGTTCGACGACTTGCTAAAAGACGAATCCCCAAGGGCACCCTATATTGTAAACGGAAGAAGATATGAACAGGGGTATTACTTGGCTGACGGAATTTACCCACAGTGGGCAAGTTTTGGTGTGCTCCAAGGACGGCGGGGTATACTACAACAACGGCACGTGCTTATGAAATTGTCAAGATACGACGAATCATGTATACATGCATTAATTTGCATAACATGATATTGAAAGATCAAAATTTTGTGCTCCGTGACTATAACAGATTGTTTGTGGATCCGGTATCTAATTTGGGGCAGCAAACATGGGTCGACAGATGTGATACCCAACAACGCAAGATGAGGGAATTGCGCGACTCAGGAATGCATTCTCAGCTCCAACGCGACCTTATGGAGCATGTTTGGCAGAAACGTCTTTAACACCAACAACAACATGAAGAAGAATATTCTGAAGACGAAGACGATAAATAATTATTTGTAATTCGTGTGGTTTAATTTCATATGTTTTTTTTTTTTATATATATTTCGTTGTTATCGTTATTGCATGTTTTTTTATAATTCGTATTGTAATATTTAAGTTTTAATGTTATGTGGTTTATTAAATGAATTGTTAGTTTTAGTTTAGTGGTTGATTTTGAAAATATTTGAGTTAAAGCTGAGTTATTGTTGTGGGTGTTTTTTTATGAGTTAATGTTAAAGTGTTAAAGCTGATGTAACGCTGACGTGGCACTGAGTTAAAGTTTAACCTTAGTGATGGATGTAAGCGCTTTAAGAAACGCTTTACAATAAACCCTAAAACTGTAATACTATTGTTGATATTAAATATTATATAACTACTACTCCTACTAGCTACCTACTATGCCATCAAAAAGATTTGTGCAGATCCTTTGTTGTTGTTTATGACGATATTGTTAGAAGTTAGAACCTTATAAACACTGTTCATAGTGTATATGTTAGTACTTAGACTACTCTCAACGGTCACATTACTTAAGGGTAGTGGCAACCACAGCGGTTTGCCCAGCGGTTTGCCCATAACCGCCGGTGAACACCGCCGCCACCCCAGCGGTTAGCACCGGCGGTTTGGTCCGGCGGTATATTTCACCTACGCGGTTTGAAACAAATGTATCCGTTGGAATGTAACGTTGGAGCTAAAAACAAAAAAAAAGATACCCAGATATTCATTTTCATCATCTTCCTCTTTTTTGTTCCAGCGGTAAAGATTGGTTTTTATTTGTGGGTATTATGGCATCTATAATGGGTTTAAGTAATTTGGCCGGAATCAGCTCCGGCGTCTCTTTTCCGGCGAGTCAACGACGCGGAGCAAAAGTGGGTAGTTTAAAGATTATGTGTAGTGGTGATGGTAAAAAAGTGGTGGAGCCTGATTTGAGTGTGAATTAAATTATTTATTGAAGGAGGAGTTTGGTGCGTACGGACTCATGGAAAGAAGCCTCAGCGAAGATGATGATATGAACCGAATGTGTTAAATAAAATGAATATGCTGCTAATTAAGGAGGGGCCATTTTGATCTTTGACCAACCACAGACAACAATATCAAACTAGTTAATATTATTAAACTTTCTATGATCAGGACCAAAAAGGGTAATTTGTTTTGCAAATTCAGTTGTATTAATGTTTTTATTAAATTATTTATTTATGAAAATAAAAAATAAAAAAATAAAAAGTTGGTGGTTTGGGAGGTATGAAAAAAGTATGGTTGCCACTAAAAAAGGGTTGGGAGGTATGAAAAAAGTGTGAGTGAGGTGGAATGATATTATTGGTTGGTTGGGAGGTATGAGTTTTTTTGGGAGGTATGGTTGCCACCACCCTAACCTTTCAATTCAATGTCACATGAGTTCTCGATCTCCCCCACTCTCTCGCTTTCCAACCCCAATAGACATCACTCCCTTATATATATTTTTTAAAATACTCATTTTTATACAAAACATAAATCACTAAATACTACACATACACACTTACAAACTAAATAAACTAAATAATAAATAATAAAAATAAAAAGAGACCCACTTTTGCACGATTCCATATCCAATGAGCTCTCACCTTTGGTCTTCGAATTTGCATGTTCTCACGTGTGAATTTGGTGTAGAAAACGGTGTACACTTTTATTTATAAAATCAGATTACAAGGATTACATAACAGAAAAGAAATAACAGAAAATAAAATACAGACAGCAAGGAGTAGAAGATGAAGACAGACACTATAACGATAAATAAATAAAACAGTAAATGTCGTGGAACGAGGCTCGTGTAAACACGATTCCCTTAAAACAGATTCGCCGTCTGTTTCCCAGGGTACAACGTCCAAAGCTGTTGTACAGCCGGACTTGAGTTACTTGCCTGAAAGATCACGAAATTCTTGTGTGCTTCTGATCGAAGAGATTGCTGGAACACTGCAGGAAAAAGCTACGTTTTCTGTGTCCCAAAACTGAATGAGGTAGGCTATATTTATATTGAAGACTCGACTTGTTCTTCAAGATAAAAGTTTGGCCGAAAATTACAAAATCTGTTATTAACAAAACAGATTTCCGAATATTTTATTAACACAATAATATTCTGACTAACTTATTTTCTAAGTCTCAATCTATTCCAAAAATAGATTTACAGAAAATCTGGAAAAAGGATACCGAAACTGGCAGCAAAAAGATACGCACGTATGCGAGGTTTCGGAGCTGCATTCGTGTCCGCAGGTCGCGCGGGCTCGCATGAGTTCATAAGCTTCGAACTCATTTTGGTCCAGAAATCCCACAATCTGCACCCCCCCCTGCGCGCGCACACGTAGGAGTGGGAGCATAGCTCACCTAAAGGAATTTGGAAGCAAATACCAACTATTCCTTATAAACACGCATTCACTTCTTGTTTTGGGCGATGTGGGACTTTTCCTTTTTTGTGTTTCACATGCCTCACTTTGAGACACGATATCTCATTCATTTCAACTCTATTTTGGACATACTTTAGCTCGTTGCGAAGCTCTCTTGGAGGAGAACAAAACGCCCCCAAGAAACATAAATATATGTAACATATACATACATTAAATTATGTCCAAAGTTTGCAAAAACTCACTTGCAAATACTATTTTTCCAACAATCCCCCACATGAATGGAGATCGGTCGAAAACACACGAAAGTTTCTGCGAAATTTCTGCGGTTAAGTCTTGCATAGGATAGGTAGGTGTGACCCTTTGAACCTTCCCTTGTGAGATGCACTTAGTCTCCTAGATCTGAGTAGACGCGATGTCCTTGAACTCAACATCTGTTTACGTAGACGATAATACACACTCACACAAGACTCTCCCTGACCTTGTCAAGTCCTCATAGTCGTATTCGTTATGGTCATGAATACTAGCCTAGTTCTGCAAGAGCTCTTAGGAATTGCGCCCCCCCCCACAATTCCCTTCGAAGCGACCCCACTTATCTCTCACATAGGTGATTTCATCTTGAATCATTAAAAACACATGTTTGTGATTTCATCTTGAACCATTATGCTTTATGATTTCATCCTGAATCATAAAAAGCCATATGTTTAACCTCTCAACAAGTCACATTTGTTATAGGAATGGACTAGGAAGTTACAATATATAAGTAACTCCCCCAAATTAACGTGACTTCCCCCACATTTCTATGATTAGGTTGTCCTATTGAACCCAGATCTTGGGACCTCCGGTCAAGTGGGTTAGGTTTTCCTTCATAGAAACTCATTCCTTCAAGGGCTTTAGTCCCATTCCTTTAGACGACTTACTAACTAACTCTCTGCTTAAGCCTTTCGTAAGCGGATCCGCGATGTTATCATTTAACTTCACATAGTCAATTGAGATAACTCCTGTTGAGAGTAGTTGTCGTATCGAATTATGTCGACGACGGATATGTCTGGACTTTCCATTATACATTATGCTATGAGCTCTGTAAATCGCCGATTGACTATAACAATGTATACTAATGGCCGTTACCAGTTTAGGCCACCTTAGTATGTCCTCTACGAATTGACGTAGCCATTCCGCCTCTTGTCCGCATTTATCTAACGTGATAAATTCTGATTCCTTCGTGGACTTAGCTATAACAGTTTGCTTGGAAGACTTCCAAGATATAGCTGCCCCTCCTAGTGTAAACACATATCCACTAGTCAATCTAGAATCCTTTATGTCAGATATCCAATTTGCATCACTGTATCCTTCTATAACAGCTGAATATCTTTCATAATGCAGTCCATAATCGCGATTGTATCTTAAATAATGAAGTACCCTAGTCATAGCTCCCCAATGTGCATAACTTGGATTACTAGTATACCTACTTAGCCTGCTAACAGCATATGCTAAGTCAGGTCGGGTACTTGTCATTAAGTACATTAACATGCCAATAATTCTTGAATACTCTAATTGGGCAACACATGCGCCTCTATTTTTAGATAGATGCTTGCTGGTGTCAATTGGAGTTCTAGCTAGGCCGGAATCCCCCGCATTATGAGTAGGGGTGGAAACGAGCCGAGCCGAGCCCGAGCCTGCCAGGGCTCGAGCTCGGCTCGTTTAAGTTTTAAAAGGCTCGAGCTCGAGCTCGGCTCGTTTCGAGCCTAAAACTTTAAGCTCGAGCTCGGCTCGTGGAATATTATATAGGCTCGGGCTCGGCTCGAGCTCGGCTCGTTTATTCGATTTGGTCATGAAAAGTTAAAGCTTGGCTCGAGCTCGAGCTCGGCTCGTAATATATTTTTATTGAGCTCGTTAATAAGCTCGAGCTCGGTTCATATATAAGTTAAAATATCATATTTTTGTTTAGGCTCGCGAGCCCAAACGAGCTTTTTATGTAAAGCTCGAGCTCGAGCTCGATTAATAAACGAGCTGCAACTTAGGCTCGAGCTCGGGCTCGAGCTCGTTTAGGCTCGGCTCGTACGAGCTTTTTACCGATCCGATCCCGAGCTTTTTACGAGCGGCTCGGCTCATTTCCACCCCTAATTATGAGTATTCAGAATTTTGTCCACGTAATGTGCTTGACTCACCATAAGTCCATTCTGAGTTCGTATGATCTTTATTCCAAGGATCACATCAGCCAAACCCATATCCTTCACGTCAAACTTTGATTTCAACATGTCTTTAGTAGATTTGATCATCTTGTCGTTACTGCCAACGATAAGCATATCATCAACATATAAACACAAGATTACATATCCACTACTTGTGTCTTTTACATAAACACACTTGTCGCATTCATTAATTTTGAATCTACTCTCTAGCATGGTGTGGTCAAATTTTTGATGCCACTGTTTGGGAGCTTGCTTTAAGCCATATAATGACTTAACAAGCCTACAAACTTTGTTCTCTTGTCCAGGAGCTATGAAACCCTCAGGTTGGTTCAGATCTCTTCGTCTAAATCCCCATTTAGAAAAGCCGTTTTCACATCCATTTGGTGAATTTCCAAATTTCTTAAAGCGGCAATAGCAAGTATCATCCTGATCGATGTTATTCGTGTAACAGGTGAATATGTATCAAAGTAATCTAGACCTTCACGTTGTCTAAATCCTTTGATTACCAATCTTGCTTTATACTTGTCAATGGTGCCATCGGCTTTCATCTTCTTCTTGAAGATCCATTTATAGCCTAGTGGTTTACAACCAGGAGGTAAATCCACGAGCTCCCAAGTATGATTTTGTAAAATAGAATCTATTTCACTTTTAATGGCTTCTTTCCATTGAGGCCCTTCTGAGGAAGTTACCGCTTCTCGATAAGAAGTAGGTTCATGTTCTACCATAAAAGAAACAAAATCGGGTCCAAATGATTTCTCGGTTCTTGCCCTCTTGTTTCTTCTAGGTTCTACCTCTTCTTCCTCAATTTGATCTTGTCTCTCATCTTGGAGATCATTATCATCTCGTTGTCTCTTATCTTGGACAACATCATCATCTATTCTAGATGAACTTCCAGTTTCCTTCGTTAAACAAGGAAATATATCTTTAAAGAAGGAAGCATTCCTTGATTCCATTACAGAACCCTTTTGTATATCCCGATTTTTTGAATCATGTACAATGAAACGATAAGCACTGCTATTCCTAGCATATCCGATGAATATACAATCCACATATTTAGGTCCAATCTTTTGGGCCTTGGGAGTCAGTAAAGCTACCTTTGCTAGACACCCCCACACTCGTAAGTACTGATATGATGGTTTTCTTCCCATCCATAGTTCATAAGGGGTCTCTTCTTTTTCCTTACGAGGTATCTTATTCAAAAGATAAGTAGCCGTTAGAATGGCTTCCCCCCACATGTCCTGGCTTAAACCAGAACTTATTAACATGGCATTAACCATTTCCTTCAAGGTACGGTTCTTCCTTTCGGCAATACCGTTTTGCTGAGGTGAATAAGGAGCAGTGAATTCGTGTCTAATTCCATGTTTAGCACATAGATCAGCAAACGGAGACACATACTCACCTCCTCTATCACTTCGTACAACCTTGATTTTCTTATTAAGTTGATTCTCAACTTCGTTTTTGTATAGAACAAACTTGTCTATAGCTTCATCTTTACTTTTTAACAAGTAAACATAGCAATACTTTGTACAATCATCAATAAACGTGATAAAGTACTTATTGCCACCTTTTGTGGGTAGTGATTTCAAATCACATATGTCAGTGTGTATCATATCAAGTGGTTCGGTTTTTCGTTCAACCGATTTGAAAGATGCTCTTGTAAGTTTGGCTTCAACACAAGTTTCACATTTATATTTTGAGTCAATATGGAAATTAGGTATGCAATTAAATTTAATCAAACGGCGCATTGAATTAAAATTTACATGTCCAAGACGGCCATGCCACACATTAGAAGACTCAATCAAATAAGCAGAAGAATTTATTTTATTGATGTCATTCTTAACAACCATTACATTGAGCTTAAACATACCATTCAGGGCATATCCCCTACCAACATACATTTGATTCTTAGAAAGAACAAACTTATCAAACTAAAAAACAAGACGAAAACCAAACTTGTTCAACAGCCAACCAGACACAAGATTCTTGCGAATCTCTGGAACATACAAGACATTAGTCAACTTGAGCTCTTTCTCGGATGTCATCTTCAGGATTACATCTCCTTCGCCCTTGATATCAGCAGTTGCAGAGTTGCCCATGTACAACTTGTCTCCATTGTCAACCGCTCTGAAAGAGTGAAACATACTCTTATCAGCACACACATGACGGGTAGCCCCAGTATCAACCCACCATTCCCTGTTGTTGGAACCTACCAGGTTAACTTCAGAGATCATGGCAATGACGTCAGAAACCATAGCAATCATGTCCACATCATTCACCATATTTGCCTCGCGTGGAGTCACCCGCTTCGGCATCTTACAGTTAGCAGCACGGTGACCTGGCTGGTCACAATTGAAACACACCCCTTGGAACTGCTGTTTCACAATTACAGCTTTAGGAGCAAGGTACTCAGACTTCCCTTTGCCTTTCTTGTCATTCTTTCCTTTGCCCTTGCCTTTTCCCTTGACATGAGACTTTGAAGATGACGAAGCATGCTCAACCAAATTTACCTTGGCAGAATCAAGCGTATAAGTGTTTTTCTGAGCCAGCTTGTTGTCCTCTTCAATACGAAGACGAACAACCAAGTCTTCAACACTCATCTCCTTTCGCTTATGCTTTAGATAGTTCTTGAATTCTACCCAGCTTGGAGGTAACTTTTCAATAATAGCAGCAACTTGAAAAGTTTCACTCAAAGTCATTCCTTCAGCATGAATGTCGTGTAGCAAAATTTGCAGATCTTGAACCTGACTCATCACTTTCTTTGAATCATCCATCTTGTAATCCAAAAAGCGTGCTACCACGAACTTCTTTGTACCAGCATCCTCAGTTTTGTACTTGCGTTCCAATGACTCCCATAATTCTTTGGCAATCTTGGTCTTGCAGTACACGTTGTACAAAGAATCGACCAAACCATTCAAAACATAGTTGTGACACACAAAAAGTCTGAATGTTTCCATGCTTCCAAGGCTTGAACAGCCTGTTGATTAGAGGATTGACCTTCAGCAGGAGGTTCCACTTGAGGTGCGTTCTCTTTTAAGAACCGCGCAAGGTTCAAACTAGTGAGATAAAAGAACATCTTCTGTTGCCACCTCTTAAAATTCTGCCCATTGAATTTCTCTGGTTTCTCAGCATGATTAACAACTGTGTTGGTAACTGGCGCACCGAAAACAGTTGATCAAGATCTGTTAAGAATTAATCTGATTTTAACAAAGTGTTTTAAATTCGGTTAAACCGAATCTGTCTTAAGACTGTAGGAAACGATGTACACTTTTATTTATAAAATCATATTACAAGGATTACATAACAGAAAAGAAATAACAGAAAATAAAATACAGACAGCAAGGAGTAGAAGATGAAGACAGACACTATAACGATAAATAAATAAAACAGTAAATGTCGTGGAACGAGGCTCGTGTAAACACGATTCCCTTAAAACAGATTCGCCGTCTGTTTCCCAGGGTACAACGTCCAAAGCTGTTGTACAGCCGGACTTGAATTACTTGCCTAAAAGATCACGAAATTCTTGTGTGCTTCTGATCGAAGAGATTGCTGGAACACTGCAGGAAAAAGCTACGTTTTCTGTGTCCCAAAACTGAATGAGGTAGGCTATATTTATGTTGAAGACTCGACTTGTTCTTCAAGATAAAATTTTGGCCGAATTTCGGAGCTGCATTCGTGTCCGCAGGTCGCGCGGGCTCACATGAGTTCAGAAGCTTCGAACTCATTTTGGTCCAGAAATCCCACAATCTGCACCCCCCCCCCCTGCGCGCGCGTAGGAGTGGAAGCATAGCTCACCTAAAGGAATTTGGAAGCAAATACCAACTATTCCTTATAAACAAGCATTCACTTCTTGTTTTGGGCGATGTGGGACTTTTCCATTTTTGTGTTTCACGTGCCTCACTTTGAGACACGATATCTCATTCATTTCAACTCTATTTTGGACATACTTTAGCTCGTTGCGAAGCTCGTTTGGAGGAGAACAAAACGCCCCCAAGAAACATAAATATATGTAACATATACATACATTAAATTATGTCCAAAGTTTGTAAAAACTCACTTGCAAATACTATTTTTCCAACATTTGGGACCTCCCGATAGAGGTGGCTCGTGAGTTGGAGTCTAACGGTGTGACAAAGCTCCCCACTAGAAGCAGTGTTATGAATTGGCGGTCTGATTGAATGTTGATTTTGTTGAGAAAAAATGAATTGAATGTTGCTTTAAAATAAACAATGTATGTACAAAATTTAGTACAAATCTATAGACGCACAATATACTTTTAATTATGTTTCTATCGTTCAAAGTTGTACCGATAATCTATTACGGTTATTAGCTATTTGATTATTTTCATTTTTTATCTTTTTGGTTGCAGTGTTTGATTATTTTTTATAGTAGACCTCCAAAAGACATCCTAATATTGTTGAAAACTTGAAATACCGTACCTGATTTAATTAAAAGATATTCAATTGTCAATTGTGTCACAAAATATAACCCTTGAATTAACAATTTTATCACGACTCGATCTACAAAGTTGTAACTTAGTTGTAATCATAATAATCTAATAAATGACCTCTTAAGTAATGCATAATGCCATAATGTATCAAAGCCTTAATGTTATAGCGCTGTTTTATCTTGTGTAAGAATGTTTCTCAGCCAAGTGATTTCTTGATGGTATTTCTTAAAAAATAAAAGCCATGTAAACTTCACAACGAAAGCAATCCCACATCACTATTTTTGACAAGTAAAAATACCACAAAACTACTTTTCCCATATTTGGCTACCATTAGAAGGAAACTTGGACCGCACCCCATTTTGCCATTATGAACGTACTAGCAGGATATCTGCGCGTTGCAGTGGCGGGTACCCTGAAATAAATTTTTTTGATGAAAATTAATAAAAATGTTACGGGAAGTCATTCCGACACCTAAATTTGCCTCGAGAACGAAATACTAAAAGATTTGGTAAACTACACTTCCCACTCTAGTATATATTTACAATCTTAGTCCCTAAGGGTGCAATATGGTTCACACAAGGTCCAAAATACTTTCCTATATAAACCTCATTATATCCTCACTTAGGGTTTGACACCCTTTCTCTCTCAAACCAGCCACACCTTATTTCTTCTTCTTCTTCTCCCGTCGTTTTTTCGGCCAAACAAACACCACCGCCAGCCACTTAAACTCACCGCCACCACCCCCACACTCCTTACAACCTCCTTATCATTTTGACGTACATCACGCGCCAAGAAACACCTCCCAACACCACGATTAACACTACCACAGCTCGAGTTCATCACCACAACCATCTCTCTCTCGTTTTGTTGATACCGGCGGTCGAAGGTAGGAAAACCCACCACCCTTTTTGTTGTTCTAGCGACGGTGGGGGATAAGTACATAAATTTTCAAGAGTTTGTGATTAAATAAAAATTAAAACTAATAAATATGAAGCTAAATAATTATTTGGTATCATTTTCTTTCCTTTTGTTGTTGTCGTTGTTATTGAGTCGCGAAAAAAGGGATGCCGTGAGCTTGAGCTGACAGCCTTGTGTAACGAGTTGAGTTTTATTGAGTCGAGTCTTGGTCACTGGTTCGTATCTAGGTTAAGATGGAGGGTTTATTATGTTTAAATGATTGTAATATTGGGTGTAGGAGTGTTTTAATGTTATTAATGTAGAATGAGGGTTGTACATTGTGTTTAAATAATTGTAATATTGGGTGTAGAGGTGTTTTTAATGCTATTAATGTAGAATAAGGGTTGTAAATTGTGTTTAAATGATTTTAATATTGGGTGTATGGGTGTTTTTAATGCGTAGAATAAGGGTTGTACATTGTGTTTAAATGATTGTAATATTTGGTGTAGGGGTATTTTTAATGCTATTAATGTAAAATGAGTGTTGTACATTGTATTTAAATGATTGTAATATTGTGTGTAAAGGTGTTTTTAATGCTATTAATGTAAAATTCTAAGAAAAGTGGTCTGAATTTCGATTCATGCTAGTTTTTGTTGTACACAATGCTTTGGTTGTTGTAATTATGAAAATTGCTTGCTTTAAAATGTTGTAAACTGTGCATCACTTTTTGTACATCTGAATTTTTTGAAAAAAGAGTCCTTCCTCCATTATAAGTAATATATATATATGCTTTTGAATATTTCCCCACTCACGTAAGCAAAACCGTAGCTTCTTTCTTCACACTTCAATTGGAGTAACATATTCATCTTCTTAATTTAGTGTTAAAATTCATCCACACTTTTGTCGAAACCAATCTCACACAACACTTTTGTTCTACCTAATAATACACATCACAATTATCACTATCTGTGTAACATTACACACTGTCTTACATCACGTATTTCCTTACATCATCATCCTTGAAAATCATCAATAGTTGTCAAAAACCAAGAAAGACAACGACAAATTACTAACCATCGCATTGCATGAACATTGTACATATAATTATATAATCAAATATAGCATTTTATCAATTACTAGTTAAAAGACTCATAAAATTTACAAGTTTTCAAAAAGACATGTAAAAACAAAAGTGATATCGTGTATTGCATAGATAGATAGTTGGTAGAAAAAACCGTGATATTGTGTTTTGCATATACGTATATAACACTACAATATTCAAGGTTTTTGCCGACGATCAATTGTGGCTTTTGCTGGAGACATGCCGTCAAGGTAAAGTTTCCCCGACGACAAGTCATCAGGCTACAGTCCACGGCAATGCCTCGTCGGTAATCACAATAACGATGAGTTTTCTCGACGACCGAATAGGACCCACACACTTTCTAGTCAAACATCCTTAAATATTTGACCATATATAGTTTTCCCAAGGACATGTCCTTGGGATATCTTTCGCAGAAAAACCCGTGATATTGTGTTTTGCAGATATATAATTGTATAAACACAAAAAATATGAAAGTGGCTAATGAAAAACATAAAACTTGCATAATTAAATATCGTAGCATACTTGAACTAAACTTTATAGCGGGAATCCAAAAGGCTTGATTTGTGTTACTTGTTGAAGTCTTTTTAGTTCATGTATTTACCTAAATTTAGAAATCATATAAATAAATAAGTTCAAGTACAAATTAAGAGTGTGTACACAAAAATTTTGGTTAGTTTTTGCTAGAGGTGACAAATGGGTCAGATCGGGTCGGTTTGGGTAATGAGACAAATGGGCTATGGGTCAAACGGGTCATGCTTTAAGAATGGTTTGAATGGGTCATGGGTCAAACGGGTTGGGTCGGGTCGACTCGTTACATTTTCACCTGTAATACTATAGTATGTTTCATCCGGTTTTTACGTTTTTGTCCGTTTTTTACGCTTTCATTTGCATTTTACATTTTTGTCCTTTTTTACATTTTCTTTCATTTTTAACGTTTTAGTCTGTTATAATATGTTTTCGTTCATTTTTGCGTGTTTTCGTCTTTTTTTACATTTTCATCCATTTTTTTACGTTTTCGCCTGTTTTTTTACGTTTTCGTCTGTTTTTTTATGTTTTCCTCCGTTTTCTTATGTTTTCTCTTGTTTTTACATTTTCGTCCATTTTTTTACATCTTCGCTTGTCTTTTTATGTTTTTGTCCGTTTTTTATGTTTTCCTCCGTTTTCTTATGTTTTTGTCTTTTTTTTACGTTTTCGTATATTTTTTTTATGTTTTCGTCCATTTTTTTACATTTACGTCCGTTTTTGCGCATTTACGTATGTTTTTTGCGTTTTCGTATGCTTTTTGCATGTTTTCGTCCTTTTCTTACGTTTCGTCTGTTTTTTACGTTTTCCCCGTTTTTCTACCGTTTTTAATGATTTAGTCCATTATTTTATGTTTTCGTCCGTTTTTGCGTGTTTTCGTCCATTTTTGTGCGTTTTCGTCTATTGCTTTACGTTTCGCCCGTTTTCTTACGTTTTCGTCCATTTTAACGTTTTTGTCCCTTGGGAAACTAGAAGGGGGTTGAATCGTTTACCGACTTTTTCTCTAGTTATAAAAGTTTTCTCTGAGAAAAACTTTGATTCGTTTGTAAATGAAATCAACAAACACCAATATGAACACAACACTAAACTAATACTAACAAGCAATGGAAATAAATAAAAGAAATAGAGATGGAAAGATCAAACCGAGACAAGTGATTTATAGTTGTTCGGTCACGTATAATTTAAGGTACGCCAACATATCCAAAGAAGATCCACATACATCAAAATCATTTAAACTGAAATCAAATACATACAATAAAATTAAAATATATAAGGCCAACATTAAATTCATTCAATCCATACTTTCATTGAACAAATACAAACATTCACATGCGAATAATCAATTCAAACACTAAATGTTTGTTTCACCGATAGACTCACTTGCGTTAGAAACAATACAATATCATTTTTTTTTATTCCATTGTGACCTTCTTAACTCAAAAACAATACAAAATATTAAAAAATAATAATAATAAATAAAAAAACATCTAGATGCGAATGAGAAACCACTTTTATAATACGTAACCACATTAAAAATATAATATAATAAAAGAAAAATGTGTAATTCTAATATGCAACCAAAAACATAGTTTAAAAAATAAATAAATCCATAATATTATAAACAAGGGTAAAAGCTGAAAACACGTAACATACTTATTCAAAACACACGATGTACGCAAAGAACTTTCAAAATTATCATTGTAAGCAAGTTATTTTCAAATTTCGTACAATATACGCAATATGACCTGGAATGTAATACCCTAGGCAAATCCCACATTGACCGTGACTTGGAGTGATGTTGGGACATATGTTAACATTCGCCTTATATGACAACAACACGTTTTGTGGTCTAACGGTTAATCGCCCATACGATTAAGCGTGCTCATATGAGAGTAGTACTGGCTTGGGTGACCTGCCGGGAAGTCTTCACATGAGGGCCACAAAAGCAAAGCCGTGAGCCTTCGGGCAAAGCGGACAATATTGTGGTCTGTAAGGCGGGGTGTTACAGATGGTATCAGAGCCACTCCAAGCCGTTCGGGATGTGGGGCAAACCTCATCGAGGACGATGAGTCCTTAAGGGGGGGGGGGGGGGGGGTGAATGTAATACCCTAGGCAAATCCCACATTGGTCGTGACTTGGAGTGATGTTGGGACATATTATAACATTCGCCTTATATGACAACAATGTGTTTTGTGGTCTAACGGTTAATCGCCCATACGATTAAGCGTGCTCATATGAGAGTAGTACTGGCTTGGGTGACCTGCCGGGAAGTCTTCACATGAGGGCCACAAAAGCAAAGCCGTGAGCCTTCGGGCAAAGCGGACAATATTGTGGTCTGTAAGGCGGGGTGTTACAGATGGTATCAGAGCCACTCCAAGCCGTTCGGGATGTGGGGCAAACCTCATCGAGGACGATGAGTCCTTAAGGGGGGGGGGGTGAATGTAATACCCTAGGCAAATCCCACATTGGTCGTGACTTGGAGTGATGTTGGGACATATTATAACATTCGCCTTATATGACAACAATGTGTTTTGTGGTCTAACGGTTAATCGCCCATACGATTAAGCGTGCTCATATGAGAGTAGTACTGGCTTGGGTGACCTGCCGGGAAGTCTTCACATGAGGGCCACAAAAGCAAAGCCGTGAGCCTTCGGGCAAAGCGGACAATATTGTGGTCTGTAAGGCGGGGTGTTACATGAAACCAGCAGGTTACCAAGTTTCAAACTTTGAAAATTGACAGGGTTGGTCCCTGTGGTTTGTGTTGACTTTCACCGGTCATCTATTGACTTTTTATCACTTAGTTAGAAAATTACACGTTTGGTTCTTGAATATTTATAGGCATTTCACGCACAGTCCATCACAAAAAAAAAAAAATAAATAAATAAAATAAAAAAATAAAAAAAAAATAAAAAAAAAATCGAAAAAAAAGTATTTTCAAAAAAAAATATAGATTTTTTTTTAAATTAGAAATTAAAAAAATTATATAAAAATAAAAAAAAAATAGAAAATAAAAAAATCGAAATTATTTATTGAAAATAATTAAAAAAAATTAAAAAAAAAAATATTAGAAAATAAAAAACGAATAAAAAAAATTAAAAAAAAATAATTTCAAAATTTAAAAAACATATAGAAAATAAAAAATTTCAAAAAAATTTAAAAAATTCAATAATTCAAAGAAAAAATTTCGAAAATATTTTTTTGAAACCAAAAATTAGAAAATAAAAAAATTTCGAAATTTTTTTTTTAAATTCAAAATTTTTTTTTTTTTGAAAAATAATTAATTTAATATTTTCTAAAAAAATACAGAAAAAAATTTAAAAATTTGAAAATATTAGAAAATAAAAAAATTATAATATATATATATATATATATATATATATATATATATATATATATATATATATATATATATATATATATATATATTTATAAAAATATATAAAATAAAAAAATTAGAAAAAATAAAAAATAAAAAATTTTAAAAAAATTCGAAATTTTTTTTTGAAAATATTTTTTTGAAAAACGAAAATTAGAAAATACGAAAATTCCGAAAATAAAATTTCAAAAAAAATTGAAAAATAATTTTTTTAAAAATAAATATCGTAAAAATAATTTTGGAAAAAATTTTCAAATTTAGAAAAAATTATTTCAAAAATAATTATCGACAATTTTTTTTTTCTAAATTAGAAATTTTTTTACGATAATTATTTTTAAAATAATTATTTTTCAAAATTTTTTTTTGAAAATTTTTTTCCGAACTTTTTTTATTTTCTAATTTTTGCTTTCAAAAAAATATTTTCGATTTTTTTTTTTGAATTTTTGAATTTTTTTTATTTTATTTTTTATTTTTTTGAAATTTTTTATTTTCTATATATATTTTTTTAATTTTTAAAAAATTAGTTTTTTTAATATCTTTTTATTCTTTTTTTTTCCAATATTTAAAAAAAAAAATTTAAAATTTTGATTTTTTTTTTCAATAAAAAATTTCAATTTTTTTTATTTTATTTTTTTTAATTTTTATATAATTTCTTTAATTTCTATTTTTTTTTTAAAAAAAAAATCTATATTTGTTTTTGAAAATATTTTTTTTGGATTTTTTTTGTGATGGACAGTGCATGAAATGCCTATAAATATTGAAGGATCAAACGTGTAATTTTCTAAATAAGTGATAAAAAGTCAATGGATGACCGGTGAATGTCAACGAAAATCACATGGACCAACCTTGTCAATTTTCAAAGTTTGAAACCTGGTAACTTGCTAGTTCCAGGTCATATTGCGTACATTGTACGAAATTTAAAAATAACTTGCGTACAATGATAATTTTGAAAGTTCCTTGCGTACATCGTGTGTTTTGAATAAATATATTACGTGTTTTCAGCTTTCACCATATAAATAAATTACCATACAAATGTAATTGTTATACGCAAAGAAAAAACATAAATAAACAAAATCTTAATAAAATTGTTTGAAACTCAAAATTAATTATCATCTTTTGTTTTTGCAGTTTTTTTACCACCTCGCTAAGGGAGTTTTTTGGTCTTACGCTTACTACCAGTAAATGATGGAGGTTCAACATCATCATCGTCAACTGGTAGATGATTTTCAACATGCTCCTCCTCAACTGATCCAACATCTTCAGCTTCAACATGAATCTGAATAAACGCATATTCTGTATATAAGTCTAATGTTTAAAACAAAATATACATATGTTATAACAAAATTAAAAATATAAATACATACCTCTTCTCGATTATTTTTATGAGTTCTTTTATAATTGATTCATCTTCGGTTAATTTGTTAACCGTGAAAACGTAATAATTATTATTCAAGTTGTAATTAGAAACTTGTATCTTAAACACAAATTTTTTCCCAACCATGATATCCAAGTCTTCTGGATGTGTTTCCATTGGTAAATATTCAAACGTAAACACATTAAACGTTATTTGATGTTTTCAAAAATAAATCCAAATATAGTTATACCATAGACAATTATACAACCTTATCAATTTTTGACATTAGATACACTTGTGATTTGGCAGTAAGTTTACAAACATCTTGTTGAAACAAAGATAAAGTAGCCGAACCTCTGTCATCTTGAACACGTATTTGAACTTTAATCCTATAAAAACAAATATTTCCATTATTGTTAAGCAAGACGATTCACGTGAAGTCATATGTATCAACTATTCAACACTACTATCATCGACCAACTTATCAATGTTTAAATTATCAGTTAGCAAAAAAATCGCCAAGTAATACATTAAACACAGATAAGTTGCCCGAGGATAGTTGAGTTACACAATGTTGTTACAAAAAGAATTGAACATTCACTTGAAGTCAGATGTATCAACGCTCCTATTATCGACCAACTTATCCATGTTTAATTGTATTGTTTCATACCTTGGATAAAGTTTCGTCTGGATTCCTTGTAATACCATCCTTGATCAGATACAACCTTCAAAATTTTTCCTATACATCCACTTGGCTGGATGCAAAACAAAAGTTACGAAACAAAATATAAAATTTATAATAATAAATAATATTACTCCATGAATAAAGTATTATAAAAAATATACAATAAACAATTAAAAACAAAATGAAATTACCTCTTCAATATCATAAACATCCTCAATAGTTTTGAATGAAAACTGTAAATAAAACTGAACTGGTTGTCTTACAACTGAGTCTATAGATAGGAATACCTTTGTATCCCCACATAGCAACATCAGAACTTAACAATCTATTTAGTGAAAAAAAAAATTCAACACAATTGTTTTATCAAACTTATAAAATCATATGAATTATTATGTTAACGCACAAGCTTACTTTTGATTGAATTCTTTAATATGTGGGTTTGATTCATCATTTATCAACACTTTCGTGCCAACAAAACAATTAGAAACTTGCGTCGTGCCTGCATGTAATTCAAAATTATAATTTCCTTGCTTATATATCGATGAACAAACGTTAAAAATAAAATTACTTACAATCCCACACGCTTTTCTTTGCCATAACTATAAGTAGTATTATAGGATCTTTTGATGTGGCATGCGCTTTGATAAACTCATGAAGCATAACAGCCAGTTCATTCCAAAGTGTACATGGAACTCTCACACCACTGAAGAAAAAGATATAACATTATTGACAAAACTTTGGTCACTCAGAAGTATGTATTTAATGATATTATAAATATTTTAAAAAACGATGAACACTGTAAAATCACCTAAGATCTTGTAGCTTGAACTCTAAAAAATGTTTAACTTTATCTTCTGGATCAATAATCATGATGTTTTTGCTCTCGACTAACTGTCCAATAACATCTGAAA
Organism: Artemisia argyi; assembly: GCA_030686995.1. NCBI lineage: Eukaryota > Viridiplantae > Streptophyta > Magnoliopsida > Asterales > Asteraceae > Artemisia > Artemisia argyi. The sequence continues at coordinate 134,744,568 of CM060678.1, read as the reverse complement.
AGAAGAAATCATATCAAATACTTTATAAGACACACATATAATTCGGATACGCAAACCAAAACATAATTAAAAAAAACTTAAATAACATCTTATAAACATAAATAATGTTAAATACTATATAAGAAACACATGTATTTATCTAAAGATTATATAAAAAACACATATGATACTATATAAGAAACAAATATATTACTCCCTCCGTCCCATATTAAATGTCCATGTTTTACTTTTCAAGTGTTTCTTTATCAACTTTGACTTTTAATATTTTTACTTATGTTATATAATATTTGATAAAAATTATACGCAATGAAAATACACTTAAAACTCAATCCATTCATATATTTTGTATCAAGTATTATATTACACAAACACAAATATTTAAGGTCAAAGTTGAGAAAAAAAGACTTTGAAAAATCAAACATGACATTTAATAAGGGACAGAGGGAGTACAATATAAGAAACATATATAATTATAAAGTGCAAGACAAAAAATAACTAAAAAATATAAAACTTACCAAAGGAAGATTTAGGGCTTGTTTGTTAAATTTTTTTTATTAAGTCATGTTTAATTAAAAGATGACTTAATGCAGACAAGCTTAGTTTTATTACTTAATATTTTCAGTTATCTTTTTCTATTAAGTCACAAACAAATAGTTTTTGTATAACTTAATTAATTCAGTTTTTTTCATATTAAGTTAATTGAGTCGAAATTAAACACCCCCTTAGGGTCATTCCTGTGCCCTAAAAACTTTCAAAAGACAGTAAATTCAGAGTCTCTTGTATATTAGCAAAATCAGAATATCGTTTGACATTTGTTTTTTTAATAAAGTGGATTTTGAATGGATGAGAAATCAGTTTAAGCATGTCTGTATTACTTTTGACAATAAAGTTTGATATAAAATGACAATCATCCTGGCGAATGAGAAATTGGAAATCAGAAACCACTAAATTACCAATGGTCGCATGGATCTTCGTAACCAGTTTCATAAACCATATTATTAACAATAAATATCTACAACATGTATATAGCTTCGGAAAAAATATTTGGTTATAAATAAATTATTATACCTCTTCATCCATCAAAATCATATCAATACCAGCAACTTTGGACTGATTAGTACACTGTAATACTGATTCCATGTAGAGACTACTTTTACCTTAATATTGCACTTACTATTCGTGCCATCTGAAAGCGCGGTGATCAACATAGTTTTGTCTGCGATAAGAAAACGAAAGCGAAAAGATTAGCAGACCGATGAACGATGAGCACCCACATTGGGCGAGTATATATAGGTTCAGGATTAGGGTTTCGCAACCGTGGCCCAAAAGATAACGTGTAATTCAAATATAGAAAAGATATCGGAAAGGATAACCATCGTTTTTAAAACCTTCTAGAACGTGCCTCTCAGACCGCCAGAAACTCCGTGACACCAAAGTTTCAGAAAACGCACCCGGTTCTCAAAGGTTTTTTTATTCGCGTTTTCAATACGTCTATGTTTAGGGAGGCTCCTCAAAAAACACTTTTAACGTAGCGACATTTTCTCGATTGAGAAACCAATTAACTAATGAGAGGGCTCGATTTCAAAATGAAGTCCTCTCATTGGTTAATTAAATCCCTCGATATGACCAAAAGTGAGTTATCATATTATATAGAGAAAAGTCTAAAATACATCATTGTGGTTTGCCATTTGCTCGCTTTACATCCTTTTTTTTTTACTCAAAAATCATTCCTGTAGTATTAAAGTTGGCACAAAACCATCCCTCCGTTAATAATATCAGTTAATGAGGACTAACGATGCAAATTATTTTCCGTTATCTCCTAACAAAAGTTAAAATATTTGCATCGTTAGTCCTCATTGACTATAGAGTTAAAATATTTGCATCGTTAGTCCTTATTGAGTTAAAATATTTGCATCGTTAGTCCTCATTGAGTTAAAATATTTGCACAAAACCACCCACCACCGCCACCACCACCCACCACCACCATCTCCACCACCGCCACCCACCTACGCCACCACTACCCATCGCCACCACCACCACTACCCACCACCGCCACCCACCACCACCCACCACCGCCACCACCACCCACTGCTACCCACCACCACCCACCACCTCCACCCACCTCCACCCACCACTACCCACCGTCGCCACCAACACCGCCGCCGCCATCACCCATCGCCACAACCACCCACCACCCATCGCCACCACCAACCATCACCACCCACCACCGCTGCCGCCCACCACCTCCACCCACCACCGCTACCAACACCCACGACCACCCGCCGCCGGTGGCGTGGGTGGGTAGTGGTGGGTGGCGGTGGTGGGTAGTGGTGGTGGTGGCGATGGGTGGTGGTGGCGTTGGTGGGTGGCGGTGGTGGGTAGTGGTGGTGGCGGTGGTGGGTAGTAGTGGTGGCGGTGGTGGTGGGTGGTGATGGCGGTGGTGGGTGGCGGTGGGTGGCTGTGGGTTGTGGTGGGTGGCGGTGGTGGGTGGTGGTGGCGGCGGCGAGTGGTGGTGGCGGTGGTGGGTGGTGGTGGTGGTGGGTGGAGGTGGGTGGCGGTGGTGGTGGTGGGTGGTGGTGGCGGTGGTGGGTTGTTTTGTGCAAATATTTTAACTCAATGAGGACTAACGATGCAAATATTTTAACTTTATAGTCAATGGGGACTAACGATACAAATATTTTAACTCAATGAGGACTAACGATGCAAGTATTTTAACTCAATAAGGACTGACGATGCAAATATTTTAACTCTATAGTCAATGAGGACTAACGATGCAAATATTTTAACTCTTGTTAGGAGATAACGAAAAATAATTTGCATTATTAGTCCTCATTAACTGATATTACTATCGGAGGGATGGTTTTATGCCAACTTTAATACCACAGGGATGATTTTTGAGTCAAAAAAAGAAAAAGGATGTAAAGCGAGCAAATGACAAACCACAAAGATGTATTTTAGATTTTTCTCTATTATATAAAAGATATTTAAGTATAAAATAAAAGAAGCCGACAAAAGTTATCTATTGCGCAAAATATAAAATAGTTGCACACGTTTATTTATTGAATAGAATAACAGTACTAAAGGTGGTGGCCGGGAAAGAGTATACATGAGAGCCATAGAAGAGCATTTGAAAACTAGATCCACATATCACCCACTTTACCGAATAGTCACTTCACGTCTTCACTAACATATACCTTTGGAGGGGTCAGATATGACACACTCTGACCCAACCCTTAGTCGAAAAGGTGTATTTTTGTAAGAGTGCTATATATATATGTGTGTGTGAAGAATAAGAAATTGTATTATTCTTTTAATACTACGTAATTTGTTGCACGCATCCCTCTAACAAGATTATGTTATGATATGATACATAGTAAAGTACTTGGCCTTACGTTAGCATACATCAGGGTTTAAATGCCCACTTTAGTTCAATATTGACACGTTATATAATTTGTCAATTATCAATGTCAAAAATACCACATGAACTTATCAATGTCAAAAAGCCATCTCCAATGTCGTCTAGTGGTAAGATCTCTTGAAAGTTTAAGAGCTAGAAGACCCATATTCGAACCTCACGGGTTAAACATCTTGGGATGTCCAAAGTAAACAAAAAACGGTCAAACAATACAAACTAGACCGCGCAAATGAGAGAGAGAAAAAAAAGAAAAAAAAAAAAAAGACTTGAAATTCTCGAGGTAAACCTAAATAAGGATCCCTCCCTTATGTGCGAAAGCACTATATTATGATGATATGATCAACTAACTTCAGTTCTCTTTTCTTTTCTCGACCCGTTTTAAAAAGTACATGTTGTGATACACTGATACATACATATAATCGAACTACATGCACCAACATGAACTATTCGTCCATCCGACTCGAATTCATAATTTTCTATTTTCCTTTTTTCCATTTATTCAGTGAGTAAGATACTAAGATGTATTTAAAATTTTGTATTTACATCTCTAAATAGCATTTCTTTTAGTCAAAATGATCATCAAAAAGTTAACACTAGAAACAGTTCATTATAATTTACTAATAAGATGCAATTAAAGCTAAATAATAGCAAAATAACATAGGCCTGAATTTGAAAATGAGACATTATCATAAAGTTCAACATCCCACCCACAAAGAATTGAAAAAACATCACTATAAATAACCTCCACCGTACCAAAGCTAATTACATACTCACTTCCAAGTTGCAGCACAACAAAAAGCTTAAGTTCTAAAGAGAGAAAAAAGCGAGATAGACAAATGGGGCAAGATGATGAGATGATGCGAAAAGGTCCATGGACGGAAAACGAAGATTTCCAATTGGTATTTTACGTTCACATGTTTGGGGATCGTCGATGGGACTTCATTGCCAATGTTTCAGGTTTGAAGGTGGCGGGAGTAAAAAGAATCAAACTGTAGTTCTTTAGGATGCAATATTTGTGACAGGAAATATTTTTTACAACTTTATTCATAAATTAACAAATTTTCTTGTGCATATCCCAAAAAACAATTTGGGAAAAAAAAAAATTCGTTTGGAATTTATGATTTTCAGGTTTGAAAAGAACTGGAAAAAGTTGCAGGTTGAGATGGGTTAACTATCTGAATCCAGACTTGAAAAGAGGGAAACTGACTCCTCATGAAGAAAGACTAGTTCTTGAACTTCATTCAAAATTTGGCAACAGGTATGACCTATCTTCCATTTTTTTTCCATATATTTATAAAGTTTTCGCGAAAATTACTTATCAAAGTTTTTTCTTCAAACTTATAAAGACTACATCATAACTTGATCGACGTCGTTTGAATCATGTTTCTGCCATTACTTTCTGTGAGTTAGGAGTTTAGGACTAGGAACTATAAAGAAGCTTATTATGTCTCCTCTACAGAGATTTAGGATTGTACTTTTTTCGCTCTACCCTGTGCGTCTCTTAATTTGTGTATGTGTTCTTTAAGTGTGTATTTGTATGTATTAATTTTGTCTTTCTTTCTCTCGATGATATTCATTAATACATGCATGTACATGAGGCATGTGTGTTTCTTTATTTATTTCTTCTCTAACTCTTTTGTATTATGTTTATTTCATACTATGCTGATAGACCAGGTGTTAGCTAATCTTCCATGGCTTCTGGTCTCCTGTAACTCTGTAAGCCGTAACTTTTTTTTTAGAACAAACTATAGAGAATAAGCATCTACAAAGTCTAATTTAATTATGAAATCCTCTTCAAATATACATATATATATTCATGAGAGTAAAATCTACGTATATGAGATTCAGATGGTAATTCAATGTGATTGTAAGTACAATAAAAAACTCAGATTTATCTCTAAAACTTTTTCTCAAGTTGGATAGTTTTTGATATACATGAAATTATTTTAAGCTTTCATACTTGTCCCTTCCCTTTTCTCCTTATTGGAGGTCACACTCTTAAACTACTTTAGGAATTTTATTATCTTTCTGTATCTTTCCAAAAAGGTTGACGCGCATTAATCCAAAAACAGTGCCTGTTCTTGTTTCTATTCATTTTAATTTTCTTCTTATGTCATGAACTTACAATAAAATGTTATCCAGCCGACATTCTATTATACGGAGTAATAGAAGCACTAATTACGTCGATTGGATTCTATATATATTTTGTTCGTTCTCCTTGCTAGTAATAAACATTAAAGGAATATATTATCTCATTTCCTTTGTTATGAGACGATGGTTGTTAGAATCATCTCATCTTAAGATCTTACGAGTTTACAATATTGCAAAGTAAAACCAATCCGGATCTTACATAGGATCTTTGAAAACTTAATTAGATCCCGATTTTGACCATATAATCTTAAGATCTAATCCAATCCGATCTTACTTTTCACGAACCACAAACTAAAAAACTACAGATTTATGGCTTGTGTTTTGTAGATTTTATTTATTATTATTATTATTTAAAAGAACATGTTAATCTTCTTAAACATTTAATAATCATAATTTAGCACAACATTTCTATAAAATATTTATATAATTTTGTGTTTATTATATACAATAATTTTTAGATTTGTATAAATGACAAATACTATTAAGAAAATGATACGGAGTATTATGGTAAGATCTTAAGTTCTCAATCTCGATCTTGCAAAGAGAAAAACGATCCTAAGTATGATCCGGATATTGAAAACCTTGGTTTAGACTAATAGTATATTTTCGTTTTCAGGTGGTCTAAGATTGCACGGAAATTACCTGGACGAACTGATAACGAGATCAAAAACTACTGGCGAACTCACACGAGGAAAGAAGCTCAAGAAAAGAAACGGCAAACATCTCGGTCTCCTTCTCCTTCTCTCTCACATTGCTCTTCCTGTTCAACAATTTGTAACAGCCATCCAATCATGGGATCCATGCCATTGGTTGATAAGAAAGAAAGAAACTTCTATGACACTGGGGGAGTCGAAATGTTAACAATCATGAAAGGCAAAAACAGTAGCAAGAAAAAGAATTCTGAGAAGGCTACTAGTAAGGTTAGCAACTTTAAAGAAGGGCAAGAAGGGAATTACTCCATGGACGAAATATGGAAAGATATAGATTTATTTGACGAGGATACTATAAAACCGGTTTTTGACCCGTATAGTGAAATAGCACCTTCACTGACATGGGACAACTCTTTGATCAATTCATGGACAATGGGTAGTCAAGAAGAAGAGTTTAGTATAGACTCGTTTCCTCTAACTAGTCAGCAATTTAGTTCAGGGTTAACAGACTAATAATTCTGTTATTTAATTTATTGATTTAGTTTGGATATATGAATAAGTTATGCTAAGGCACTGCCTATGTAACCACTCTTCAGATTTCGATGAAGGTCACATGTTTTCCAAAGCTAATATGACTCAACAGAATATGCATGTACTATTCTGAAGTTGATCATGTTGGCTTTTAAGAAAACATGTACCCTAGAGTCCTAGACTCATCCTAGAGGATGATTATGAAATAATTAAGTTTGTGCTAAGTTTATGTTTTATAAGAAAGCTTTTGTTGTAATTGTCAATACCGAATGACTTCTATTATAATAAAAAGATCACCTACCTTGTTATTTCGATATTTATGCTTTTAGGGTTAGATATCGCGCAAGCCCTAGCTGCTCTATGTGCATGGACCATACATTCCATTAATTTTATCAGGTTCATAACTAGTGTTTAGTCTATTGAATACTATGTATGAAGGCCAGGATTGAATGAAACATCATGGATGTTCATGTTCGAGATATGATCGAGCAAAGCTTGCTAATTACTTGTGGCATAAAAAAATCAAGTTCGATGGACTGTTATGAGAAATCTTGAATATTGCTGGTCTAACTTTTTGAGAAATCTTAGATGAATGTTATAGTTCCTATGGGGAAAGAAATAATCAAACAAAAACTAACTTAGCTCAAAGGGTGGGTTGCTTTTATGGTGTGAATGCATTGAAGCACCTTACAACTAATTTCTTGGCTGCTTGTGTAGATATGTAGTGGAATGATTAGTAAGAATTTGGATATACTTTTTAAATTTTCATAAACATAAGTTAATATATTTGCATTGTATAATTTGTATTAAAATATAAACTGTAATGCTATGTGACACACATGATGACGACAAGTTAAGAAGGATACAATGTATCTTACTACATAGTAAATGATCGAATAAAAAATTTGCTTCCCTTTTAAAGTTTAAAAAATAATAGGCTCATCATACGTTTAGCGGATTTTGAGTAAATTACTGATAATAAAAGAATTACATTATGTCGGAGTATTTTTGCAAAACTTTTGAGAAAAAAATTGGACCAATAGCTCGATTTTGCCACGTAGGCGAAATCAAGCAATGTGATTAGTCAATAAAAAGTAAAAATTGAATCGATTTTGGTCAAACTTTAATAAATTTGGTTGAAAAAAAAACACATAAAAATATTTATATAAAATTTGTGAAAACAAAAACTTAAAAAAAAAGATAAAGTAATTAACAAAACTTTAGTGATTGAATTTTACATAAATTATATAGAGTTAAGTGTAAAATTACAAGTTTCTATATTTTTTAATAACTTTAAAAAAATAACAAATAACCCCTTACACTTTGTATCCCCTATACTTTATAAGACGAACTTTGTTTAAAATTACATGAGTATTAGTATTATTTTCAGACTTTCCTTAATTGAAATTACAAAATTTTATAAATATACGAATTAGTTTTAATATACGTTAAATATTTTTTAAAACTAGTGTTAGTTTTAGACTTTCATCAATTAAAATATTTTTTTTACTATATACGTTAAATAATTACTTATGTTATTTTACTTTAAAAGTTTAATTTATGCATACACGTGCTTAAATATTAAATACGGCTAAACTATTGTTAATGGGAATATGAATATCAAATGTAAGCACGGATTACTGTGATATGAAAATAAATATACGATATTGTACTTATAACATCGACTCATAAAATTCTTATTTAAAGTTTATATATTGATATCCAGAAAATCATTTTTAAAAAACTTTACGGAACATAGTTTAACTTCATCAAGAGTATTTCTCTCACTACGAAATGTGTCCTGTGAATGGCGTACTGATATATCTCCTATTTGTGCTGATTATGTGATACTAAACTCGCACATTTTGTACAACATGATATAAATAGTTAAACTTAAACAACGACATCAACTTCAACCTTATCATTTATGTCAGTTAAACAAACTTAAATCTTTCAACTAACAAATTTTTTTTACAACAATATTATTGTAATAGATTTTAATACATAATAAAAAAAATCTTTGACAAGTATTAGTTATACTTAACTAAAAAAAATTTCATGTGTAAATTCTTATATGTCCATATACTAAACTAAAATTTTAAAATAAATTTGATTCATGTGTAAACTCCGTGCGTGCATGGGACTTATAGCTAGTTAATTATAATATTATTATCGTTTCTCAATATAAGCATACAAATTAAAATTCAAGATTGAATAATATATTCAACTAATTACAATATGTATAAATCGAAATTTAAACAAGTGACTGTAAATATACTTTATTTATTTAAGCATCAACAACTTTAAATTAATAACTTATATTTGTAAATGGCTATAATCGATTAATTAAACTAACAATATAAATTAAATCACATAATTTTCATACATATATTTCCTTTAAATATTTATATATACACATATGTAATAACTTGCCATTTATTTATAAGTTTAGAAATGATAAGTATTCAACATAATACACTTAATCATTTATTTCAGCCTCTAAACAATTAAAATAGAATCTAAATTTAGGGTGTGTTTGGTTTGTAGACAGGATTAAAATTGAATTAAGATTTGGTTTAGAATTTGAATTTGGATTCGATTTGAGTTGAGGTAAGAGAAAAAAATATATTTAATTAAAATTATTATTTAAAATTAAAATTGTGTATGTGTGTGAGAGAGATAGAGAGATTAAAAGTGTAAATGTGTGTGAGATAATGTAATTAATGAAAACTCACACAAACCCGCCTCCTTTGGCTCCTATGGGTTTTGTGAGCCTCCTATTACTATTTCAAATCTAACGCATCAACCAAACAATTTAATTTTGTGATATAAATCAAAACCCACTTAAATCACCTCAACCAAACGGCACCTTACATAATTACACATATGTGTAATCTAAAAATTTGTTTAGCCATTTAAATTAAATCGTTTTCTAATTATATCACCAACAACAATATAATTTACATATGCGCATAAATAAAACAACAACTTTATTACTTGCACATTATCATGTTTAGATTTAAATAACATCATCAAATCATAACTATAGTGCTAACACACGATTTGATTTTACACTTTTTGGGCTATTCTGAAAAAGGTTTTAAATTATATGTTTTAGAAGGGATTACTTATTTTTTGTATCCTTTTAATATACATAGACCTTCGAGAACATTTGAGAAGACTAACACAACAAGCTGATAGCCAGAGGCGAGCAACTGTTATGGAGATGATGAGGAAGCGTGCTGTAGAGGTTGATGGCGGCAGTTGATGATGGGGAGATCATATTGGTATAGGCTATGCATAACGAGTTTAGATACCTAATCATACCCAAGACTTCAATATTTCCATAATTATGGCTCGATGGATTCTAAGGGATCATCGTATCCAGGTAAGTACACTTAAACGCATTCCATCAACATGAATTAATTATATGGCAAATGGCCTACTACATATAAATAATGGGATGGCTATGTCTTTCATCACATTTACTTAAGAATGGTCGATCCGGTTCTATTTTATCTCAAACGGGTCAGAGTAGTAGTGTTTCTATAATGCATAAACATTTTAATTTAGTTTATTTGAATCATTAGCCTTTTAGCTTAAGGTATGATAGGTTTTATCTCAAACGGGTCAGTGGAGTAGTGTTTCTATTTTCGACGTAGTTAAGAATTTTATCTACACTGGCACCCACTAATTTCTATCCTAATAATGTTTCATCAAAACCACACAAAGATGAGTAAATGCAACAAAAAAAAAAAAGCTATTTGGAGGCGATCAACTATAAATATTCATATTATATATGAGTTTAAGATGTTAGTAGTCATTTTGATGTAATTAATCAGGCAATATTAATACGGAAAATGGCTCTTCAATGTCATGAGAATAGCAAGGTATGGTCCCTCTCACCTTTAATATGATCAGTGATATTGTAATTCGAATGATTCTAAAAGATTGTACTTTTTCTAAGTTCATGGTTTTAATAACAGCTTGTCTTTTGGCAAGTTTCCAGTGAATTATTTTAACAATTTGGTGTATGAGGATGTTTGGATATGGGTTTTTGAACAAGTTATTTGGTTATTTAGGTGTAAATTTTGTTATTTGAGTAAAGATAAATAGATTATTATTAGTATTATTAATTATAGATTTAGTAATTAGTTGTTTGTAATATTTCTTAAGAAGTTAGATGTGTACTAATTTTTCTTTTACAAACCTATTAACCTACTTAAAATAACAAACTTTTGTAAAGGAAACTTCTTTGGATCTCAATAATAAGCTCAGTGCACTCAAATAAGCTCAACAGTGAGCTTTTAAGCTTATTAGGATTTGTGTTTGTTTGAAAAAGCTAAGTTTAAGCTACCACATGAACAACTAAGATAAAACAGATGGAAACTAGCTTGAAACAAGCAAATAGATTTAAAATAAGTACAGGAATAAGCATGTAAGAAGTGATAAGCACATAAGCTCAAACCTGAGCTTGAACCAGGCAAATGGCCAACTACCAGGCCATGTGGGGCCCACCAGGGTGGATGAGAGTACAAAGTGAGACTTGATCTCAAAAGTAGACCTGGCTAGTTTCAAATTAAGCCAATAAGTCAGGCTTATGGCTTAATTTTAAGCTCTGTGTGAGCCTTGGAAGGTTGAATCAAAATTTGAAGGCTCAATGATGAAGCAGAGCACAGGTCACAATTAAAGGATCAAATAAGCTAGTGTACATTAACCCAAGGTCTAGAATAAGCTCAGATTTAACAAGCTACACTAATAAGCTTCCAAAAGAACTCAAATTTGGTTCCTGGGCCCCACTAATGAACCAAGGGGAGGGGACAGGTCTGTGGAGCAGGGCATGTTTGCCCTGCAGGCTACTTTGAACCCACAAATAAGCCACTAATAAAATCACTAAAATAAGCTGTTTGTGGTTTCCTGTAGTTTAGGTGAGATACTACAAACACACTAAATTTCAATTCCTAGCTCAACCTACAAAATTCAAGAAAAATCTCCCAAGAAATGGGATTCTGACTAACAAGCAAGTTTGACTTTTGAAACTTTTTTGAGCAAATTGACAAAAATGGATTTTAATTGCTTCTAAATAACTGAAAATGATGAGTTATGTTAGTTTAAGACTAAATCTATCAATTTTAACTAATCCTAAACTGATTTGATGAATATGGTTTCACAAATTCCCACAGTAAACACCCCAATGGAATGTAAATGCAATTTTTGACTTTGAAACTAATAAGGCTTTGGTTTTATGGTTTATTTGAACTAGTGATATGCCATGTGAGTTATACCAACTAGAAAAACTAACCAAACCACTCTTGAAATCAGTGAACTCAACTGATCCAAACACCCCTTGAAACAAGTGAGTTTGAGATTTTTTAAGCTAATGATAAATTCAGACCATGAAATTGATTCCCAAGACCCTATTATGATATACTAAGCAATAGTGAGCAGATAAACATCAATCAAGAACAACAAATACCTAAGATTACCTAAGAGGCTAAAATGACAGTTAAACAAGAAATCTTTAACACAATGCTATTTCTGAAAACAAAGATGTTAAGCAATATTTTAACTAAAATCTATTAAATAAGCACAAATAAGCTGAGATAAACAATACTTAAGCTATTAAACAGTAGAACTATAAAAAAAAATGAGAAAATTTCTTACAAAGCCTTCCAAGCAAATATAAGAGAACCAGGACCAATAGAACCACCCTAAAGGCTTCCCATGAAGCCACTAACCCAGGGCCATCCTTAATCTACCCTGCTCCAATGCTTCTTCCTCTTTGTTGCATGATTTTTAATTTTTGAATGATTAAATCCTTTTTTTTTTTTTTTTTTTTTTTTTGTATTTTTGAGTTTTTTGAATGAAAGCTTATGCAAATTATTTTTGAGCTTTTCAAAGCTTATAACTATTCTAAATAAGTTGATGGAACATGAAAATAACATTTAAACATCTTTTACACTAAAATGAGAATTCAAAGCAAAATATAGAAATCTTGAAATTGAAACTGAAACTTGTAATCTTTTATTAATAGAGCTTCTAAATTACAATAAGGACACTGAAAATACAACTTGGCTACTAAACTTTTACACTTAGAAAATAATTCGACATTAATTTAAATAAGCTAAATTCTACATACTCTTTACTGCTCCTTTCTTTTCCATTTATAGCTGCAAGTTAGGGTTTCTGAGTGCTCTCTTGGACTTTTCACTTCCATTTGAGCCCTTGGATGAAGATAATGTGATCTCCTTCGTCCAATTAGATTTTGGCGCCAAAAAATTTTTGTCTTTTCTTTTGATAATTGAAGCCAGGGGAGATTGTTTGGACTGGGGTGCTTGTTTGGTTAGGCAAGGGGGGTTGAAGTGTTGCAGGGGGTAACAGGCTAGGGGTGATGATGGTTGGTGTTTGGAGTGTTGCAGTGAGTGGGAGGTGAGGTGGAAGGGGAGGGTCAAAGTTGGATGTTTGACCGGTTTTAATATTAAAACGAAAATGGGGTGTGGGCTGAGGTGGATGTTGGGCCAGGATATGTGATGGGCTGGGGGTGTTGATGGATTTGGATTTATGGGATTTGGACTTAAGGGATTAAATAATACTAGGTCCGTTTGGTTTGTATGGTATTGAGCCCAAGGACCAATGTTGTAAATTTGGATATTTAGGGGACTGAACATGTAATTTTCCATAATGTTATCACAAGGACCATATTTGCCATAGATGAATAGTACAAGGTTTATTTTGATAATTTTCCAATTTTTAAAACCTTAAGGACCATTTCTGACATTTTTTAAACTTGGGGGACCAAAGTTGCCATTTTGTAAATTTTAACTTTAAAGGACTATTTTTGACAAGTTGTGAATCCCAAAGGATCTTTGATGAAATTTTTACATGTTTTGAATTACCAGGGACTAGATTTGCCAATTTTTCAAAGTTCAGGGACTGAAACTGTAAATTATGTAAACTTTGTTGTTTTTCATCAGTTTTCAATCCTTTTTCACTTGAAACATATAAAAACACAATTCAGAGATATTTTATGTTTTTAAAGGCATTTCTGTGTATTTTCATATGTTTTTGTGGTTAAAATGTGAACAAAATGATGAGTATTTACACACTCATCAATCCCCCACACTAAACTATTGTTAGTCCCTAGCAATATTTTGAGAAAACTTAATGGGTTTGAATCTCTTTACCAAAAGCCATTACTTCTGGAGTAGCCAAATGTTTCAGTTCAAGTAAGAACCATGGTACACCGATAACCATATGATTTTGAGCAAACCGCCAGCTTTCAACGGTTTTGATTTGTCTTTACCAGAAGCCGTTTGCTTCTGGACTAGCCAACTCTTGATGGACATAGTCATCATCTTGGTGAGTTGATTACCAATTATGGCTTTCCAATGCCTTTACCACAAGCCATAACCTTGCGGGCTAGCCAACTTTTTTACTTTTTAGGATATGGTGAGTTGAACACCATACAATTTTGGGCAAATTGTCAGCCATAAACGGATTTGAGATATCTTTACCAAGAGCCGTTTGCTCCTGGATTAGCCAATCCTTTTGTCGGTTAGACATGGTGGACTGATAACCACAAAAATTTGAAATAAAGTGAAAAAATTTTGAAAATTTTGGGCCAAAAATGGGGGTACTAGCGGATATAATGTGATAAAATTCGCTAGAATCCCCCCCCCCCCCCCGCCCCCACACTTAGAATTGAATATTGTCCTCAATATTCAAAGTCTCGGCTATTATGCCGACTCTTTGAACGTAAAAAGATAATATTATAAGCTAACTGTGGAAATATCATTTTTCATTTTTCACTTTATTTATATGTACATACAACACACATTTTTTTTCAAAGATATATACATTTCGAACAGCTGTTGAAAGTAGAAAGAAGTCAGAGACATGGGTGAAAACCCATGTTGTTGCTACTGTTTTTGTTTATCGAGTCGCTAGCTTGACTCGATCCCCGAATTCAATTGTCCTTGGGGAAAGTTTGGAGATCCGGGACAACCATGGAAGGTATGTCCTCTCCAAAGTAATGTTTCACACGATGCCCATTCACTTTGAAATTAGGACCGTCATTTTGAGATAACTCGACGGTGCCATAAGGATAAACCTTTGCGATAGTGAATGGACCAGTCCATCGGGTTTTGAGCTTTCCCGAGAAGATCTTAAGTCTAGAGTTGAAAAGAGGGACTCGGTCACCAACGTTAAAAATGCGGTTCTTGATTTTTGAGTCATGAATCTTCTTTGTCTTTTCCTTGTAGATCAAAGAGTTCTCGTAAGCTTGATCACGAAGTTCACTTAATTCATTCAATTGAACTTTCCGATGATCACCTGCAGTTTTGAGGTCAAAATTTGCATGCTTGAGGGCCCAATAGGTTTTATGCTCAAGCTCGATCGGTAGATGGCACGCTTTCCCGTACACAAGCTTGTAAGGCGTACACCCGATGGGTGTTTTGTAAGCCGTACGGAAAGCCCAAAGTGCATCATCTAACTTATCCGACCACGATGCACGATTTTCACCAACGGTTCTTTCCAATATTCTCTTGATGTCTCGATTGGAAACTTCTACTTGTCCACTTGTTTGAGGGTGGTACGCAGTAGAAAGACGGTGAGTTACACCATACTTTTGCATGACTTTATCAAATTTGTCATTACAAAAATGCGTACCACGATCACTAATTATAGCACGTGGAGTTCCAAATCGAGCAAAAAGAGCTTTCAAGAATTTCACAACTACTCGGGCATCATTAGTGGGTAAAGCTTTCGCTTCAACCCATTTTGACAAATAGTCAATAGCCACGAGTATATACTTGTTTCCATGGTATGATGGAAATGGCCCCATAAAGTCAATGCCCCATACGTCAAAAATTTCGCAAACTTGAATTGCATTTTGTGGTATTTCATTCTTTTGTGAAATATTCCCGTGACGTTGACAAGCGTCACAGGATTTGACCAATTCTTGGGCATCCTTATAAATCGTGGGCTAATAGAATCCGGAGTCAAACACCTTTTTGGCGGTGTAATTTGGATTGTGGTGGCCCCCCGTGGGACCAGCATGACAAGCCTTGAGAATGTCATTGGCTACCTGTCCATAAACACACCGCCGGATGACTTGATCCGCACAGATTTTGAAAAGGTATGGGTCGTCCCAGAAATAATGTTTCACATCCTTAAAGAACTTGTTCTTTTGTTGGGACGACATCCCTTTCACCATAAAGTTACCCGCATGGTAGTTTGCAAAATGGGCAAACCATGGGGTAATAGAATCTCCACGAAAGGTAACCGCATTGAGAGTTTCGAGAGGGAAGGTTTCATTAATTTCTTTCCTCTCGAAGACATCTTGGTGGGGGTTTTCCAAACGGGAGAGATGATCAGAAGCTAGGTTCTCAGCTCCTTTTTTATCACGAATTATGATATCAAATTCTTGCAGGAGGAGAACCCAACGAAGTAGTCTCGGCTTTGCATCTTGTTTTGCAAAGAGATACTTTAAAGCCGAGTGATCCATATACACTATGCACTTGGTCAATATCAAATATGACCGGAATTTTTCAAAGGCATACACCACAGCTAATAATTCTTTTTTAGTGGTGGTGTAATGACTTTGAGCCTCGGTCATCGTTTTGCTTGCATAGTGTATAGGATGAAAGTGTTTAGATCTGCGTTGCCCCAAGACTGCCCCTATTGCATAATCACTAGCATCACACATAAGTTCAAAGGGCAAGTCCCAATCGGGGGCAACAAGAATTGGTGCCTCAGTAAGCTTTTTCTTTAAAGTTTCAAAAGCTTCTACGCACTCATGTGAGAAGATAAAAGGAGCATCCTTTTCGAGGAGATGGGTCATAGGCCGGGCGATCTTGGAAAAATCTTGAATAAACCTACGATAGAAATCGACATGACCCAAAAAGCTTCTAATACCTTTGACGGTAGTGGGATGAGGTAATTTTGCAATGACATCAATTTTGGCTTTGTCAACCTCAATCCCATTCTTTGAAATTTTATGGCCGAGGACAATGCCCTCTTTGACCATAAAGTGACTCTTCTCCCAATTTAGACATAACTTTGTGTCTTCACAACGTTTGAGCATGTTGTCTAAATGGGAGCGACATGATTGAAACGAATCCCCAATGACCGAAAAATCGTCCATAAAGACCTCCATAGTTTTCTCGATCATGTCGGAAAATATGGCCATCATACATCTTTAAAACGTGCCCGGAGCATTACATAAACCAAATGGCATACGTTTATAAGCAAATGTTCCATAGGGGCACGTGAAAGTGGTCTTTTCCTGATCCTGCGGATCAATGGGAATCTGAAAGTAACCCGAGAAACCATAGAGGAAGCAATAGTACTCGTTCCCCGCTAGTCTCTCGAGCATCTGATCCATAAAGGGCAGAGGAAAATGGTCTTTGCGGGTGGCGTCATTTAACTTGCGATAGTCAATACAGATACGCCAACCCGTAACCAATCGAGTTGGAATCAACTCATTTTCCTCGTTTGTGACAACAGTGATGCCACCCTTTTTTGGAACACAGTGTATTAGGCTAACCCAAGGACTGTCCGAGATAGGGTAAATCAATCTGGCATCAAGAAGTTTTAAAACTTCTTGTTTGATGACCTCATGAATTTCGGGATTCACCCTTCTTTGTTGTTGGACTGCTGGTTTGAAGTCATCCTCCATTAAAATCTTGTGGGTACAAAATTCAGGGTCAATGCCCTTGATGTCGGAGAGTCTCCAAGCAATTGCTTGTTTATGTGACTTCAGAACCTTTATTAGAGCAGCCTTTTCCTCAACACTTAAATCTTTAGCAATTATGACGGGTAATTTATCATCACCCTCCAGAAATGCATATTCAAGATGAGGCGGCAAGTCCTTAATTTCAACCTCAGGAAAGTCATCAGTTTTCTCAACATTTTTGACTTCCTCTTTATGAAGTGTTTGTGGTAGAACAGGAAGAGGAGAGAGATCTTCGTTTAGTAATTTCTCAAGTAAGAGAATATCCCTCTCAGGGTCAATCTCTTGGTTATCGATTCCATCGGGAATCGAATCACTTTTGAGAAAGGCCTCAATTTCTTCTAAGATGAAGTCGGAGTGAGGGAAGGAGAAGAATTGGCAATGATGGGATGAGAAGATTGAGTGAGGTTTTCACTCGAAGAATCATCAATGAAACCTAAAACCTCTTGAGCGTACTCCTCAGCAGTAATATCAATGACATCTATTTGGTTTACCGATTCAGAGTCATAATTGGAGGAGTACCTCGAAGTTTGATCGAGGTTGAAGGTGACAGCTTCAGTTCCAACACGCAATGTGATCTCTTGCTCAAATACATCGATGAGAGCACGCCCAATTCTAAGGAATCCCCTTCCAAGAATTAGAGGGACCCTTGAATCGGCATCAAAGTCAACAATCACAAAATCTGCCGAAAAATGGAACTTTCCCACTTTAACGAACACATCCTCAGCAATGCCAAGAGGACGTGATATTGAACGATCAGCAAGCTCTAAAGTCATGCACGTGGGAGTAAGTTCGGGAAGAGAGAGTTTCTTCCACACAGAATATGGCATAAGGTTGATGCTAGCACCAAGATCGGCCAAGGTAAAGCATTCAACCATCCCCGGAAAAACACATGGAATAAGGAATTTTCCGGGGTCTCCAAGCTTCTCGGGAAGCTTTTTCTAAAGAACTGCTGAGCAGTTCTCATTTAGAGGAGTTCTTACCATCTCAAAGAGTTTCTCCTTATTACTTAACAGATTCTTGATTGTTGATGCGAATTTAGGCATCAAGATGATAGCATCCGCAAAGCTAATGTCAAAGTGCAAATCTTGAAAGATTTGGAAAAATTTATCCATTTGGTGACTAGCCTTTTCGCAGAGCTTTTGCTCATTCAAGCGTGATGGGTAAGGAATAGAAGTTTTGGATTTAGGGTTCTCAATTGGAGTCTCAGATGGATCAAAGAAAACTCTAGGTTTCGGCATGGTTTCTGGGACAACTTGAGGGTGGACGTGTGCGGTACTTCGTGGACCATTAGATTGCACATTGTCCTTTGTCACCTCAGGTTCACGTTCCACTACCTTTGGAGGAGAGGAAGAAGAGGTAGTAGGAATCGCGGGTTCCTTATATGAAACACCACTTCGAGTTATGATCGCTTTTGCATCTCCCCTCGGATTAGCGATCGTGTTGCTAGGTAAAGTAGTACCTGAGCCCGAGGGTCGATCATTTAAAGACTTCTTGATGTCAGAAATCTGGCTGACCAACAACTTGTTCAATTCTTCTTAGGACTTCATGAATTGTTTTAACAACTCGTCAGATGAAGGCCCAATTGGAACAATGGCTTGATTGTTAGGAACATTTGGAGCACGATCGTTTTGGTTAGGACCTTGATTTTGGAAATTTCCTTGAGTTTGATGCTGGAAATTCTTTTGATTCTGGTTGTTATTTTCATGAAAGTACCTTTGGTTGAGGTTACCCTGACCTTGGTTTCGATTAAAGTTTCCTTGATTTTGGAAACCTTGGTTTTGATTTTGAAAACCGTGACCCTGATTGAAATTACCTTGGTTTTGATAACCTTGGTTCATTCTATTTTAATTCTGGTTACGGTTTTGGACATTTTGGTTTTGATTAAAACCAGGTGGTCCAGGGTACTGATTAGGACGATAGTTCGGGTCCATAGGAGGGAGGTATTGATTGCCTCCTTGAGTTGAAGACCCGGCTATAGCATGAGCTTCATATGGGAAACCATCAGTAGCTGTGCAATTGTCGTAGGCATGCGGCCCACCACAAGTCACACAGACTTCCACTTTTTTAACCTCAGCAGGTGGAGGATATTGTGGAAAGGAAACTTTTTTCTGTTGGGCGAGAACCAAAGCTTGAATAGCTTCAGTGAGCTTGTCAATCTTAGCATCCGTGCTAGATTGACTCACAGAAGATGAAGTAGAAGGACCCGCATTAATTTGAGAAACAACCGGTTTGCTTCGTGTAGAGCGGACCTTGGACTTATTTTCAATGATTTGCAAAGCTTCTTTGGTGGTTCTACTCAAGAAATTACCTCCCGCGGAGGCATCGAGTGAATCCTGATCAGCTTAGCTCACGCCATTGTAGAAGGTATCGACATCAACTCTGAGAAACCATGATGTGGACACTTGCGAAGTAATTCTTTGAAACGATCCCACGATTCACCAAATGATTCATCATATTTTTTAGTGAACTTGGTGATTTCGTTCTTAAGACTCGTGGTCTTTGAAGGTGGGAAGAATTCATTCACAAACTTTTTTACCAAATCTTCCCATGTCTCAATTGAGCGAGGGGGTTGTTTCTCAAGCCAAATCCGGGCTTGACCCTCTAGGGAGAATGGGAAGAGAAGAAGCTTGATTGCTTCACAAGAGACATTCTTATATTTAATGGTTGACGTGATTTTATTGAACCATCGAATGTGAGCATGAGGATTGTCCCTTTCAAAACTGTAGAATTTACTTGAGGTTACAAGATTGAGTAACCCGGTTTTGAGCTCAAAACTATCAGCCACGATGGCTGGAACAACAATGGCATCTCCGTAACCCTCGATGGGTGCTTGGAGAAGCTCACACATGGGGCGGTCTTCCGCCATGGTGACAGCTGGAGTGGAAACAGTACGGATCTCAAATCCGACTGTTGGTGCTGAACGTCTACGAGGTCTTCTAGGTTTCTTTACAAGCTCACGAAATGGGCTCGTGGACCTAGAAGAACGAGTGCGCATGCACTAGGGATAGAACCAATCAAAACAAAATCGAGGCAAATCAACAGTGAACTTAAACCAATAATCACAAATGAATGGCTTCTTTAAGAAAGGTACACCACTCACAAGGATACAAAGGCAAGTTTTAATCTTTTGTTTGGGAACTTATTATGTTCACACCCCCAGTTGGTAGGTGTTCTGCCTTGGTTTGCGACGGTTTATTTTTATGTAATTATTATTCACAAGAAAGAGACGAATGTTTTTGGGTTTTTGTGTATGGGTTAAAACTTTTGGACAATATTTTTGGTATCGTTTCGTTTACCAAAATCGTACTTCTTTAAGAATCACCTTAAAAGAAACACGATATAGAAAACGCAACGATCTGTTTTGTTTGTTTTTGATTTTTTTAGTGTTGTTAACACATTAGGAAAAGTGTTAATGACGTTTTTGTATTATGATTAAGATTTACAAAAAGGTGGTGGTGTTTATATAGTGATGAATGAAAAACTACTAATCTCTAAAAAACGTTTTAAACACGCAGCTACCTCCCCGGCAGCGGCGCCAAATTTTGATTGGTCCTAAACGGTCAACTAAATTTAACCAAGTAATTGGTCAACCTAGTCAAACATCTTAGACCAACTAACCAAGGAGTATAGTGTATTCCCGGGTCGTTATGTCCCAGCGAGGTGTGCAATTGTATTTGAAAACGTTTTAAGTGATCAGGTGATTTAACAGGAGGATCAGGAATTTGATTTGTATGATTACACTATGAGATTATGATTGAAACTAACTTAGAAACACTATTTTAACAATTACTGATGATCAGATAACCTAAAAACGTAAGTGAAACCTAAAAACGCGCGTTTGAATTTAAAATAAACACGAACACGTGAAATAAAAAGTGAAACATGAGCAAATAAAGTCCTACGAATGTGAAAATTATATTTTTACAATCCTAATGTTATAAGAAAATTTTTAGAAAATTAAAATTATTTTTACAACTAATTAATTAATTACTATTAATTAATTACTAATTATTAATTACTTATTAATTAACTAAACTATACTAATTTATAATTAATTATGAAAATTAACTAGAAAAATGAAAATTAAATTTAGAAAAATCTAAAATATTATAAAACTAATTTTAAAACAGAAACTCTATTTTATCTACTTTTTAATTATTTATTATTAATTAAAACTAATTATTTAATTGATTTAAACTAGATTAAATTATACAAAATACTAAAAGAGATGAGAAAAATTTGAAAAAATCACTAAAAATCCTACAGGTAATAAGAAGCCTAGGAAAAATTTAAAATCAGATGTTGCTTATAAGTAAGCAGAAAATAAGCCAAAAGGGCTTAAATAGAAGCTATCACTTTGTTTTTTTTTTGTTTTTCTTAATTTTTCTTTTACAAACCTATTAACCTACTTAAAATAACAAACTTTTGTAAAGGAAACTTCTTTGGATCTCAATAATAAGCTCAGTGCACTCAAATAAGCTCAACAGGGAGCTTTTAAGCTTATTAGGATTTGTGTTTGTTTGAAAAAGCTAAGTTTAAGCTACCACATGAACAACTAAGATAAAACAGATGGAAACTAGCTTGAAACAAGCAAATAGACTTAAAATAAGTACAGGAATAAGCATGAAAGAAGTGATAAGCACATAAGCTCAAACCTGAGCTTGAACCAGGCTAAATGGCCAACTACCAGGCCATGTGGGGCACACCAGGGTGGATGAGAGTACAAAGTGAGACTTGATCTCAAAAGTAGACCTGGTAAGCTTCAAATTAAGCCAATAATTCAGGCTTATGGCTTAATTTTAAGCTCTGTGTGAGCCTTGGAAGGTTGAGTCAAAATCTGAAGGCTCTATGTTGAAGCAGAGCACAGGTCACAATTAAGGGATCAAATAAGCTAGTGTACATTAACCCAAGGTCTAGAATAAGCTCAGATTTAACAAGCTACACTAATAAGCTTCCAAAAGAACTCAAATTTGGTTCCTGGGCCCCATTAATGAACACAGGGGAAGAGCATGAAAATGATCTGTTGGGACAGGTCTGTGGAGCAGGGCATGTTCTTGCCCTGCAGACTACTTTGAACCCACAAATAAGCCACTAATAAAATCACTAAAATAAGCTGTTTGTGGTTTCCTGTAGTTTAGGTGAGATACTACAAACACAACATGTAACACCCCCCAATTCATGGATGCAGCGGAATTCGAACTGGGTGTTACTCGACGGCACAATAGTCACAATAATAGAAAACGAACTCTAATTGAGTCGTTTTAAAAGGTTTATCATTCAAATTATATAAATATCAGAGATTACAAAATGAGATCCCAGATGGTTCCATGTTTACAATTTATACTAAATGAGTTTTTGAATGATAATAAAATTTCTAGCCCTGTAGAATATCCGTGCCCTTCCGTGCCATCCTTGATCATCATGGACCTGAAATACATGCTTAAAACAGTCAACACAAAGGTTGAGTGGAATTCGTAGAGTTTGTAGTTAAATCGTTGAACACAATAATCGTAATGTGAGGTAATTAATCACACATTCATAGTTAGAAAACAAAAGTCGTTATTATTTCACTAAGCTCATGCAACCAAAGCATTAACATCGAACCAAAAATTGGCATTGTAGAAGCCCTACCAAGGTAATATTGCCATTATACCTCAAACTATCAAATATAGTGCATTTGTTTGAACTCGTAGTTGTTCAACACAAATGGGATTCGTCAATCCCAATAGATCTATTCACAATATTCGCGCTCACTATAGCTAGTGACTAATGGTTCATGATATAGGGACTTCGAACATGGCAATCGTTACTTAGTGACAATAAAACATAGTCGGGTAGCATACAGTAGAAAGCATTGTGTTCGAGTAGAAAAATAATAGCATGTATCCCCCCCCCCATGGGTTTGTAAAATAGTTAAACAATAGAAAGTGGGGCTACGAACTCACCTTAAGTAAGATAGCAAGTAGTGAAGGTAATGGTTGGATCGTGAAGGTTTCTACGAGCAACCTATAATAGAATGTCGCGACTTAGGATTGGAGTAAAGAATATGAAGAAGTGCCTATATATATATATATATATATATATATATATATATATATATATATATATATATATATATATATATATATATATATATATATATATATATATATATATATATATATGTCTTGCATTTAGTCCATGATGTGGTACGATATATAGTGTAAGTCTTTGAAAAGAAATGATTCATGAAACATGTATAGTTTATATATCGTTTACTACCGTTCGGGCCGACATATTACAGAAGTCATGTTAGTAAACGTTCGAGGAGCCAGGACACTTTAATTCGTAAATCCACAACCCATCTCGACGGCTTACATAATGAATTCCTCACATGAGGCTCCCTACTATTGTAGCAGTTGATAAAATATATATATATATATATATATATATATATATATATATATATATATATATATATATATATATATATATATATATATATATATAAGTTTTTATCCGAAAAGTTACATGTCCAATATTTAAATAAACTTAGAAAAGTTTATCTTTACATGAAGATTGTTATTAGGGTAATTTCTTAAATCTTATATGACAAATATTTGTAATATCTCATGATTCTTTAGATGAAGTAGATCGAAATTGTATGTTTAAGTTATCGCCAAATCTTTAGCTCATGTTTTCGCCTAAGTAAGTTTATATGGTCAAAGGCCATGACCTTTGCTCATTGTTCCATGGTCTTGAGACTCAACCTTGGCTCTAGCCATGGTTATGGTCTTGAATCTAGGTCATAAGACCTCTTGGTCTCTTTTTAAAACATAACCATTATATAGTGACTTATATATGTAAATAGCTGTTAAGAAACTGAGAAAAATCTCATTCGTTATTGGTTTTCTGGAGACGTGCCCCTGAGTTTTTGAAGAAAACGTGATTCCGGACAACTTTCGTGCTTTAACTTTTTCATGAAACGGACCATAAGGGCCTCTTTTTGCGTGTTTTATGTTCTGTCACAGAAGCTATTTTGGCAGTTTTGTCGCAAAGTTTTGGTAACTTTAAATGGTCATAACTTTTGACTCGTATACTCGTTTTAGGTGGTTCAAATTGCTATGGTTTCCTTTTTAGGTCCTTTACTACAATATGTAATGATTCAATATCATAATTTTACCATTTTGATCAGATTTCACCAAGAAAGTCACTAGTTTACTTGTTTAAATAACTTAACAATCATTTATAATAACTTGTTTTACCCATTTTTATACATCATGGACACGATCACAAGACATAATATAGCATGAATGATATGTAAATAACATGATTATGATATTTAACAAGAAGTATGTTAGGGTTTTGCTTACAACTTTTGGCTTTCAATTAAGAAAAGAAGTTAACATGTAAGGTAAGGACTTTGATAGACTTTAGCTTCACCCTACTTCACTTCATGCAATCTTTCTACCCTTGTATTCTTGAAAGAGAGATGATAAAAGTTGAGGTGACTTGAGTAGATTCAAACTCAAGAGAAATCACCAAAGTTTATAAGGTTTGGAAGTAGTTTGATGAATCAAAACCAAACTAGAGTTTCTATGTTGTTGAAGCACTTGAATCTTGCTTGAAACTTGGAAGAAAATTAGCTAAGTGTGAGGTGATGAGGGTTGTGATATGGGATGGCATAGGAGGGGGAAGGGAGGCTTTATATGGCCTTGAGGAGGTTAGAATACTTGACTAGTCAACACTTGGTGAGCAAGTTTGGACACTTGTATGCATCTTAGAGCACAAGGAAGGAGATCAAGCCACAAGGGTGGTGAATCCCCCCCCCCCTATGGCGGTTTGCCTTGGATAGGAAGGATGAGTTGGTTTGTGATGATCTTATCCAAGCTTATGAAGTTAGTTTTGACTCCGTAAAATGCTAACCGTAAACGATTAAGCCATAATACGTAAAACCGGGTATCGTAAAAATACGAGACTTGGAAGAATGATTAAACTTGTCCAAATACTCCATAATAAAATATAAAATGAGTGGTAGGTTCCATTGGGGTGCTAAAACTGGAAACACGGGTCTAAAACGCGTAATACGTAAAACGTACATATATTGTGTAAAATTGAGAAAAGTAAAATGTTACTTTTCTAATAGGATAAAAATGATTTAAAATGACTTATAATGTCTAGACTGGGCTCAGTCTAGTGTCGGTTGGTATTAAATGTCTTTTAGACATAAAACCGTAAGCCTAAAAATCAAGGAATGATTTTTGGTCAAAGGAGGAGGGAAAAATATGTTGACTTTTTCCAAAAATGTGAAAACTCAAATCGTCTTAGAAACGCGGTGCAGGTATAGGCTAAGGTTACGGCTGAGTAAAAACGCTTAAAAATGAAAATTCCAGTTTTTCACGGCCGAGGTTTATTTGGTCATGTTTTTCTCAGTCATGATTTATTCTCAAATAAATCATGAGTGTATCAAATATTTTTCTGATACGGGGAAAATTAACGCGGTCGAGTTTCGTTGTGCGTAGAATTTTTGAATGATGTTTTACCCTAAAACGTGTAATTCCTTAATAACTTTCGCGAAAATGATCTGATGAGTGTCAAACTTTTAATTTTCCATGGAAATGATTTATCACACGAGAATATGAAATAAAAATCAAATTTCGGGAAAATAAATAGTAAAATGAATAGTAAAATTTTCCGAGAATAGTAATTAACCTGAAAATGTGAATTGTTACAGTCTCTACCCCTTACAGGGAACTTCGTCCCGAAGTTCTATGTGTGTTATATGTTGGAGTGGTGTCGATGAAGAGGTGTGGTTACTTATGAGGACTAAAGTGATGTAGTTTGATTTGTCGTTTCAGGGTATGGCGTAGTATGAGGTTTACTTTTATGTGGGAAAGATAGAGTAAGAGTGATTAATTGTCGTACTCTATCGTATGAATACTTATGAATCGTTTATACTCACAAGAAATTTGTTTTAAGATTATAGGTGAGAAGTTTGTTTCTAAGAAAACATACAGGTGACTGCTCCCAGCATAACATGATCCCTCCTGAATTAGACATAGGTGATCAGGCTATGTATAATTTAGGACCGATAATGTGATGTTCGGTTTAGTTACGTAGTATTGTGTTTCTTAAAAGTTTTAGATGGTATTCAATCTTGTAAAGCTCATGAGGGTGCTTGTGGTGTAACTAAGGATGATTTGAGCTTTAAAAGTGCATCAAGATCTGTTAATGAGCTTGTGGTTGTAACGGTTGTAAAGATAATGATGGTGAAAAGATGAACGAGGCTTGTGTCCTTCATTTTGGTTTGATGAGTTTTAGTGGTTTGAGATGAAGCTGGGTAAAGAAGATATGATATCAATTTATAGGGTGGTATCAACGAAATAATTTTTCTAAGATGGTGGTAGAATATCTTGGAGTAAAATGATGTGAAACAATAAAGTGGTAGCAAAATAGCTTGAAGTAAAATTTGTTGCATGGTTTATAGGATAACTGGGTAAACCTTATAGAATGGTAATAGTCTACTAATCAATCAAATTGGTTTGGAGATAAAAATACAGTAGATGAAAATTATCACAAAGAGTTGTTTATTGAACAATAAATATTCTTAAGTCATAAAAAACTCCCATTACTAGGGATGACATACACGTAGTACAACATAGTGCATGATTTTTGATGAGAAATGATAGAATAATTACGTTGGAGGTTTGAATCATAACACATGATAGCATAAAGCAAGAGTTTTATTCATAAAACGTTGATTGATTACAAGATTGAAACTTATTACAAGTTTCTTCAAAATCTACTAACTGATACTATCAGTTTAGTAATTACAATGTTTTACAACTACTGCTAGCTATTACATGGATTCTACAGAGTTTACCAACTGAGTCTATTCAGTTTAGTAGTACAAAAGATAACTAGTATCATCACACTAGTCTATTGTGGGTTAGAAGGTCCGAGCAGCTCTGATTGATCGGCAACTTCTTGATTTAGTGTGTCATAGAGGTACGAGTCGATGAAGTTTGAGAGGCTGTAGTTTCCATGCTGACTTTCTTGTTGGATCAATGGTGGTCGAGATACGATCCATAATGAGTGATCCAATTCATCACATGTAGGGATATCAAAGGGAAGTGATAGTGGTGGTGGTAATGGCGCTAGTACATATTCATACTCATTATCCTCCTCGGAGTCTGCCTCAACCCAATTTTGTTCAAAATAATTAGAAGTATTCGACGCAAAAATATTTGGCATTGGTGCCTCCTCTTCTTCGTCGGTTGAATCTTCGAAAGGTTCTTCTTCGTCATCAGAAGCGAAGGCATTTACGAAGTCAAATCCGAACTCGGGTAAAGGTGGTAAGACTTGGAAGTTATTAGGTAGAGTGGGCACATAATCGGGAGAAGTGGGTACGCACATGATTTCTATGAGAAGAATTACTATGTTAAAACAATTCAATGTTTATGGGAAGTGCTCAAAATATGACAAGTGTGTATAAATCAATATACTAATATGTTCATGTAGTATAAAATGCTTACGGGGAAATGCTCAATTAGGCTAATGGTACATATATCCATATGCTAACATGTTTGTGTAGTATAAAATGCTTACTAAGTCCATAATCGTCTGGAGGATGGAGGACACGGAGAGCGGAAGGCTATAAAATGTTTTTGCTTGTAGTGTGGTTATAGTTTAGGTCTCAATTAGACCCATTTCTCTATAACCATGGCTCTGGTACCAATCTGTAACACCTCCAATTCATGGATGCAGCGGAATTCGAACTGGGTGTTACTCGACGGCACAATAGTCACAATAATAGAAAACGAACTCTAATTGAGTCGTTTTAAAAGGTTTATCATTCAAATTATATAAATATCAGAGATTACAAAATGAGGTCCCAGATGGTTCCATGTTTACAATTTATATTAAATGAGTTTTTGAATGATAATAAAATTTATAGCCCTATAGAATATCTGTGCCCTTCCGTGCCATCCTTGATCATCATGGACCTGAAATACATGCTTAAAACAGTCAACACAAAGGTTGAGTGGAATTCGTAGAGTTTGTAGTTAAATCGTTGAACACAATAATCGTAATGTGAGGTAATTAATCACACATTCATAGTTAGAAAACAAAAGTCGTTATTATTTCACTAAGCTCATGCAACCAAAGCATTAACATCGAACCAAAAATTGGCATTGTAGAAGCCCTACCAAGGTAATATTGCCATTATACCTCAAACTATCAAATATAGTGCATTTGTTTGAACTCGTAGTTGTTCAACACAAATGGGATTCGTCAATCCCAATAGATCTATTCACAATATTCGCGCTCACTATAGCTAGTGACTAATGGTTCATGATATAGGGACTTCGAACATGGCAATCATTACTTAGTGACAATAAAACATAGTCGGGTAGCATACAGTAGAAAGCATTGTGTTCGAGTAGAAAAATAATAGCATGTATCCCCCCCCCCCATGGGTTTGTAAAATAGTTAAACAATAGAAAGTGGGGCTACGAACTCACCTTAAGTAAGATAGCAAGTAGTGAAGGCAATGGTTGGATCGTGAAGGTTTCTACGAGCAACCTATAATAGAATGTCGCGACTTAGGATTTGAGTAAAGAATATGAAGAAGTGCCTATATATATATGTCTTGCATTTAGTCCATGATGTGGTATGATGTATAGTGTAAGTCTTTGAAAAGAAATGATTCATGAAACATGTATAGTTTATATATCGTTTACTACCGTTCGGGCCAACATAATTCAGAAGTCATGTTAGTAAACGTTCGAGGAGCCAGGACACTTTAATTCATAAATCCACAACTCATCTCGACGGCTTACATAATGTACTCCTCACATGAGCCTCCCTACTATTGTAGTAGTTGATAAAATATATATATATATATATATATATATATATATATATATATATATATATATATATATATATATATATATATATATATATATATATATATATATAAGTTTTTATCCGAAAAGTTACATGTCCAATATTTGAATAAACTTAGGAAAGTTTATCTTTACATGAAGATTGTTATTAGGGTAATTTCTTAAGTCTTGTATGACAAATAGTTATAATATCTCATGATTCTTTAGATGAAGTAGATCCAAATTGTATGTTTAAGTTATCGCCAAATCTTTAGCTCATGTTTTCGCCTAAGTAAGTTTATATGGTCATTTAGTCATGGCCTTGCCATGACCTTTGGTCATTGTTCCATGGTCTTGAGACTCAACCTTGGCTCTAGCCATGGTTGTGGTCTTGAATCTAGGTCATAAGACCTCTTGGTCTCTTTTTAAAACATAACCATTATATAGTGACTTATATATGTAAATAGCTGTTAAAAAACTGAGAAAAATCTCATTCGTTATTGGTTTTCTGGAGACGTGCCCCTGAGTTTTTGAAGAAAACGTGATTCCGGACAACTTTCGTGCTTTAACTTTTTCATGAAACGGACCAGAAGGGCCTCTTTTTGCGTGTTTTATGTTCTGTCACAGAAACTATTTTGGCAGTTTTACCGCAAAGTTTTGGTAACTTTTGACTCGTATACTCGTTTTAGGTGGTTCAAATTGCTATGGTTTCCTTGTTAGGTCCTCTACTACAATATGTAATGATCGAATATCATAATTTTACCATTTTGATCAGATTTCACCAAGAAAGTCACTAGTTTACTTGTTTAAATAACTTAACAATCATTTATAATAACTTGTTTTACTCATTTTTATACATCATGGACATGATCACAAGACATAATATAGCATGAATGATATGTAAATAACATGATTATGATATTTAACAAGAAGTATGTTAGGGTTTTGCTTACAACTTTTGGCTTTCAATTAAGAAAAGAAGTTAACATGTAAGGTAAGGACTTTGATAGACTTTAGCTTCACCCTACTTCACTTCATGCAATCTTTCTACCCTTGTATTCTTGAAAGGGAGATGATGAAAGTTGAGGTGACTTGAGTAGATTCAAACTCAAGAGAAATCACCAAAGTTTATAAGGTTTGGAAGTAGTTTGATGAATCAAAACCAAACTAGAGTTTCTATGTTGTTGAAGCACTTGAATCTTGCTTGAAACTTGGAAGAAAATTAGCTAAGTGTGAGGTGATGAGGGTTGTGATATGGGACGGCATAGGAGGGGGAAGGGAGGCTTTATATGGCCTTGAGGAGGTTAGAATACTTGACTAGTCAACACTTGGTGAGCAAGTTTGGACACTTGTATGCATCTTAGAGCACAAGGAAGGAGATCAAGCCACAAGGGTGGTGAATCGAATCCCCCCCCCCTATGGCGGTTTGCCTTGGATAGGAAGGATGAGTTGGTTTGTGATGATCTTATCCAAGCTTATGAAGTTAGTTTTGACTCCGTAAAATGCTAACCGTAAACGATTAAGCCATAATACGTAAAACCGGGTATCGTAAAAATACGAGACTTGGAAGAATGATTAAACTTTTCCAAATACTCCATAATAAAATATAAAATGAGTGGTAGGTTCCATTGGGGTGCTAAAACTGGAAACACGGGTCTAAAACGCGTAATACGTAAAACGTACGAATATTGTGTAAAATTGAGAAAAGTAAAATGTTACTTTTCTAATAGGATAAAAATGATTTAAAATGACTTATAATGTCTAGAATGGGCTCAGTCTAGTGTCGGTTGGTATTAAATGTCTTTTAGACATAAAACCGTAAGCATAAAAATCAAGGAATGACTTATAAAATCAAGGAATGATTTTTGGTCAAAGGAGGAGGGAAAAATATGTTGACTTTTTCCAAAAATGTGAAAACTCAAATTGTCTTAGAAACGCGGTGCGGGTATAGGCTAAGGTTATGGCTGAGTAAAAACGCTTAAAAATGAAAATTCCAGTTTTTCACGGCCGAGGTTTATTTGGTCATGTTTTTCTCAGTCATGATTTCTTCTCAAATAAATCATGAGTGTATCAAACATTTTTCTGATACGGGGAAAATTAACGCGGTCGAGTTTCGTTGTGCGTAGAATTTTTGAATGACGTTTTACCCTAAAACGTGTAATTCCTTAATAACTTTCGCGAAAATGATCTGATGAGTGTCAAACTTTTAATTTGCCATGGAAATGATTTATCACACGAGAATATGAAATAAAAATCAAATTTCGGGAAAATAAATAGTAAAATGAATAGTGAAAATGAATAGTAAAATTTCCCGGGAATAGTAATTAATCTGAAAATGTGAATTGTTACACAACAAATTTCAATTCCTAGCTCAACCTACAAAATTCAAGAAAAATCTCCTAAGAAATGGGATTCTGACTAACAAGCAAGTTTGACTTTTGAAACTTTTTTGAGCAAATTGACTAAAATGGATTTTAATTGCTTCTAAATAACTGAAAATGATGAGTTATGTTAATTTAAGACTAAATGTATCAATTTTAACTAATCCTAAACTGATTTGATGAATATTGTTTCACAAATTCCCACAGTAAACACCCCAATGGAATGTACATGCAATTTTTGACTTTGAAGCTAATAAGGCTTTGGTTTTATGGTTTATTTGAACTAGTGATATGCCATGTGAGTTATACCAACCAGAAAAACTAACCAAACCACTCTTGAAATCAGTGAACTCAACTGATCCAAACACCCCTTTAAATAGGTGAGTTTGAGATTTTTTTAAGCTAATAATAAATTCAGACCATGAAATTGATTCCCAAGACCCTATTATGATATACTAAGCAATAGTGGGCAGATAAACATCAATCAAGAACAACAAATACCTAAGATTACCTAAGAGGCTAAAATGACAGTTAAACAAGAAATCTTTAACACAATGCTATTTCTGAAAACAAACCTAGATGTTAAGCAATATTTTAACTAAAATCTATTAAATAAGCACAAATAAGCTGAGATAAACAATACTTAATCTATTAAACAGTAGAACTATAAAAAAAATGAGAAAATTTCTTACAAAGCCTTCCAAGCAAATATAAGAGAACCAAGACCAATAGAACCAACCTAAAGGCTTCCCATAAAGCCACTAACCCAGGGCCATCCTTAATCTACCCTGCTCCAATGCTTCTTCCTCTTTGTTGCATGATTTTTAATTTTTGAATGATTAAATCCTATTTTTTTGTATTTTTGAGTTTTTTTAATGAAAGCTTATGCAAATTATTTCTGAGCTTTTCAAAGCTTATAACTATTCTAAATAAGTTGATGGAACCTGAAAATAACATTTAAACATCTTTTACACTAAAATGAGAATTCAAAGCAAAATATAGAAATCTTGAAATTGAAACTGAAACTTGTAATCTTTTATTAATAGAGCTTCTAAATTACAATAAGGACACTGAAAATACAACTTGGCTACTAAACTTTTACACTTAGAAAATAATTCGACATTAATTTAAATAAGCTAATTTCTACATACTCTTCACTGCTCCTCTCTTTTCCATTTATAGCTGCAAGTTAGGGTTTCTGAGTGCTCTCTTGGACTTTTCACCTCCATTTGAGCCCTTGGATGAAGATAATGTGATCTCCTTCGTCCAAATAGATTTTGGCGCCAAAAACTCTTTGTCTTTTCTTTTGATAATTGAAGCCAGGGGAGATTGTTTGGACTGGGGTGCTTGTTTGGTTACACAGGGGGGGGGGGTGAAGTGTTGCAGGGGGTAACAGGCTAGGGGCGATGATGGTTGGTGTTTGGAGTGTTGCAGTGAGTGGAAGGTGAGGTGGAAGGGGAGGGTCAAAGTTGGATGTTTGACCAATTTTAATATTAAAACGAAAATGGGGTGTGGGCTGAGGTGGATGTTGGGCCAGGTATGTAATGGGCTGGGGGTGTTGATGGATTTGGATTTATGGGATTTGGACTTATGGGTGTAAATAATACTAGGTCCGTTTGGTTTGTATGGTATTGAGCCCAAGGACCAATGTTGTAAATTTGGATATTTAGGGGACTGAACATGTAATTTTCCATAATGTTGTCACAAGGACCATATTTGCCATAGATGAATAGCACAAGGTTTATTTTGATAATTTTCCAATTTTTAAAACCTTAAGGATCATTTCTGACATTTTTCAAACTTGAGGGACCAAAGTTGCCATTTTGTAAATTTTAACTTTAAAGGACTATTTTTGACAACTTGTGAATCCCAAAGGACCTTTGATGAAATTTTTACTTGTTTTGAATTACCAAGGACTAGATTTTCCAATTTTTTAAAGTTCAAGGACTGAAACTGTAAATTATGTAAACTTTGTTGTTTTTATCAGTTTTCAATCCCTTTTCACTTGAAACATATAAAAACACAATTCAGAGATATTTTATGTTTTTAAAGGCATTTCTGTGTATTTTCATATGTTTTGTGGTTTAAATGTGAACAAAACGATGAGTATTTACACACTCATCATGTACCGATTCGAGCACAAATTAGGCAAATTAATTGTTGTTTGGATTTGCTTGTTGGTACTGTAGCACATTTTGAGAAAGAAATTTTAATTTACCACACCTTTGATTATACGTAGTAATTATGTTTTTCTGGCTTCAATATGCAACGTGCCTACTGAAAAGCTTCCGGATTATTCCCATTTTCGTTGCTTTATAGGTGTTTGGAGTTATGCTTTTTTTATATATGTATATCAGTAGTTACATGTAGAAGTTATGTTATTAGGAACCGGACTTGGGTAACCATTGATGGTGTTGCATGGACTCTACAACTAAAAAAATGTATGTAATAGCTTCTGAACCAAAAGGTATGCTCTTCATTTTGTCATCCTTCTAAATTGTTGCTTTTTTATGTTTGATTAGGATATAATATGATCGGCTGATCGCATTTAATTAAAAGTTTTATAGATCTTGGAATTGTTGTTTAGGACTTCAGGCCACTTTGGTTAAGACATGTTTGGATTTGCTACTTTATTTTGTCTGTTTAACAATAAATGAGAGAGTTCAAATGTATCATGAGTGTTAATAGAGTTCAAAGGTATCATGAGTGATAATTTAGGTCAATTGATACAGTTTTAGGGATACATGATTTTGTGTAGAATTTTGGCTGTTATATTGTGCAAAATATTGTAACTATGTTTCCGATTTTGTAAAATTATTTTTTTGTTGCTTATTGCACTATTTTTTGCAATATTTGAGCCTGCATGTACAAAATTTTGATGCCCCTCTATGCTGAATTTTAGGATGTTTGAATCAGCTATTATAAGCCATTTTAAACAGAATTGTGCTGCCACTTTGTGCTTATTTGGGGTTGTTTGGATCAGCTACTATGAGTCATATTATGCAGAATTTTGTTGCCACTTCATGCTCAATTCTAGGATGTTTGGATCAGCTATATTGAGTTGTTTTATGTAGACTTTTGTAGCCACTTTATGGAGTAATTAGTGCTCAAGTTGGTGCTGTTTGGTGAAGTAAGACCTAACCTGTTTGGAGCATAATTTTTTGATTTTTGTTGTGTTCTTTTTTAGTTATACGAGTCGAACTACGGTGATAATGCATTATCCCATTTTGTACTTCCAGGATTAAGATCAAGAAATCTGATGAAAGGATGTTTGATTTTGTAAGGCAAATTTGTAGGTTTGATGGAATGGGCAAGGTAGGTGGTCCTGAAAAATGATGAAATGAATGTACGATGTAATTAGGTCGAGTTACAATGTAAGAGGCTTAACTTTAGCTGTTTGGGAAGACATATTGATTGTTAGTGAAAAGGAAGACTTTTCAAGATATGGTGATAAGAAGGGTTCAAAACAAGTAGTGAAGTTAATGAACTGAACATGTTAGTTAGTTTGGAAAACATTTTGGTACTAAGAACATTTTGTAAATTGGTTAAGGAAATGGGTTTAGGACTTGGGTCACATGTACAAGTATGTTTTGTACTCCAATTGT
This sequence comes from Artemisia argyi, assembly GCA_030686995.1. NCBI lineage: Eukaryota > Viridiplantae > Streptophyta > Magnoliopsida > Asterales > Asteraceae > Artemisia > Artemisia argyi. The sequence goes on along the minus strand of CM060678.1, from coordinate 134,709,230 downwards.
CAAATTTATAGAAAAGTATGTGTCTTTTTAAGTAGTAGTAGTAGTAGTAGTAGTAGTAGTAGTAGTAGTAGTAGTAGTTATTTTATATGACCCATTTGATCAATATGAGACAACTCGAATCTTTTTCATTCTTACTACTTTATTGTTTTTAATCGGTTAATATTTCAGAGATATTGCTTCATATTTTGCTTGAATTGGTTCCTCTCAAAAGAATTTACCTAAACTTGTATGTTTCTTTTGACTTATTTAGTTCATCTATTTTCGTGTATTCATCTTAAAACTAAATGTGTATTGGACGACAAATGCTTAAAATGGTTGTAGTAACTAGCGTAAAGTAAAATGCTTAAATTTGTATTGGATGACAAGTACTCTAATACTCTACAAGGAAATCTAATCCTATAACTCCTTCTTTCATGTCATTCTCAAATCAAGCTTAAATTGGATCGAACAATATACTAATGCAGTGGTAGAAGTGGCAAAACAGACAGTAAGTTTAAGACAATGGATTGCTTAAGGTATGTTTTATATCATTTTTTTTACTATACATATACTCTTATCAACACTTTTCTTTTAGCTTGACTTTTTTCTTTTTTTCATATTTAGGTGTTCAGTGAATGAACATGGATTATTCAAGTGTTTGATGTTGACCACGTAACTTTGCTCTCCAAGACTATCTACCAGTTTGAGAAGACAATACATGCATATTTATTTTCTTAATAGTTACAAACCATGGACAACTATATGTTGGTTTGTACTTGCGGCGTCCTGTTTTCACACAAATGACAACTATATGTTGCTGTTTGAAGAGTAAAAAGTAAGAAAGGTTTGAAGGTTGTCGTTTGTGATCAGGATAGTAATGTCTCTAAAACTACAACAAATGTCATATACAAAGAAGTACTTCAAGGTATACGATCAAACTTCAAGAGGTATGTAAAATACACACGTTCCTTTTTCTTTCTCATATTCTCAATTTTAATTTATTATCAGTCACAACATGCTTTTATTTACATCATCTATGGACTTAGGTGTGCACGACATGGACATTGGGTATGTCGATAAGCACTCACACACATCCTTTTCTGTTCAAGACAATCAATTTTAGAGACGCCAACGCTTGGACGTTATTAGTTTAATTGTAATAAACTCAATTGCTTACGGATAATTGACAAATTGTCTCATTCTTTCTTTCATATATTAAATGAAACATGTTTACATTATCAGTTTTCTTATCATCTCATTTTGTTATTTTTTTAAAAAAACCTGTGATTCAAAGGGTTTTTAAGCTAATCTATTTTATCTAATAAAATAAGCTTTTGTACAAGCTCTTCTACGCACGGTGCGTTAAAAATTGGTTTAATGTTGTGATGTGGACTTACATATTTAAGGTAAATTGTACAACACAACTAAGCACATTTTTTTTTAAAAGAGCATTAACTCAAATACTAAGTCAAACTTTCGGTTTCACTTCATTCTCCAAATTCGGATCCACATTTAAATTCCATAAAAGACTAAAACTTCTTCAATATGCTTAATTCAAACCATTTGTATATCAAACCATAATAGCAGATCAAAATCCCACCAATTCAAAATCTTCTACGCTCCTCCCATTGTAAATCGGTATTCAATTTTCGGTATTCACTTTTCAGTTTCAATTCAACAATTAAATTTAATACTAAATCATTGGTTTTACTTTATTTTTTTTCTTTATTTTTTTAATTCATAACAATGATGCTGCCTTCACCACTAAATCAATAATCATGTTAATCCTATGTGTTCTGATAAGATAAAGAATCATTTAGAATACATTTTCTATTTTGCTTTAATAGTTTCATATTACAATTGTTTTGTTACGATTCAATTATACTATATTTTTCTTTGATTATGATTCGATTCAATTATAATACGTTCGTGATTTATAAGAACCCTAGAAGAGAATTGGGGATTCTACTAATTGTTAAGTATTGTGTTATTATTATTATTATTTTTGCTTTCCTTTTATTTTATCAATACTTTGATTTTTATATATGCTTTTGATTCTTATTTAGAATGATTGTGATTTTATCTTATGTTTTGTTAACACTGATTATGTTTGGGATTTAAATACAGGTGAGGGCTGAACACAATGGCGACTGTGGTGGTGGTTGTAGAAGCTTGCAATTGAAAAACTTTTCTATGTTTTTGATGTTATATGTAAGATTTTGAGACTGATTCTATGCTCTCAATTTCTCATTTTAGACAATTATGCATGTATATAATTGTTTCTTTAGATAAACAAGTAACGTAATCATCTTCTTTAGCAATAACATATGTGATAATCTTTTTTCTTATGTTGTTTTAGAGAAAAAGGTATGCCTATGTTGTAGCAATTATCTGGAATCTGATGGCCATCTTCTGTGTGAAGTTTGACCATCCAATGGATTATTTCGCTTATGCTTCATGAATTTGTTATTTAAAATGGGTGCTTTGAGATTATCACTATTTACCTTAGGTATCTTTTGTCTTATTATTCACAGGTTCCTCACTCGAGGTCGACTGAATACAAAAGGTCCAGCCTATCAAGGAAAGAGGACGACTAAATATTATGGGTATAAGTTTCTCTTTTGGCATATTATTAGTTATCTAATGATGAGATATACTTTTTCGTTTGCATGTTTATAGTTTTGATGATACACGAGACCGAGTTTGTATCACGTTTCATGATAGGTTGTTCTATGCCACTATATGTTTACTCTTTTATTATGGAATGTGAGCTTCTGTTGGCTGACTGTGGAACAAATCCTACTTGCACCAGTGCTTCTTTGTCCTTTTAGGCTAATGGTCATTTTATCTAAAGTGAGTGATAAGAGATGGAAAATCGGAGATCTCCTGAAAATGAGTATGAACCTGATCCCTTTAGCATGTTTGATTAGATTGGATCTTATATTTGCTCCCTTTAACATATTTTTTATTTTTACTACTTTTTTTTAGTTCCCTTTAGATGAAATGTGCCAAGAATGACATATAACAGTTTCTCTCTGAACCTTTGAATCATATGATTTCATTGTTTGACATGTCGGTTAATTGTTATTTTATTTTATTTATTTTTTTGAACCCTAACAGGAAATTTGATGATGCAAGACTCATGTACGGTGCAAAACTATCTCCTTCAGCAAGCCAAAAGGGTTTCAGTTTGGTTGATGAGAGACTGGTATAACTATCAAACCATAAGGTTTCTTTGCGGTGTTTATTTAAAAGGACATCTAACAGTAAGCATTTATCTTAATTCTATTTGGTTGCATGTACATCTTCTTTGTTTGGTGTTTGCAGATCATATTTTAGTAATGCAAGTTTTTATTACTGATTTTTTTAAGCTTTTTAGTTTGTATTCAAATATGATATAATGCTTTCCAAAGAAAATAAAAAGACCGGGGTGCACTAAAAAAAGATAGGTTAGGATTGATGATGACTTATCCATGCTTAGGATTAAACTTATAAGGTTTAAAGTAATTATTGCGTGCCGCGCATCATTCAACTTTGAAATTTACTTACCAACCTGTTTCAAAACGAATTTTAGTCTTTTAAAAGGGTCAAAACTCTAAGATCATACTTCTTCTTCTTTTTTTATTTTTTTTATTTTTTATTTTTTATTATTTTTTTAATTTTTTTAACAATGGGTGAACCTTGGTACGAGTCACAATGGGTGAATCTTGGGGCTGACTGCATTGATTCTGGTAGGTTAGGCAGGCAAAGGACTGCATTTGCTTTACATGTTGCAGCTGATGTACTAAGAACCAAATACCGTCCAGTTGTTATGACCTGATATCCCAAAGCACCGGTAACCATTTCTATTGTAGTAATAGCTATCACGTTAAATATCTAAATCATAAATATTATACTACTATATGTATGTCAATCAACAAACTGATCCCATCTAATCGTTCCTTTTTGAGATCTTCGACTCACCGAATAAAAACAGTTCAACTGTAAATTTTATAAAAAACACTTCAAGTCTTTTGTAAAATTTATTTATTAGTTATTCTTCATTAGGGCTGGGGATGCTTTCAACTATATATTTACTGTTATTACTAAAATTGCAGATTGAGAGGGTCAGACCCCTATACATTATCTGGAATTAGATGAATTTATTAACATTGGTACTCTTAGTTAATGTATTTGAACAGTGTGTTAGGGTTGATAGTCTCAGTTATCAAAAAAAGAAAGAAAATGATATTACATGGTTTCGCAGAAGGGTATTGCCAGGTTTTAATTGTGATTTGTGTTTTCAAAGTATTTATCTTCAGACATGTAGCAATTGTGTGTTTGGGTATTCATCGAAAATATTTTGCATATCAAGGGTGTTTGGATTTTCATTGGTCCAAGGTTATAATTACACTTTAAGTGAATGTAATCGTTCTTGCAAGACTGCAGAAACCCACACTGTGAAAAACACATAGAAGTCACTGATACTTTGACTACTTTGAATGTGTTTCTTATGAATATTTCTATATAGGTCTATTTAGATAGTTGTATGACTCTGCACATATAAGAAAACATAAATTCAAATGATTATGTAGCATGCTTTGTTGCAACTTTTTGATATTTTAAGTATTATATGATAAAGTACATCTTTGACATTTAGATTCACTCTTCTTGGGTTACTTATGTTTTATCTTAGGTAAGTTAGATATGTAGAATATTTTTCAAAAAATACAATGGATGACAAAGTTTCCAAATTCTGGCAATAGATATTTTTTCAGATAACTTAGAGGTTTTTTGATATTTCCAAAGCCAACACCCCAAAAAGGGTAAGCAACCCCAAGTAGATTGAGGTCAAAAAAGTAGTATCATGTCCTTCAAATTGCCATCCTGAATAGCATCTCTTTTTGTTTGATAATCTACAAAAGCATATGCACTTGACACGAATGGGAACATCACATTCAAGTGTGATATTATTAGTTGGAGCCTTGATGACTACATTGTCTACGAAGTAATATCTATAAAAGCTTCTTTGCATTCTAAAGTTCATAATCACAAGTAGTATAAATGCATTTAAGATTTTTGATGTTGCTAACAACTTATATATGACTTATAGTTTATCCCATTCTAAATTGTAAATAGTTTATGTACGCCCAAACTATTTATGGACTGTTTGTGATTGCTTACTACATAAATTAATTTTTAAGAGATGTTTGGGACTACTTATCGGAACTGATTATAAGGACTGTTTTAGATTGCTTATTGAAAGCGTAATTATATTGGCTGCTTTATATGGCTGATTATATTAATTGCTTATGTGTGAATAAGCTTACATGATTGTATTTATTTTATTTTGTTGTTTTACAGCCTTATGTTCATGAATCTCGACTTGAGCATGCTATGAGAACAGTAACGGGTTATGTACGTTGCAATTTAAGTGCATGTGGTCAGGCAACTATTTGGTTTTATTTAGATTGTAAGGCGTTAACATTTAGCCAATGGTTGATAATTTTAATATCAATCTTGATGTAGGAAGCAACTTAGATGACGGGTTGAGTTTAGTTGTTCCTAATATTGGTAACTAATGATAATTCTAAATGAGCTAACAATATTATATATTGATTTTTAATATAAAATGCTTTAAATGATCATTCTAAATGAGCTAACAATGGTTGATAATTTTAATATCAATCTTGATGTAGGAAGCAAGTTAAATGTTTTGGGGAAATTGGCCAACACTTTGTGTCCTCTTGGCGTAGTTTAGGTTTTTCAAATTCCCATTGATGAGTATGATGAACTTTCATTAAGGTTATATGTTATGCTATTAGTGGTTTTGTAACCAACAGTTGTTATATACTTTGCAACCGTTTCTTATTCATTAAATCTGGAGGTTTTTTATTAGGGAGATGATTTGCACGCTCCCATATTTGATTGAGACACTCCAAATAGTGCATTAAACAGTTGTACTGTAAATATAAACTGCTTTAACTGTTTGTACATTTAGTGTCCTAATCATTTTTTTTAGTGTGTCAATCAAGTCCTTTTTAATTAAGATGAACATCAAATTGCTGAACTGCAATTAAATGGTAGTAAAATAATGTACTACGATGTAAATCTTGTGATATGAAATCTTGTGATAAGAAATAAATAAATAATGACAAAATGGTATCTTGGTTTGTAATATAAGAAATAAAAGTCTCTCAAATGACCTAAAACAATAGGAGTGGTAAATCACTAATGCATATAGTAATATCTCGAAATGTATTTCACGTTGTCTACGAAGTACTTAAATATTTATGATCAATGTTAAATATTACAACTACAAAAATGACATTTTTTATTATTTTTTAACTTTACAAATACTCTTATCAAAAAATTCTTTTTAGTTTGACTTTTGTTTTTTCTTTTTACTTTTTAGGTGTTCACGGGGATAAACATTAGCTACTCAAGTGTTTGAAGTTGAATGCATACCTTTACGATTCAAGACTATCGAAGTTGGAGAAGACTATACATACACGTTTGTTACTTTAATAGTTACATAACAAATTGTTTATCATATCATTGACTTTTGATTTTTATTCTTTTTAAAAGTAATGGAATATATTTACTTTCGTTGTTGTTTATTACTTTATTCACACTCAAGTTTTAATCATTTCTTATGATAAAGTTAACATTATCACTTACATGATTTGTTATGCTTTTTTCGACAAATAAATTTTGCTACACAACACAATAAATTTTGGAGACCCCAAACTTGGACGTTTGTTAGTGTAATTGTAACATAAGCAATTTCTTATCTTATAATGGACGCGCCGTCTCATTTTTTGTTTCATATTTTAAATAGAACAAATTTACGTTATTACATTTCTTATCATCTCATTTCTCTATTTCTTTAATAAAGTACCCGGTGTCAACGGGTTTTCTAAGCTAGTACAAATATAAAACCAACAATTTTATAAAAGTACTTAATGAATAGAATAAATGCCATCACATATATTCAAGTCAACTTACAAGATTTTAGGCAAGTGATTAATACAAATTAACAATTTCATTTGTTTCATTTATGTTTTAATTTAAAAAATGTCAACTTACATTAATATTTTCAAATATAACAAAAAAAAAAATTGATTTAGATAACTTTAATACAAATTTATTTAATGTTACCAAAGCATTCCATAATTATATAGTTAACATTTAAAGAACACTAAATATTTCATAATTAACATCAACTTACCGCTTTTATAATAGTTAGAAGTATATCATTATGAAATATGAGTTCATAAATTGTCCTTTTTATAAATTTGGAATGCTTAAATGCAACCCATATCAAATCTTTAACTTTTATACAAAAATTCAAACATAACAAAAAAAATTGATTTGGACAACTTTAATACTAGAAATTAAAATTTTAATTTCAAAATTATAAATAATATTAACATTTAATAAAATTACAATTAATTAAAAATAAATCACTACCAAAATTAACTAAAAATATTAAAACCAATCCAAAAATCAAACAAAGCAAAATATGACCAAAATCAACCAATTTTCTAATGAACACAAACTTAAATTTTCGGCTCATACAATTATCAATCAAAGTGTTACAATGAAACAACTAATTTAACAAGATCATGCACTTTGTCAAGACAATTATACGTACACAATGTAACACCCCCAAAATCGGTTTAAGTATTTTAATGATTAAGTGCCTTAAGATAGTTAACTAAGACTTTTATGGGTCTAAATACTTAATGTGATTGGTTAATCTAACCCGATAGTCAAACATAAGTTATATGTAAGTTAAATAAATGGATTATGGTTTTAGAAAGTTTAGTGTGGCCTACTATGAAGGATTAGGACTAAAGGGAACAAATGTGTCAATTGGACAAAGTCCTAACTACTAGATATATCCTAGGATAATCTCAGACTTTCTACAAGCTTCTATCATTGTGTAGTGTTGTGGTGTAGTGCCGAAATAGAGAGAAAAGGAGGACTCTTCTAGAGATCATTTGAACTAAGATTAATGATCTAATGCAAGTAATGTATCCCTAGTGATGATCCTATGCAAGTAAGTAAATAATACCTTGAGTTAATTTGTGATTTATGATTTAGGGTTCTTGAGGTCCAAATTGGGTTTTGTGTAATTGTTGTTCTAAACTAAGTTTTGAGATGTTTGTAATAATAGGTTAAGGTTAATTAACGACTAAGAGTAAATTAGTAAATGGGATCTTTCATCATATGAACATATGATGTGCATACCAACCTTCGACATGATCTTGTGAATCATCTTTATATAAAATGGTGAAGTTGAGAGAAGTCGTGTGTGTGAGATGTGCTTTTTTTGTTGAAATGTAGTGGATATATATAGGGGAAAAAAGATTGGGTTTCTTTTGAAAAAATAAAAAAAATAGGGCTTTTTTTTTTGGGAAAACTGCAAAAAATGTCCCTAAGGTTTGACAAAATTGCAAAAAGTGTCCCCTTACGAAATTTTTTGCAAATTGTGTTCCTGAGCATTCTTCAATTTGCAAATAATGCCCTTGAAGGGTTACTGTTCATGCAAAAATGGTTTTTGCGTAACGCTCGTTAGGAAAATCTGTTAGTTAGTCCTCATGTGGATTGCACGTGAGGGTATTTTCATCATTTCACATTTCCCACCATCAAATCTACTAGTACACCTACACTTGTGTTGAGGAACATTTTTTGCATCTAAAGTTTATCCTCTTTCATTCTTTTATGAGTTTAGTCTCTATATTAGCTTATTGTTAAGTCCACGGGTCTTAGTGTTAATGTTTAGTCATTAGCCAAATAGGAATAGCTTAAAGGGTCGTTTGGTTGGCTTGTGTCCCAAGCCCAACCCGTTTTTCTTTATTGCCTGTTTTCTCAGCCGACTTAGAGTCTTTGTACAATTCAGTTTTCCTCCCCCCTCATCTCTATAAAAGGAGGTGAGGAGAGGAGGGGTTTGTTACGCGTTCTTTCAATACTAATCAAAGGTTCAATTAGGGTTACTTACTTGTGCAAAGCTTCTCTTTTTCTGTCGATAGATGTCTTTAAGATCGAAGTCATTCCGCTCTAGTAATTAGGGATGGCAATGGGCGAGAAAAAACCTACAACCTACGAGTACCCGCAATAAATGGGTGGGTAAACGCATCAATTTTCACCCATGGGTGGGTCGTGGGTGAAAATCTGTACCCATACGTGGGTGGCGGGTAAGGCATACCCATCGCGGGTAAACCCATGACACCTATTTAGAATACCCACAGGTATACTCGTAGGTGTACCCATAAACCAATGTTAAAATTAATTATACTAATTAAAATATTTATGCTGTTGCAGATATACATTTAATAGTTACCACCAAGTCTAAAGAAAACATATTAACCTAAAAGTTTGTTTGAGTTTCAAAACTAAAAAAAAAAAAAGAATATGAAAGATCAAATAATCAAAGTTGTATTTGGCAAATTGGCTGATATCTTATTACACAGTTTTAAAGTTAGTTTTCATATTATCATTTTATAATTTTGTTTCATAACACTAACCCATGGGCAATAAATACCCGCGAGTAAGGGCATGGGTAAAAAATTGTACCCATTAGTGGGTGACGGGTGAGAAAAAAACTACGTGGACGGGTGACGGGTTAGATGTACCCGTGCCCATTACCCATGGGTGCCATCCCTACTAGTAATCAGGTTGTTGGTCGACACGACTAACAAGTGGTATCAAGAGCTCGGTTGGAGACTAACAAGAGCTAGGTTCAATCATCTTGAAGGTTTCTTGAGTCGACAGTTAAAGGGTTCTCGAGTCTTCGATTGTCCGGATCTGCGACAAGGTGTAGGGGGCTTGAGGGTTTGTTGGTTTTCTGTTTATCGAAGATCAACGGTGGGATTTTTTCTGGTTGATTCAGGTTTGTTGTGGTGACAGACAAAGAAGAAGGTGAACAGTACCAGATCAGTTTGTTGTTATTTGTTTAAAAGTCAACACATACTTGAATAAGTTCAATTGTGATTGAAGATAAGGCATGTGGGACTAATGTATAATATTATACGAAGTATATTATACTAGTTAATATTATTATTCAATTACATAATTTAATAAATTGAAGGGTATCATTTTCGCACAAGGGACTTTGTTAATTTGTGATTGTGAGGGTTTTTCACAAGGTTTAACAAATTAATAAAGAATGACAGGAGCCAAGTTTAACATTGAAAAATTCGATGGAACTGGTGATTTCGGGTTATGGAGAATCAAGATGCGTGCTTTATTAATCCAACATGGATGTGAAGCAGCTCTGGAAGTTTTACCCGCGGATATGGATGCTACAGCGAAAGCTGAGCTAAATAAGAAAGCACATAGTGCCGTGATTTTGTGTTTAGGTAACAAGGTTTTGAGAGAGGTTACGGGGAGACGACTGCAGCGGGGGTTTGGACCAAGCTCGAGACTTTGTACATGACAAAGTCCTTGGCCAACAAGTTGTACATGAAGAATAAGTTGTATACATTTTACATGTCGGCTGGACGAACGATTTATGAGCATATAGATGAGTTCAACAAAATCATTCTTGATTTAGCAAATATTGAGGAAAAATTCAAGGATGAAGATCTTGCTTTATTATTACTCACTTCTTTACTAGCATCATACGAACACTTTGTGGATACCTTGCTTTATGGATGGGAAGCTTTGACATTGGAGGATGTGATGGCCACACTGAATTCAAAGGAAATCAAAGAAAGATCTAAGGCGAAGGGGGATGATGGTGAAGGGTTATACGTGAGGGAAAAACTGATCGCAGGAATTCGCATCTGTCTAGTAGAAAGTCAAGATCAAAGTCTCGAGGTGGAATACTCAAGTGCTTTATTTGCCAATCTGAGGAGCACTTGAAGAGAAACTGTCCAAAGAATAATCGCAAGAAGTCAAATGGTTTCGTCAAGAAAGAAGATCAGCCAAGCTCCATTGGTTCGATTTATGACGGTTCTGAGGTGATGATGGTGATGAGTGCAGAGGCTCTGCTAGATTGGATCATGGATTCAGGAGGTGCATACCACATGACACCGAGGTTAGATATATTTTTTTTGATTTTCTGGAATGCTATGGGGGCAGGGTACTCTTGGATGACAACAGGGAGTGCAAGATCAGAGGTATTGGCAAGGTAAGGGTACAACTGAAAGATGGGTTAAGTTTTGTATTACATAATGTCAGGTATATTCCTGAATTGAAAAGAAACTTGATATCGCTGGGAACTCTTGAAAAAGAGGGATATACCGTAAAAATGCAGTCGGGCAAAATCAAGGTGATTAATGGTTCCAGGGTTATTTTATCTGGAACCCGAAGGGATAATTGTGTATACTCTTTGGATGGCCATGCAGTGGTGGGTGAGCTTAATGCTAGTGTTGAAGAAAAAGACAGTCTTGTGCAGGTTTGGCACAAAAGACTAGGACATATCAGTGAGGCGGGACTTCAGGTGCAAGAAAAGCAGGAGTTGTTTGGAAATAAAAGTCTAGGTAATCTTGATTTTTGTAAGAATTGTGTTCTAGGAAAGTCACATCGAGTCAGTTTCGGTGTAGGGAGGCACACTACTCAGGGAGAGATAGACTATGTTCATTCAGACTTATGGGGTCCGTCTCAGGTGGAATCATTGGGAGGTAAGAGGTATTTCTTATCTATTGTTGATGATTATTCCAGGAGGGTATGGGTTTATGTTCTCAGGTTCAAACACGAAGCATTTGGAAAGTTCAAAGAGTGGAAGCAGTTAGTAGAAAATCAGACTGGGAGGACGGTTAAAAAACTGAGGACTGATAATGGTCTTGACTTCTGTAACCGGGAGTTTGAGCAGCTATTTACTGAGAGTGGGATTGCTAGACATTTGACAGTTGCCGGGACATCGCAGCAAAATGGATTAGCAGAACGGATGAATAGAACTCTCATGGATAAGGTACGTTGCTTATTAATTCAGTCTAGATTACCCAAGACCTTCTGGGCGGAATCGACATGTACGGCTGCATATCTTATAAATAGGTCACCATCGACAGAGATTGAGAAAAAGACACCTATGAAGATGTGTTTGGGACATCCAAGTGATTATGGGATGTTGAGGATTTTTGGTTGTGTCGCATATTCACACGTTAAACAAGGTAAGCTCGAGCCGAGAGCGGTAAAATGCGTTCTTTTGGGGTATCCTGAAGGTGTGAAGGGGTACAAGCTATATAGGCTTGATAATGAATCACCTAAAATAGTCACCAGTAGGAATGTGGTTTTCAATGAAAGTGTCATGTACAAAGACACGTTGAAGGATTCTGGTGCAGGTACTGATAAGTCTGTTGAGGAATTACAAGTTGAGGTGGAACTGCAGGAGTTAAATAATCGTACACTTGAGGAAGATCAGGAAGATGGCGATGATGAAGATGCAGGGGATCAGGATCATGATCAAACACCAGATCTCACAGATTATTAGTTGGTTCAGGATAGAGAGCCAAGGACAAGAACAAAACCTTTGAGGTTTCGGGATGAGAGTCATATGGCTGCTTACGCATTTGATGCAGCAGAAGAAGAAGAGGATACTCATGAATCGTTGACATACCAGGAGGCAGTTGCTTGTGAAGATAGTTCTAAGTGGAAAGCTGCTATGGATGAAGAGATGGATTCTCTGAGGAAGAATAAGACCTTTGAGTTAGTAGATCATCTAGCTGGGCAAAAGGTTATGAGCTGCAAATGGCTGTTCAAGATAAAGGAAGGGATTGAAGGTGTTCAAAAGCCTAGGCATAAGGCGAGGTTGGTGGCTTGTGGATTCACTCAAAGGGTAGGTATTCACTATAATGAAGTATTTTCACCGGTAGTTCGATACACATCTATTCGGGTTATACTTGCATTGACTGCATGTAGAGATTATGAGCTAGAGCAGCTTGATGTAAAGACGGCATTTTTACATGGAAATCTTGAAGAGGTGATCTACATGAGGCAGCCACCGGGTTATGAACAAGGTAACAAGGTATGTTTGTTAAAGAAATCCCTTTATGGTTTGAAGCAGTCACCTAGGCAATGGTATAGGAGGTTCGATGAGTACATGCTGAGCAACGGGTTCAAGCGTAGCAGTTACAACAGCTGCGTATATTACAGGAGTTATGCACCATGTGAGTATATCTATCTACTGTTATATGTAGACGATATGCTAATTGCTTGTAAAAGCAAGGCTGAGATTGGGTCTATCAAGTCTTTGCTTAATAAGGAGTTTGACATGAAAGAGCTCGGGGAAGCAAAGAAGATTCTTGGTATGGAGATCATCAGGGATCGGAATCATAAGATTCTGAGGGTGTCACAATCCGGGTACGTTTCTAAGATTTTAAATAATTTTAGAATAGACAATGGGAAATCGGTTAAAATGCCATTGGGTGGGCACTTTGATAACATCAAATCGTACCCGTATTTTAGGTGTTAATTTCCCCTATATTGCTCATCTTTTATATTAATATGTTGGATATATACTCTTATTTGTTTATATTCAATTTTCAGGGCAAAGATAAGCAAAGGAACGAAAAGACACGGATTTGGAAGGATTTACATGCGAATCATTGAAGTATGCGGATTCTGCATAGACTACGGCGTAGATGCCCAATCTACCTACGCTGTAACTATCATTACTGAAGACTACGGCATAGATGCTCCATCTACCTACGCCGTAGATATTATTTCTAAAAACTACGCCATATCTTGCACCACACTTACGGCGTAGCTGAACATCAAAGGGTTCTACGGAGTAACCTCTCTCCATCTACGACGTAGACCACAAATTCAAGCAGTAAAGAAATATCAAGGCCATAGAAGAAACTACGGCGTAGTTCCCACATAACTACGTCGTAGACATGACAGCTGAAGAAACTACGCCCGTAGCACATGATCTAGCTACGGCGTAAATGAAATTATCAAAGACTACGGCGTAGCCAACCCTATGGCTACGTTGTAGCTATGTCGGGCCTATAAATACTAGCCCTAATTTCGAGTTTTAAAACACACATTCCAACACACAGAAGTCAGGAGGAATTAAGGGAGCAGGAGGACGAAGTTCCATCAGCATACTAGTTCACTCCAAGGGAGATTTCACACCACAACTATAAGTTTATTCATTCAATTTGTTTGTATTAATTCAATGTTTACATTTATTATGTTAAACCTTTGTTTTTCTGCATTCATGAACATGAGTGGCTAAACACCTCTTGGTGTTAGCCTATTTATGAAATTGTTATTTATGTGATTTAGTTTTTGCGCATCTTTATTCATTTTATTTGTATATTTGCTTAGCTAGTCTTGGGACACTTTAGTTTTAAGGGTATTGATATTGGGTAGTCCTTCGAGGGGAATGTTTGAGGCGACCGTACCCACATTTCATTAGAAGGTGTGACTTTGTAGTGGTTGAACATTGTCATACATGTGCGAATTGACCATAGGATCACCTACCAAATGGATTTACTTAAGAAGTTAGAGGGGATGTAAGATGTGACCATGCCCGCATCCCGCTAGATTAGTCTAAGCTAGTAGAGGTACTTAATGACTCAACATAGTTTACCGTGGACCTCCGTCAATCACAAAGGGTTAGTCCTTTGATATCGGAGTAGGATTCTATGGGAAATAGGCTAGGCGAATTTGACAAGGAGCCTAGTGACTTTAACCCCCAGATAAAATGATAAGATGCATAATTAGAGAACTTGTCACAATGATAACAAGAGTAATAATTAGGTTAACACTGCTTTCTCCTACTGATTTCCTTTCACCATGTATCTGATTTATTGTTTTGTTATTTAATTTAATCATTTCATTATAAAAACCCCTTTTATTTTAGTGACATTAAAACTTAGATATCTTCCGCCCTTTAGCTCTTGGGACGACCTCGGCTTTACCATCTAGCTATACATCACACGACCGGGTACAATGCCCGATAGTGCATTAGGTAGACCTTAGGTAGACGAGACTATTATAAATATAAAACCTGGTCAATAAATCCTGCATCAAGTTTTTGGCGCTGTTGTCGGGGAGCTAATAGGATTTTATTTAAGTTTTGCATTTATATTTTATTTTCTTTTCAGTACTCACGATTTCTTGTCTAGTTTCAGGTAGTATGGGTGAAATAGACATCAATACCCTCACTCTCGAGGAATACTTAGCTCTTACCCGTGATGAACAAGGGCCTGGTTTGGTTAGGCCATCTATTGGAGCAGAAGTTCAATTCGAGATCAAGAACCAATTTATAAGGGAGCTACGAAAAAACCCCTTTTCAGGAGCAAAGACCGAAGATGCTCATAAGCACATTGAGAATGTTCTCTACATTGTCAGTCTGTTCAACATTCCTGGAGTATCTCACGATGCGGTTATGCTTAGAGTCTTTCCTATGACTCTTACCGGTGCAGTTAAAAGATGAATTGATAGGTTACCCGCTAGAACCATCAATACTTGGGCCTTGTTGAAGAAGAAATTCATCCAAGGGTATTGCCCTCCTTCGAGAACGGCTCAACAGCTCGAGGAAATACACTACTTCAAACAAGATGGTGACAAATCGTTGTACCAAGCTTAGGATAGGTACAATGATCTTCTTTTCAAGTGCCCAACTCACGACCTCAACAAGCAACAAACAGTGAGTATCTTCTACAAGGGGCTTAACATCTCCACTAGAAGAATGCTGGACTCTCAAGGGCCGATCCCTGGAATGACACCAACCGAAGCATTAAAGATTATTGAAGATATGGAATACCACTCTCAGAAATGGCATGATGGTGGAAGTAGAAGCGTTAGCGAAAGTTCGGATGGAATCGCCCTAATCACCAATAAGCTCGAAAGTCTAGGGCGTGATATGAAAAGGCTTAAAGAAAATGTGCATGCCATTCAAGTGGGATGCGAAATTTGTGAAGGAGCTCATTTGGCTAGGGATTGTCCGTTAAAAGATGATGAAAAAAGAACCGAAGAGGTAAAATATGGAGAAGTTGTTTATCCATTTTAGGGTCCCTGGCCTGAATTTAGATGATGGATTAGTTGCATTGATGTCGGATCAGGATGTGAAGGTATTGTTAAATTTTGTACCTAGGTATAAGGAGATAGATGTTTTTGTAGAGACGGATGTATCGTTGGTAGAAAAACACCAGTTTGAGCATACGTGTTGGCGTCCGGCCTTAGAGGGTCTAGTGATACAAGAAATTGTTCAGGATGATGTGGTCAGTGCACCTCATAAGAACAGCAAAGGAAAGTTGTTGATGTTAGATTAGCATAATGATGAAATGGCACCAACACAAACATCCTGTAATGCTTGTCCATTGGTTGAAAGAACTGTTAATGCTGATAATATAGGATTCCTGCATTATGAAAATGAGCCACAATCCTCATCCTATGGATTCAGTTACTTAAATTTGATGGAATTGAATGACTGTGACCCTATGGGTAGTTTTATGCATTCGAAGGGTAAACAACTTGGGACATATTTTGAGGATGACTTGTTCCATCAGGATAATGCAGTGTCTTTAGATAGGCCTGAATTATGCTTTGGTGATAGGCCAGAAGATATTGCAGAAATGATTGATGAGTACATACATCTACAAAATGGGGGTGTGAATCCTCGAAATACTATCGAAGAGGTTGATGAGGAAGTAGTAGAAAGGGAACAACCTGAAAATGAAGACGAGCTTGACCAGAATGAAGAACAAGAAATAGAAGGGGATGGTAGTGATTTTGAGCATGCTGCTAGTGACATGCCAACAACTGACACTCATGTTGACATGGGTAGTTTCTCATTTCAACTGGATGCAAACATTCAAGACAGTATGAGAGAAGTTGCTGACAAACTTCATCCGGGAGGGGCTGCTGAACAAGACGATAAACTTTAGTTGCAAAAAATGTCCCTCAACACAATTGTAGGTGTGTTAGTTGGCCTGTCAGTTGGATTTGATGGCGAAACAGTAAAATGATGAAAATACCCTCATGTGCAAGTGCAACGCACGTGACTAGAAACTAACGGGTTTTCCTAACGAGCGTTAGGTAAAAAAAAAAACCATTTTTGCATGAACAGTAACCCTTCAAGGGCATTATTTGCAAATTAAAAACTGCTCATGAACACTTTTTGCAAAATTTTTTGTAAAAGGACACTTTTTGCAATTTTGCCAAACCTTAGGGACATTTTTTGCAGTTTTCCCTTTTTTTAAAAGAAAAATGAAAATCGTCTCTACTATGTCAACAAAATCATTTGTAAATTATCGGAAAAAGAAAACCGGTGTGATGGGTAAAATGTAAATCTCGTAGTCATTACTATGGCAGCCTTAAATAGTGTACCATTTATATGACCCAACCTACACGAGCCGATGTGTAACAAACAATCACCGCCACCACATGATTTACATGGCTAACTCCCCACCACCCGCTCATTAATTTCTGCTACATATTAAAACCAACTTCCTTTGTCTTCCACTGATATCAAACAAATGGTTCGTGTCTCAAATCTTTATCTTTTCTTTTACAACTCTGCTCAAGCTATAGGATGGTAAGTGTGTATGTCTTTATCTCTGTTACCTTATTAAAAAAAACAAGAAAAACTTAAACTTTGTGATGACTGATCATGACCTTGTTGTGTGGTAAAAATATGCAGGGCAATTGCTTTGTTTAGAATCTTAGTTGACTTCTTGTCTACAAAATCGGTCAACGGTGCCTATGCTTCGGCTGGAGAACTAATTTGTAAGTCATTGTATCCAACATTGTTTACTCTTATTAAGTTTTTCAAAATTAAGGTACATTTAAAAAAAATGACTGTTTATTATTGTATATTCACTTGACTGATTATTTAATGGTTAACTTGTAAAATGTCCTTACATTTAGTATTGTTGGCTGCTACCCAAACTCTAGTAACTACTGTATTATCTACTACTTGAAAACATGTGATAAGACAGTCATCATTTTCAAGGCTCAATGTCACTCGCCGAGCCCCTTAGGAGATATAATTGTGGGCATAGGTTCAATGTATCTACATCAATTCAGATTTTTGAGGATTTCTAAACTTTATAGATCCCTTTATCCAGAACTAGGGTGACACTTCTGGTCGGGTTGGGTTGGTATAATCTAATGGGAACATGACCCGTTTAGCTGATGGCGTTCAAAAACCTAACCCTCGCTGAGCATGTTTGACCCACACATCGGCGAGACGACCTATGTTAGCAGGTCAAGCAGCCAAGCAGGTTGGCACTTGGCGGTTTGAATATTTAACTTTCGTGTGTGTTACGGGAATTGCCACCACTATCTAGAATACATGTAGCTCGTATATAGATAGATTTGTCTAGTTATAAAACTACTGTGTATTTCCACTATCTAAAATTAGAATTTGAAATCTTAACATCTAGAGTTACCTAACTATTAACTCCCCTCAGGCCCTCACCAAGTCACAACTAAAAGTCAAGTTTCCAAACTTGAGGAAACATGTCAAAGTACACTAGATTAGACCCTCTATACATATATATAGCTAAAGGGAAGTGATTGGCACACTCATAAATTTGATTGGGACACTTAATGTACAAACAGTTAAAAGTTTACATTTACAGTGCACGTTTTTTAGTGTCTCAATCAAATATAGGAGTGTGCAAATCACCTCCATAGCTAAAAGTTCTTTGAAAGGAATTTTAATTGTGCTGGACAGTCCTATTTACATATGTTGCACATGGCAAAAATAAAATAAACATAATTTTAATCTTTTTCGCAAATTGGTGCCGGTGGTTATAATTTTATTTATTTATTTTTCATTCTAGCACTATGGACTTGTGTTGTTACATACTTTATAGCCTTATTTTGTGAATCTTTTTGTTGTCCTGAGACAGGTATTTTACAAAAACTTGCATTCATAGAAGTGTTACATGGAGCTGTAGGTGAGTACTGCAACATTATAAGTCCTCAAATGTTGATATATGTGATTGTAAAGGTATATTATTTGTAATGGGTTTTAATCTAATAATTCTATTTCCTATGTTCTCTTTTATATTCAAGGCATTGTTCCTAGTGGATTTCTTTTCCCTCTGTTACAATGGGCAGGGAGGACTCATTTTCTGCTTGCAATTGTTCGTGGAATTGATGAGGTCTGAATATTTATCCTCTATTTTAGATTGTTAACACTAAATTTGAGCCGCATGTATTATAGTGATGAATGAAGGAGATATAAGTACGATAATTTTGAACATCTTTGACATTTTTGTGTGTGTGTGTGCTAATTATCCTTCTTTTAGCTGTTTCTTCATGTAGGTTCAAGAATTACCTGCCGTTTTTATTACATTTGTTGCTTGGTGTTCCATCGAGGTAAACTCTGTCTTTTCACTATGCTCGTAGCTGTAATTAAGCATTCTGAATAAGCTGCTCAAAGCATCATTAAGCATTCTGAATAAGCTGTTTTGAGTAATTTTAATAAACAGATAATTAGGTATCCATTCTATGCTTTGAGCTGCTTGGGAAACTGCCCCTCTTTCCTTACGTACCTCAGGTTAAGTCCATTTTCTTTAAAACTAGGCTATGTATTTACTTGTTCAGGATGTACACCAAAACACTTTCATATTCAGTTGTCTAAAATAAGATTATCATTTTTCTAGGTACACGGTCTTCATTGTGATTTATCCGGCTGGGGTCGCGGGTGAAAGTAAGTGGTTTCTGTGTTACCTTTTTTGATAGTTTAAACTTTGTGCACATTGCAAATAATGATCGAAAATCTTCTTCTGCTACGGTACTACTAAATAGTGTGGACAATGTACAAATCGCTCCAAGTTATCATGGACAAACATATCTATGCAGATTACTTTGCTTCCATCCCATTCAGCTACTACACCTTTGTCAAGGTATCTCTAGCCATATGTCCCTTTTCATGACTCAAATAGATCCCGTTGCTCTTTTAGCAATTATAGGAAGAAAAAATTTTGTTTTTGTGTATACTTTACTCGTATATAAAATTATATTTATTCATGTTCTCGCTACTTTTCTTAAACCAGGCGGTCCTTATCTGCTATCCATTTCTATGGTTGCAACTATACCTCTATTTGTTCAAGCAACGTCGTTCAAAACTACGTCCACACAATGAGAAGGAGAAAAAGAGAAAGTGAAGATCTGTGTTCTTTCATCCTCACAAAATTGATGTAACAATCTGGCTCTAATTTGTATGTATGTATTTATGCGTATTTAACTATGTGCCTTTAGGATATCTCCTTCCAAATAAATCATAATTACCTGTATACCAACAAATCGTGTTGCAGCGGCTGGTAACATTTCCATTATTATTTTCGCGATTAATATTTCTTAAGTTGCAATCAATTTAAGCATTAGCAAAATATTTCATACGAAAACTAGTCCGCACATTGCGGCAGCAAGCAAGGTTATGTGAAAAATAGTTACGACGTCAAAATATAAAAGAATAATCTTACAAACGTATATTAAAAGTAAAACGTCAATGTGAAATGAAAGTATAAATACTGATATGCCAATGGGACTCATCCTCAATGATGATTGGAGTATAGTATAGTATAAACAATAATATGCAAATAGGAATATCATCCTCAATGATGATTGGAGTACCGATAGTGTTGCCGAAATTATTCATGGTGATGGATTAAAATAAAAGGACTTTATATGTTTAATTTGTATATATAATCGACTTATGTGTAAAATCAGTTTGTAACTTCTATTTAGATAGTGCTAATTGGGAGGGAATATTTTTTCCACTTTTTTTTTTTAGATTATTTTTCTACTCTTCAAAAGTATTTTAATAACTATGAAAATACGAGTTTTTGGTCAAAAAATTGCTTTTAAAAAGAATAATGACCATTGTATGACATGTTTAAAAATATTCACTAATGTATGGTATTAGTTTTCAACTTTAATAATATGACTTATTTTTTTACATTTCTTAAATAAAATAAAATAAAATGATAAACAGTAAACAAGAAAAGAAAGAAGAAGAAGAAGAAGAAGAAAAAAAAAAAAAAAAAAAAAAAAAAATCTAGATGACCCTATTTCGTGTTAGTGGTTTGTTTTCATCGTTACATGACTTGCAATTTTGAATCATCGATCCATCTGCATACCAAAGTATTGTAAAGGTAAAATTTCATCTTATATGTATGTACATTAATGATATATAGATAGATGTTTAGTTATTTCTTTAGATTTGTATTTGTATTTTTCTTGTGACCGTATATTGTACTTCTAGTATTCTATGATGGTTACTTAACATTTTATTTGTATAATTATTTAGTGCTTAGCTCAATTTTGGTTTATGCTTATTTAAAGGTATGCTAGAAGAAGAAAGGATGAGCCAAGTAAATGCCGTTTTAGATCATTCGTAATCAAGACCTCCACATGCTGTTGTGAACAATGATGTCACAAACAATTGTGGATATTTTCCCATATGGCATTATCATAAATTGTTGTTTCAATTTAGTTGATCACTGCATTTTGAACCAATTTTACTTGATGAATTTTGTTTCTGTAAAATCAACTTGAAGGAATGCATTTATGAATCTATTGTTTTGTTGAATGTCATTCTTTTGCGTGGCAATCTTTTGGTTACCATATTTTTCAATCTTTGTTTTAACCAGTGGAATATATTTTGATTGCTTTGGCCAAATCACCTTTCATTCTTTCAACAATGTATACTTGTAAAAATTGGGTTAAAATAGTATTAGTTCTAGTTTTTGAACAATATAAAGAGTTGAATTCAATTTACGCCATTGTTCAATCTAAAAGAAAAATAAAAAGAAACATCATACAATAGTTAAGGGCCCGTTTGGTTTGTAGATGGGTTTAGATTAGGATTTGGGGTTGATGGAAAAGTTGTAGATTAGGATTTGGATTTGGGTTTAAATTAAATGAGGAGAGAGAAAAAATAATATTTAATAATTAATATAATTAAGGGGTAAGGAGAGAGAAAATTAATTATTATTTTAAAAATATATATATTATATTAACTAATTAATATGCAGTACATTTTTTTTGAATAAAAAATTAAAATGAAATGAATAATCAATTCCATCATGTGGATCAGAAATTTTCTAAACACTAAAAAATGTGTTTTATTGCTTTAGAGAGAGAAAACCCACCAGACAGGTTAGAATTAGAATTTGGGAACTATGCATGCGCGTGAGCCTAAAGAAGAATCACCAAACAAATGATTTTATGTTTCTTTCATCCCAAACCCCTAGAAACTACCGTACCAAACGGGCCCTAATACTTCTAGACTTGCATATAATGGTAAATATTTTTCTAGAAAGCAACTGGTCAAAAACTGTTGTGTGGTTAAGATTCATTTCAGTATAAATGTGAGTTATGATATGCTTTATATATGACTCAACATACCAACTGCCAACCCATACTACCGCTCATTAATAACACCGCTACATTTTAAAACCAACTTCATTTGTCTTCTACAGTTCTACTTCTAATGACATGGAACAAATGGGTCGTGGGCCTCGTGGCTCAAAACTTTATATCTTTGTTTACAACTCTCTTCAAGCTTTCGGATGGTAAGTGTGTTTGGTTTCATCTTTGTCACCTTAAAAGAAACACATACATTGTGATCATGTGACATTGTTGGCTGTTCAAAAATTGCAGGTCAATTGCTTTGTTTAGCATTTTAGATGATTTCCTGTCTAGGAAGACTTTCAAGGGTGCCTATGCTTCTGCTGGAGAACTAATATGTAAGCCATCATTATATCGAACATTATTTACTTGACAAGTTATAAACAGAGAATAAACGAATAATATGTGTTTACAAGTTGGCGTGTGTATGTGCTTCTTTTAAAGGTTTGTTAATTACATACTTAATTTGGTAGTTTGATGTATTAGAGTTGTTTGAGTGCTTGGTAAATTTGGTAGTTTGATGTATTAGTTTTAGAAACGTCCCTACTCGCTAATCGCTTTTTGTTCCATCTACTCCTAGCATGAATGTACATAATTTATAGCTCACTGCCGACCCCGCACGAGACATAGTTGTAGACTTTGTAGGCACACATCTAATCATTTGCATCAATTGTGAATAACTGTTGAGGTCGGAGCATGACCTTTTTATTAAATGATGTAAACCTCGTATATACGTTTTATTGTTGCAATACTTATAAGTCAATACATAAAAACCTTAATAGACTCGAACCTGCAGACCGGCTAATACCCCCTACATTTCGAGTAAGGAAATTGTGAAAGCATGAATTGAAGTGTAAACTATAATTACTAAAAGTTAAAGATAGTTATCTCGATAAAGATAAAGATTTTGATAGTAATCAACCGCAGGGGATAAACGTAATCCAAAAAAAACAAATTTCCTTTCCGACGACTGTCTGGACTTATAACGGCGAGTGATGGCGCGTCTGACAGGTGGATGCGGCAATTCCGGTAGCATTTTCTTTGGAATTTAATTACGAATCCATGACTGCTGATGACGCATCTAACTTTAAGCAGTTTAAGAGTTATAAGTAAAGCAGTGAGCCATGTTTTTTAATGCGGCAGGTTGTTATCGCGCATGGTGGCGTGTGGCTAAGGCTACGGAGGCGATTCCAATATGTTTTTCTTCGAAATTTTAATACGAAGCCAATGGTGCTGACAGTGTCAGTTAACTCTTTACGGTTTAGGAGTTATGATCTAAAAATTGACCTGCTAGGGTTTAATACGAAAATTGATTTTTTAAAGAATGGATAAATGACAATGGCTAGGGTTTGACGGGGTGGCTAAAGACGTCAGCTCAGGTCGACTAGGTCAGAGGATATACGTTTTATTGATGCAATACTTATAAGGCAATACATGGAAATCTAAATGGACCCGAACCTACAGACGGGCTCAGGCTTTATAAAAGTTGTACATAAAAACCCTAATGGACCCAAGCTTGTCTTGCAGGTTCGGGTCTATTAGGGTGTTCATGTATTACTTTTATAAGTATTGCAATAAAACTTATCTCCTACGGAGTTTATTCATCATTTAACATCCTATCAGAGCTTATGGTAAACCTACAAAAAAAAAAAAAAATAAAAAAATCCTATCATCTGGTCATCGGTTACTTACTGGTGATCTAGAGGGATCCTCGTTTATTTATTTTTGCTATATATACTTTTTAATAGTTCATTTTTTCATACCAAACTCATAAACCCTATCTTATAAAACCAAAGTCATCATAACGCACCCTACGTATGTTGCCAAACCAAACAATTAACTTTGTCTCCATCCACAAAACTTTGTTTCCATCGCTGATGATCATTGTTGTTCAGTGATCAAAGTCGCTCCTACCTAAAGGTAAAGCAATTCATGTCGTTAAAAAAAACACGTCCCAAAAAAAAGGAAGTCGTCAAGCAATAAACAACTCTGCAGCTTAATGCAACTCTGCCTCCATGCAAACAAACAACAACGAATAGATAGGAAAGAAGAAGAAGATGCCTTAAACATCTAAAGAAAGCAATTTTTCAAGTTTTCGACATTCGTTTCAGTAAGTCTGTCAAGAAGCCTTCCTTTCAGACTACGGGGATTGTTAGACGAATAGTTTAGTAGGCCCAAGCCCATTCATGGGCCATATAGTCCATTAAGTTTAGGGTTTTGATTATATTAGGGTGGTGGCAACCATACCTCCCAAAAAAATTCATACTTCCCAACCAACCAATAATATCATTCCACTTCACCCACACTTTTTTCATACCTCCCAACCCTTTTTTAGTGGCAACCATACTTTTTTCATACCTCTCAAAATTTTTCTTTTTTTTTTTTTTGTTTCTAGTGCCCAACGGTAAGTAATGCTCCATACCTCCGAGGTGAAGATCACCGCTGAAGCAAACCTCCCAACCAAACCGCTGGGGTGGTGGCGGTGTTCCCCGGCGGTTTGGGGGCAAACCGCTGCCTTAGCGGCATGGCTGCCACTACCCTTAACTTATTCCCAAAATCATGTTAGATTGTAAATAGACATGCAATCTTTTATGTAATGACAATCAATAATATACATATTTGCTATTCTTACACATTTTATTTAATCATGTTGATAATCTCAATCCTATGCAAACATGTTTAACCATGTATCCTAGGCCCAACACGTGTAACCTGTACCAGGTGGGTCAAACGGGTGGTAAACAGGTTGATGGATTGAATTTTTAAGTCTTTGACGTGTGAAAACCCAACCCTTACCGGTTAATTTTCTAGCGAGGTTAGCATCGTATCAAAAACTAATGCCTCTATCTACTATACATATGGTGGTCGTATAAATTAGAGATTTTGTGTAACTATTAATTTGTTTTAGAAATCAAACCACATACTAAACTATATACAAACCGCACACTACTCCGGAAAATTTGCAATCTCATGGATACTCGTAGCTAGGATTGTTAGATGATTGGCCTAAGCTCAAGCCTAACTATACTTGAGCCAACTAGTAAGGAGGAATTAAATCTACATTTGATTTAACTAGTTAGTTAGCATGTAAATATTAAGGTTTCAAATCTGATTTTAGTGAGACAAAATGCATATAGGATTACCAATGGGCCATGTCCTTTTTGAATGAGTAGCTTAGAGACAACTTTTCAAACTTAAAAAAGCATGTCAATCAGTCAATATACACTAAATTACACCCTATATTATTGTTAACTAAACCTTAATATTTGGATTTCGTAAAATGGTGCCAAACTGCCAATGGTTATTATTTATTTATTTATTTATTTTCATTCTGGAACTGTGGACTTGTGTTGTTACATACTTTATTGCCTTACTTCTTTGTAAATCTTTTTATCCTTTTGACAGGCATTTTACAAACTCTTGCATTCTTAGAAGTGATACATGGAGCTATAGGTGAGTATCGAGAACACTACAAGTCTTCAAACCTTGATACTATATTTAAGGAACTTTCTAAATAGGTTTCGTCATTTGGAACTAAATGTTCTGTCTCCTGTGTTTATTCTAGGTATTGTTCCAAGTGGGTTTTTCTCCCCCCTGTTTCAATGGGCAGGGAGGATGTATTTCCTGCTTGCTACAGTTCGTGGAATAGATGAGGTCTGCATATTCCTCCTTTAATGAAGATTGTTAATACAAAACTCGAGCCATGTTAATTATTAGGATGACATATGAAGATACAAATCTTATGAAGTTAGAACAGCGTTAACAATTGCTTGCTTTTGTATGCTGATATTCTTTCTTTTGGCTGTTGAATGTGTGTCTCTATTTCTTTATGTAGGTTCAAGAATTACCAGCAGTTTTTATTACATTTGTTGCTTGGTGTTTTGCTGAGGTAGATTCTCATTTTTTTTACCATGCTCATGTTTGTAGTTAAATACATGGATAAGTTGTTTTGACCAAATTCATGGCAGATAATTAGATATCCGTTCTATGCTTTGAGCTGTGTGGGAAACTGCCCCTATTTCCTCATTCACCTCAGGTTCAGTCCATCTCCTTTGACAACAACATACGTATTTACCTGTTCAAGCATGAACATAGCACTTCAGAAATTGAAGTTTCATATTCAATTATGAAAATAAAAAGTTGCTACCACTTTGCTAGGTATACAGCTTTCATTGTGATTATACCAATTGGGGCCGTGGGTGAAAGTAAGTCGTATCTATTTTTACCCTTTTTGACAGTTTTCCAATCGTGTACATTATATATACTGACCAAAGTTTTCCTTATTTTTCTTTTGATATGGTACTACTAAATAGTGTGGACAATGTACCAAATGCTCCAAGTTATCTTGGAAAAAAAAGTTTACGCAGATTACTTTGCTTCCATCTCTTTCAGCTACTACACATTTGTCAAGGTATCTTACCATGTGTGTGTTAATAATTTTCTCCTTCCTTGACAGTAGGCATTTGCAGGAAAGATTTACTTTCTCTTGTGAAATTTATAATTTCCTTGTTCTTAAATGTTTTTGAGTCAGGCGGGCGTTATCTGCCACCCATTTCTATGTTTGCAACAATATCTTCATTTGTTCAAGCAACGTCAGTCAAAACTACGTCTACGCAGTGAGAAAAAGATAAAGTGAAGATCATATCCTTTAATCATTAGTTAGAAAATTGAGTTAATTATAAACAACTCCCTTAAGCTTAGCTTTAGCTGTCTGGCTCTTTGTATGTACACTGTTTATTTTGATATGTACCTTTTAAACCATCTATTTCCATTCATTCTACTATACATTATATTATATAAACCTATATATCGCACACTTATGTTTATTGTCTTCCTGTAATTTTTTTTATATGCTGAAATGACCCAAAACGAATAAATTCACAACATGAGACATACAATCGCAAACTATTAACATGAGTACATAGCCTGAAAGGTTTCTCACCAGACTCAAAAACAAAACAACCAGCTTCAGTTCCATTACACCCACACACATCGACACGATTCCTGACCTAGCTAAGACCCATCCCTTTACAACCCAATTGCTCTGTCTGTGTGAGAGATTGATACATAAATTCTTAGTAATCTGTAATTGGGAGTTGCTCATGGGTACTTGAGCCGATAAAGATAACCTCATAGACAAGTGCAGCTAAACCCGCACCCAAGAATGGGCCTAGCCAATACACCCAGTGACTGTTCCAGGTCCAGCTGACCACAGCTGGGCCAAAGGACACCGCTGGGTTCATTGATGCACCATCAAATGCACCACCAGCTAAGATGTTTGCACCTACTATGAAACCAATGGCTAGTGGTGCAATGATCCCCAAATCACCCTTATTAGGGTCAACTGCAGTTGCGTACACTGTGTAGACTAGTCCAAAAGTCATAACTATCTCAAACACCACTGCGTTCCATTCACCTACTCCTGATGAAAGTGCAAAAGCTGATGTTTCCTGCACATATTTCAAATATATTAGTGTCTTTTAACTGTAATTTTAGTTGTTAGCTAAAACATTTTGTCCAGTGCCTTACCAAACCACCAGTTGCGAACTTAAGAAGCAAACAAGCAACCACAGAGCCAAGACATTGAGCAACCCAATATAAAACACTTCTTAACAAGGAAATGTGACCACCAACAAACGCTCCAAATGTCACAGCAGGGTTTACATGACCCCCTGAGATGTTAGCACCAACTGATACTGCCACAAATAGTGCAAAAGCATGTGCTATCGATGCTGAAATAAGACCAGCTGGTGTTGCTGCTCCACCATCAGTTAGCTTCCCTGCAACAACAAAAAACTTTCAGTTTGTTAGGCCAGTTCATTTATCCACAAATGGGAATAACTAAAGGGTGCAATGCCTTTACCAAAAGCCATGCCAGCGCCTTCGCCAGCAAAAACAAAAATGAGCATCGAAATAAACTCAGCAAGAGCGGCTTTTAAGGCATCCGGCGAACTAGCATCACCCGAAGTACCAATGGAAATGCTAGAAATCGGCATTTTTCCCACTTTTCTATTATGAAATTAAGCTAAGAAAATACGTAGTAGATTCAAGCTGATATGAACTTAGTTACGTGACACTAAGTCACTAATATATAGTAGCCTACATTGCAAAAGTTGATATACAGAAATAATGTTATTTGGTTGGGACCTATTTCCCAGCATACGTGTAAGGCGCCTCCAAATTATTTGGATGTTGCCACGTGGCATATGGGAAAGATTGTGACTGTTGGATTGAAAGTGAGCGGTATTGGACGGTCCAGATGTGACCCACCAATAATATTTGTCTGTTTTTTTAACCGACCTTAAACTTTTTGTGTGCAGACCATCTTAATTATTTGAGTTGGCACCGGTTTAGCCATGTCAGCTTGCGAATATACTACTGGAGGGACTAACTGTTGGATTAAAATCTAAAACTAAAATATAAAAAATTCACAAATATGACATGAGTGGGACTCGAACATAAGACCGACTTAATGTGAAGACCTCACTTTTATTATTTTTTTATTTTAAATTATTTATTTTGATTAAGCCAAAAACAAATAATTTTTCATATGACTTAATAAATTAAGTTTTCATATTAAGTTAAGACAAAAATACATCGTTGGTCCCTAAACTTTTCACGAAATATCGCCATATACAATAACTTTTCAAAATCGTCGACATGCGTCCAAAACTATGGATTTTGAGGCCGAATGCGTCCCTTAACCCGTATTAGTTTGGTCAACGCTCAGTTTTGGTCATTTTTCCAAGGACAATACAGTCCAACCACATTTATAACTTGCATATGGTTAATGTCTAACCCGACATGCAACTTCAGGGACCAACTGTATTCTAATATAGTTTTTAACAAGGCAACTTGACCACAACTTCTCTGATATACTTATTAATTTTTTCGCGGGAACCAATAAGCCCACAACTAACCGTTGATTTTTTAGTAAGTCCCGATGATGTATCATACACATTGTAACTTACAACATATACTGAAAACAACCCTCAACAAGCTACCTATATTTGTTCCATAAAAAAAGAAAAAAAAAATCAAAGAATAAGCCACAAGTGACGGATAAGATGGTAGAGTATGTGAAGGCAAAATATGGTGATAGTTGGTTAGAAAGTGATGAAATGTCTGATGAGATGTTTGAAGATTTATGCAGATTTGCCAAAGAAGCTGAAATGATAAAAGGTTAGTTTAGTTTTCTCTATTTGTGTCATTGACTTAGTGATTGAAAAGTAGGATAGTAGTAATGGTTAACATCTGATGTCCTTGTGGTTTTGTTGTATTTTCAGATACCGATTCTAAAGGAAAAGAGGTTGATGAATCAAATGCACAACCTGTTAGCACCCTTGTTCATAAAAGTCCAAAACCAAGTAAAATGGTTACAAATGTTGTACTCGGTCTTGTTGCAGCAAAGGTAAGCAGCAGCAATAAAAGGAAACATTGGTATGTGCCTCCCTCTAAGGACCTCAAGTGTCCCACTATGAATATCAAGTCTCCTATCAAAAAGTTCACTTGTTATTTTTAGTGGTTTATGTAATGAAGATATAAATTTTTTGGGATGATGGCTAATAAAATAGTTAGAGTTTACATTTTTGCTTTACTTGTTTATGGTTTTTAGTTTGCATCGCATATGTAGTATATTGTAGTGTTTGGAATAACTTAATTTGAATATTAAAGTCAACATATACCAAAACACAAAATAGTAACCAAACTGCATTGTTATAACATATGAATTACAACATATCAGTTAAATTACATTTAAACTGAAAGACAACATAGAATTTCTTGCTGGTTATTCACTTGGGTAAATGACTAGTAGGTTCATCAGTTGGTTTATGAGTTGTAGGTTCTTAAGTAGGTGTTTCACTTGCAGATTCTTCACTTGCTTTTTCAGTAGCAGGTTTTTCACTAGCTACTTCACTTGGGCATACTGACTAAACTGATGACGTTACAAATTCAGGGACCAAATGTGATATTAGTATATCGTAAAGAGTAATGTTATTAAATGACGAGAAATTTAAGTATACAAACAGCAAGCTTGGCAAGGTTGGGGACCAACGACGAAATTAGACAAAACTTCTCCAATATGCTTAAGTTTTTCGTTTGGGTTACGCCCCCTTAAACCCGACCCAATGACCCGACCAACATAACCCTAAAAAGTTTCATAATACCCAATACATAGAAAAATCAGTCATTCCACATTGTGAGAAACACTGTTGATGCTAGTTATAGGAAAATGGAAAGGAACATATTTGTGACAACATTTAAATGTACAGAACCAGAAGAAGAAGGAGAAGTGTTGTTCCGGATTCACACAAATGGGAGATTTGAATATACCCCACTCAGGTATGAAGGAGGATCCATTATTAATGTTAGTGCTTTTAGATATGATAGGGGTATCTTTAGTTCAACCCTAGATAATCTATTATCAGAGATTAAGGAACCAAAATGGGCGGTGTTTTTCTGTGATCCAAATAAATCGCTAGAAAATGGTTTGCAATTGATTTATATGGACCAGGATGTCCTTAATCTATATGAGTTTGCGGAAACACATGAGTCAGTTGATATCTTTGTTATACATAGGCCCCAGATGTTAGCAGTATTTTATTTGGAAAACATTGGTTTTAAGGTTGTGGGTTGGGTAGAGGAAGATGCTAACTTTAGAATGTCAAGTGGGAGACCTTTTAGGACTCGCCATAAACGGAAGGGTATAGATAAGAACTAATTGCATGTTGGTGTTGTTATCCAACAGGAAAAAGATGTTATCCATGACAAGAGCATCAATAATAAGGGAAAGGGTAAGCTGATTATGGAAGAGGACGTTTTGCAAAAGGAAAAGGGCGAGAAAGTTGTAAAAACTTATAAGCGAGATTTTTATGGGAACGGGAAGGCTATAATGGTTGAATTTCCTGGTTTTGATGGTGAAAACATTGTTGATGGTGCTGGTGATTGTGATGTTGTGCCTAGTGGTCCTAACAAACTTTTTAAAAGCAGTGAAAAGATTACCAATTGCGTACTGGCCCTTTTTGCCAACAAGCCATCCTAAGTAAGGTTTCAATTTTGAATTGCATGGCTTGTGTTTTTTATTATGTTCCAGCAATTATAACTTATATAACTTGAATATTTGGTGTTTGGATACTTGTTTTTCCAGGCACATTTGCAGTTTGACCATCAGTGACAGGATGAATATTTTTGTATGTTGATCATCGAGTTCCACTATGTACATCGTTAGAAGGTTCAACAGGTGAATGTTGTGCAGTGGAGGCCGCATCATCTTTTCCATTTTTTGTTAGTTATCAGTAGAAACTTATATCAGACAATGTATTAACTCATTTTCATGTATCAGACATTGTTTTCCTAGTTGACTACTATAAATCAAACTAACCAAATGCTAAATGCTAAAAGGTCAATGTGTTAAGTCATTTTCATGTTGTCTTATACATTATATTTTATGGATGTACATATGATAACGCTCTAATTATACATGTTTATTCCATCGATTATATATCATTTATCTATTATATTATATAGAATATCATGTTATTTGTGTAGAATTGGTACTAATCTGGTTGCAGGATAGAACGAGAGAAGAAAGTCAGAAATACCACTAAAAAGACGATTAAATGACAAATATAAGAAAGGAGGGACTTGGAATGAAAATATACAAGTATGAAAGACCCAAGTACGCCGGTCTTAGGACAGTGTACGGCATACTTGCTTGGCGGGTAAATGAAGTTGAATGTACGCGAAGTACGACACACTTTCTACGAAGTGCGGCACACTTACCTTGACAGTTACAAAATAGAGTTATTGCTTGCATTCATTATGAGGCCGATCACTAGTCCTCATTTACTGAATATTGGAGTTGAATTAGGTCAAGATGAGCCTATAAAAGTAAAGGTACGAAGCAGAGAAAAAAGGGGGCAACACCAACGAGAAGTAGGGAAAGTATACGAAGTGAGATTGGTGAACTCATACCAAATTCACTATATCGGGGTTCGAGGTTGTGATTCTATTGCTGTGACAAAGTGTAGGAGAACGAGCCTAGAGAATTATCTCTGTGAAATCATTTGTTCTTTCGTTGTAATCACTTTGGTACACTTTTCTACTTTGTCAAATTGAATTATGAAGTTTATGAAATTCATGTTGAATGATATGTGCTTTGTTATTTCAATAATGGAGTAGCCGTTATATGTTTATTTGGGTGATATAGTTATATGGTTGTTTGCAATGTAATGTACGCTTGCTATTGATATTATGCTTAAGTTTAATTGATGAGATTATGCTTGGATCATTGTTAAATGTTTGATGTATCTATGTGGTAGAAGTAGGTCGAAAGGGTCTGCCATTTTGGTATTATTTCAAGGTGTTTGTCTATGGCAACTTGGTGTTAACCTTGTAGAAATTGGTCGACAAAACATTTACCAACCCATCCATAATCTTGTTTAATGCCTTATCTCATGTCTAACGAACTTTATGAGGAAATTGGCTTATGTATACTTCTGTTATGAACCATTCATAATGCATTTAATATATTGAGAATCATAGGTCGAAAGGGTTTCTTAATATGTTGGATAGTTATAGGTACGAGTGTTAACCATGCATCTCTTGCTTATATATCTTGTTCATGATTGCTTGCTCATCATTTACATGCGACTTCCATTTTTCTTAGCCTAAATAAACATAGCTTTTAATCATATAAAACAATCAATCTAAATTGCTAGTCTTTGGATAAGTGACAATCTAGGGACTTTACTTTAACACAGTTGCTAACTTGGCTTTTCTACAATCTCTTGGGACGACCTGGTCTTACCTAAACGTTTACTATAAACGGGGGTTATACTTTACCCATGTGTTTTATAAATTAAGGAAAATGGTGAAATTAGTATTATAAATTTAAAGCTTTCGAAACACATCAAAATTTTTAGCGCCGTTGCCGGGGATTGACATTGATAAAATCAAGTTAGTTAAGTGTTTTGAAACTTTTTACAAACATAGCCGTACAGTTTTCTGGCAGACTGAATCAATTTTTACTTTCTGAGACTGAGTGTACGCCGCACTTCCAAATTTGTGCGTCGTATATTCTGGAAAAATTTCAACTACACCGGTTTTACTTTCTAAACCGCCGTACTTTCTGGAAAAATTCGCATTGTTCACTGAGAGAAAACCAAACCAAAACAAAAACTTTTTAATGCTTAAATTCAAGGCTGAGAACATGAGAATTTATTTTTATGTACCTTTGGTATTTAGATTGATGCATTTGTTAATATGTTATGATTCATCGAAAATACAAAAATATTTGCTTATTTGGTTAATTAGACATTTTCTTGTTTTTAATTGTTTATGCATGATAATAATCTAGACTATAAGGTTAAACGTAACTCTGAGATATTCTAAAAACTACGAAGAAGTTAAAACTAAAAACAGAGGAAGTACGCCCCACTTGTTTTCAAGTACGTCGGTCTTTCCTGGGAAATTTCAAAAGATTAAAACAGAAGTATGCCGCACTTGTTCTCAAGTACGTCACACTTTTTGGACCAGAAGTTCACAAAAGACTTTTATTTGTTCATAACGACCAAACCAATTCATCTTCTGATTTCTGAATGTTTACTGATGTTATTGGAGTGCAAAATATCATTTAGTTTTGATTGTACTAACATACTAATGGTTCATTTGATATTATGCTGTCAAATGTTAGAAATGGACCCAAACTCGAGTATTGGACGTATGTGCTTAGATAAGGGAAATTCTCTTGCTGAGAATGACCAAGTGGAAACTGAAGGAACCTGGCAGGGAGCAGTTACTTTTGACATACCAGATATGGGGAAAAAGAATAAGCAAAAAGTTCATATATTTTATGGGATGGAAACGGATGAATGTTTCATGAAGTTTATTACCCCTTGCCATGTAGAAAATGTTTATGCAAATGATGCAGTAGCTGACTTGGATTACAATAAGAATTATGTGTCTAAGGAGATAATGAAAAGGCTTGGGTTAGGTTTTGAAGAAAGGGAAAATGGAAACAAAATTATCAATAAGAAGTTACTAGTTCAAATGAATGTGGATGTGTTCTTGGTGGAGTTTTATGTTAACCCAAGTGATGATGAATGGGTACCCAGTGTCATTTTGGAAGACCATTATTGGTGTTAGCAAAGGGAACCGTGGATTTTGCTAAAGGTATACTTACTATTTACCAAAAGACAATAACTATTGAGGAAAATTTTGAGAAATTGAACATACTGACATCTGAAATGAGTGAGGATACTAAAGTCTTTTCAATCCATAGGATGGCTGATGAGGAAGAAGTTGGAGAGAAATATACCACAACATGCTATGTTGAGGGGGTATTTGCCTCTGATGGAATTTTGGACCTTGATATTGAGAAAAACCTTAGTTCTCAAGAACTAGGGTACCAATTGGGACTAAGTTATGAAATTTTAGAGAATGGAGAAAAAAAGGTCAACAAGAGATTACTTATGAACTTGGTGGGAGAAACTAATGATGACTCTATTGAAAAAACTAAAGGATACGAGTTGGAATTCTATGTGGAAGAAAAGGTGAAAACTGGGGTTGTCCTAGGCAGGCCATTCTTGGAACACACTAGGAGTATTATTAGTTACAATATTGGACAAATAACTCTTTGGGCTGAGATTTGTTTGGAGAATGAGCAACGAATGCCATTTGTGATTGATGCTCCAAAGGTTAAAACTGGAAGGAAGGTTTCTGGAGAATACAAGCTGAGTGATGTTATGTCACCCAGTTATTTCAGAGATTAGAAAAATTATGGATGACGGATAGGAGTAGCAACATACGCTCCTAAGTTTATTTTTCTTGTTTTTATTTTTCGTTTCTATGTTATTTTCATCATTTGAATAAAACGTACCAAAACATTGTATCCTGGAAAGTTAAGGAATGTTTTTATAAATGAATGAATATAATGAAGTTTGATTATATGTGGATTGTACGTTTTTACGTATGCATGTTAGTTAAAATAGTTAACTGTGGAAAAATTTGCAGCAAGTACGCCGTACTTGGGGTCAAGTACGCCGCACTTCTGAGCGGGACTATAAATATGACTTGAAATCTTTCATAACTCACAACATTTTCACACACAACACCAAAAGAAACCGCTACCTTTTTATCAAAAATTTCCACGAAAGATCTTTTCAAAGAAAATCAATCCACATTATAATGTCTTCGGTATGTTTATCGATTTTTGTTTAATTTCTTTACAATTTATTTCGTAATCTTTAGGGTTATAATTATTTATGATATGTTTTAGATTCTTTATTTGATCAATGTGTTAGTTAGAATAAGTAGAACTTGTAGGACTACCCAATTTTATGAACGAAAGTTTTGCGAATGATTGAATCGAATTAGGGTTAGGGTTTTTAGCCTTGATCACTATTTGTGCGAAGATAGAAAACTAAATATGCTTATTTGATCTAGGAGAGATTAAAATGAATGTTAAAGAAGATTCTGGATTTGACGAGTTGAAAATTATGAGAATTATGCTGAAATGCTTAAACCTAAGATAAGAACTGCTTATTTTTAGGGGCTTTTTAGAAAACAATGAAGAAAAACTGTATCATGAGTTTGAAAACGTAGTTTTGTTGAAATAAGGCTCTAGAATCAAATATTTCGCGCCCTTAATGCTATGTGCGCTGCTTTTCAGATCTGAACCGCCGTACTACATTTTAAGCTAGCTAGTACGCCGTTGATTAGTGTGTAAATACTCATCATTTTTACATTTTCTGAGCTGCCAAAACATCTAAAAACACTCAATATTGCATCAAAATAGTGAAAATATCCCAGGAATGTGTTTTATATGTTTCAAATGCAAAATAATCAAAATCAGGTGAAAAACGTACAAAGTTTGCAAAATTGGCAGTTTCAGTCCCTCATCTTTCAAAAATTGTCAAATCTAGTCCCTGGTTGTTCTAAAAACTTGAAAAAGTCACCAAAGGCCCTTTTAAATCAAAAAGTTACATAATTAGTCCTTTGGTACAAAGTTTCGCAAAATGTCAAGTTTAGTCCCTGAAGTTTGGAAAATTGTCAAAAATGGTCCCTGGGATATTAAACTTTGAGAAAAACAAATTTTGTCTTTGAACTTCTCATATATGGCAGGATTGGTCCTTGATTGGCAAGTTTGGTGGAATTACACATTTGGTCCTTGGAGTTTGAAAGTTTGGCAGATTTGGTCCCTAAGAAATTTAAAATGGAAAAATCATCTAAGGTCCATGTACTATTCATAACTTGGCATAAAATAACCTTGTGAACTACTTTGGAAGAATGCTAAAACACACCCCAAACTTTCGGCAAATTACAAAATCAGTCCTTATAACAATAAAAACCAAACCAGACCCTAAGTATTATTTCAAAACCAAATCCAATCCAAAAACAAACCAAAGCCCACCTTTCCTTTTCCTAGCCCAACCTCAAAAGCCCATCCCAATTTTTAAAATCGTTTCAAATAATCAAAGGGCAGGGTCAAACAAAGTCAACCACTCCACCCCCCCTTCTTCCCCACTTGTTCTGCAACACCATCACCTCAACCCACCATCTCCACCGCCCAAACCACTCACCCTACCATTCTCACCTAACAAGACAAGTGCATTTAATGCCACCACCCCCCCCCCCCCCCAATTGCATCCACAGTCCTAATTGGCTTAAAATACTTTTGGCGCCAAAATCAGTTTCAATGGCTAGGATGAAAGCAAGTGATCCAAGGGTCAGGAAATGATGGGATATGCTCAGAGGGACCCCACAAACCCTAATTGAAGGCTATAAGAGGAAGAAGAAGGATGCAAGACTGTGTGTAGTTTTATTAATAGAAAATAGTGTCGATTAGTGAAGTTTTTAAATTCTAGTATGTTTTTAAGCTGTTAAGTTGTAATTTTAGCATTTCCAAGTGTATTGTAAACCTTTTTAATCAATCAACCTCAGTTTTATTTGTTGAATTCAGTTTGAGTTATTTCAAAATTTCAAAAATCTCATATTAATATAATGTTGTTTGTAGTTGTTACTCTGGACAATTAAGCTCACATAAGCTCCTTGAAAGCTTATAAAAGCTTTTAGAAACCTTAAAATACAGTGTAGCATCAAAAATAAAAAAAATACAAAAAATCAGAAAAATACATTGAAAATTAAAAATTCAGTGAAAGAGAAAGAAGAAAGCTGGAGCAGGGTTTATATTGGATGGCCTTGGGTTAGAAGCTTCATGGGAAGCTATTAGGATTGTTCTTGGGCCCTTGTTCTTTGGTTTTTAGCTGGAGTGCAAAATTGTAAGCAAATTTCTCAAGTTTCACTTTATTGTACTATTGCTTATTTCTGTTCATCTTTGTGTTTTAATTGCTTATTTAGTGTATCTTAATCATAATCTTGTTTAGAATTATATGCTTGTTTATTAGATTTGTTAGTTGCTCAAATTTTAGATTTTCACAGTCAACTTAGTCCTACTAGTAATCCTAGGTATTTGTTGTTGCTCTCAGTTTCTAAGTGCTTATTTAAGTATAATATATCATTATAAGACATTGTGAATAAGTTTCATAAGCTCTCATAGCCATTTGCTTCTTAAATCATAAAACATTATGTGTAAAGGGGTGTTTGGTTTAGTGGATTGCTGTGGTATTCAGTTGCCATCTTGTCTTGACTGTTGTTCCCTTAGCTTGCATTAGGTACAATCAGGCTTGAGGAGTCATAAAATTGGAACTCATAACACAAAAAGTCAAAACTCAAAAGAAATCACCCTCACAGTTAACTGTGTGGGGTTTTTAGATCCACAAACCCAAGAATCATAGTATAAGTTGTAGGTATACACTTATTTGGTCTCACTTTAGCTTATAACATGTTTCTCAGCTTGTAGGATTAGATCAAAATTCAATTTAGTCAACTTACCAAGTTTTAAAGTCAAATAGTTTAGTTTTCAGAAAAGTCAAAACTTGCAAGAATTTTAGGGATTTTTGTGTTGTGTTTCAGGGTCTGAAATTTTTAGGATTTGTAACCCCCCACCTCATCTGTGAAGTCCAACCTTTAGCTTATTTTTGGTAATTTTTGTGTGGGCCCTACACTGCCTCAAAGTTACTTGCAGGGGAACACCCTCCCCTGTGCATCTGACCACCCAATCACCACCACCACTTTGGTGTTTGATTGT
The DNA here is from genome assembly GCA_030686995.1 of Artemisia argyi. Taxonomy (NCBI): domain Eukaryota; kingdom Viridiplantae; phylum Streptophyta; class Magnoliopsida; order Asterales; family Asteraceae; genus Artemisia; species Artemisia argyi. The sequence goes on along the minus strand of CM060678.1, from coordinate 134,670,790 downwards.
GGCCACCTCAGTGGGTCCCACTGGTCCACTTTGGGTTTTCCCAACCCCCTCCTGGCAAGCTTCAAGTTTTGACCATTAGTTTGACCTTAGGCTTAGTGGACCCCACCTGGAATCACCTCTAGAGTTTGTCCCATTTCTGTGTTTAGCTTAAATAATCAAGTGCTTATTTTTGGATCTAAATAGCTTATCAGTGTTCAAACTTTGTTGTTAATAGCTTATATAAGTCAGTTTTACTTAACTGAACCAAGTTCCATCATTGTGGACCCCACATATAATCATTTGAGCTTAATTCCCTAATTGGTCAAAGAAAGTCAACTGTTTTGATAAAGGAGGTACCCACAGCTTATTTTTAAGCTATAAAAAAAGTGTTTTTGTAAAAAATTCTTACTTTTAAGTTATTTTCATCTGTCAAAAAGAAAAACACCAAAAAACCAAATTTAAAATTAGTGATAGCTTCTATTTAATAGATTCTATCTTTTCCATTTTTCATTTCAGCTTATTAATAAGCATTTTATCATTTTTATAATTTTATTAATTTCCTATTACCTTTAAGTATTTATAATAATTTTCTTAGATTTTTCTTAATCAGTTTGCTATTTATTAGAATTAAAAATAGTTTAATTAATTAATTAGGTAATATTAGTAATTAATTAGTTTGCTTAAATTTTAATTAACAATAGTAGGTTTTTATAATTTTCCTAGGTTTTAAAAATTAGTTAAGACTTTTAGAAAATAGATTTTTAATTTCTACTGTTCATTTTCCAATTTTCCTATTTAATTTAGTTAAATTAGATTTAAATTAATTAAAAGGTAAATAATTAGTAAAATAGTTTAAAAATAATTTTTAAAAGTTTTTTATAATTTTGTAGGATTCCTGTGATGGTTAATTAGTTTTATAAATTTTTCCATAATTATCTAAGTCATCTAGGTATTAATAGTAATTTAAAATAGTTTAATTAGCTTAATTAAGATAATTAGTTTTTAATTAATAAAAAACCCATAAAAAGACAAAAATATATATATATTTTTTTTTATTTTTTTTTATACTTTCTTCAAGTTCATTTTAAGGTTTAGAAGTTATTTTTGCAAGTTTTTAGTTTAATTTGTAATCTTTATAAATTTTAGTTAATTTAAATTAGATTTTAAATAGTTTTAATTAATTAAGTAATATTTAATAAAATAATCATTTTTATAATTTCATTTTCATTTTAAATTTTCTTTTAATTTTAAGTTTTAAAAAGTTTCACTTGCACCCCCTGTAGTTTGTAATTGTTCAAAACCCACTTTTTCTGTCTGTAACCTGATTTCCGGTTGTGAATTTGTGAATATATTTGTATATCTGTTAATTATTAATAATTGTCCAAAATACCAAATATCAGTAGCAAAATCAATTCCCAATCATCTTGGCTACTGTCCTCAGTGCCACTTATTCTCATAAACGTTTTCCAAAAACACCATTGCAATCTCGCTGGGACTTAACGACCCGGGGACACACTATACTATCACCGGAGAATTGGAACGGAGCTGTCTTTGACTTGTTGACCTTGGTCAATAATATCTGACCGTTTCGGGACCAATCAAAATTTGACGCCGCTGCCGGGGAGGTTGTTGCCTTTTTTTTAAATCGTTTTAAGTTTAGTGGTTTTCAAAACCCTCCCTTTAAAAATTTCACACAATTTGTAAAAAGTTTTTTGTAAAAATATCAATCTTATCAAAAAGTTCATTAACACTTTTCTTGAAGTGTTAACAACACAAAAAAAAATCAAAAACAACAAAACAAACTGTGAAGTTAAATTATTTCGTTTTCTTTAAGATTACAACCTGAAATAGTTGGTATAGGGTAAGTTCTGACATTAAATTGCGAACTGAAGAGGGATCCATTTATTTCCTCCCGCCAGCCTGTGAGTAATCTTAAAAGAACGATTTCGGTTAACGAATCAGTTCCAAAAATATAATTCCCAAAGTTTTCTGCACACACACCCATAAGCCCAAAAACAATTTTTCTGTTAATAAATACACAAAATCTTACCACCGCAAACCAAGGCAGAACACCTACCAACTGGGGGTGTTGACATAATAATTTCCCAAACTTAAGATTAAAACTTGCCTTTATATCCCTGTGAGTGGTGTACCTTTTTTAAAGAAGCCATTCACTTGTGATTATTGGATTTAAGTTCACTGTGGTTTTGCCTCGATCTTGTTTTGAAAAATTGTTTTTAGTGCATGCGCACTCGGTCACAAACAAAGCGTAAAAATCAGAAAAACGTACCCGAGCTACGTACTGTTATTGAAGAACCAAAAACCGAAATGGCCGATGGGCCACCACCACCACCAACTGACCCTCCCAGGGATGAGCTAGCTTCCGATCTCTGAACGATGGAGGAGTTGTGACAGCCTACCATGCAAGGGAGGGGCGGACCTATTGCACCACTCACTATTGAGGCTACGGACTTTGGCCTCAAGCACCACATGATCCAACAAGTCCAAAATTCGTGTCAATTTCACGGATTACCAGGTGACGATGCTAACAAGCATCTTGATAAATACCTTACCGTCACCCAAAGCATGAAACAACATGGTGTCACCGATGATGCCCTCCGGCTGTATCTCTTCCCCTATTCTCTCACCCATCATGCCACTGCATGGTTTGACCGACTCCCAAAGAATTCTATTCGCACCTTTGATGAAATGGTAACCAAGTTTTTAGCAAAATATTTTCCACCTTCCATGGTTACCAAGTTACGAAATGATATCAGCAACTTCCGGCAATGTCCCGATGAGTCTCTTTTTGAGGCTTGCGAACGTTATAAGCTAGCTATTGATCGGTGCCCTAACCACAATATGGTACAAGTTACCATCATAGATACCTTCTATAATGGTCTAACATTGAGGCACCGGGATATTCTCAATGCTGCTGCTGGTGGGACCTTTATGAAAAGGCATCCCGAAGAATGCTATGACTTGATTGAGAACATGACTGCCCACCATAACTTTTGGGATTCCTCTGCGGAGAGGGATGAGTCATGCAAATCAATCATTCCTTCATCATCATCTCCTGAAATAATTGCTCTTACCAAAAGGATGGATGATATCTCTACGGCTGTGTTGAGAATGAACCAAACGATGCAAAATCAGGTTCAAAATCAACAAGTGAAAGTCGTGGCCCGAAGTTGTGAAACTTGTGGGGGCCCACATCTTTATTCCGAGTGTCCAGCTACTACTGGTTTTCCTCAAGAGAACATTTATGCTGCTCAAGGTTCCTACAACATGGGGGTAACTCTTACCAACCACAAGGGGACCGTAATCTCTTGAGCTATCGTTCCAACAATTTTCTCGGACCTCCCGGTTTTAACCAAAATCAAAACCGTAACTCGAATCAGAATCGAGGAGATTTTAACCAAGGTCAAAACCCAAATTTCCAAAACCCAAAATCAAAATCAAGGTCATTTTAATCAAAACAATTTTCAAAATGGAAATCAAAATCAAGGTTTTCAAGGAAATTTTCAAAGAAACCAAAATCAAGGGAATTACAATCAGGGTAATTTCAATCAGAGAAACAATTTTCAGGGTAACAACAATCAAAATCAAAGGAATTGTGGAAAACTAGAAGGGGGTTGAATAGTTTTACGTCTTTTTAATTCGTTATAAAAGATAGTTTTAGTGTTTTCTTAGCTTTTAAAAACTTAGATTCAATAATATGTGATCTCAAGTCTTGTACAATATAAACAACTAACAATACACAATATGTAACAATGATAAGTAATGAAATAAGTAAGAGATGGAAAGATCGAACTGCGAGAAAAGAGATTTATAGTGGTTCGGCTACAAGGACACCTTCCTTGCCCTACTCCACTCCCCGAGCACCTAACTCGAGAGTTTTCTTCACTATATCAACAAGCTCCCTTATGGCTGAGAAAACCTTACAAAGAATAATGTAAATGATCTTTGATGATGCACCAACAACTTGGATGTGGAGATCACAACAAGTTGTAATACTTCTTGTCTTGGGGGATAGAAGTATTCTTCTCTTGCACTTGAGAGGATGAAGTTTGGAATTCTTTGAAACAAAGAATTATACACTTATGATCAAATGATAAGATAATAGAAATATGGATCTAGATCAGAAAGTTTAGAAGTGCAAAAGGTGAGAAAATTCTGAGGAGTGAACCAGTCTTTATTGGGGAGAAAAATACTGTTCTGGAGCGTGGCCGATCCCCTTAATTAGTGGCCGGTCCCCTTAATGATTAAGGGGGCCGCCTAAGGAATTATGGGGGCCGCCCCTTCAGAACGTTGGTTTTTCTTGTCTTTTAGTGGGGAATATTTTTCTGGATAGAATTTGCCATTTTTGGTTGGAAATTTGAAATCATATATTTATAATGAATTAAACATATTCTTTTAATTCCAAAAGTAATTTTGTAAAAGATATAAGATGTTTAATACATTTTATAAAAATTCTAGTGATTAGAAAAATTTCCTTTGATCATGAAATGTAATAAACCCTTTGTTTATTCATAACTTAAGTGATATGGAAGCAAAGACAAATATTAAGAACTAAAAACTTGTTTACGTCATAAGTTTTAGATTAATGAGTTTATGCTTTGTAATTATCAAAACATAGAGACATTGTTAATATGCTAACAATGTTTTAAGACATTATTTATGTCAACAATCTCCCCCTTTTTTATAATTACAAAACCTTAAACTCATTGGGTCTAAAAAAATAATTTTTAGACAAGTATTTAGAGTTTAACATTCTCTTCTCCCCCTTTTTGTAAAATCAAAAAGGTTAAAGCTCCCCCTTGATGTATGCTCCCCCTCATTTGAGAGCACCAAGGGAATGAGCTATGGAAATCTTAGCTACACAAAATATTAGAAGAGAGCAAGGCACATATACATGCAAAGCAATTATGATAAAAATAGATTCATTCAAGCATCGTAGAAAGCGTTACAACATTTAATATGCTTAAGGCATATTAATCATAATAAAGCAAAAGAGTCCTATATTGCCTAAAAGAGCACTTGGACTTGCTTGCAACTCATGGTTGATTGTTTTATTTGCTTGAAGGACAACATAAGCATAAAGCTTAGTTGTTAGATGGAGAAGGATATGGAGTGGGGTATGGAGTGGAAGAGGTGGACCTTACGATATTGTATCGTGTTAAGGGTGGAATGGGATGAGGTCGAGTGAGGAGATATTCAATCCAAGAAATATCTTCACTCTAGTATAGGATTTGTTTTTAAAGGAAGATGCAACAAGGGCAATAGTGAGTGTGGTTTGTAACTTGATCCAAGTTGAGAGAGTGAGGAAGGCAATTGTTGTAGGGTGATGATGGAGGTTGCCCTTTGTTACGTTGTGCAAGATGCATGGCATTGAGATCACAAAGATCATGGATTTGTGATATTTCATCACGGAACTTTTGCTTTTCCGTGGTAATGCGGAGAAAGTCATTGTGTTGATATGGATGAATTTGGTTTGTGTAGTTGGAGTTGTAGTGGGATGGTTGATCAAACTTGTATGGATCATTACAAGTGATTGGAGGATGAGATGAGTGGTTTGGCATGAAGGAAGATGTTGGGCCAATGTTGTATGGTTTGTAAAGAGGATCAAATGAATGTCCTTGTGAATTTGGTGGAAAGTTTGGGAAGTAAGTGGTTGGTGGTGTTGAGTGACTTCCAACTTCATTTGTTATGATGGATTTGTTTCGAGGGCTTTTTCTTCGCCAAACGGGTTTTTCCGTCATTCTTGCAAGCCTTGAGGCTTTTGGTTTGGGTTTGTTTGGAGAAGCCATGAAGGGATGAGTGAAGAGTTTTGAGGATTGGGGGTATTTATAGTGTAAAATTTGTGTGATTATGGATGGATAAAGTTTCTTTGGGAGATTAGGACAAAATGTGTTGGTGAAAATTGGGAAATGTAGGTTGAAATGGGCTAAAAAGTAGAAAAGATTTTGTAAACCCGGCCATCAGATGGTCGGTCCCCTTAATTAGGGGGCGGTCCCCTTAATGATTAAGGGGGCCGTCTTACAAAATTAAGGGGGCCGCCCATCTGGTGATTTTCAGTTTGCCAGAATTGGGTTTTTGGCAGAAGATTTGCAGAAAGGTTGTGTGTTTGGATTAGAATTCAAGCAAGTACAACTCCTTTAGGAAATATAGAATTTTAATCTAATCAAGATATAGCATGCATGCAATAACACATAGACAAAAAAAAAAAAAAAAAGCAAATAATCAAAACATAATAAGCAAGGGGAGGTAAGTAAGGGCAAGATCACTTAAACCTCCTAAGGCACCTATCTTAGATTAAAGGCAAAGGCAATTAGTGAGTGAAAAGCTAGTGATGGATCAAGATGACACCATTATTAGTGAATTTGCCCTAGTGTGTGTCTATATGCAACAAATGTGGAGTTGTGATTGTTTCGACTCCTAGATGCGAAAGGAAATAATGATCCTAAGAAACAATCCAAATGATCTCCTTGATTCAATTTTTGCTCGATCATGAATGTCAAAGGCATATATTAGATTATATACCTTGACAATTTATGTGAGAGTTTATGCATGATTTTGAAAGACAATGTTTTTAGAATTAGTCAACAATGCAAGGAAAATGATCTTCATGTGATTCCTAGATTGTGAGAATATGAAATGGAAGAAAAATAAATTTTATGCAAGTATAAATTTGTATTAATTCAATATAATTTAGTCAACTTGTTCCATCATTCCTGATCCTAAACGTAAGTGGTTCAGTAATTCACGCTTAAGGGGTTTTGTGAATATATCCGCAATGTTGTCTTCCGATGCAACCTTTTTTATAGATATATTTCCTTTTTGTACATTATCCCTAAGAAAATGGTGACGTATTTCTATGTGTTTAGTCCTAGAGTGTTGCACCATATTTTTACTTAAATCTATCGCACCTTTGTTATCGCACATAATGGGGACATTTTCTAACCTAATGCCATAGTCTACGAGAGCTTGTTTCATCCATAGTGCTTGTTGACATGCCTTTCCGGTGCTTACATATTCGGCTTCGGTGGTAGAAATAGCAAGAGCGGTTTGCTTCTTCGAAAACCAAGATGTTGGACAACATCCCATAAACGTGCAAATACCGCTAGTGCTCTTTCTATCTACGTAGTCTCCCGCATGATCCGAATCCGCATATATGATGGTTTCTATGCCGGATCCCTTAGGATACCATAATCCTAAGTTTATAGTGCCTTTAACGTATCGGAAGATACGCTTAACCGCTTCTAGGTGAGAGTTTTTGGGATCCTCTTGAAAACGGGCACAAAGGCAGACACTAAACATGATATCGGGTCTACTTGCCGTCAAGAATAGTAAACTACCTATCATTCCTCTATACTTGGTGTTATCTACGGACTCACCTTCATTGTCCTTTGTGAGCTTTACTTCCGTAGACATGGGAGTTTTCATGGGTTTTAGTCTTCTAGGCCAAATTTCTTAAGCATTTCCTTAATGTACTTAGATTGGTTAAAAAATATTCCATCTTCTAATTGTTTTATTTGTAATCCTAGGAAGAAGTTTAGTTCACCCATCATACTCATCTCAAACTCCTCATGCATGATTTTGGCAAATTCATCACACATGTCTTGACAAGTCGATCCAAATATAATGTCATTAACATATATTTGGACAATGATGAGATTTGGGTCTTTCCTTTTAGTGAAAAGAGTGTTATCTACCATTCCCATGGAATAATCATGTTTAATAAGAAAAGCTTTTAATCGATCATACCAAGCTTTGGGAGCTTGTTTGAGTCCATACAAAGCTTTCTTTAACTTATAAACATAATCAGGTTTTGCGAAGTCAATGAATCCTGGAGGTTGTGCCACATATACCTCCTCATTGATAAAACCGTTAAGGAATGCACTTTTCACGTCCATTTGGAATAACTTAAAATCTAGGGCGCAAGCATAGGCAAGTAATATCCTAATTGATTCCTTCTTGTTGATTATAACCTTTGGCAACTAACCTAGCTTTATTCCTAGTAACTACTCCATTCTCACCTAACTTATTCCTATATACCCATTTGGTTCCTATGATGGTCATATTCTTTGGATTTGGGACTAATTCCCAAACATCATTTGCCTTAAATTGATTTAATTCTTCTTGCATAGCTATAACCCAACTTTCATCTTTTAAAGCCTCGTTAATATTCTTAGGTTCTATTGCTGAGAGGAAACAAAAGAAATTGTTTTTATCTTGGGCTTGTGACCTAAGGGTTCTTTGGTTAAGATGTCCTGTTATATTATCTAATGGATGTGATCTAGATTCTTTAATATTAACAGTTTCGTTATTTTCTAATTGAATGTCTTCATTATCATTTCCTATGGGTTTTGTTTTACTAACCTCAATAGCTTCATCTTTGATTAAATCATCATCTTCTAAAGGTAATGTTTTAGGAGGTGGTGGTGTTTCATCAAATGTTACATTTAGTGATTCCTCTACTTTCATGGAGTGTTTGTTAAGTATTATATATGCTTTGCTATTTTGTGAGTATCCTAAAAATATTCCTTCATATGATTTTGGATCAAACTTAGTGAGGTAATCCTTAGTGTTTAGAATATAACATTTACTTTCAAATACCCTAAAGTAGCTTAAGTTTGGTTTTCTACCTCTTAATAACTCATAAGGAGTTTTTCCTAGAATTCTCCTAATTGATACCCTATTTAAAATATAAGTTGATATATCTACGGTGTGACACCAAAATTTTTGTGGGATGGATTGTTCATTTAACATAGTTCTACTCATTTCTTGTAGTGACCTATTTTTTCTTTCTACTACGCCATTTGATTGAGGAGTACGAGGAGCGGAGAAATTGTGAGATATTCCATTTAACTCACAATATTTTCCTAATTGTACCTCGTTATCAAATTCCCTACCATGGTCCATCCTAATGGCAACTATTGAGCATCCTAATTTGTTTTGATTCATTTTACTAAATATTTCGAATTTTTCAAAGGCTTGGGTTTTGTCACTTAAAAAACTAGTCCACGTGTATCGTGAGTAGTCATCTACTATTACTAAGGTATATTTGTTTCCTCCATAGCTCCGCATAGCGGATGGACCAAAAAGATCCATATGTAATAATTCTAGGCACCTAGTAGTGGATACTATATTCTTAGCTTTGTGACTAGCATGAGCTTGTTTTCCAATTTTACATGCATCACAAAAATGCTTATCATATTTTAGATTAGGCAAATTTCTAACTAATTCCTTAGAGGCCAAAGATTGTATTTGTTGCATGTTAGCATGTCCTAATCTCCTATGCCACAATGTAGAGTTTTCATCTAGGGTCGTTAGGCATATCCTATCCTCAGGTTTGTTTCCTAGTTTCATAACATATATGCCACCTTTCCTAATTCCTCTACCTATAATTTTTCCATTCTTAACTATTTCGCTATCCTCTTCAGTAAATGTGACTCTACATTTATTATCACATATTTGTCCTACACTAAGCAAGTTATATGTTAATTTATCTACATGCTCTACATTTTCAATAGTAAGTGAGTCTTGAGAAATCGTACCTTTGCCAATGATTTTTCCACGTAAGTCACTACCGAAAATAACGTTACCTCCATTGTATGCCTTGTATGTAGAGAATAGCTTGCGGTTCCCCGTCATGTGCCTCGAACATCCGCTATCTTTGATCCATTCGTCAGGTTCCAAGTCAATTCCTAAACATATTTCGTCGGTTTCTTTTGCCATAAAACACTTTTCGTCACTTGGCTTTTCAACTTCTTCTTTGTCACTATCACTCCATGTTCCACTAACAAAAGCGCCTTGATTTTCATAATCCGGTGGCTTTAGACATTCGCCAATGAGATGATTTGGACTTCCACATCTAAAGCACTTTCTTTTCCCGTAGTTGTCACTTCTATTTCTTTGGAATGCTTTTCTTTCGTCTCGTGATGATCTAGTGAATCTTCCTCGTCTCTTGAAGAACTTCTTGAATTCTCTTACGGCCATTGCATATTCTTCGTCTTCACTTTCGTCACTTGAATCATTATCATCACTAGGTTCCTTTTTGGCTTTTAGAGAAATGGATTTGGTTTGTTCTTTCTTGACTTTGACCGTTTCCGAATCTCTTCTTATGATTTCTTCATGAACCTTCAAGTTGCTAATTAGTTCATCTAGTGATAACGTCATCAAGTTCTTTGATTCTTCAATTGCCGTGACCTTAGCTCGCCATTTTGGATGCAATGCCCTAAGAAATTTCCTGACACAATTTTTACTAGAAAATGTCTCATCAAGTGCTTTTAAACTTGTGATAATAGTGTTAAACTTAGCAAAAGCATTATCAATTGATTCCTCTTCCGGAATCGTAAATTGTTCATATTGTTGTACAAGAAGATCTATTTTATTATCTTTGACTTGGCTATTACATTGGTGAGTAATTAGTAAAGAATCCCAAATTTCTTTGGCGGTTTTACACATAAAAATTCTTTCATATTCTTTGCGTGGTAATGCATTATAAATGACCATTTTAGCCTCATTATTTTTTGCTAATTTCTTTTTCAAATCATCATTTTGTTCTTCGAAAGAAACAATTTCATTCATTTTAGTTTCAATATTATATTGAATAGGAGGAAAATCACCAAAGGTAATAATATGCCAAAGATCAAGATATTTTGATTTCACATACGTTTCGAATCTATTTTTCCAATATAAAAATCCATCACTTTCAAACAGTGGTGGTCTTTGTATAGATTGCACTTCTAAATATTTTTCAGATTTCATAGATCGTTACAAGTTTTAAAATACAATATATTTTAAAAATCTTGCTAGATGTGGCTCTTGATACCAATTGTGGAAAACTAGAAGGGGGGTTGAATAGTTTTACGTCTTTTTAATTCGTTATAAAAGATAGTTTTAGTGTTTTCTTAGCTTTTAAAAACTTAGATTCGATAATATCTGATCTCAAGTCTTGTACAATATAAACAACTAACAATACACAATATGTAACAATGATAAGTAATGAAATAAGTAAGAGATGGAAAGATCGAACTGCGAGACAAGAGATTTATAGTGGTTCGGCTACAAGGACACCTTCCTTGCCCTACTCCACTCCCCGAGCACCTAACTCGAGAGTTTTCTTCACTATATCAACAAGCTCCCTTATGGTGGAGAAAACTGTACACACCAATTTACACACCAATTTACACACCAATTTTCAAACCACAACTTCTTCACACCTAAGTCACAACTTCTACACAACTTCTTCAAATCAATCTACTTCACAACTAACTACTCCACACCTATCTTCTTCACACCAATCTAGTTCCTAACTTTTCTTCTTCACACCAAGCTACTAACTAATCACACAATCTATATATCTAGCACAACTATCTACAATCAAATATTCACAACAATCTTCACAAAGAATAATGTAAATGATCTTTGATGATGCACCAACAACTTGGATGTGGAGATCACAACAAGTTGTAATACTTCTTGTCTTGGGGGATAGAAGTATTCTTCTCTTGCACTTGAGAGGATGAAGTTTGGATCACTTTGAAACAAAGAATTATACACTTATGATCAAAGGATAAGAGAATAGAAATATGGATCTAGATCAGAAAGTTTAGAAGTGCAAAAGGTGAGAAAATTCTGAGGAGTGAACCAGTATTTATAGGGGAGAAAAATACTGTTCTGGAGCGTGGCCGGTCCCCTTAATGATTAAAGGGGCCGCCCCTTCAGAACGTTGGTTTTTTTGTCTTTTAGTGGAGAATATTTTTCTGGATAGAATTTGCCATTTTTGGTTGGAAATTTGAAATCATATATTTATAATGAATTAAACATATTCTTTTAATTCCAAAAGTAATTTTGTAAAAGATATAAGATGTTTAATACATTTTATAAAAATTTCAGTGATTAGAAAAATTTTCTTTGATCATGAAATGTAATAAACCCTTTGTTTATTCATACCTTAAGTGATATGGAAGCAAAGACAAATATTAAGCACTAAAAACTTGTTAACGTCATATGTTTTAGATTAATGAGTTTATGCTTTGTAATTATCAAAACATAGAGACATTGTTAATATGCTAACAATGTTTTAAGACATTATTTATGTCAACAGGAATTTTCAAAACAACCGTGTTCAAAATCTTCCTAATCAAAATCAAAACGTTGTTCCACCCTCGTCTTCCTCCGATGAAGTGCTAAAACAATTCATGAAAGGATAAGAGGAAACAAATCGGTTATTGATCAGCAAGATCTCTGAGCTTCAGAAGTCTTTAAATGATCAACCCTCGGGCCCGGGTACACTACCGAGCAACACGATCGCTAACCCGAGGGGCGATGTCAAAGCGATCACTACCCGAAGTGGGGTATCATACAATGGACCCACGATTCCCTCTACCTCTTCTTCTCCTCCTACTAAGGTAGCGGAACGTGAACCTGAGGTTACCACGGACACGGTATTTCCTACTAATAACGGAGGTACCAACAACGTCCACCCTCAAGTTGTCCCGGTCCCGACTCGTAAGTCGAAAGTTGTATTTGATCCTCCTGTAAGTTCTGAAGAAATTCCAAAGAACGATCCTAAGCCTTCAATTCCATATCCTTCACGTTTGAATGATCAAAAGAACCGCGAAAGAGCTAATCATCAGATGGAAAAATTTTATCAAATTTTTCAAGAATTACATTTCGATATTAGCTTCGCGGATGCTCTTCTTCTCATGCCTAAATTTGCTTCAACAATCAAAAATCTGATAAGCAACAAAGAAAAACTCTGTGAGATGGCAAAAACTCCACTTAATGAGCATTGCTCAGCAGTGCTCTTGAATAAGCTTCCCGAAAATCTTGGAGATCCCGGGAAATTTCTCATTCCTTGTATTTTCCCGGGGATGGTTGAATGCTTTGCCTTGGCCGATCTTGGTGCAAGCATTAACCTGATGCCTTACATATTCTGGAAAAGACTCTCTCTTCCTGCTCTCACTCCTACCTGCATGACTCTCGAGCTTGCAGACCGTACTATATCTCGTCCTCTCGGCATTGCCGAAGATATCTTCGTGAAAGTAGGGAAATTCCATTTTATGGCAGATTTCGTGATTGTTGATTTCGATGCTGACCCAAGAGTTCCTCTCATTCTCGGGAGGGGATTCTTAAGGACGGGTCGTGCTCTAATCGATGTATTCGAAGAAGAAATCACTCTACGTGTTGGTGGTGAAGCCATCACATTCAATCTTGATCAGACTTCAAGATACTCCTCCAACTATGACGCTGAAACGGTTAACCGAATTGACATCATCGATGTTGCGTCTGAGGAGTATTCTCAAGAAGTCCTTGGTTTCTCAGCAAGTGGCAGTACCACTCTTTCTACTGATCCTATCATTTCCGACTCTTCCCCTTCTCTCACTCCGTGTGAGGGAAGTGACTTCCTCCTTGAAGAGGTCGAGGCATTTCTTGCTCAGGATAGTTCAATCCCTCATGGGTTGATGAAAACTATCTTGACCTGGAAGGGGACATTCTTCTTCTTGAAAGATTGTTAAATGACGATCCTTCACCCTCTCCGTCTCTAAAAATACTTCATAAAGAGGAAGTCAAAAATGTTGAAATAACTGAAGACTTTCCCGAGGTTGAGCTCAAGGACTTGCCTCCTCATCTAGAATATGCATTTCTGGAGAGTGATAATAAATTACCCGTCATTATTGCTAAAGACTTAAAAGATGAGGAAAAGGCAGCACTCCTAAAGGTTCTTAAGTCACACAAGCAAGCAATTGCTTGGAAACTCTCCGACATTAAGGGCGTTAGCCCGGACTTTTGTACACACAAAATCTTAATGGAGGATGACTTTAAGCCAACAGTGCAACAACAGAGAAGGGTAAATCCCAAAATCCACGAAGTTATCAAACAAGAGGTTCTAAAACTTCTTGATGCGGGATTAATTTACCCTATATCTGATAGTCCTTAGGTTAGCCCAATTCATTGTGTTCCTAAAAATGGTGGCATAACCGTTGTCACCAACGAGGATAACGAGTTGATTCCAACTCGTTTGGTCACGGGTTGGCGAGTATGTATTGACTATCGAAAGTTGAATGAAGTCACCCGTAAAGACCATTTTCCTCTCCCTTTTATGGACCAGATGCTCGAAAGACTAGCAGGGAATGAATACTACTGCTTCCTCGATGGTTTCTCGGGTTACTTCCAAATGCCTATTGATCCTCAGGATCAAGAGAAAACTACCTTCACATGCCCCTACGGAACTTTTGCTTACAGACGTATGCCTTTCGGCTTATGCAATGCACCAGGCACGTTCCAAAGGTGCATGATGTCTATCTTTTCCGACATGATCGGGAAGACCATGGAGGTATTTATGGATGACTTTTCAGTCATCGGGGATTCATTCCAGTCTTGTCTCTCCCACTTGGAACAGATGCTTAAACATTGCAAAGAAACGAATTTAAGTCTCAACTGGGAGAAGAGCCATTTTATGGTTAAAGAGGGCATTGTCCTCGGTCATAAAATTTCAAAGAACGGGATTGAGGTTGACAAAGCCAAAATTGATGTCATCGCTAAATTACCTCATCCCACCACCGTTAAAGGTTTCAGGAGCTTTTTGGGTCATGCCGGCTTCTACCGTAGGTTTATCCAAGATTTCTCTAAGATTGCCCGGCCTATGACCCATCTCCTCGAGAAGGATGCTCCTTTCATCTTCTCTCCTGAGTGCATCGAAGCTTTTGAAACATTAAATAAAAAGCTTACCGAGGCACCGATTCTTGTTGCCCCCGATTGGGACCTCCCTTTTGAGCTTATGTACGATGCTAGTGATTTTGCCATAGGTACGGTCTTGGGGCAACGAAAAGCAAAATACTTTCAGCCTATACACTACGCAAGCAAAACTATGACCGAGGCTCAAAGTCATTACACCACTACTGAAAAAGAACTATTCGCTGTGGTGTATGCCTTTGAAAAATTCCGGCCATACTTAATCCTGGCCAAATGCGTAGTGTATACGGATCACTCGGCTTTGAAGTACCTATTTGCAAAGCAAGATGCGAAGCCGAGGCTACTTCGTTGGGTTCTCCTCCTCCAAGAATTTGATATCATTATCCGTGATAAAAAAGGAGCCGAGAACCTTGCTGCTGATCATCTCTCACGATTAGAAAACCCTCACCAGGATGTGTCCGAGAAACAGGAAATAAATGAAACATTTCCTCTCGAGACACTCAATGCGGTTGCTTTTCGTGGTGACTCTACTACCCCATGGTTTGCCGACTTTGCAAATTACCATGCCGGGTAACTTCATCGTGAAAGGGATGACGTCACAACAGAAGAACAAATTCTTCAAAGACGTTAAACATTACTTCTAGGAT
Source organism: Artemisia argyi (assembly GCA_030686995.1). NCBI lineage: Eukaryota > Viridiplantae > Streptophyta > Magnoliopsida > Asterales > Asteraceae > Artemisia > Artemisia argyi. The sequence continues at coordinate 134,655,458 of CM060678.1, read as the reverse complement.
GACCCCTATCTCTTCAAAATCTGTGCCGATCAAGTCATCAGGCGATGTGTATACGGACAGGAAGCCGCTGATATTCTCAAGGCTTGCCATGCTGGACCCACCGGGGGCCACCATAGTCCTAACTACACCGCCAAAAAGGTGTTTGGTTCCGGTTTCTATTGGCCCACGATCTATAAGGATGCCCACGAGTTAGTCAAAGCTTGTGATGCTTGTCAGCGTCACGGTAATATTTCACAAAAGAACGAAATGCCACAAAATGCCATTCAAGTTTGTGAAATCTTTGACGTCTGGGGCATCGATTTTATGGGGCCATTCCCATCTTCTCGTGGAAACAAATACATTCTCGTGGCTATTGACTACTTGTCAAAATGGGTTGAGGCAAAGGCCTTACCCACCAACGATGCCCGAGTTGTTATGAAATTTTTGAAATCCCTCTTTGCTCATTTTGGGACTCTACGTGCCATCATTAGTGATCGCGGTACTCACTTTTGCAATGATCAATTCGCAAAAGTCATGCTTAAGTACGGTGTTACTCATCGTCTTTCTACCGCGTATCACCCACAAACAAGTGGGCAGGTGGAGGTTTCAAACCGTGGTATTAAACGGATTCTTGAGAGGACCGTAGGTGAAAACCGTGCTTCCTGGTCGGACAAACTAGATGATGTACTCTGGGCCTTCCGTACAGCTTACAAAACACCCATCGGGTGTACTCCCTACAAGCTTGTATACGGGAAGGCCTGTCATTTACCGATCGAGCTCGAGCACAAAGCCTACTGGGCCTTGAAACATGCAAACTACGACCTTCATAAAGCGGGTGATCACCGTAAGGTTCAACTTAATGAATTAAACGAACTTCGTGATCAAGCCTACGAGAACTCTTTGATCTACAAAGAAAAGACAAAGAAGATTCACGACTCTAAGATTAAGAACCACGTTTTCAACTTCGGTGACAGAGTCCTTCTTTTCAATTCGAGGTTAAAGATCTTCTCGGGGAAATTAAAAACCCGATGGACTGGACCATTCACTGTTGCTAAAGTATATCCATACGGGACTGTTGAGCTATCTCAACCCGAAGGTCCCAATTTCAAAGTGAATGGTTATCGTCTGAAACACTAGTTTGGAGAGGACATACCATCCCTGGTTGTCCCAGATCTCCAAACTTTCCCCATGAACTAATGAATTCGGGGATCGAGTCAAGCTAGTGACTCGGTGAACAAAAATTAGCAAAATATGGGTTTTCACCCATATCTCTGACATCTATCTACTTTCTACCACTCTAGTGTGGGGGAGTGGCCGTCCCCCACCTTTTGAAAAGTAAATATGTATATAAGTCTCAAAAAAAAAAAAAAAAAAAAAAAAAAAAAAAAAAAAAAGTTTATATGTACATATAAATAAAGTGAAAAATAAAATCGATATTTCCACAGTTAGTTTCGAATATTAGCTTTTTCCGTTCAGAGATTCGGCATAATAGCCGGGACTTTGAATATTGAGGACAATATTCAATTCTAGTGTGTGTGGGGGGGGGGGGGGGGGGGGGGAATTCTTGCGAATTTTATCACAAAATACTTTCTAAGTACCCCCATTTTGGCCTAAATTTTTCAAAAATTTTTCACTTTATTTCAAAATTTTTGTGGTTATCAGTCCGCCATGTCTAAATGACAAAAGGATTGGCTAATCCAGGAGCAAACGGCTCTTGGTAAAGATATCTCAAACCCGTTAATGGCTTGCAATTTGACAAAATTGTATGGTAAATCAACTCGCCATATCTAATAAAGTGAATGAGTTGGCTAGCCCGCAAGATTATGGCTTGTGGTAAAGGCCGTGGAAAAACCGTAATTGGTAATCAGCTCACCAAGATGTTGACTTAGTCCATCAAGAGTTGGCTAGTCCAGAAGCAAACTGCTTTTGGTAAAGACTAATCAAATTCGTTGACAGCTGGTGGTTTGCTCAAAATCACATGGTTATCAGGTGGACCATAGTTCTTACTTGAATCGATACATCTGGCTACTCCAGAAGTGATGGCTTTTGGTAAAGAGTTTTTCAAATCCATCAAGTTTTTCTCAAAAGATTGCTAGGGACTAGCAATGTTTTAGTGTGGGGGATTGATGAGTGTGTAAATACTCATCATTTTTATCTTTTTTGAGCTGCCAAAACATCTAAAAACACTCAATATTGCATCAAAATAATGAAAATATCCCATGAATGTGTTTTATATGTTTCAAATGCAAAATAATCAAAAATCAGATGAAAAACGTACAAAGTTTGCAAAATTGGCAGTTTCAGTCCCTCATCTTTCAAAAATTGTCAAATCTAGTCCCTGGTTGTTCTAAAAACTTGAAAAAGTTACCAAAGACCCTTTTAAATCAAAAAGTTACATAATTAGTCCTTTGGTACAAAGTTTCGTAAAATGTCAAGTTTAGTCCCTGAAGTTTGGAAAATTGTCAAAAATCGTCAATGGGATATTAAAACTTTGAGAAAAACAAATTTTGTCCTTGAACTTCTCATATATGGCAGGATTGGTCCTTGATTGGCAAGTTTGGTGGAATTACACATTTGGTCCCTGGAGTTTGAAAGTTTGGCAGATTTGGTCCTTGAGAAATTTAAAGTGGAAAAATCATCTAAGGTCCATGTACTATTCATAACTTGGCATAAAATACCCTTGTGAACTACTTTGGAAGAATGCCAAAACACACCCCAAACTTTTGGCAAATTACAAAATTAGTCCTTGTAACAATAAAAACCAAACCGGACCTTAACTATTATTTCAAAACCAAATACAATCCATAAAAAACCAAAGCCCACATTTCCTTTTCCCAGCCCAACCTCAAAAGCCCATTCCAATTTTTAAAACCGTTTCAAATAATCAAAGGGCAGGGTCAAACAAAGTCAACCACTCCACCCCCTTCTTCCCCACTTGTTCTGCAACACCATCACCTCAACCCACCATCTCCACTGCCCAAACCACTCACCCTACCACTCTCACCTAACAAGACAAGTGCATTTAATGCCACCACCCCCCCCCCCCCCCCCAATTGCATCCACAGTCCCAATTGGCTTAAAATACTTTTGGCGCCAAAATCAGTTTCAATGGCTAGGATGAAAGCAAGTGATCCAAGGGTCAAGAAATGATGGGATATGCTTAGAGGGACCCCCACAAACCCTAATTGAAGGCTATAAGAGGAAGAAGAAGGATGCAAGACTGTGTGTAGTTTTATTAATAGAAAATAGTGTCGATTAGTGAAGTTTTTAAATTCTAGTATGTTTTTAAGCTGTTAAGTTGTAATTTAAGCATTTCCAAGTGTATTGTAAACCTTTTTAATCAATCAATCTCAGTTTTATTTGTTGAATTCAGTTTGACTTATTTCAAAATTTCAAAAATCTCATATTAATATAATGTTGTTTGTAGTTGTTACTCTGGACAATTAAGCTCACGTAAGCTCCTTGAAAGCTTATAAAAGTTTTTAGAAACCTTAAAATACAGTGTAGCATCAAAAATCAAAAAAATACAAAAAATCAGAAAAATACATTGAAAAATAAAAATTCATTGAAAGAGAAAGAAGAAAGCTGGAGCAGGGTTTATATTGGATGTCCTTGGGTTAGAAGCTTCATGGGAAGCTATTAGGATTGTTCTTGGGCCCTTGTTCTTTGGTTTTTAGCTGGAGTGCAAAATTGTAAGCAAATTTCTCAAGTTTCACTTTATTGTACTATTGCTTATTTCTGTTCATCTTTGTGTTTTAATTGCTTATTTAGTGTATCTTAATCATAATCTTGTTTAGAATTATATGCTTGTTTATTAGATTTGTTAGTTGCTCAAATTTTAGATTTTCACAGTCAACTTAGTCCTACTAGTAACCTAGGTATTTGTTGTTGCTCTCAGTTTCTAAGTGCTTATTTAAGTATAATATATCATTATAAGACATTGTGAATAAGTTTCATAAGCTCTCATAGCCATTTGCTTCTTAAATCATAAAACATTCTATGTAAAGGGGTGTTTGGTTTAGTGGATTGTTGTGGTATTCAGTTGCCATCTTGTCTTGACTGTTGTTCCCTTAGCTTGCATTAGGTACAATCAGGCTTGAGGAGTCATAAAATTGGTACTCATAACACAAAAAGTCAAAAATCAAAAGAAATCACCCTCACAGTTAACTGTGTGGGGTTTTTAGATCCATAAACCCAAGAATCATAGTATAAGTTGTACGTATACACTTATTTGGTCTCACTTTAGCTTATAACATGTTTCTCAGCTTGTAGGATTAGATCAAAATTCAATCTAGTCAACTTACCAAGTTTTTCACAAAAGTCAAATAGTTTAGTTTTCAGAAAAGTCAAAACTTGCAAGAATTTTAGGGATTTTTGTGTTGTGTTTCAGGGTCTGAAATTTTTAGGATTTGTAACCCCCCACCTCATCTGTGAAGTCCAACCTTTAGCTTATTTTTGGTAATTTTTGTGTGGGCCCTACACTGCCTCAAAGTTACTTGCAGGGGAACACCCTCCCCTGTGCATCTGACCACCTAATCACCACCACCACTTTGGTGGTTGATTGTGGCCACCTCAGTGGGTCCCACTGGTCCACTTTGGGTTTTCCCAACCCCCCTCCTGGAAAGCTTCAAGTTTTGACCATTAGTTTGACCTTAGGCTTAGTGGACCCCACCTGGAATCACCTCTTGAGTTTGTCCCATTTCTTTGTTTAGCTTAAATAATCAAGTGCTTATTTTTGGATCTAAATAGCTTATCAGTGTTCAAACTTTGTTGTTCCTAGCTTATATAAGTCACTTTTACTTAACTGAACCAAGTTCCATCATTGTGGACCTCACATATAATCATTTGAGCTTAATTCCCTAATTGGTCGAAGAAAGCCAACTGTTTTGATAAAGGGGGTGCACACAGCTTATTTTTAAGCTATAGCAAAAGTGTTTTTGTAAAAAGTTCTTATTTTTAAGGTATTTTCATCTGTCAAAAAGAAAAACACCAAAAAACCAAACTTAGAATTAATGATAGCTTCTATTTAATAGATTCTATCTTTTTCATTTTTCATTTCAGCTTATTAATAAGCATTTTATCATTTTTATAATTTTCTTAATTTCCTATTACCTTTAAGTATTTATAATAATTTTCTTAGATTTTTCTTAATCAGGTTGCTATTTATTAGAATTAAAAATAGTTTAATTAATTAATTAGGTAATATTAGTAATTAATTAGTTTGCTTAAATTTTAATTAACAACAGTAGGTTTTTATAATTTTCCTAGGTTTTATAAATTAGTTAAGACTTTTAGAAAATAGATTTTTAATTTCTACTATTCATTTACCAATTTTCCTATTTAATTTAGTTAAACTAGATTTAAATTAATTAAAAGGTAAATAATTAGTAAAATAGTTTAAAAATAATTTTTAGAAATTTTTTATAATTTTGTAGCATTCCTGTGATGGTTAATTAGTTTTATAAATTTTTCCATAATTATCTAAGTCATTTAGGTATTAATAGTAATTTAAAATAATTTAATTAGCTTAATTATGATAATTAGTTTTTAATTAATAAAAAACCCATAAAAAGACAAAAATATTTATTTTTATTATTTTTATACTTTCTTCAAGTTCATTTTAAGGTTTAGAAATTATTTTTGCAAGTTTTTAGTTTAATTTGTAATCTTTATAAATTTTAGTTAATTTAAATTAGGTTTAAATTAGATTTTAAATAGTTTTAATTAATTAAGTAATATTTAAATATTAAAATAATCATTTTTATAATTTCATTTTCATTTTAAATTTTCTTTTAATTTTAAGTTTTAAAAAGTTTCACTTGCACCCCCTGTAGTTTGTAATTATTCAAAACCCACTTTTTCTGTCTGTAACATGATTTCCAGTTGTGAATTTGTGAATATATCTGTATATCTGTTAATTATTAATAATTGTCCAAAATACCAAATATCAGTAGCAAAATCAATTCCCAATCATCTTGGCTACTGTCCTTAGTGGCACTCATTCTCATAAACGTTTTCCAAAAACACCATTGCAATGTCACTGGGACTTAACGACCCGGGGACACATTATACTATCACCGGAGAATTAGAACGGAGCTGTCTTTGACTTGTTGACCTTCGTCAATAATATCTGACCGTTTCGGGACCAATCAGTACTTGTTCTCAAGTACGTCGCACTTTTTGCCTGAGTTTAAGACAGAATGTTTGAGATGAGAATTTTGAGAGAAATTTGACATATGTGTGCACTAACAGCTTATAATCTTGTGTCTATGGATTATTTTTACTTGCAGGTAAGAACCAGAGGAGCTATTGAGAGAGAAAATAATAAAAGAGAGACTAAATATCATCCCAATTTAAGATGGAATGGAGTTACAAGAGAGGAGAAGAAGGAGTTTAGTGACAAACTGACGAAGATAGTGGACAGGGACATTGACATTCCCAGGATAGTGGACTGGAGAGTCATGAGAAACTTAGGCTGTGAGAAAGACCTTGAGAATATGTTGTTGGCTAGAGTAGTATTCCCTGATGAAGTTGTAGATTCATTTATGTGGAAGAAGGATGTCGAGATCAAAGAATCTATATTCAAGGAGTGGTGCTTAGAGTTTTTCAGTTCCTTGAGAGTTAAAAGAGAAATGAGTGATAATGAGATTTTGACTGAAGAAATAATGAAATTTAGGCTTGGTGGAAAAGGATATTCTGTTACATTGTGGGAGTTTGGGAGAACACTTGGAGTATACTCTGATGAGGAGTTGAGTGATACTAAGTTAGGAGTCTGGTAATGAGAGGAGAAAAAGTGAGGAAGGAATTTGATGGAGATAAGTACTGGAAGGAAATTAGTGGAGAAGATGTGAGGGTCTATGGAAAAAATAGAGTGTGGAAAATAAAGAACCCCATGTTAAAAATCATTCACAAAATCTTGGTCAAATCTATTTTTCACAGGAGTCACTATGAGCAATATGTTCTTGATGATGATCTAGGGATTCTTCATGCATTTGACAAGAAACACCCTTTGTCCCACCTGAATGTAGTCTGGTTGATAGCTCAGCACCTGAGGAATGTGGCTGTGATACTTGGGGGAACAAGGATATGTTGTGGGCATTTGGTCACCAGGATGACAAGGAGCTTGGGTTTGGTGAATGAGGAAGATATGGGAATGTTGGAAAGGAAGGTGAATGCAGGAGCTGTAGGAATCAAGAGCTTGGATTACTTGAGGAGCAAGGAGACAGGGAAGCTGATGGTTTTGCCAGAGGTCATGGAAGAGGAGCCTTTGGATGCTTGGTAACACCACCACCACCACAGATCAACAACAACAGCAGCAACAGTGAAACCGCCGCACAATGTATGGTGTGCGGCGTACTTGTGATGGAAACCAGGGATCTGGTTGTTTTAAAGACAATTTCAAACATTTTTATTCATATGGTCTGTAACAAATGCCTCTGTTGGCATTCAAAACAATTTATGATGGCATGTGGAAAAACAAAATAATGGTAATCGGGGGGAACAAGATGGAGAAGGAACACAAAAACAATAACTATCTATAGATCTATATAAATAACTAGTACTAATAATAAAATATCTAATCTTTTTGATTATATTTGTTTGCTTGTTTTTGTTTGTTTTGTTTATGAATATGTGTAGGTTCGAATTTAGTACGAAGGCTTCAACTATGCTTCATACAATTTTGCTGAATTCGTCCTATAGTAAAGTAACTCATTCCCATTTCTCTATTTTATTTATATTTTGTCACATTGAGGACAATGTTCATAATAAGTATGGGGGGAGGGGTGGTATAATTTGGAATGATTTAAAAATAAAAATAGATTTTTAAAGGAAATGTGCGACGATTTTGCAACTTGGTGCGCCACACTTATTATATATAATTTTGAAAAATAATAATCGAGTTAAATCATTTAAGCTAATTCGACTCGGAATTGATAACGTGCTAGCATATTCATAACAATTA